>CAWUFW010002860.1:1200000-1800000 GCA_963921515.1 Calotriton arnoldi
TTTTCACAGTTAACTCCAGGAGAGATATTGGACGATAGCAGCAGGTGTCTCTATGACTGGCTTTTTTGTGGAAAGGTCCAATTATTGCAGATCTACATGACTGAGGGAGCCTGGACTTAACAACAGCATTCATAATGTTAGTCAACACAGGCACCCAAAATGCTATATTATCTTTAGATAGATCTAACGGAACCCCCATCAGGACCTGGTACCTTGTTACTGGGACTATTATTGAGTGAAGCCACCACCTTATGCAGTTCAAAAGAGATATCAAGGGGGTAAAATGGCAAAGGCTCCTCACGACCACAGTTACCATCTTTGGGTGCAAGATAGATCCTTTCAAAGTGCGCAAACAATTCTTTTGGGCTGATGTTCTGGAACAAGAACATTTGTTGGTATTAACTATGTTCCGGAGAGCATAAGTATGTTTATGCTTAGAAGAGCCCCTTACCTCATCCCAAACCTGTGTCTGCAAGTCCCTTTTCCGCTTCTTGATTGCTGTTTTATATTCTCCCCTGCTCATAAATATCTCCTCTTTAGCCCAAGGAACACGCTTTAGTGCAATCCAAAGCTTAGTGTTAGAAAGTCGACAAACAGAATCAAACCATACCTGGAGAAATACCAACTGCCAGCCTCATCAGTTTTGTTAGCAACTTCTTTACATAATGACTCAAGGCAACATACGTCCCAGTTACTTCAGAAGGCTTAGCATTTTCCAAAAGGCACAAATCCACAATGCCTAAGTTACCTTTAATTTATCTGGACAAAACCTTCCCCAAATCAGCATTTTTCCATGCTAATGAATGACCATTATTTTGGCATAAAAACTACTTACTTCACCCACCTCAAAATTGTTATGCCCCCCCAGGAATAGTCTATAGTCTCAATGAGATTATGATCACTAAACATTTTCGGTGTAACAGTTGCCTCCACTATGGTATTAACCAACTTCCTGGAGGCAAATATGCAATCAATTGTCATGCAAGCACCTCTGTCAACAAAAGTGGGTACCCTGGGGGACTAGGGGCCCACATATTCCTTGACACTGCAAAAATCATGTGTCAATAAAAAATTGTACAGTGGTTTGCTTCTGGCATCGATGGTTGATGCCTCATTCCTTGAATCCCTCAAGCTGAAAGGGTTAGCTACAGATAGCTAGCTGTTGGTCCCCAATTTAGCATTAAATCTCCCCCAATCAGTACTTTAAAAAATTGACCTGTGATGAAATGCTTAGTGATCAATTCAATAATAAATCCAAATAACACATTAAAATTAACTCCAGTGGCAAAATCATCATTGTAAAAATTAATCAAAATAAGACTAAAGTAATCAGACCACTGAAGCTTAAGAGCATTGATCACATTACTGGACACATAAATTGGGAAAATAGAACAATTTAGCGTAGCTTGAAACCAAGCCGTTAAACCTTCAGGCACTCTCCCAACTAATGAAGGGATTGCAGATTTGCTAAAATATATGTAGCCATCAAAGAAAACCTATTATTGTGACCAAGTCTCTTATAGCAACACCATATCAAACTGATGAATATAGTTTATCCAGGCTTCAATAATTTGGAACTCCCCCCTCAACGTTCCAGTTGACTAATTTGAGTTCATGTGTTCTTGATAACATGGGACTTTCAAAAGACTTATGATCATCGCTGAGCTGCCTGGTTGAACAGAGCCCACAAATTAAAGTGGCTTAGGTCTTAATAGTTGTTGGACTTGGCCCTTTCTCCAGGGAAATCCCCAAACTCTTTGCCTTCACTCACCTGTTTTCTGAACCTGTTTGTGTTGGCTTTTAGGACTCTGCACACATTACCACTGCTAACTAGTGCTAAACTGCCTGTGCTCTCTCCTAATAACATGACAAAATTGTCTCACACCCAATTGCCACATGTAATTTAATTGTAAGTGCATAGTAAAGTGGTACTACATATACACAGGGACTGCAAATTAATATTACTAGTGGGCCTGCAGCACCTAAGTAGCCATTTAAACCTGTCTCAAGCCTGCCATTGCAGCCTATGTGTGCAGTTTTAAACTGCCTTTCTTTTTTTTTTTTGTCCTCATCTCACCAATAAGCATCTGCAGATCTTGGTAAAAGCCGTCATTACCAACTGGGCGCCCTACGGCTTACTGCACTTGCTTAGGTCAACCAGACCAGCCCTGTTTGATGAAGGCTTGGTGTAATCATTGGACTGGAGAAGGCAGCTGGAACTATATTAGTCTCGAATCCCGGCCCCAAATCATTTGGGGCTGCCAGATGTCCACCGTATTTTCCCCAGTTCCTCTCTGATCTAAACGAGCCATGGCAAACGTGGCTTTAAGCCAATCCTCACATCTCGGGGGCAGTGGTTCTTTCCACTTAATGCAGATCTCTCTCCGGGCGAGTAACACCAAATATAGCAACAACCCTCTATGAATCTGTGATAAATTCAAACTAAACACTCCGTCCTCACCAAAGAATACTAGAGAAGCATTAACCTCAATTCTGACTTTAAAAATGCCACATAGGATGTCCCCCACTCCCTTCCAGAAAGCTCTAAGTTCAGAACATTCGTAGAAAATATGAATATCATTAGCATTGAGAGTCTTGCACCTTGGACATTTTGGGGTGGATAGTGGGGCAAACTTGGCTATTTTAGCAGGTGTATAATAAAGTCTGTTGATGATGAAAAAATGGTTCTTCTTTAAGCTGGCTGGTTTAATACATTTATAGAGTAGCTTCAAAGAGGGCTCATACAGATCTACTATGCTAGACTCAAATGGGGACTGATTCCAGACAGTATATTGTGGGGGGGTTCCAAATCTTCCGCATCCAAAAGCTTCCTATACCAGGTAGATATCTCTTTCCTTCTTAGATGTACTGTTTGAAGGACCTGCTCCGTCTCCCAGTCTCCCCTTATATCCCCCTTTTCCGCTTCAAACCAGGCTACAAGTTGTATATATTTAAACCTGGAAAAACCAGTTCCAACCTTAGCCCTTAATACCTCCCAAGGATGGATTCCTTCTACTGCTAAAAGATCTGACCAGATAGTGATACCCGCTCTTTTGATTGGTATTGCAAGACTATCCTTCAGACAATGCGGGGTCCCGGGGGAGTCCCATATAGGTGCAAAATCTGAATAATACCCGATCCCCCATCTACATCTTACTTTGTACCAAGTTTCCAAGGCGGCTCTGAGAACCTTCAAGCGAACTCGTTTAAATGGAGAAATCTTCCCCTGACAATCTTTGGGAAGGTTAATCTGGTGAAGATGGTTATCCTTCCCAAGCTGACCTACCTGTTTAATGCAATCCCTTTGGCTTTTCCCAGCAAGGGCATTTGTAAGATCCAAAGTAAGATTGGGAGCTTCATTTGGGGAGACAAAGGAGCTAGACTGTCATGGTAGAAGCTGAGACGTAGGCTCATTAAGGGGGGGTTGGCTCTCCCGGATATTGGTAGGTACTCGGTTGCTTTTCAGTTTAAAAGCATCCGGATGTTACTTCTAAAGCCGGAGGAGACTTCCTGGGGGAGGCTGCTGGGCGAAATGGCCATGATGGAGGGTGGAGGTGGTGGAGAAGGATTCTTGTACAAATTTGGGGCTCCGAAGTTCTTTAAACGAGTTCGCTTGAAGGTTCTCTAAACTGCCTTTTCGACCTGACAAGATAAACCTCTTGCCAGGCCCAAACCTCCCTTTTTAATAAATATTAGTCACCCCTACGGTAGGCCCTATGCAGCCCAGTGGGCAGGGTGCAGCGTATTTAAAGAGTTGGACATATACTTTTAAGTTTTATATATCCTGGTAGTGAAAAACCCCTACATTAATTTTCCATTACTGTGAAGCCTTTCGCTCCCATGGTGCCTTATGGTAGCTTATGGTACCCTTTATTGGTTACACTATTACATTTAATAAGTGGTAACTTTCAATTGGGAGCAGGTAGAAAGGTCGAGTTTAGTGTCTATGAAATTACAAGTCCCCTTCAAGGATAAAATCGACTTTCTAGTCACAATTCTGAAAATGCCACTTTTAGACAGTTGGCATTTCCTTGTCCAAACCATTTGGTTGGCATGACTAGGTGTAGCTGGCAGTTCGTCTTTGTTTATTGCTCCCAGACAGCGAGACAAAGGGAAGCTATCTGTTGGCAGGATGGGCCACTTTGAGTTAATGAGGGGGAGGAGCTGTCACCTACTTCACTTCCACATCACAAAGGCTCTGCCTTAGCAATCTCACAAAGGGGTTTGGCACTAGTCTATTGTGACCCTAGACAACCTAGAGCCAGGGTAGGAAGCAAGGAAATTCCAGGCACCTTTGGGTGTGGAAACCTCTCAAACTTCAAGGTGGGCACCAGGTATAAATATTGAACCCCAGAACCCAATTTTTCACTACACTTCAGGACCTATCGAAGACTTTGCCAGGAAGAAGCACTGTTGTGCTGATAGAAGGACTGCCACTCTCCTGTACTGCTACCCTGAAAGACTGTTGCCCTGCTGTGCTGACCTACTGCTCTGTTGCCTTCTTACCTGGGTGAGAAGGACTGGACCTTCAACTCTAAACCCAGCACCCCAGAGTGACTCAAAGTGTTACTTTGTTGGCCTCCTGATTAGAAGCCTCAGGGACATAGCAGGCTTCCAACAACCTTGAATCCAGCATATGGACTCTGCCTTCTGTGAGTCCTGCCCTTTCAAATGGTACGCCCCCAGTCCTGGACCCTTGGAAATGGGCCTGAAGGTGCTCTGCTAGCCTATCTGTGGATTGAGCAGAACTGAACCATCTCCTCCGCGGCACGGTGCATCACCCACAGAACCGGCCCGTTGCCTTTGATGCTCGATGCATCATCCTCTGAACCGACGCATTGCCCCTGCTGCATGAACTTCCCCAATAAAAGCACTGCACAAGGCCGATTGCAGACCATCGGAACTGCCACTGCACAACACATCACACAAGGACATTGCCTTGCTATTGCCATCCCAGCACAAGCACATCGCTTAGCCCAATGCAGCCCATTGGCACCATCGCTGCGTGATGCATCTCCAAGAAGGCAATCGCATCACACTTCACAGCTCCCGGGCACTGCCTTTGCACAATGTATCTCGTCTTCGTGACCTTGCCTTGCCTTTGCTACGCAACACATGCTCAACACAGGACTCTGCATCTCTTCTCAACCAGGATTAAGGTACTGTCTTAGGCAGGCCGAAGTGGGTCCTTATAGCCAGCATGCGCTCCATCGTGGTCGGCCTGAACTTGTGAATTTGTCCCAGTCAGGTGTGTCCAGATAAAGATCACCATCCACCAATGGATTTTGGAGCTTTTCCAGATTCACCATTAGTGGTAGACCTGGGAATGTGTCAAAATGCTACGCCTCACCAGGTGAGGCATAACAAGGAGAAAGATCTTTATTCCTCCTTGTTTGTTCCTCTTACTATGCGTGCTGCATTCTGCAGCACACATAGAAAGAAGAAAATGCCTCTCAGGATTGTTCTTGTGCAGGAAGGATCATGACACAAGGGTGCCTGCATTGGCACTAAGCAGCCAAAAGTGCACCAGCACTAGGAAAGGACAGGAATGTGATGTATAATGTTAAATACAGAGCATTCCTGCCTTTCTTGCAGTGCAGCGCAGCACGGTGGCTTGCTGGGTTCCGCTGTGTGAAAGATTGATAAATATGCCCGTCAGTGTCTAACTGTGGATCCCACCACATATGAAGCGGAGAAGATGTAGCTATGGAGAAGTGATGATTGATCAGTGTGGTGTTTAACACCTATTTGACCCCATCAATGCCCAACCATGTGTGTAAATAATGAGCTATAGGAAAGCGTTCTAACACACTCAGGTTTCCCCCAAGCCTGCCACCCAAGAGAGTGTAACAGCTGGTTGTGTCTCCATTTTTGAGTGCATGGGATACCATGTTCCTGTTGTAAGTCTGGGGCTGATTACAGAGCACCATGAGCAATGTGGTCAACAACGTCATATTTGGTGAGTTTTCCAGAGCGACTAGGTAATCTCTTTCTCTCCTACTGTAATGTTAGTGTTGCGCCAAAATGGTGCCTTAGAATGGAAGTGATCAGAGACTTTCAGACGTCTATGCCTACTGAGAGGTGAAAGGAGTATATAATGGCGCTGGTGAGTGGAGTGGAGTAGATAGCGACGCAATTCCCCACATTCAGAATATTCAGTTCAATGATTACACCGGGGGCTATGAGCAGGCATATGATTGAGTGTGCCAGTTGCCAGTTGCAGTGCTTACCAGTAACTTTTTAAATGAGGCCCCCTTCTCAGTGGATGTATGTCGTTTGGATCCCTTTAGTCTCGGTGTATCCGTCCCCCAGAAAAATTGGGAGATGCTGTGTGAAATGTCCTTGAAAAATTGATTAGGGTATAAAAAAGGGCAACATGCCGAAGATGTCATTAGATTTGAGCTCCGTTTTCATTTTAATGACCTGGACCTTCCCTCATAGAAAAAAATTCGGGTACATACATTTTTGAAAGTCTTATTTTACTTTGTCAGTAATCGGGATGATGTTGTCACAGATCATGTTGTGTAACACCTGGTTGATATAGACCCCTAAGTATTTTAATTTGCTATGCAGCCATTTAAAGGGACGATCTCCTAAGAATGTGGAAAAGTTGTTTATTTGGGCCATCAGTGATGTAGTCAATTCCGAAGGATGAGAGAAGGTCAATAGGATATCATCAGCTTAATAAAATGCCTTCATCTTCCCCGCAGGAGTCAGTATCCCCCAAATGCAGTAATTGCCCTGTATGGTGATTGGTAGAGGCTCTAAGGCAACTATAAACAGTGAAGGAGACAGAGGACGGCATTCGCCGGTCCCATGGTGTATACGGGAGTTAAAGACATGACGACTGACTTATGCTGTGGGATTGTGCTACATTCCCTTGGTCAGCATAAGGAACTAATAGCCAATTCCCATCCTCTCCATAGTCCGGAATAGATAGTCCAGTCGACCCATTTAAGAGTATTTTCGTCATCCAAGCATAGGAGAACTTTCTCGTCTCCTTTCATCCTTCACCTGCTGCAATTGCTGCTTAAGCAGTGACGGAAGAAAAAACTGTGCAAATGTACTGTTTTGTCTGACGGTGAATGTTCATGTGCGAAAATATGACTGTTATGTTTAGGGTTTCCAGAAATATTCATGAAAGTCAGTAAAGGCTAACATTTATAGGCCCTTATCCTAAGCACTGGCTAGTAAATCAGATGAAAATTTTCAACACGATTTTTTTTTATTTCTACTCGTATATGATTTTGATTATGGATCGTGCCCGTGTAGTCTATAAAGTATTAGCATTGTTCGGGACAGTGTAAGTTATACATTTCCTTTGATGCGCCCTAGACCTCAATAAATACTAGTTAACATTTTCAATTTAAGTTTCAAGTAGGATTAAAAGTCTAGCATCAAGTTGAAAGGGCTCTCTGCCATGAATCAAGTTAATACTTAAGTTTTGTTTGGTTTTCTGTGCAATGTATCTTAGGTTTTGGCCCCACGTGTAGCTAACAACTTAACTTAGAGCGAGAGTGCTTGAAGCAGCAAGAACTGAAAATCTTAACTTGCTCTATACTGCCTAAATAAAGCAATATTTTAGCTATCAGGTTTGTCTTTAAAGCCTTTTTGGCAAAGCAGGAGAAACAAGGGAAGATGCAATACATATTTCCTTTAAAGCTCAGACATCTTTATTTTAATGTAAAATACCACTGAAAGAGACTGAAAGTCATGAAAAGAGTCATTTTTGTGATAACTGTATAGCACAGACCTCACTGAAAGGGTAGCAGCACACTTCAAATAAAAACCTGGTTTGAGATCAGCTGACTCTTTAGTATCTGTTGAGGTTCTCGAGCAGCTCATAGGTAAAAAAGAGACAGGCCTAAGGATACAGTAGAGGTCAAGTGCTAGCTCCCTGCGGCCGCGACGGACAGTCTCCGCAGGATCTGCTGCATTTTATGTTTTTATGTAAGCTGTATGAAACCCCCCGAAGGCATTTTCTGGTTCCCATTTTAAAAAGAATGAATTTTAGACAGGCCC
Organism: Calotriton arnoldi; assembly: GCA_963921515.1. Classification (NCBI taxonomy): domain Eukaryota; kingdom Metazoa; phylum Chordata; class Amphibia; order Caudata; family Salamandridae; genus Calotriton; species Calotriton arnoldi. Next base: position 1,208,023 of record CAWUFW010002860.1, read on the forward strand.
GTCCTGCCCTTATGTATTTTCAACTGCTGAAAGAAGACTGCATTATTTTTATAGTAGGGTTTTTAAAAGCTTCTGTGAAATCTAGGGCCTGTATGGATGTGTAGACATTGGATGATCTAGGTATGTTTTTTTAGTTTAGTCGATCTAACGTGCGGTATAAAGTAAATATAACTGGAAGTCATGCTTTTCTGGTACATTGCACTTTAAGGCCCCGAATAAATTTGGGTGGGTGGGTATTGGGTCTTTTTTTATAAACTGTGTAAGAGGTTCTGACTTTTTAATTATGTTTTAATGTATTACTGTTTTTATGCACCTGTATCCGTGTAACTTTTATGGTTTTCCGACGTAAAACCGAATAAAGTTTATTTGATTTGATTTGAGACAATTTTTTGCAATTTTGATTTGTTTCAGTTGCTGCAGTTTTACTTCAGTTCTCTTTATGGCTATACTTAGTTTGTCCTGATTTAGCCTTATAGATGTAAACGTGTGTTTTTGCTTTATTATCAAAGGAGGTTGCTATTCATTGTTACAGTGCCTTGAGAGATAACAGTTAGTTTTGTTTCAATGCACACAAAGCCCTGCTATCAAATTGTTGTACAACTGTAATCTGGTTGGTTATTTATTTCAGAAAGATTAGGGTAACTGAGTTTTGCTTTTATGTGTAAAGTGTTGAAGTCGGGAGAAGGAAAAGAGAAAGGCTTCATATATCCAGATTCAAATTCTCAGAGGGATCAGGTTTAAAGTATTGCTGTGGTGAAAAACTCTCACCCAGGGATTTTGCTATTGTAAAATTTCCTGAGGGAACTTCTTTACTTAGTGGGTAAAAGGCACCTTTGGCTCATTAGATCATATGCCCTTCAATAATAATGCACTTCCGGGATCCAGTTTGCAACAGGAACTGTACTTTGGGACATTGACAGACTACCAGAGGAAGGAATTCTCTGATAAAGAAAGATGGACTGTCAATGTGCACATGAGCAAATAGGTGCAGCTCCATGTGTGAGTAAACAGGAGAAAGGTGTCAGAAGAAGAGGTTGTTGAGACTGAGGTTGCCTTACAGATTAGGTGCTACTTTTATTCTGTACAGCTGATAATACATTTTATAGGTTTCCATTTCGCATGATAATCAATTTCAAATTAGTATTCTGTTCCGTTGATTATGTCGTTTATTGCTAACATCTAAACCAGCTAATCATATTTGTATACCAGAAAAACCAATATGTTCAATGTTTAAGGAATTTCTGAAACATATGTCTCCTCAAACCAAAAGATGAAGTGACTTGTGGACTTGAAAATACATTCGCTTCTTAATTAGAACTAATATGTTTCTTAGGCTGTGTAACATACTCGTTATTTATTTTAATTGTTCTAAACCCTTGCAATTTAAAAAAGGTCTTCATCATTTCTTTTGCTAAACAGATAAAGTGGACATATAAACAATAAGTATGTTAAAACTTGCTGTGTGAATAGTATTAGTCACAAATGTGATCCCTTTAGGAAACAAGCAACCACTTCCCAAGCAATTGGAAAGCCAACTTAAGCTTGTTAAGCTGCCATTGTTTCCACAGCGCGGGATACGCCTGAAGGAGTCGGAGGAAGCAAGGGGCCCTAAGGACCATGAGGTCCAGAATTCCTGCAAGTGGAGGTGGAAAGAGACTGCAGTCAGCAACGAGAGGGCACTTGTTAAGCCACTATTGTTTCCACGATGCGGGACAAGCCTGATAGAGTCGGAGGAAGTGAGGGGCCCTAAGGACCACAAGGTCCATAATTCCTGCAAGGGGAGATGTAGAGAGACTGCAGCCAGTGCTAGGTGGGCACTTTTTAAGCCGCCATTGTTTATGAGGTGCAGGATGCACATGAGACGCGTCCAGGTGCATGCCCCAGCGATGACCGGCCCAAGAGTGGGCTTGTCTTTAACCGTCATTGTTCAGAGGAGGACAGACTGGGACACCCCTCTTACAACTGGTTTGGAGCAGGTACTGTTAATTTCACCCAACTCCTCTCTGACCTGTGTATATCTGTTTCAAAATGGGGAAGTGCAAGCCTCCTGCTAACTTGAGAAAATCTCAGTCGGGCACCTCTCTGGATGGTTTTCTCCAGCATGCCGTGGTTGTCCTCCACAAAGAAATTGAACTGGCCAAATGGTGGCTTTCTCTCACTCCCCCATCCTACATTCCCTGTTTCACAAGTGCCAGTGGTCACTGACTTGGGACCCAAAGCCCCTACTTCTACCAATGGGCTAGGCACCCCCTAATTCCTCCCTGGATCTCCCTTTATACAGCCCCCTGTGCCTTTGGAGCCCCACATGCAATTGTCAAGTTTAACCTCCGACAGTCTGATAGGGAAAAGGATGAGAACAGAAGTGTGTGATAAGTCCAAGCGACCACGCACAACCTTTAACACCTTGCAAAGGGACCTTGTAGATTATGAAATGGACAAGATTGAGGACTTAATGGATGCCTTTTGTGATAAAGTTATTGGTACTCTGGGGGCTTAACTTAAGCCAATTTATGAATGGTTGGGTGTAACTGAAGCAGAATTATGTAAGCTAAATTCATCCTTATTAGGTCAACTGCCAAATGCAGTGTCTTCTGACACCCACCACCCTGTGGCTACTACTTCCATCACTTATTTTATTGTTAGGGAAAATAGTGTTGATCCTGTGAGAATCTGCCCGCCAGACAGGGTGACTACACAGCATCCAACTTTTTTAATGTTGAGCCACTTGAAATTGAACTGGCTTCTCTGGATGGGGATGAGGGAGGTGGTAAGTGTGGGGCAGGTGGGGCTTCAGGTATTGTGGGGGTTATGCCTCCCCTTGATTCCAAATTTGATTTTAATTCCATTACAATTGATCTTCCACCCGAGGCATGTCCTTACATGATGGTGCTATCCAATGTTCCTTGTTTGCCTGTTCATACAACTGAGTCAATTGTTCAGTTTAAGAATAAGGTCCTTCACTGGTATCATACTTTTGCCCATTTCTCATACTTTGATGCACTAGTATTTTGATGGTTAGAAGGGTGAAATGGGCCTGTCCCCTGGTCAAAAATCTTCCTGGAGATTGTGTGATGGTTAACCTTAGGTCTCCTGCTATTTCTCAAAAGGGTGTTGGTTAACTGGTGCTTGTATGATGGACCATGCTCTGATATTTACCTTCGCCCACTGAGTTATTTTTATCGCCACTTGCGACCAAGGACTGTGTCTTAAACCTATTTTCCCAGGCTATTGACCTCTGGCAGAGTTGGAGTTAATCATCACCTGGCTCCCTTTGCCCTTACAGAGGTTTCCTTGACCCTCACAGAGGTAGACTGACTCCAGCCTGATGATAGTTCTCTACACACCTTGGCCCATCCCGCTTCTAGAACAGATAATCTAACTTTGGGGCCATCAATACCAGTTTCTCCAGATTCTTGTTTATACTCACATGGTTTACAATCCTTGACACCCTTGATACTACTTGATTGTGCTGCTAGTATTGAGGCTGACACTACACTATTTCTAGTCGTTCTCTCCCCATCATTTATTTGGGGAACATACTCTGCTCATGTCTCCTGGTCAGCAACCACTGTGCTCCCCCGGGAATTTGTATTTCTCCTGCCACCTTATCACCTAACTCTATATTTATTGTCAGCTGCAACATCGCAGGATTTAAGTCAAAACTTGATGATCCTGTATGGGCCCAATTTATCGACAACACAATCTGTCTCAGGAATCTTGGGCAGTTGAGCACATATTTAGAAGTGGTTTTAAGAGCTCTTGTATTCCATCCACCAGGTCCTTAGCAGGGCGCCCATCAGATGGGCTGCCTATCTGGATGAGCACCCTACTGTCCTGTGTGATAGTAGTGCTCCAAACAGGATCTTAGGATATCCTAGGGTTAATATTTTCCATTCCAAAGGGCATGCCTCTTTTGATAATTAGTATATATAACCGGAGCCTTGGGAAATGGAAAGAATCACAGATCCTCCACTTGTTGGATAAGATCTTGGCCTGTTCTTTTATTGTGGCAGGTGACTTAAATCTCACATACAGGACTAATGGCTTAGCCCAGGACCTGACCTGGGATGAGTCTCTAAAGTGGGGAATTCCTAAATTAACTTCTCCGTTGAGGAGAAATTTTAATAAGGGCTGCCCTCCAAATGGTAAATCTTTCTATAGCTCATGGGTTGCAAGCATGTAATGGCCGCTTGCCCTCTGATGCCACTCCTGTTCCCTTATTCATTAGAGGGTTGCATACAAGTCTTATTGACTATATCCTCTTAGATGGTAGGTTGTGGTATCTGAAGAAAGTTATGAGAGTGATAGAGCGGGTTGAGAGTGACCATAATACCCTAGTGTTAATCATGAGGCAACTGATGCCTTTTGTTCCTTCTTCAACCTCCGAGATATATGACCAGCAGTTGGAGGTTATCAACAACCATAAAAATGTAAGAATGTGAGGTGGGAGGTGGTGTGCTCCTCCTCAATGTCCTTTTAGGCATCTACTCAGCTGTAGCCACACACATGGAGGTTATGCTTGATAACTGGGGTAATAGGGATGTGATTACTGTCGAGCATATCAAACTCTTTGATGGGCCAAAAGTTTTTTTTTACTGATTCTACAAAGGTATTGGGAAAGGTCTCCATGAGGGGATGGTTTACCCAATCCTGTAAAGAGGTCAAGAACTCTCTCCTTAGGGCAATCAAAAAAAGGAAGTTGGTCAGGGGATAAGGACTCCCAGAGCTCAGTATCAATTTGAAATAAAGCAGGCAAAAGCTGCATGAGAGTTCAAAAATTGGTCCGATCTTTTAGATTAAATATTGGCATCTAGTCTGTGCAAGTAGTGGGAATTCTGGGGAGCCAGCTGAGTCATCTATGTTGTCCTGTGAGTGGGTCGCCCATTTTGGTAACCTTTATTCATGTGTGCATGAAGTAGATCCAGTCCCTACCGGCTCGAGATTATCCCTGTTTCAAATTTGCCCTCAACCCCAATAGTCTTCTCACTATCAGATACTGCACTTACAATAGCATCATTAAAATAGGGAAAGGCCTCAGGACTAGATACGATTCCAGCAGACCTCTTTAAATTTAACTGCAAAACTTGGGTTCTTATATCAGCAGTGTCAAAAATACAATTGCAGCAGGGGGAGTGATTCCGTTTGCATGGAAAGGGGCAGAGATTGTCCCTGTTTTCAAAAAGGGGGAGTCCTAGCATGCCCTCAAACTATCACCCAATTAGATTTCTAGATAATCTCCAAATGTTTCTTTGAAAACAAGTTCTGGAGCGGCTCTTGGACTGGATTAATGAAAATCATACTCTGTCTAATCTGCACGCAGGGTTTAGATCTAAAACTAGCCCAATTAACCTGTTTTTTTTACTTCCTTCTGGTTAAATGGAAGACGTTCACATAGGAGGGGGAGAACGTTTTGTGGCATTCTTCGACCTCCGAACCGCTGTTGACATGGTGACAAGGAAGAGGCTACGGAAGGTCTTACACAAGATGGGATCCTGTTTAACTTGCTAAATATTATTGGGCGCGTTCATGAGGGGAACTTTGCCAGAGTTTGATGTGGCACAAAAGGAGAATTAACTGAGTCAGTCTCCATTGACAAGGGCGTGCAGAAGGGTTGTGTCTTGGCACCTACCCTCTTTCTTCTTTGCATTAACAACTTTCAAGTATTTGTCCACTTGTGTTACTGACTCTCCCATCCTAGCAGGGCAGAAAGCTCTGGCTCTTTTTTTTTGCTGATGACACTCTCCTATTAGCCAAAACAAAAGTGGGCCTCCAAATCTTGTAGACAACCTTAGTTGGTTTGTTTTGGATTAATGCCTCTTAGCCCAAAGAGATGACCTATTCTAGGAAGAAAAGGGTGAAGGGTACTGTAAAGTTAGGCAGTGAAGTACTGTAAAGGGTAAGGTAATTTGAAAATTTAGGGAACCGCTTGGCTGATTCCAGTTCCCGGGCTCCACAAATCCAAAAAACATCAAATTCAATAACCCATAAAGCAGGGGCAACCCTCAGGTTTGCAAAAAAGGCTTCCTGGTTCCCAATTCATCCAGCAATGGAAATTTACCAGATGCAAGCAAGGGATACAGCACATTATGGTGCTGAATTATGGGGACATTGCAACCTTGGTACCTTGGGCACCAATGAAAACAACTTTATTAGAGTTGTAACCGGTTTAGGGAGGGGAACACCCTTGGTACCACTAGCATTGGATCTGGACATCAACCTTGTCACTGGCTTGGCAGCTTTAAGGCCACTGCTTTATTGGGTGTTCATCTGGGCTACTAGTAAACTATATGATTATAGAGAGGGACTCATTGACATCATTAAGCTGCAATCTTCCAACAAGAGCAAGTGGCTTGCGTATGTATAAAAAACATGGATGTGGTTGGGCCTTGCCAATTTTTGGATAGGGCCTTCATCCATCCTGGCCAATGCGGGGCCTATGGTGAAATTGAGGTATTGGGAGAGTTACTTCCCAAAATGAAATATACAACCATACGGGCAGTCTTACAAGGCACTTTTGTTTGTATAAATTTGTACCAAAAGCAGGTAAATTGTTCAATTATATTCCTCTGGTGTGTGCCCACTCACTGTTTTTGCAGTTTAGATATGGGACTTTCCCAATTGTCGCTTTCATGGAATTGTGGGACTCTTCCAAGCCTGAGAACCCACAAATTTCTTTCTGAACTCTGCTGGATAAAACAGAGGAATGGTTTAGAAATGTAATATCCCTTCGAGTATGATCAGGACAAATGGTAACATAATGCAACCAACCTTTGAATCACATGATAATTCCTACATATATATTGAACTCACACTGTATTCTTGAAAAATATTTGTTGTGCCACTCCAAATTTATCACAAGTACTACTTTTATTTAAAATATTAATATACAATTTTCGTGTTTTTAAAAGTCACAAAATATATGTGACACAACCCCTTTTTTTTGTTAAAATACAATTTACATAAAATACAATAAAAATAAAACATCGCACAATACAAAATTATTAAAAAGAAGAGAGAGAAAAGAAAACATTACATGCTGGCACCGTTTCATAGATGACATTATTTTTATATGGAACGGTGCCAGCAGTGACTTGCAATTGTTTTTAGGGTGGTTAAATTTGGGTGATGATAATTTGAGATTTACAGCCCATTTTAGCACTACAAGTGTGGATTTTTTAGATATCAAAATAAAAAATGTTGATGATTCGTTACATGTGGAGTTGTTTACTAAACCCACAGACAAAAACACATTATTACAATATGGGAGCAACCACCCCAGATCACAAAAAGACAATATTCCCTTTGGGGAATTTTTAAGATTGCGTCGCAATTGTACAACTTTGAAAGATTTTTATCACCATTCAGAAATCATGGAGAAAAAATTAAAAGCTAGGGGGTACCCCAGGAAACTTATTAAACATTCTTTTAAGAGAGCACGATACTATGATCGTGATCAATTAATAGATAATACCAGAGAGAAAAAGAATAAAGGATTAGAAAGAATTGTATTTGTTAGTCAATTTTCCAACATGAGTAATAAAATCAAAAATATAGTAAATAGGAATTGGAAGATTTTAAATTCTGGAGTTGAGACACAATTAGAAAAAACATTGTTCTCTTTCAGACGAAACAAGACAATTCGTAACTGCCTGGTTAAAACATATAAAACTGAAACTAATATCCAGACTACATTAAGGGGTCGATTCCGATTCGGGCCGGAAAAAGCACCGACCGACTCGGATCCGGAAAAAATACCGACCGACACGTACCCGTGGCGCACGACACGCCAAGTACGATGCAAGGCGCGAAAAATCCGACCGACACGTACCGAAACAAAGTCGACCGACCGAGCCGCACGGAAAGCAGCAATCCGGCCGGAAAAACACGCGAATCCAACCGACCGACACGCACCCGGAACAAATCCGACCGAAACGTACACGCGAACTCCAAACCGCAAAGTACGATGCAAGGCGCGAAACCACGAGCGAGTCGGACGGAGGCCAAGCCGCACGACCGACACGCATACAAAACCGAGCCGAAGCAACACAATACACCGCGACCGACGCGTACGCAGCATAGAAAACTGCACAAACACAGCGTGAACGAAACGGAGAACACCGTACGAGACCAATGCAGGGTCCGACTCGGTCACAAGAACGTTTCCAACATACACAAACAGCACAAAGGAAAAATCACCCAAAAAAGGCCAAACAAGCAATTACCAAGCCAATAAATACTGGGGGTGGGGACAGAGAACAAAGACACACCCACAACTCCACCTATATAAAGGACACAAATCACTACCATGAGCCTTTGCAAATGCCATTCCACTGCCAGCACCCAAGAGAAAGCAACCACACACCCACAGCTTATCCCTCACACAAGCCACACACCATCAGCACACCAACAAATACCTACCTCACATACACCCAGCAAAACACACACTCACACACCCTCACCTGCACACCAACACACACATCACCCACCATCACCACCCATCACCATGCCCCCAAGAAGAATCCCAAGTTCCTAGATAGTGAATTGGAAGTCATGGTAGACGAGATCCTCAGGGTGGAGCCACAGCTGTTTGGCACATTGGTCCAACAGACCCCCATGTCGCAGAAAACCAAGATGTGGGAGAGGATCATCAACAGGGTGAACGCCCAATCACCATGTCGGCGCACAAAGACCGACATCCAGAACAGGTGGTATGACGTGCGCAGGAGGGTACGGAAAATGCTGAAGCAAGACTACATCAACAGCCAACACACCGGCAGTGGCCCTCCTGCCAAGCCAATATACCTCAGGCCCTGGGAGGAGAAGGTGCGGGCCATCCTTCCGCCAGTGAGCGTATATGGACTAGAGGACATCCCAGAGCCTGGTGAGTACACAACAAATGTACACAATATACTGCCACAAAACACACACACATCACTGTCAAGGGAGAGTCAAACCATGCACTCATAGCAATTACACAGCAACCAGAACAGAATCATCCCAAAATGTGTATGTCAGTCAGATAAACACAACACATGCCATCAAAAAAGTCACATCCAACTGTGCCAACACATGTACAAACACAACCACAACTACAGCTAGGCAGTGGCACAAATAGAACTAACAAACACATCCACACATGTAGCCACCACAACAACACCAACACACAGTGAAGACCACTCAAAGGAAGGAATTCTGTGTATGCTGGCCAAGTCAGTGTAGCCAATAGCATCATGGGAGTCGCAGTCACACATATTGCCCCCCCACAACTGTCCCATCAACACCACCATGAACCATTCGCACATCACGGGAGTGGAGAAGGACTCACAAGATGGCTGACACTGGCTACTGCTGTGGGGAGCACAAGGCCCTGCTGGCAACTGTGCACCAACAAACAGCAGGACACCACTGACTGACATCCTGAGAGACAACTTCCACTCCCTGCAATGCAAGCACGTTCCATGGTGGGATATCTGGCTGGCTGGGTGGGAAGGGGGACTTGCAGCACTGACTATAGTCACAAGCACCTCCCCTCACACACCCCCAACACAAACTCCACAGTACCCACCTGGTAGAATGCAATGCCCTCCATCCTAACACAAGATCCCACAAAGAACCACCACCCTGGGTTATGTTGTGTGAAGCACAGGGACACTCTTGGGACTCTTAGCCAAACAACTGCCAGGACAACACTCCCAGCCATCCTGTCAGCACAGCCACCCCACCCCACAGGGAAGCAGAATCAAAAGGAAGGAAGCATGGGCATGCTGGGAAGGGGGTGGAGGCAATAGCATGATGGGAGTCGTAGTCACTGATATTGGTCACCCCCACAACTGTCCCATCAACACCACCCTGAACCATGCTCACATCACAGGGAGTGGAGAAGGACTCACAAGATGGCTGACACTGGCTACTGCTGTGGGGAGCACAAGGCCCTGCTGGCAACTGTGCACCAACAAACAGCAGGACACCACTGACTGACATCCTGAGAGACAACTTCCACTCCCTGCAATGCAAGCACGTTCCATGGTGGGATATCTGGCTGGCTGGGTGGGAAGGGGGACTTGCAGCACTGACTATAGTCACAAGCACCTCCCCTCACACCCCCCCAACACAAACTCCACAGTACTCACCTGGTAGAATGCAATGCCCTCCATCCTAACACAAGTTCCCACAAAGAACCACCACCCTGGGTTATGTTGTGTGAAGCACAGGGACACTCTTGGGACTCTTAGCCAAACAACTGCCAGGACAACACTCCCAGCCATCCTGTCAGCACAGCCACCCCACCCCACAGGGAAGCAGAATCAAAGGAAGGAAGCATGGGCATGCTGGGAAGGGGGTGGAGGCAATAGCATGATGGGAGTCGTAGTCACTGATATTGGTCACCCCCACAACTGTCCCATCAACACCACCCTGAACCATGCTCACATCACAGGGAGTGGAGAAGGACTCACAAGATGGCTGACACTGGCTACTGCTGTGGGGAGCACAAGGCCCTGCTGGCAAATGTGCACCAACAAACAGCAGGACACCACTGACTGACATCCTGAGAGACAACTTCCACTCCCTGCAATGCAAGCACGTTCCATGGTGGGATATCTGGCTGGCTGGGTGGGAAGGGGGACTTGCAGCACTGACTATAGTCACAAGCACCTCCCCTCACACCCCCCCAACACAAACTCCACAGTACCCACCTGGTAGAATGCAATGCCCTCCATCCTAACACAAGATCCCACAAAGAACCACCACCCTGGGTTATGTTGTGTGAAGCACAGGGACACTCTTGGGACTCTTAGCCAAACAACTGCCAGGACAACACTCCCAGCCATCCTGTCAGCACAGCCAGCCCACCCCACAGGGAAGCAGAGTCAAAAGGAAGGAAGCATGGGCATGCTGGGAAGGGGGAGGAGGCAATAGCATGATGGGAGTCGTAGTCACAGCTCTACATCCCCCACCACATGGCCCAGCAAGCTCACACTCACGCATGCACATCCCACAGAGAGTGGAAAGGCCCATCAAAGATGTCTGACACTGTTGCTGTGTCGTGGGAGCACAAGGGCATGCTGGGTACTGCACACCAACCAACAGCAGGACACCACTGTCAGCCATCCTGCCATTGCTCTCACACCCACACACACTGAACTCCACACAAAAGCAAGTAAGTATGGGAATGCTGGGAAGTGGGGTGGAGGCAATGGCATGATGGGAGTCGTAGTCACAGACATAGCTCACCCCCACAACTGTCCCATCAACACCACCCTGAACCATGCTCACATCACAGGGAGTGGAGAAGGACTCACAAGATGGCTGACACTGGCTACTGCTGTGGGGAGCACAAGGCCCTGCTGCCAACTGTGCACCAACAAACAGCAGGACACCACTGACTGACATCCTGAGAGACAACTTACACTCCCTGCAACGCAAGCACGTTCCATGGTGGGATAACTGACTGGCTGGGTGGGTGGGAAGGAGGTCCGGCTGCCAACCAAACACAACCAATGCAGACCATGTTCACACCCCAGAAAATACATAGAAATGCCCAAATAATGCAGGACAATGTGCCACACCAATATCAACCCCTGACTGTGACGACTCAGGACAATGCAATGTACAGGCCCGCACCCAGAGGCACAGTCACAACTGTCATGTGTGTCAACCATTGATGCCTGCAGAAACATGACATACATTGTTTGTGTCTCCCAAAAACAGGTGATGATGGGGACACAGTAGCAGACGCTGAGGAGTCCCAGTCCCAGGCTCAAGAGGATGCCGAGCTCACTGGCGTCGTACAGCCTCTGTCCTCCTCGGACGATGAAGAACAACCTGGCACATCCGGTGCAAGTCAACATGCAGCACCAGCAGGACCACCAGCTGCAGCACCAGCAGGACCACCAGCTGCACCCCTGCACCCACCCCTACAACGACTGTCACCACGAATACCATCCCTGCCGACATGGACAGAATAAGGAGCAACACCAGCACAGTGACCCTGGACCAACCTGGGGCCATGGACACCACCACCACCACCAACCCCCAAGGTGGACCAGGGTTATCTGTGCGTGCCACTGCACACACTGCACATGTCAGCAGGGGTGGTGGGAGGGGTGGGAGACAGAGGTCGCTGCTTGCAGACGTTGCTGGTGTGCATGATGACCCACAACTGGTACGCATAGCTGATGCGTACCAGTCCAGCACCGGAGAGCTCAGCCAGATAGTGGGGCTCCTCAGAGACATTAAACAGCAGCAGGCTGCCCATCATGCCTGCTTGGACTCCCACATGTCCCACGTGGAGTCACACATGTCCCGTGTGGACTCACACATGTCCCGCGTGGAGTCCAAGTGGGATGCACTGCATGAGATGACGGCGGTGCCCAGGGACATTTTACAATGCCTCCGCCAGATGAACAGCAACCAGTCCACACCTCACTGTGTGCCAACAACATCTGGTGCCGAACAAACTGCAACTGCCACAGGGAGGGAGGAGGACTCTGGCGGAGAGTCCTCTGCACCGCAGCAGCCTGCACTTGAGGGCCCCCCCAAGAAGAGGGGTCGTCCGAGGAGGGAAAAGTGAGAGGCCGATGGCCAAGCGCAACTCCCAGGAAGCCTGAACCTGTTCTGGATGTTTGCCTTTGTGCACAGACTGTTCACCCTGTTGACGGCAACACTACTCCCACACATTGCATGGGGAGTACAAGTTGGACCAATGTGTCAGACAACTGTGGCCCCGATACTGGGGATCCTGTCTACCCGGACTTTCAATTCACCTAGGAACTTGGGATTGCAAGATTCATGTACAGCACAACCCATCCTATGCACTATTAACACAAATGTATCACAATAAACACACTAATACACCATACTTGCCTCTGTCGTGATTCCAACGTGGGTGCTGTTATGGGGATGATGAACTGCAAAATTACACTGTTTATGCGAACTGCAACAGCAAGGACAACACAGGCATGTGAGTACAGGAAACGTGACACACATGAGGGAGACACACCACCAGGGCTACACGACACATACACACCTAGGCCATCTGACTCATTGCCTACACTGATGTTGCCAGGGAAGACGGTGCAATGCACAGACACCACACCCATTCCCAGTTGTAGTCAAGTAGCCCACAGGTGCAGTAAGCAAATGGCAGTCAAATATGTGACCACAGACAACGCACATCACAAAGTGAAGCACAGGTTTATTACACAGTTGCAACATGCCGTAACCACTACAGATGCAAGGTAACCCCACCTGGCAGCGGGCACACAGTCAACAACTGTAGACGGAAGGAAGTCCATGGGTGTGGCGCACATCACCTGTAGGGACACAACAGCTACCAGCCTGGATGTGCAATCACGTCGTCGGTGGACACAGTTGACCAAACGAATCTGAAAGTACCCTGTGAAGGACAGAAATGACACACAGTCAAAAGCAATGGAGTACAGGACAGAACAGCAAAACACATGCACAATACATGTTACAAGATACCCACCCAGAACCAAGTTAGCATGTCAACACTGTTGGGGAGTACAGCCCACCTGTCACCACACATCGCAACACACATCCAGTCAAGTGGCCCATGGACACACTCCCACAGCACCAGAGCACCACCCACACATCATGCCAACTCACATCATTGACATGACACCTCAGGATACTCACATTCAGCTAAAGAAGTTGGTGATGAGCTGTGTGCGGACATCACCATCACCATCATCATCATCATCATCGTCACTGGCATCGTGGTCCAGGCCAGGATCCTCCACAGGTGGCGGATGTTGGTCATTGTCATCCTGGATGAGAGGCAACTCCTTCCGCACTGCCAGGTTGTGGAGCATGCAGCAGACGATGATAATCTTGCACACTTTCGCAGGGGCATATGGGAGGGACCCTCCGGTCTTGTCCAGGCAGCGGAAGCAGCTCTTCAGGAGACCAAAGGTCCGCTCAATCACTCTCCTGGTCCGACCATGTGCCTCATTGTAGCGCATCTGGGCAGGTGTCACAGGGTTCCTGAGGGGTGTCAGCAACCACGGCATGTTGGGGTATCCCGAGTCACCTACGGACAGACAAGTGCACATTAGCTGACTTGGAAAAGTGGGCGGAATACTACAGATCAGATCACACACAATGGCACAAAGTCAGTACACACCGACAAGCCAGGCACGCTGGTTCTGCATCTGTGCCATCATCCTGGGGATGCGACTACTCCTCATCACAAAGGCATCGTGTGCTGAACCAGGGAAACGGGCACACACGTGTGTGATGGTCATGTCTGCAAGACACACCACCAGTGCATTGACCGAGTGGTAGTGCTTGCGGTTCCTGTAGGCCTGCTCCTGGGCCTGTGGTGGTACCAAAGCCACATGTGTCCCATCAATGGAGCCAATTACATGCGGCATCCTCCCCAGGGCATAAAAGTCACTCTTCACGTCAGTGAGTCGTCGCAGTCTAGGGAAATAGATGTACCGGTTCAGGAAGAGCAACATTGCCGCCAAAACATCGCGGAGCACACGGCTGAACATGGTCTGTGACATCCCACCAGCAGTCGCCACAGTATGTTGGAAGGTACCAGTGGCAAAGAAGTGTAGGGCTGCCATCACCTTCACCTTGGGGGTCAGCGCTGTAGGATACGGCCGGCCAGGCTGCAAATGTGGGGACAACTGCACTGCCAAATCCTCAATCAGCTGCCTGGTGAAGCGGTACCGTCGGATGCTGTCCCGTTCCACCATCGTTGCCAGGTCTGGGAATGGCCGATGGACAGCAGGAGCCCTGCAGTGCAGAGGAGAAGTAAGCAAGATTGTCAGTCACCCCACATATGCGGCATTGAACACACTCAAGATCCCAACATACATCATTATGAGGCACAACTACATGAAGTGTGCAGTACCGGAAGGACATGTATGGTACATACATGGCCAACATCTGTCAACACGGTCCAACAGGTGGCATCAATTAGTCCCAGGTTGGCCCATTGGATATCATGAGGCCGTGTCACAGTTCTCATCTCCTGCTGCCGTGTCACAATAACGCCCCACAGGGACATGTGAGGACAGATGTGCCCCAGGCACCACAGCTCAACGACAGGTACATTCCCAGGGACCCTGTAATGCCACATGGACACTGGCATTACATGGAGTATCATGTATACACCACAGCAAAACAACCATGACCCCCACAGGTAGTGGCCCCACTTGCCACGGCAGGACAGACATGGACGTCTGTGACACACACGCACAACATCAGAGTCCATGCACACACAACGTGGATGTGGAGACTGTCTCCCATTGTGCACATGAAATCAGAGACATTGTAAACACCACATGCACAAAGACTGTGGAGGACCATCACTATTGTGCCACTGGGACACCCTGGCTCAAACATACCGTCCCACATGGGACTCACGGGGTATGTGACATGACATACACATACACCACTGTGAAATGTGACCATGGCACATGCACAGATATGAACAGTTGCACATCACAGTGGTCACGTACACGTAACACCCAGGATCCTGTCCCCATGAACACGTGCACAGCCTGGGGGTGGCTGCCCACAGGTGACACCCACAGGACAACATGTACACCAACATACACACAATAGGAAATGCAGCCTTACATGCCTTATGATAAAGTTTGGACAGGCTGTCGTGATGTAGGTGTGCCCCTCACTCCCTGGGAGCTATCTGTGGTTGGCATATGTCCATCTGAGACAGGCATGCTGACATATGCCAGTCACATGTACAGTGATGCGTTGGACTGCAATGGACCGATCGGTGCCTCCGGCCAGCCCATTGCTTTCAATGTGTGCGAGTACGCGTTGTACCCCTGTGCGCGTTGAACTGCAATGGACCGATCGGTGCCTCCGGCCGGCCCATTGCTTTCAATGTGTGCGGGTACGCGTTGTACCCCTGTGCGCGTTGAACTGCAATGGACCGATCGGTGCCTCCGGCCGGCCCATTGCTTTCAATGTGTGCGGGTACGCGTTGTACCCCTGTGCGCGTTGAACTGCAATGGACCGATCGGTGCCTCCGGCCGGCCCATTGCTTTCAATGTGTGCGGGTACGCGTTGTACCCCTGTGCGCGTTGAACTGCAATGGACCGATCGGTGCCTCCGGCCGGCCCATTGCTTTCAATGTGTGCGGGTACGCGTTGTACCCCTGTGCGCGTTGAACTGCAATGGACCGATCGGTGCCTCCGGCCGGCCCATTGCTTTCAATGTGTGCGGGTACGCGTTGTACCCCTGTGCGCGTTGAACAGCAATGGACCGATCGGTGCCTCCGGCCGACCCATTGCTTTCAATGTATGCGGGTACGCGTTGTACCCCTGTGCGCGTTGTACCGCAATGGACCGATCGGTGCGCACCCATTGACAATGGGCTTGCCTGGCAACGGACGCGTTTTCGAATTTTGAACGAGTCGGTTGCTGGAAAATCAGTTGGTCACCCACAACAATCTTGCAAAATCATGTATGTCATGAAGTTGAAGATTTGAAGGATGCTGTGGGCGTGTTTTGGTGCTGCTATTCCATGGATTGGCCAGATTCAGAAGATGCAAATGACTTGGACCTATCACTTTGGACACAAGGGACAGTATCTGCCTCTCCAGCACATATATATTGCTGGCTGTTCCCCTGAGAGCCCACTTGCCTTCACTACATGCTCCAAGACGACATCTGCCACTGCACTGCTGCTGTCTCTGCCCCTCTGGACCCTGCAATGGCACGTACTGTGGAGAGAGCCCCAGCCTTCAGCCTTGAAGAGAACCAGGCCCTGCTGGACAGCCTACTTCCACAGTACAGCAAGCTGTATGGGACACCAGGGGAGCAGGTGAGTGTTCTGTGCACTGCCTTTCTGAATGTGCATTTTGTCTGACTAGCAAGGCTGAGAGTCTGCACGCCACTGGCTAGCAGGCTCACTGAGTAGTTGTCACCCCCATAGTGTGTAGTGACTTGCACTGGACAGGTATGGTGCAGTGACAGTGCATTTGAACATGGTTTTACTTCCCATGCAATGATACCATGTAGTGACGTCTGGCAAACTGTCCATGGTCAGCTTTGCACTGCCTGTGTACATCATGTGCCCCTGTGATTGAGACATGTATATACAACTGTGTCATGCACGGATATGTTGCATGTGTGGTAATGGCCTTTTCACTTTGTCATCCTCACAGGTTAATGCCCATCGGAAGCAGGAAATCTGGAAGGACATCGTCCGGGCTGTCCGGTCCGTGGGGGTCTACAAGCGCCGGATCCGCAACTGCCAGAAGAGGTGGCAGGACCTTCGGGGCTGGACCCGGAGGATTGCACGGGTCCAGCTGAAGCTGTCGCCTCCTCGCAGGAGGGGCGGAACACGGACCCTGACCCCCACATGCTCCAGATCCTGGCGGTGGTCTTTCCAGACCTGGATGGGCAGCTGAAGGCCAGACAGCAGCAAGGAGGGGGTGAGTCAAAGACTGCACTGTGAACTCTGTATTACATGCTTTGTGCCCTCCTCTGGCCTGGTTCAACTGCCACAGTGCAGCAGTCATGTTGTCCAGGAGCCATGTCCCTCTATTGTGCACTGACCACTGCTCATCTGATACCCAGGTGTGGCCCTTACAGTCAGGGAATTGTGTCACTTGGGACTGTGTCCTTGCAGTTTGCTTCACTAAAGGTGGGGGACAGCATCTGTTTCCCTAAATCTGTTGTGGGCATCATGGGTGGGTCCATTGTTCACACAACGCCTGGGTTTGGACATGTGATCTGCGTGTTGCTTTGATATGCGGTCCACTTGCTGAGCTGAGCCACCACATGTGCCTGGGGTATGTGGCACACGCCCATGCAGCGGGTGGGAACAATGTTTGTGCCCCAGGAGTGTGCAGATTACGTGTGTCACACATACATAGCCAGCTATCCACTGTCCAGGGCACATCCCTCATTCATGTGGAGCAGGACAGTCATGCCTACTCCAGGCCATGCAATGCACTCTGTACTCCCACTCCCGTGTATCAGCTGACACATTGTGCACAGTGATTTGACCCCTCCGGTGTCTGCCTCTGTGTCAGTGTGCTGTGGATTAGTTGCCAGGACTGCTGGGGTGTTTCTTGGTAGGGGCTCAGCATGCCCCTGGAGATGTGACCATAGGAGACGATACTTGTGTGTCACATAGGTGTTTGATCAGCTGCCCGTGCAGACTGGGGTATGCGAATGTGATGTTCAGGCAGCTGTTCCCCATTCACAGCAAATTGTGAGGGGCTCAGGTTCAGAGGGTAGTGTCACAGGTCTCCCATATGTCCAATAGGTGTGACCTGGACAGATGAGGGTTGAGATGATGTGTTGTGTGGGGGATGTACATGTGCACTTGTGCAGCTCCAGGACTTGCATTCCCCATTACCTACTATTGTGACACAGTGCATAGTGTTGTTGTCTGGCTGCCAAGTCATACATCACTGAGACAGTGATGTATGACTTAACAGTCATGCCTCTGCCATGGCATGTGTCAACTTATTTGTGGTCCTGCAGGGGAGTGACATGTGCTACATGCACACCATAGTGGCGCTGGCTATCAGGACATGGGTGCATCATGGTGTCTGTCGCTGGTATGCATCACATGCATTTCCTATTTGACTCTGGGCATCCCTTTCATCCGGAAACCTGTACTGACTCAGTGGCAAGAGCTGTGATGTGTCCACACCGTGTCCTCTGCACTGTCCAACTACTGTGTACTTGGTGCATGTGTCCACACTGGGGTGTTGCAATCCAACAGACACCAGACAGATGGGTGCAAGGCCATGTGGGATGTGAGTGCCATGCTTGGCATCAGACTGACAATTGGCTTCTCCTGTTCAGTTAGGGCATTTTTAGCAATGTACAACTAATGATGCCAGGGCTTGCTCTGTGATGTGATGTGCTCACAGTGGTGTGTGCGTTTGGTGCAGGTGACTGATGTCTGTCTGTTTCCCCATTGTTTGCAGATACATCCACGGCCACGGAAGGGGACAGCTCCACGGACCAGGAGGAGCCAGAGAGCCAGACTGGGTCAGCAGCCGAGGAGTGGTCAGAGGGACCCAGTGGCACGGAGGGCGAGGGGAGCCACACCGAGGAATCCTCAGCACCATCCACCTCAGCTGAGGACCAGAGCAACTCGGAGGATGACTCCCTTGTGGAGGCGGGTGTCAGCAGCCACCACACCCCAGCTAGTGTTGCTGTCCCCGCCACCACCAGCACCACCACCGCCCTCCCATCGGCTCCCATTCCCAAGGTCCGTGGAGGCTCCCATGTTCGGGAGCGTGTCTCCTTTGGCCCAGGCACCGCACCCCCTGCCCCTGTGTCCCCTGCTGCCCTGAGTGAGGAGTCTGTGTACCTCCTTCGCCAGCTCCATGTAGGGCAGACAGCCATGCTGAGTGTCCTCCATGCGCACACCGCACTGTTGACTCAGCTGGTGTCGTTCATGGAGGGCATCTCATCGGGCATGTCTGACCTACAGAGGGGCAACAGGTCCATGGACTCCTCCCTGACGGCAGCAGTGTCCCTCCTCAGACAGTCCCTCACCCCTCCTGCCTCTGCTCCATCCACACTCCCCAGCACCTTGCCCGTCCCAAGCACACACACACCGGCACAGGCACACACCAGCACACACACATCCAGCACACAGACACACACGCCACAAACTAAACGCACACGCATGCACAGTCAGGGGACTGAAACCAGACTCACAGGGGATGGGGCCCTGGTACACACACACGCATCCACGGGCACTGCGCAGTCCTCAGTTGCCTCTCCCTCCAAAGCACCCTCCCTTGCCTCACCTGCAACCCCAAAGACCCAGCGCCTCTTCCTCAGTGACCTCGGCCTCTTCCCCTCCGATCCAGCTGCCTCAGCATCCAGGGGAAGAGGGAGCCCCCACACGGAGCAGAGTGCCCCTCGCCTCCGGACACCCTCCCCAGGCGCAGACAGACTGTGGCCCCCACCTGCAAGTCCCCCGGAGTGGTAAGAGCAAGACCCCGCCGCCGCCCTGCAGCTCAAGCACCAGGTCACCTTCCTCCATCCCTCAGGCTCCCACTCCACAGGTGCCCCCGCCACACCCTGCCCCAGGTTCCCCCACCCACAGATATACCATCCCCAAGAGGCTCCGGCCTTCTCCCCTGCCACTTGCTCTCCCGGCACCACACCCCCGCTGCGCTTGTCTGTGCCACTGATGTGGTGAGGGTGTCCTCCCCTCTGTCCAGCCCACCTTGCCTGTTCCCCATTCTCCTCCCCTGGTGGTAGGCACTGCAGTGGAGTCCACTACCACCCTGTCTGACTTGGGCACTGCAGTGGCGGACCTGTCCACTCCATCTGCAGGGTCCACTGCAGTCGTGCCGGCACCCACAACATCTGAGCCATGCCCCCAGTTGTGCCGGCACACACCATGTCAGACACCTCCACTGCAGTTGTCAGTGGCTCTCCAGCACCCACCACCCCTTCCCTGCTTCCTCCTGGTGAGCCCTGATCCTGTCCCTGTGGTGCCTGGCCTACCCCCCGGTTGCCCCTCCTAGTGGATTGTCCCTGGTTTTGTGCAGGCATGTGTAGGGTGGCATCTGCCACTGTCACCTACTTGTGACTTTGTTGAAGGACTGGCCATTGGCCTTTGTTTATGTTCTACCGGACTTCTACTTTTAATGCCACATATGCTGAATACAGCAACTTTCTGTTCTCTAGTGCTTTTGCTTCTGATGTACATGATGTTGATGATGCTAACAATGCCCTTGCTGCAGTGATGGTGATATTTGGTCTCATGATAATGAAGTGCTACTGTGCAGGAACCCATTTGGTCCAGGGGTTATGTGTCCTATCCTGTGGTGTATCCATGTCATCCATAGCAGCATCTGAGGGTGTAATGTGTTCAGTATTTGGCAATGAGATTTCCTACTTAGATTGGCAACTTCACATCTGTGGCTTCCACCCCTGCACATCTGTTGTGCCTGCCATTGTTCTATTCGTCTACTTCCCTGACCGTGTGGCCATCTCCAGTGAACATGCAGGTTTGGGCATCAATGGGGAAGGACTCATCTGTGTTGTCAGTGCAACATTGCTATACAAGTGTGTTGGATCTGTGCTGATGATCCCGTTGGCACTTCCATGACCAGGCTGATGGGACGGGAGCCCTCATTTGTTGCTAATTGTTGATTGTGTGTCCCATTGCTGCCATGGTATGGTATCTGTTCGCCTCACATCTGCAGTCTCCACAGGGTATCTGCATGTGTGTGCCCATTGGTGCAAATATGTGGGTCTGCATTCGGATGGTCACTTCTGTCATTGTGTCATTGATGATTGTTGACGGTGTCAGTCCCCATGGGTGTTGTTTGTCTGCACATGGCCAAAGTTATGTCTTATTTGCACTGCAGGATTTGGCTCCCCGAATTTATGTTGCAATGGGACACATACACTACTTTGCCACTGATGTGTTTGTTGTTCTGTGACCAGGAATCATCCATGCAGTTTGGCAGTTGCACCTCTTACTTTGTCAACACTTGCCTTTTGGTCACTGTGATGATGGGGGTTTGGACCCCATTGCCACAATGTTCAAGATGTGCTGCAGCTATGGACCCCACACTTGCCTTTTGGTCACTGTGATGATGGGGGTTTGGACCCCATTGCCACAATGTTCGAAATGTGCTTCAGCTATGGACCCCACACTTACATTTTGGTCACTGTGATGATGGGGGTTTGGACCCCATTGCCACAATGTTCGAAATGTGCTTCAGCTATGGACCCCACACTTACATTTTGGTCACTGTGATGATGGGGGTTTGGACCCCATTGCCACAATGTTCGAAATGTGCTTCAGCTATGGACCCCACACTTACATTTTGGTCACTGTGATGATGGGGGTTTGGACCCCATTGCCACAATGTTCGAAATGTGCTTCAGCTATGGACCCCACACTTACCTTTTGGTCACTGTGATGATGGGGGTTTGGACCCCATTGCCACATTGTTCAAAGTGTGCTTCAGCTATGGACCCCACACTTACATTTTGGTCACTGTGATGATGGGGGTTTGGACCCCATTGCCACAATGTTCGAAATGTGCTTCAGCTATGGACCCCACACTTACCTTTTGGTCACTGTGATGATGGGGGTTTGGACCCCATTGCCACAATGTTCAAAATGTGCTTCAGCTATGGACCCCACACTTACCTTTTGGTCACTGTGATGATGGGGGTTTGGACCCCATTGCCACAATGGTCATGGCCTGCTTGCATTGTGGGTGCCACACACATATATGTGTGGCACATGTGCTAGGGGTCACATTGTATGTTCAAAGTCATGTTCGGTGTTGTAGGCATTTGACACAGTCTACACACGCTTGTCATGGTGTTGGGGGGATGTCTTCTTCTTGCATTCCCTAGGTTGTGGTATGCTGGTTGTGTCATGCATTGTCCATCCTATGAGTGGGGGTGGTAGTAGTGGTAGGCATCCAGCCCCCCCTGGCTAAGGGTGGTAGTAGTGGTAAGCATCCTGCCTCCCTGGCTAAGGGTGGTAGTAGTGGTAGGCATCCTGCCCCCTGGCTAAGGGTGGTAGTAGTGGTAGGCATCCTGCCCCCCTGGGTGAGGGTGGTAGTAGTGGTGGGCATCCTGCCCCCTGGGTGAGGGTGGTAGTAGTGGTAGGCATCCTGCCCCCCTGGCTAAGGGTGGTAGTAGTGGTAGGCATCCTGCCCCCCTGGGTGAGGGTGGTAGTAGTGGTAGGCATCCTGCCCCCCTGGCTAAGGGTGGTAGTAGTGGTAAGCATCCTGCCCCCTGGCTAAGGGTGGTAGTAGTGGTAGGCATCCTGCCCCCTGGCTAAGGGTGGTAGTAGTGGTAGGCATCCTGCCCCCTGGGTGAGGGTGGTAGTAGTGGTGGGCATCCTGCCCCCTGGGTGAGGGTGGTAGTAGTGGTAGGCATCCTGCCCCCCTGGCTAAGGGTGGTAGTAGTGGTAGGCATCCTGCCCCCCTGGGTGAGGGTGGTAGTAGTGGTGGGCATCCTGCCCCCTGGGTGAGGGTGGTAGTAGTGGTAGGCATCCTGCCCCCCTGGCTAAGGGTGGTAGTAGTGGTAGGCATCCTGCCCCCCTGGGTGAGGGTGGTAGTAGTGGTAAGCATCCTGCCCCCTGGCTAAGGGTGGTAGTAGTGGTAGGCATCCTGCCCCCTGGGTGAGGGTGGTAGTAGTGGTGGGCATCCTGCCCCCCTGGGTGAGGGTGGTAGTAGTGGTGGGCATCCTGCCCCCTGGTGAGGGTGGTAGTAGTGGTAGGCATCCTGCCCCCCTGGCTAAGGGTGGTAGTAGTGGTAGGCATCCTGCCCCCTGGGTGAGGGTGGTAGTAGTGGTAGGCATCCTGCCCCCCTGGCTAAGGGTGGTAGTAGTGGTAAGCATCCTGCCCCCTGGCTAAGGGTGGTAGTAGTGGTAGGCATCCTGCCCCCTGGCTAAGGGTGGTAGTAGTGGTGGGCATCCTGCCCCCTGGGTGAGGGGTGGTAGTAGTGGTAGGCATCCTGCCCCCCTGGGTGAGGGTGGTAGTAGTGGTGGGCATCCTGCCCCCTGGGTGAGGGTGGTAGTAGTGGTAGGCATCCTGCCCCCTGGCTAAGGGTGGTAGTAGTGGTAGGCATCCTGCCCCCTGGCTAAGGGTGGTAGTAGTGGTAGGCATCCTGCCCCCCCGGGTGAGGGTGGTAGTAGTGGTGGGCATCCTGCCCCCTGGGTGAGGGTGGTAGTAGTGGTAGGCATCCTGCCCCCCTGGCTAAGGGTGGTAGTAGTGGTAGGCATCCTGCCCCCTGGGTGAGGGTGGTAGTAGTGGTGGGCATCCTGCCCCCTGGGTGAGGGTGGTAGTAGTGGTAGGCATTCTGCCCCCCTGGCTAAGGGTGGTAGTAGTGGTAGGCATCCTGCCCCCCTGGGTGAGGGTGGTAGTAGTGGTAAGCATCCTGCCCCCTGGCTAAGGGTGGTAGTAGTGGTAGGCATCCTGCCCCCTGGGTGAGGGTGGTAGTAGTGGTGGGCATCCTGCCCCCTGGGTGAGGGTGGTAGTAGTGGTAGGCATCCTGCCCCCTGACTAAGGGTGGTAGTAGTGGTAGGCATCCTGCCCCCCTGGGTGAGGGTGGTAGTAGTGGTGGGCATCCTGCCCCCTGGGTGAGGGTGGTAGTAATGGTAGGCATCCTGCCCCCCTGGGTGAGGGTGGTAGTAGTGGTAAGCATCCTGCCCCCTGGCTAAGGGTGGTAGTAGTGGTAGGGATCCTGCCCCCCTGGGTGAGGGTGGTAGTAGTGGTAGGCATCCTGCCCCCCTGGCTAAGGGTGGTAGTAGTGGTAAGCATCCTGCCCCCTGGCTAAGGGTGGTAGTAGTGGTAGGCATCCTGCCCCCTGGCTAAGGGTGGTAGTAGTGGTAGGCATCCTGCCCCCCTGGATGAGGGTGGTAGTAGTGGTGGGCATCCTGCCCCCTGGGTGAGGGTGGTAGTAGTGGTAGGCATCCTGCCCCCCTGGCTAAGGGTGGTAGTAGTGGTAGGCATCCTGCCCCCCTGGGTGAGGGTGGTAGTAGTGGTAGGCATCCTGCCCCCCTGGCTAAGGGTGGTAGTAGTGGTAAGCATCCTGCCCCCTGGCTAAGGGTGGTAGTAGTGGTAGGCATCCTGCCCCCTGGCTAAGGGTGGTAGTAGTGGTAGGCATCCTGCCCCCTGGGTGAGGGTGGTAGTAGTGGTGGGCATCCTGCCCCCTTTGTGAGGGTGGTAGTAGTGGTAGGCATCCTGCCCCCCTGGGTGAGGGTGGTAGTAGTGGTAAGCATCCTGCCCCCTGGCTAAGGGTGGTAGTAGTGGTAGGCATCCTGCCCCCCTGTGTGAGGGTGGTAGTAGTGGTGGGCATCCTGCCCCCTGGGTGAGGGTGGTAGTAGTGGTAGGCATCCTGCCCCCCCCTGGGTGAGGGTGGTAGTGGTGGTAGGCATCATGCCACCCCTGGGTAGGGGTGGTGGTGCGCATTCAGGCCCCTGTGTGCATATGTGGCATTGGTGATGGGCATCCCACCCCTATGGTGCTGCTGTTGCTGGTGTAAGTATATTCTGCATCCCTGTGTGTGTGTGTGATGTGTCGTGTACGTGTTGTATGTGTTTTGTGGTTGGTGTCTGGCTTACCTTCTGCGCCGTACGCGTCCGTGCCTGTTCCGGTAGTAAATGTAGAATATTGGTATGATCGGGACGAAGGGATTCATGGTTGGTTCGTGTCGTTCGTCCTTCTCGTTGCTTCGCGTCGTCCTCGTCGCTTCGCCTCGTCCTCGTCGCATCGCGTCGTCCTCGTCGCTGCCGTGTTCGTCTCGGAGCCGTGGATCGTGTTGTGGCGCGAATCGGAGCTTATGTGCGCCTCTCCCGGATGCTTTGACGTGCCGTGCGTAGCGACGGGTTCGGCGCGTACGGAAAGCGCATCGTACTTGTCCGGCCGGACGGGGCTGCATTTTTCCTTCCGTGCGAATCGATTCGGCGTTTCCGGATTCGCCTCGGTCGGAGAACAGGACCTGGTTTGGGTGAGTACGGCTCGGCCGGATTCTTTGCTGTTGTGCGCATCATACTTGCTCGTTCGGTGTGCTGTACGGATCGGTCGGGAAACAGGCTTTCGCATGGCTTTTTTCCCGACCGAATGGTATTGGGTGCGCCTCCGACCGAGATCGGAATCGGCCCCTTAGTAGGCAAAAAGCACTAGGTAACTATAGATGCGGAACTTGCTCCCTATGTCCCCATTGTATAGAAGCCAAAAGTATGGTATTTAATGGAAAAACATTGACATCACGAACTCTGAACAATTGTCGTAGCAAAAATGTAATATATTTACTCATCTGTCCCTGTGTATTAGGGTATGTAGGCGAAACGAGTAGAGAGATGCGTATACGCCTTCTGGAGCATAAATCAGCAGTTAGGACAAGAAAAGAAAACGCTCCTTTAACAGATCATTTTTTAAAGCTCAACCACGACTGTAATCAAATAAAGTGGTTTATTTTAGAAAAAATCGTTATTAGTAGGAGAGTAGGTAACTTGGATTCTTTGAGGAAAAACGGGAACAATGGTTTATATGTTACCTGGATACTATCGATAAAGGTTTAAATTCGCGTGAGGACTGGATGAAAATTGTGACAAATTGAATAGGAGTGTTGTCATTGTTTATATCCTCATAAATAACTTTACGAACATCGTTAGATAGATCACCAGAGATGCTTTAATTAAAGTGAGGAACATTGCATGACACTGAACACTGTGAGGCTCTCCTGCATCTCATGTAAAATGTGCCAGTAATTTAAGCTTCATAACAGTACGATATAGTTATATTCTCATCTATAAATCAATTTACAAAGTAGATTCAGTGATTATTGTTTATTCGATACACAATATATAACTGATATAATTAGAATCATAATGAGAATGGGCGTGGAACACTCGTTTTATAGAGCGAGATTTTAATATATATGAGTCACTGGGGAGTTAGTAACACAGAAATATATATGTCGATTAAATCTCACATAATACTAGGACTAGATTGAGAAGAGCAGGATATTAGTAGCGCTGAAAGATGTTTAGCGCATGTTTTATAACTAGAATATAGCCTCAAAATTATGTAAGAACTAATGTTGGAGGCCGATGAAGCACAATATCATTTCCGGGTGAAAGATGGCAGCGTCAGTAAAAGACGCAGTAGTTACGCGACCCCCAGCAATACTAGGATCAGATCATGAGGAGCGTGTGAGTTAGGAAGTAAATTGGGGCACTGTAACATGTAAAGAGTATGTCCTGAATTCAAATCAACCTTTACATGATAAAAGAATCACTGCTGGAGGTTGATTAAATATATTTTACTTCCGGTTTCAAGATGGCAGCGTCAGCACAAGGCGCATAGCATAGAGTAAGTAAACTAATGTACGACAGCTGAGAAGTAAGATGAAACTTTCCTATCCAATCAAAACACGCGCACACCAATTTAAATTTGGCGTGTTCCCGTGATTCCCTTGAACCAAGAAATGGAAGGGAGTACGTGCATGGCCCCAACACTCTGCTGAATCGAAGGTGAGATATTAAAGAAGAATTAGAGAGGGTCAGGGAATGAGGGCATTTACAAAATGTCATTCAGTAATGCCCTGAGTGTAATAAGTTACGTTTATGTTTACCTTTTTCCATTAGTTAACTTTTGATACAAGCGAGAGGAGGCTTGCAACTATTGGGTCCCTCAGCTATTGCATGAGAGTGTTTTGGGAGCGCATTTATATGAAGATTCTTTTTCGAGCCTTCATTTAAGGTAGGATATTTCCCAGAAGCATCCGAAGCTAATTGAAACACACGAAGGAATAAGCTCAGCAAATGGTCTTTCCATCCATTTATTTTAGATTAATGAAGGGACAAGGAGCCACGACACTCGTAGGATAAGCTACGTAAAAATTTAAGAAATTGGGAGAGTTAGCCGTGAGCTACAACCTGAAAGAGAGGTAGGACATATCCCCGATAATTGAAACTTTTAACTTTTTTCTTTTAGGTGGTTTAAATTGAAAGATTTAACAGTAGTAGAAAGAAGGGGTAAATGTACTGTTTAAAACAATTGAGTCAAATAATAGTAGGGGCTTAGTACCTCTAATTATCAGGTGAAATATACAAAACTGCAATACTGAGAATGGTTTTAATAATTAAAGTAAGGGTATAGGCTCAGTGCATATTGGTCATAATCTTGTGGGCCTGGTATACAGGTTAGCGAACAATAATGATTAGGCTGTGTTAGCAAGATAATAATGGATAATTGTCCGCATATAAGTATGATTCCAAAATGTCAAAAACATTTAATATGAAGTTATCATGAATATGTTGCAATGTCTTACAATTTATGATATAATGATTTTATGAAATGAGACAATTTAAAAATGTCAAAAGTATTCTATATGAAGTTACCATGATAAGGATGTATTAGTTAAAAATTATGTGGTATAAATGTTTTTATGGAATGGGATGATTAACCCCTTGACCGCGATCGGAATTCCGCTCGTGTGCTGGACATTCCGATCGCGGGTGTGGTCGTGACGAGCTCAGCTCGTCATGCGCACAGCGCTACCGCGCAGCATGACGAGCTGAGCTTGTCACGAGCATCGAAGGGGTTAATATGAGACACATTATAGGTATCCGTGATAAAGAGGGTGTTTTCTAAATACATTATTCTTTGTATATATTTGTTTCTATATAGGATTTTTTCAGTGGCCATATAAAGAGATGCACAGAGAGACTTGAATTAATTAAGGTCTTGAAAAAGATGGATTATTAACAGAAACCATCGAAACGCGTCGACGCAAACTGTCTGCATAATCCATGGGAATCCTTGGCTCTGTAGATTTTGTAAAATTTGAAGCATCAAGGCCCAGTTATTAAATTGTCCCACACGATATGCTGTATGAATGACAAAGTGTACTGTCACCTTTTCTTTTCTCTCTCTTCTTTTTAATAATTTTGTATCGTGCGATGTTTTATTTTTATTGTATTTTATGTAAATTGTATTTTAACAAAAAAAAGGGGTTGTGTCACATATATTTTGTGACTTTTAAAAACACGAAAATTGTATATTAATATTTTAAATAAAAATAGTACTTGTGATAAATTTGGAGTGGCACAACAAATATTTTTCAAGAATACAGTGTGAGTTCAATATATATGTAGGAATTATCATGTGATTCAAAGGTTGGTTGCATTATGTTACCATTTGTCCTGATCATACTCGAAGGGATATTACATTTCTAAACTACTTAATAGTACTCCAGTCCCTTTGTGTTTTAAAGGGGTCTCTCTCTATTTTGATATAAAACAGAGGAATACCTGATGTTTTTCTGTCGAAAATAAGCCAAACCCAGGAGTAGGTGGATCATTTTAGGTCTGATAAATCACATATAAGCACTTTAGATTTCTAAGAACGATTGCTCGTCCGTGGTGGTGGTTGCTGTTTCTAAGTTCCTTTATGCAGTTTGGTCTATTGGACTAAAATTCTTACACCAACTTTAGTGAATTATGTGTGTGGGAACCATCTATGTAGGTTTTTAGCAAATTTGATCCTTTTAATATATTATCAGTGCTTCTATAAAAAAAACTTCTGTCTATTTATTATGATTAACTGCTTTGTTTTTTGATGCACCTTTTTGAAGTTGCTTGTATGGTTTGATGATGAAATTATGTTTTTGATCGATCAAGAAACTTTGACTTAAAATCATTTTTAAAAATCATCTTTTGAATTTGACCTTCTGGAATTTTTACTGATCTGCACAAATTTATACAACAGAGTTGTTTTAGCAAAATACTATCGGCCTTCATCATCATCATATTAACTTTATTCGGTCAAGTTTAGACCATAAAAGTACATAGTGACATCATTACATTAAGCAATAAATAAAACAAAATACATCCAGACACGTAAAACTGTCAATTAAAAGAAAGAATGTGGGTTAGTGCAAGCTCAAGTTGAGACACCACTACATTCATGGACTGAACATGATTAAAAACAGGATAAAAAGATGTGCAAATTAAGAAAGTATGTGGTCGATAAAGAAATACCAGAGGCAAAACATAGCACACGTTACAGTAGCATAGAACAACAAATCGTGCTTGAGTACATTACATTCAGATCCAACAGACAGATCAAACCTAAACCTAAACTGCTCTGACCGTCGGTCGTAGCCATTTGACTGCATTGTAATATGCCGGTCGGATACCTTTCCGACCACCTCATTACGATGTGGGCGGTTGGAATGGAATCTGAATGGTCATTCCGACTGGCTTTCGATGGGCTCGGAGACCCCGTCCGCCAGTTGGAATGCAGCCAGTAATCCCAAGGGAGGCTTTTTCAATCCTTGGGATTACGATGTCGGGTTTCGGCAGCCTTTCCGTGCCGGCCTTTCTGACACAGAAGGGTGCCCTTAGGTACATGGCCTCTGGTTGGAGGCCACAGTTGATCCCAGCACTACGTGGCAGGCACCTGTTGATCCCTTCACCCCGTGGCAGGCACCCTGAGGTACCTGCCACGGGGTGCAGGGATGAACTGCACCTCCTATTTTACAATGGGAGCATGCATTCTGTCCAGAATTCATGCTTCCATTGTAAAGTACAGGAATGCAACCGAACAGTGTTCGGTCGCATCATGATTAGTCAGTCGGGACAACCGACCGGGTGTTGGTCGGTCCCATGACGAGACAATGTCAGGCGGAGGAAACTCCACCGACATCGGAATAGGGCCCATAATGTGCAAAATAGGCAAGCATATAGACCATCCAAGCTATTCAAGGTCAGGACAATATGTGCTTACTCAATCCTCTAAAATAATAAGAAAAAAGCTGCAAATCACAATAAAGTGCATTACATTCAAAATCAGTTGTACCTACAGGACAGATGATCAAATTGTGCAAAATAGGTAAATATATAATCCATCCAATCTATTCGAAATCAAAACAATATATACTTATTTAAACCTACTGGGATGATGTTAATGAAAAAACCCAACAAATCACATAGGAGAAATGTCATAGTCAAAACCAGCTTGCCTTATTTAGAGCATGTCCGACAAGATACTCCACGTGAAAGATGGTGGATGCCTTGTTCTCTGCATTACAAAATCATTATAGCCTACGGTACTCACAATACGGCGGATGCGATATCTGTCAAGTTATGATGGAGTATCCCATCCACCAAATTATAAATTGGACCCTAAGTTCCCTAAATGTGTTGTTAAATAGCTGAGCTAATAAATAGAAGCAGGTTAATGTGCAACCTGGGCTCGTGAAAAGAACATTACCAAGCAAAGTACATCATATTCAAGCCATTTCTGTACTCCGCGGGTTCACAGATGTCATGAAAGTCATGATACTGTTGGATGTATATGAAATACATGCAGCTGGGAAATTTCCAAGATATTTTAGAAAGTGGCACGATTGTCTTTTTTCTTTCCAAGTGATATTTTCCCCAAAATTGTAACATGCTCTAACATTTTTTGAAAAACAATAGTATATGGACAACATACAATAGCCAGAGCCTTACATATGTGTACATACGAATAAAAGTACACAATTGAAAGCAAATTGTTGCATGAACCAAAAATACAAACATCTGCAATTGAAATACAAACATCAAATTATAAGAGCACTGAGTTCTGGCTATAAACTGCAGATTTAAGAAAACTTCCTAAAACAAACATCTTCATCACTTAATTGCTGTAAAAACAAGGGCAAATCTGCACTTTAAAAAATATGTTTCTTTAAAATGGTTATAAAATATTGCTTAAAAAAAGGTTTATAACATTTTAAAAATAACATAAAATGCATTAACAATCCATTCCTCCACCGCCTGGGACAACACCTGGTGGCCGTCAGCCCTCGGGACCCCACCCACCCCCACTGACCACGCCCGAAACCTCGGCATCATCCTCGCCTCCTCCCTCTGCATGAACCGCCAGATCAACGCCGTCGCCTCCACCAGTTTCAACTGCCTTCGGATCCTCCGTAAGACCTTCAAATGGATCCCCATCAACTGCAGAAGGACCGTCACCCATGCACTCATAACCAGCAGACTTGACTACGGCAACGCCGGAATCAATAAAACTCTCCTACACAGACTCCAAACCATCCAGAACGCCGCAGCCAGATTCGTACTCGGAACTCCACGGCACGAGCACATGACCCAACACCTGTGCGGCCTGCACTGGCTTCCCGTCGAGAAGAGAGTCATTTTCAAGCTCCTCACCCAAGCCTACAAAGCCCTCAACAACATCGGACCCAAATACCTCAATGAGAGAGTCTCCTTCCACGCACCCAAGAGAAACCTCCGCTCTGCCGACCTCGCCCTGGCAGATGTTCCCCGCATCCGCAAAAATAAAACCGGAGGAAGAGCCTTCTCATACATCGCAGCCAAGACCTGGAACGAGCTCCCGGTGAACATCAGACGCTCCCCGACTCTGCACACGTTCAGGAAGGACCTCAAGACCTGGCTCTTCGACTGATCCGGAGCTGTCTTCTTTCCCACCCTAGCGCCTTGAGACCCTCACGGGTGAGTAGCGCGCTTTATAAACCCCTGATTGATTGATTGATTGATTGATTGATTGATTGCACGGATCTGTATGCATGCATGATGTATTGCATTGTCCGAAGAGAAAGTAATCGATTGGCAGTGCCAGCTCTAAAAAAAAAACTATAGCAACCTTTCCTATCGACTAGGTACTATTGTTACATATGGCTCTAAAACGATACATATAACTTGACAGAAGGTTAACATAATTTTTCGTTTTTTTCTCATGGAGCAACGCCTTTCCTAAAATAAACATTTTAGGAATGTTTTATTTTCTGCAAGTGCAGAAGACGAATTATGAAAAAGGAAGGCTGCATAGTTCAGTAAAGATATATCGAACATAGGAGAGCCACAGAATTTTGTGTCCATTGTCGCATAAGACACAGTCTCTAATGATAGACTGGTTTAAACAAGCTTCTGTATTAAGTCAAATAGACAACCACAACAAAATTTGGTCCAATTTTGCGAGGTCTTCTAAATAGGTGAGCCTACTTCCTCATTGCTTATAGAAGGACACATGGAGAGAGTTACTGAGAGGAGAGGTGTGCTAAAACTTGTAGAACTGAGCAATTGGCATGTCCCCACACCCCAGCTCCACATAAAGTCATGGGAAGGCATTGAATTTTATAACTCTCGTGCAATAGTAAAATCGATTTTGCCCCCTACCTGTCATGGCAAATTAAATAGAGCACTCACATACTGGCTGAGCTTCAATTGACAATTAAAATTATTAGTCAACTAACTATCAGAATATTCAAAATAGACCCTCAAAATAAGGAAAGCTGTTGACCTGATCTAGTTTATTATTGTCAAAAACTACTCGCATTTTCGTTCACTTTGGGCCACAAACCATTATGTGAAATTTGATAAAATTTGTTAGGAAATCAAGAACCGCCATCAGCTGTAATGTAGTGAGGCCTAAAGCCTAGTCTCTATTTTAAATTCATGTTTTAAGTTGACTTCTCTTTTCTTAAGTTTCATTTTATTAAAGAAAAAACAAAAAAAGAAGAAACAGCAATATAATGAGATAGCGAAACCTATTTACATAAATGAATAAATAAAGTAGAAATATATAATGATGTAATTATCACGCTGTATACAAAGAATAAAATGTATCATATAAAGAAATGTGGAAAGAGGAAAAGGGGAGATAAAGCAAAATGCAATTACTGTAAAACCATTGAAGATAACAGGCATACTATATAAATAATTAACATTGTAAGCATAACAATAAATGAGATTAAAAAAAAAAGAAAAACAGAATAATAAACATTCAATAGTAAGTGACTAACTAATCATCTGAAAATGAGGAGGCAAAGGGAGAAATTAAGGTGGTTTCCGTACATCATCTGATCTGTTTTTAGACACAACATTTAAAGAGGCAGTTAGGGATAAATAAGTTGTCAGAGGGAGCCATAGAAGATCCCTTTTAATTGCTAGAGATATGGGGGAGATATAATTAGTATCCAGTTGATGATGAAAACAGACTGATCTGAAAGTGACTTTATCAGCTTGTTTCCAATTAGAGTTTAATAAATGAAATGCGATAGCTAACAGTAAATCTAAAAGCTTAAAACTCAGTGGTAATTGAGGCCATTGGGAGGAGAGAGTGCCAAGGAAAATGTGTGTGTAAGAAAAGGGGATCTGGACTCTAAAAAATTTCTGAATTTGAGACCAAACTAGTTTCCAAAACTGATGAATTGGAGGACATTCAAACAACATATGTTTTAAGTCAGCAGTGGGGTACGGGCAGGACCAACAAGTATAGGGTGTTTCTGATGAAAGATGACAAAGACATTGGGGAAAATAATACTTGATGATAAATGAAAAAAGGGTTTGTGTGGTGTTTGCAGCTCGAGAGGTTTTATGAATTTTAGACCATATTTTATCCCAGCTAGTAATTGGCCACTCTTGTGAAAAATCATTTTCCCATGCCAGTTCAACCTTTGTTTTGTGCCTAACTGGGGGAAGGTGCAAAGATTTGTATATAGTGGATGCTGAGGGGGAATTGTCCAATATTGAGAATAGGTTTCTATACAAAATAGGAAGATCATTAGTACTAGGCAGATTTTTGAGGTATTGAATGAGAGAAGGATATAGGAGAGAGTATTGTGATCTAGAAGACGAAGGTAGGGAAAATTGAACTTCGAGATCAGAAAAAGTAAGGGGTTGGTTATCGGATATAAGCTGGGAAATCCAACTTAAACCTCTAGAATGCCAAGATTTCCAGTGTGTAGAGCAGTTACCAATCCGCAAAGATTTATTATGCCAAATAGGTTGTTGATGAAGAGAACTATTAGAGGGATGTGATGAAGATAGTATAGGGACCAAAAGTTTACGAGAATGGGAAATGATAGGAGAGCGTAGAAAAGCAATGTTGGAAGTGAAGGTTAATATCTCATGAAAGTCGAAAGGAGCAATAAAGGAGTTCTCCATTTTTAACCAAAGAGGTGAATAAAAAGGAAGATCTGCAGAAATCCATCGAGTAGCTTGTTTTAAAGAAAAGGCGATATGGTACGTTTTAAAGTCAGGAAATCTAAGACCTCCGTTAGGTCTATCTTTCTTTAAAGAGGACAAGGCTATACGAGAAGATTTACCTTTCCATAAGAATTTTATTAAAGTAGAGTCAATTTTCTTGAAGTAATAATCAGGGATTCGAATAGGAATCATAGAAATGATATATAATACAAAAGGAGAGAGCATCATCTTAATTGAGTCGAGACGTCCCCACCACGATAAAAAGAGGGGGTGCCAGCGAGTAATAGAGTCATTCAATTTTTTAATAATATAATCAAAGTTTAGTTTTAACGTGTCAGATAATAAAGAAGCGAACCATAAACCCAGGTATTTGATTTTATGTGGTTGCCAAGAGAACCCGGAATGCTCAAAAATATGCTTTTGACACAATACATTTAAGGGTAGAATTTCGCATTTTTTATCGTTAAGGTCGATAACCAGAGACCTTAGAGAAGAAGGTTACCTGTTGAAGAAAAGGAGTAAGAGCGGATTTGGGATTAGAACAGTATAGAAGTATATTGGCAGCATAAACTGACATTTTAACCTGATGAGGACCAAAATGAAAACCAGTGATACGATCATCCTGTCTAATTTTTAGTTAAAAATGGTTCCAAGGCTATAACAAATAATAAAGGAGATAAGGGACAACCTTGTCGCACTCCTCTATGCAATGAGAAGTAGTCAGAAGTCATACCGTTGACAAATATTGAAGCTTGGGGACCTGAGTATAATAAAGAAATTAAAGCAATTAATTTAGAAGGTAGACCAGCCCATTTTAAAGCATGAAACATAAAATCCCAACCAATCCTATCAAAAGCCTTCTCGGCATCTAAGGTAATCGCGGCAATAGTGTGTTCCAAGGAAGAAGCTTTGCTTAAAACATTAAAAAGAACTCGTGAGTTGTCAGATGCAAGTCTTCCTTTAACGAAACCTGATTGCTCAGGGTCAATAAGATCGGGTAGAATAGGATCGATACGAAGTGCTAGAATCTTGGCAAAAATCTTATAATCTTTGTTGACCAAAGAAATGGGCCGATAGTTCTTACAAAGAGAGTGATCCTTATCGTCCTTAGGAATTAAGAAAATCAATGCCTCCTGAAAAGTGCCCCGGGAATAGCCATTCACAGAAAAAGATCGAAAAAGAAGTAAAAGATTTGGCAAAAGGATTTTCGCAAACTGATTATAAAATTCAATGGTAAAGCCATCAGGGCCAGGTGCTTTCCCACGACGCAACACCGAAACAGCGTGAGAAATGTCTGCTAAAGAAATATCAGTATCCAGAGATTCAAAATCAATGTGACTTGCTGAAGGAGAGGGAATGGATTGAAAATAGGAGAGAATATTGGACTGTTCTGCTGGTGTTTCAGGAGTGTATAAGCCCTTATAAAATTATACAAATTCATTCAAAATGTCTTTATCTTTGAAGATAGAAATGCCGGCAGGACCTTTTAGAGATTCTATTTTTGTTCTTTCTTTTCTCACTTTTCAATAATTGGCCAGTAATTTCCCCATTTTGTTTTGACCCCAATAATAGCGAGAACTACTTTTCAATAAATAATTAGAGGCGGCATCAGTAGATAGTCTATTAAAGGTAAGTTTAGCGTCAATGAGATTTTTCAAAGATGATTCATTGTTCGAATGATAATAAGTATATTCTAATTGTTTAATTTTATTAAGTAACTAAGTAGATTGGGCTTCTACAGATTTTTTCTTTTGTGAAACAAAATTTATGATAAAACCTCTGGCAGCAGCCTTAAAGGAATCCCATACCATAACAAAGGTAGAATCCGGGGTATTGTTGATAGTAAAAAACTCAGAGGTAAAGGAATTGAATTTTTGACAAAAAATAGGATCAAGGAGTAGGGAATTGTTAAAAGGCCATCTTCCTGGATGAGGAGAAAAAGGGATTAGATCAATATCTACGAATACAGGGGCATGGTCTGAGATTAAGATAGAACCAATTTCAGAGTGAATGGCATGCTGGGCTAGGGATTTACTGAGGAAAAGATAATCAATACGGGATTGTGAATGATGTGAGGTCGAATAAAAGCTATACTCTCTAAGGTCAGGGTGACATAGTCTCCAAATGTCCACCAACGCTTTACGGTGAATTGTGGAAGTAAATTGTGAATGCATTTTAGAGGGAAGGAACTTAATTCTAGAATGCCTATCTAAGATAGGATCAAAAACTTGATCACAATCACCACCAAATATAATATAATCATCATCAAAGGTAAGTAATTTTTCAGATACATTAGTCCAAAACACCTTATCGACCAAAGTAGGGGCATAAACATTAAAAATAACTAAAGGAATCTTATCTATAAGAAGTTTAACAATAACCCAACGACCCTCAGTATCAGCTTCTTGTTGAACAATAGAAACATGCAGTTTTTTGTGACATAAAATCAAGACTCCGTTTTTTTTACCCATTGGTGGAGAATTAAACACATGCCCCACCCAACATCTCTTCAATTTTGAAGCTTCATCCTCAGTAATATGGGATTCTTGGAGTAAAGCAATATCAGTTTTTAACTTAGCTAGGTGAGATAGCACCCGTTGCCTTTTAATAGGATTGTTTAATCCTTTAATATTCCAGGTTGTAACCCTAAATGTAATTTAATAAGACAAGTATGAACCGGCATTATGCTTACAGAAACAGAAATTAAAGTTAATAGAGAAATATGTATGAAAGGAAGGAGAAAAGGAAAGGGTAATTGATTCAGTAAAAAGGACATGAGAGATGAAAGAGGTGGATAAGAAAATTAAAAAAGAGAGAGAAAGGGTACTAAAGGAAACATGTAGGAAAAAACAAAAAGGGAAGGAAGAAGGTAAAGAACAAAGAGACAGTACAAGTCATACAAAAGACGACTGAAAAACATACCTACAGATACAAAACGAATGGGGAGTGACTACACCAGAAGATGACGGCGACAGCAGCGAAGCTCCACCGAAAACCCGAGGGACCACAATCAAAAACTTCAACGTAACAGGAGGATCAACAGGTAACAAAATTGTAGGAATAAAACACCTGTGTATGAAAGGAAGAAAAATTAATCATGAAAAGAGTAATAACGTGAGTGAGAGAGATATAAGAGAGATATATAGAACAAAACAACAATAATACTAGAACATTACGAAAAAATATAAGCGAAACAACACTCAATGAGTAACCAGGAAAAGAAAACAACTACATAAACCGAGGCAAATATGATAATCATGCAGGTTTTGAAGTGTCCATAACATCAGCTCCATGAAGACGAAGGAACTCTCGCAGCGCCGCTGGATCTTCAAATATTGTAGTCTTCTCTTTATATGTAACCTTGAAGAAACAAGGATGAAGAAGACCAAATCTGGCATTAATTGAACGTAATTGAGGACGTAGATCGAGAAATTTCTTCTGACGATCCGCTGTAATCTTAGCTACATCTTGAGAGAAAAATAAACGATGACCTTCCCAAAAAATCAGTTTTTTGGATTTGACAGCAGACAGGACTTGAAGAAGGTCTGTGTATTGCAGAAAAAGCATGATGACACCACGTGGTTTGACAGAAATTTTTGGTCCAAGTCTATGAGCCCTTTGGATGTTAAGTGAAGGAGTAGCAGGTAAATCCAGGACTTTAGGCAAAAAAGACTGAAAAAAGACAGTTGGGTTGGAGACTTCAATTTTTTCGGGAAGACCGTAAAGTCTAAGATTGTTCCTGCGATTTCGGTTTTCCAAATCCTCCGCTTGTTTCTTGAGTAGAGATATTTCGGATTCTAAAGTTGAAATACGAGAGCAAGAAGCTTGGAGAGACTCTGTTCGTTGTTCCACAATGAGCACTTGTGAAAACAAGGAAGACCATTTATCATATCGAAATTGTAAAGTCTTATTAGTTTCCTCTATGAAAGGTTTCAGAGCACGAATCTCTTCAAGGATTATATCCATGGAGGTTGAGGAAGGATTCACTGGAGAAGGCGGATCCTTTTTTGGCCGTTTGGTAGAGATTGAAGGTAATTTACTTGAGAGCTGCATTTTTGGAATGGTGCCTGAAGAATGATCAGGTTTCTGAGAGGAAAGGTCCTCCATTTCATTAAAATTAGAATTAGAGTCTGAATCAGAACCCGCAGTAACTTTAGTAAAAGCTGTAAGCTTTAGATTCCTCAGTCTCCCCATAAAAAGTACGTTGGAGTTTAGCTAAACAACTAAACTCTTAAGACCAAATCCTTTAAATCCTTAAATAGCTGTCCAAGTTAGACTATGCACAAGCTCCAACCTTTGAAACTTAGAAAGTTTCCCTCATAGAGATTTGGTATAGCTTGAAAGAACCTAAACAAGCAGTTATATGTTGAAAGAGTATTCACCTCATGAATTGCATCGAGTGAAACACAAAATGGTGGTTGTTCTCAGACTAGGCAAACCCCATTAATACATGCCAAGAGAAAAACAAAAGTAACAGTGCTTCCACAAATATAGAGTCTCATTCATTGTGCACAATGAAGTAAAATTCCAAATATAACTCATGAGGGGAGAATTGAGCCAAGGAAAGTCATTGTGAAGTACGTTGGGCGGGATGAGAAGAGAATACAAAATGACGGCCGTTAGAATCCGAGCCGATTCGCACCATCAAAAATAGTCAATAAGTGGTGAAAACAGCATTTAGAGTGGATGAAGGGCTCACCGCTATATGTAGAGGCGATATCCAGCGCTCATTGTTTGTAAAAAAGGGGGTTTCCCTCCTGAAAAGAAATCTCATCAGGAACGGTGGTGCGGAGCTCCGAAGCTACGCGGCCATCTTGTCTGGCGCGTAAGCCACGCCCCGACTTCTCTTTCTAATACTGTTTCTTCACATAGTTTCTCTTAACACGAGCATATACTGCTAATCTATTTGCTTCTTGAAAGTCAGCGTCGTGCTGTAATCTGCGCATTCTGTTCAGGGACGAACAATCAGAATGCAATGTCCTTGTTACAGTATTTTCTGTGCTCGTCAGGAGACATCCTGCTTTTGCTAGAGGAATCAATGTGGCTGTTCTGCAGCTCTGTCACAGCGTGATATGAAGAGAGTTATGTTATATAAACAGCACCCGTGCTATACTCATTGAGAGGAGCACTTCATGACAGATGATCATGGGCCCTGTAAACTGTGACTGAGATGCAGCTTTGCTGACTTTGACCTCCATCCTGCTAAGGAAGATAACCTGTACACTTATCCGGCTTCCTGACACCTAAGACCAAAGTATGAGGGTTAGGTTATCCAATTGACCTGGCAAAGGGCACTCTCGCTATGCTCTCTTTAGTATAGTATTAGATACAGATTGGAGTAAGCAAATATTAGTAACAACTAATATGATTGAATTGTTCATAATGTTTACTGTTAGACCTGCCATCCTTTGCGTCATTTCCCCTGACTTTTTTGCCTTCAGACCTACTGTTTTTACTGTAGTGGCTGACTTTGTTTTTGCTGGCTTTTGGAATCTGGGGACTTTACCAATGCTAATCAGTGCTAAAGTGCATGTGCTCTATACTTCAAACATGATAGCATTGGCTTGTCCACAATTGGCATATTTAATTTACTTATAAGTCCCTACTAAGGTGCACTACCTGTGCTCAGGAAATGTAAATATAATGCTACAAGTGGGCCTGCCGGACTGATTGTGCCACCCACTTAAGTAGCCCTTTAAACTTGTCTCAGGCCTGCCACTGCAGAGTCTATGTGTGCAGTTTTAAACTGCCATGTCGACCTGGCAAGTTGACCTACTTGCTAGGCCCAAACCTTCCTTTTTATTATATATAGCTCACCCCTAAGTTAGGCCCTGGGCAGCCCATGGGCAGGGTGCAGTGTAAGTAAAAATTGGGACATGTACTTTTACATTTTACATGACCTGGTACTGAAATACTCTTACGTTTGTTTTTCACTACTGCAAGGCCTATCTCTTCCATAGGATTGCATTGGGATTGCCTTATTATATTTTATAAGTGTAATTTCCAATTGGGAGGAGATGGGACCCCCAAATTTGGTGTCTCTGGAATCACACATTCAAAACACAACTTATGGTGAAGTTGGATTTTAAATTCTGAAAATGCCACTTTTAGTAAGTTGTGGTTTGACGAGGGGAACGCCGTGGAGTTAGGAGAGATGCGAGCAAAAATCTTAATACGTTGCTACCCGGACATTGGTTATTTGCAGTACAACTGCTACACTCATGAAATAAAAAAAATCGTGATACTTTGTGACCTGGACCTTGCTTATTAGAATAAGAACTGCTACACTCACTGAGAAAAAACAGAGTTTAGCCTCGTGTACAGAAACCTCAACACAGCCTCCTTCCAATTATTCAACACAGATTATACCCAGTCATGGCCCTGATGAGAAGCCCATAAATTGTGTGGGGGTTGGAAACGCGTCGGAACCTTTCACCAGTGGGACACCTTCTTTGGACTTGTACCCTAT
Organism: Calotriton arnoldi; assembly: GCA_963921515.1. Lineage (NCBI taxonomy): Eukaryota > Metazoa > Chordata > Amphibia > Caudata > Salamandridae > Calotriton > Calotriton arnoldi. Next base: position 1,248,979 of record CAWUFW010002860.1, read on the forward strand.
CACAGGGAATCATTGTTTGTGTAAATAAGGTTATCCCTGGATATACTAAATTTGTGTTCCCACTGGTAGCAACCTTGTAACTTGGATTTGAATGTGGTTAACAAATTACCGCTTGGGTTGCGATTTCTTCCTTTCTGAAACCATGACTGGCTTTGAGGTTTATGTATTGTTATGTGCATTGTAATGTTTTTTGTCAACTGTATAAGTTTATGTTTACTGTTTGAATTTTAATGTTTCCCCTGTTCTGAACATAGACGCTAACAACTATGCTCAATGAAATAATATGAATAATTGAGTTAATAAATACTCCAGACCATATGATTTTTTCATGGTTTGCCATATAAGAATTGTATAACTTAAATGTGATGACTAGATCTTCTTGTTGTTTCGAATAGTAGGCCCTTTCTAGTTGTCGTATTAGGGCCATACCCCCTTTGATATAAAACTTTTAGAAAGTTGGCATTTTCTTACTGTAACCATTTGGTGTCTTCTGCCTGTCTCTGAATACACGTCCGGGTTGGTGACAGTTGGCTTTCTGCACTCCCTCTAGATGGCCATACACAAAGGGAGCTTAGGTGTGACTGATGGGCCATCCACATCCTGATGGGCCATCCTGGGCAGGATGGGGGGATAAGCTGGCACTTACACCTGAAAGGGCTGTGTCCTGTCCCCACACAAAGGGTTGCAGACCCCCTGTTGTAAGTCTGGAGCCAGGGCAGGAGAGAAAGGGACTTGGGCACTTCAAAGGCTTCTCTCTGAAGTGTCCTCACTTAAAAGACCCAACTGGGTATAAGTACTGGACCTCTGACACCACCAACCTAGAACACTTCTGGAACTGAGGACATTCTACCAAGAAGAAGGACTGCTGTGCTGCTGGAGGGGCTGTTACTTTGCTGAAGTGCTTTGTTGTGTTGCCCTGCTACCCTCTTGCCTGGGAGTGAGAAGGACTGGACCTGCATCTCTACATCCCAGAACCTATGTCCAAGGGCTTGTTGGCTTGCCTCATGTTTTCTGAAGTCTCCGGGATATCAAAGACTTCTCTCTTCAACCTGCAACCAGCACCTGGACTCTGTCTGCTGTGAGTCCTGCTCGGCCAAGTGGTGCCAATCCAGTCCTGGGTCCTTGAAAGTGAGTTTAAAGTGCTGTATCTGTGAAAATCCATGCAGTGTTGTGCTGATTGGAGCCTCCACATTTCCCTTGATGCTGACGCATCGCCGCTGATGTACGGATGGTGGACTGCATGACACATTATCTCCGGGTTCTGACACATCTCCAACTTTGCGCTGCTCATCGCTGATGCATCGATTCAGTGTTCTTCTCATCTTGACTCTCAACGCATCCTTGATGTTGCGCAGCTCTGGACCGATGCATCACCTATATCTGTGAGATCAATGATGATGCATCACCTCTTTTTCTTCCTCATCACCATCAACGTTGACGCATCCAAGGTACTATTCAGCAGGCCAAGGCTGGTCTCTGTATCTGACCACTTCTCCATCATGATCAGCCAGAACCTTTGGATTTGACCCAGTCAAGTGTGACCAGATAGCCCCAGTTGGCGCCATTTGTTTCTAAGCACTACAAAACAGTTTATTCTTTAAAAATTCATACCTTGACTTCTACTTATTGGATTTTTGTCATTTTGGTCTATTTTTTCTAAACTGGTGTGGAGTCTTTTTGTGGTGTTTTCACTGCATTACTGTTTGAAGTGTTGCACAAATACTTAACTTAACAAGCTACTAGAGGGTGAGCACAGGTTAATTGAAAGTGTGTGACTGACTTACCCTGACTAGGATTGTGGTACCTGCTTGGATAGGGTGCAAACCTCTGCCAACCAGAAATCCAATTTCTAACATTTACCATTCTAATGATGCTGATTACAACATGTCTCATCTTTCTAATAATCACAGCTCATGCTTTCTTTGCAAGAATATGATTGTTTCAATAAGTGTTCTAAAATGCATTTTGGTATCTTTCTTGTGTTTACCTTGGGCATGCAAGAGTGACTAATGAAAGAGTTAGATCTGTTTCCACGATTCATTGGGAATCAGAGTGTCATGTTCGAGGGTGCTGGCAACATCTGTTAGTTACCCTGGTCAGTTTAGGGGATGGATGTGGTACTGTGAGCTAGCCGCAGTACGCCAACACTTACTAATGGTATATGTGGAGTAATGGCCATATGTACAAAGCCATTTTGCATTTTCTAATGGTGTGAATCGTTATTTGAGGCCCTTTGGCTATGCAAAATGGTGTGTTCGCGTGTGTGAAAGGCATTTTTATTGGTGCAATTTGCACTTTCCATCATGTAGAAATCACATTTTGTTTAATTTCTAAATTGGAAATCGCAAATTGGATTTACCAAATAGTGATTGGCTAACACTATGTACAAAGGATTTCCTAACTGTGATTAGTCACAAACTGGCCATTTAAGGAAATGCAAATACCATCAATGTGTTTCAGGTGGTAATCAGGTGCAAACTATAAAAAGTGACCTAAAATGCATCTACCTTTTTCAGAATGGTGGCTCTGTATGTCTTGATAGGGGGATGAGGATTTTGGCTGGTAAGCAGAGAAGGAGAAGTAGAAGGACACAGAAGAGTCTATTTAGAGTGAGGGTCAAGCTGTTTGAACAGACTGAGGAGGAGATTTATGAGAAGTATAGACTGAGTTGTGAAGTAATTTTGGATTTAATAGCTGTGTTTCATCCTCAGCTACAAATCCCAACAGTCAGAGGCAATACAATTCCACCACATGTGCAGGTATTGTGCTGTCTATACCTTTTAGCTTCTGGCAGTTACCAGGGAGTTATAGCAGTGGCAGGGGGAGTGTCCCAAAGTGCTATTTTTCATAGGTTTTTTGGACATCATGGTTTGGAAATTGAACCAATATGTTTTTTCCAAACACTCCCAAAGATATACAACCCACTAAACGAATGTTTAGCTCAGTTCCAAACATTATTGGTTCTGTTGATGGACACATATTGCCATATGTTCCCCCTCTGCAAATGAATTAATTTATAGAATCAGAAAAAGCACCCATTCACTCAATGTTCAGGTAGTGAGTGATGCCTCATGCATCATAACTCATCTTGTAGCTAGATTACCAGGCAGCACACATGACTTCTTTATGTTCCGCCACAGTGGAATAAATAACCGTCTGTCTCAGGGTAAGTTTGGTGATGGTTTTCTACTTGGTAATTGAATTACAAACTCAGTTCATACAGTGTTCAATAGAATGTTGGTAAACTAATCAAGTTGTTTCTTCTTCACATTCTACTGCATATGCCCTGTGCCCTTGGAAACTGACACCATACTTGAATTCATGAACTAGAAGTGAAAGGCAGTACAACAGGGCACATAAAACAATGCAATCAATAATTGATCTGACTTTTGGAATACTGAAATCACGTTATAGATGCCTACATAAAACTGGTAGAGCACTACTGTACAGACCAGAGACCTGTGGCAAAATCATTGCCACATGTGCTATTCTTCACAACATAGTCATGAGGAACAGTCTTCACGATGCAAGCATAGAGCCAGAATCAGATTAAGATGATGAACTACAACCACTTTAGATTCAGCAGAATGGACACGTGCAGCAGAGGGCAGAGCATGACACACGGAGATAACAAACAACAATTTTTAAGGTAAGAATGGTGACCACATCTAAGAAATAGCCAATACACATTATGGTAATGTTTTTTTATTAATGAAAGATAACCCTTTATTCAGGTTTAACAATGTAACAATGTATTGTAATTGTGTATCCTTATAGGATGTCATTGTTTTGAGAACACAAACATAGCAACCTAGTATCATACATCTGAGTGCATACAACAGTTACTTTTAAAGACCTCTGGTGTTGGTCACCTTCTCAACAGGACTTGGCTGTGGAGTTGGGGGTATATCTGTGCCAGATGTGTGTCGGTGTGTTCACCTTTACAGCATCCATCTGCACAGATATGCCACTGAGGATAGAGCCATCTTTGCTTTCAGGTGGAGGTAATATGTTGGGGACAGACAGGTCATGCATCTGAATGTTCTCCAGAGTTGTGGTCACTTGGACCAGCCCGCATGCTACATATTGTCAGCAGTGCCCCATGTCATTATGGATGTTCACAGTTCTCCTGGTAAGAGTGATGGTGGCAGCTGCCAATCAATTTATTGATTTTATAAATGTACCATGGCATGCCATGTGCAGCTTGTGCCTGTGGCTTTACATAATTCTTGACCTTTCTGCAATTGCAGCATTGAATGTGACATGCTTTGAAGATGCCTATTCACTGTTTTTATCTGTTTGGCTTGCTGGCACTGTAGTGTGACGAATGATTTCTCAAGGCCACCAAACAATTGAGAACTGTCTGATACATCATCAGAGAAATCATCATTGTGAACTATTTGTTGTTGTACTCTACGTTGACTGCGCACAGAAGAAGTTGCGTTTCTGCCTTATGTTTGCTCCTCATTACCTTCTTCAAAGTCTGGTAGTGGTACCACGTTTGCTCTCCTAGTATTTGGAATTTGAGTTGTGGGCATAGGAGCACCAATTGTGCTGTCCTCAATTTGCACTTGTGTGTCAATTACTTCATCAGCCTCAATGGTTTCAGAAATGTCCTAGGTGTGATCTGTGGAAATGTATGTATATAGTTATTGTAAATAAATGGTTACTAAGTTTGTGTACTATTTATTGATAATGTGATTTATATGTTTTTGATATGAAGATTATATGTAGATATGTGTAGTTTATACATTGACACACAATACGTCATGTAACTAAGTTGTACTACAACTCCCATATTGCATTGCCAAATTAAAAAAAACAACATTTAAATGGAGTTTTTGTAGCTAAGTTGTTGTACTTGAAGACTAACAAACAATATGTTATGAAAACCTTTAAGACATAATTTGCATTTGTAAAACGCCTGTTCACCCAAGGGTATCTTGGTGCTGAATACCAGATGTTTATTGTTACCCAACAGCACTCACTTTATCAACCCCAGAAGGATGAAAGCCTGGGTGGACCAGCTGGGATTTTATCCTGTGACCATGAGATTGAACACAGGCCCCTATAAAATATGCACTAGTCCACTAAGCCACCAGACCCAGCTTAAAGAAAATTCCGGAAACTGCAAGAAAATATTTTACCTTAACTGGAGCCTGCACGACTTGAGGTGTCAATGTCTGACACTCCCACCACACTTTCAGATTCAAGTGTCCCCTCAATACATGGTTCCATTGGAGTGGGAGGATGATGTTTGGAGGGAACACCACCTATGCCATGAGCCTCAGCCATCCTGCTGGCCACCTTCTCTTTAGTCAGTGTTCTTCGGTGATACCAACGTTTCTCTAGTTCAGGTATGGTTCTCTGGGTAACACCAAGAGAGGTTACGTTTTCCAGGATGCTGTTCCAAATTTTGGTTTCCTGGGTCTCAGATACAGAAAAAGATGATTTGCCAAACTGCTGGTCCATGTGTGACACACATTTCTCCATCAACAGCTCTAGCTCCTTATCTGAAAATTCCACCTTGTGCTTCCTCCTGCCAAGATATTTATCCCCATCATCCTTAGACATAGTGTTGTAGGGAAAAGTAAATGTCACTAGTCACATAGGAACACACCTTTCTTCCAATACCTTCCTAGGCTTCTGAGTTGTGGCCACACCCTATGTTTCTTAACTTCCTGGATCCTTCATCATCATTCTGCATACAAAGTGTGGCTTTTCTTAAATGCTATTTCCTCTTTGGAAATCCCTCCAGTGGGATTTCCAAATAGGAAATGTACTAATTGCGATTGAGAATTTGATGAAATTGCTAATAGTTCGAACATCTCATTATGCAATTTCTAAACAGCGATTTCTGTTAAATCACTATTTGGAAATCACAACTCGAAACTTTTATACATATGACCCTTAGTCTCTATATTGTGAAGTTTGTGTGGGTCCAAAATGCAGTCTTGCTATATTTGTATGAACCATATAACAGTATGAAATTATTAGCAAGTCAGTGCAAGGCCCTAGGTGTACAGCCATTAAGTACAGCATTATCTGAATACAATTATTGATCATGGGCCATCAGCATAAGCCTTTTTTAAATAGGAGTTCTGATTTTTTATATTTTAAACAAAGCATAGAAGCACAAGAACTCCCCCCAGTACCCCCCAGGTACAGAAAAAGAATCAGATAACTCCCTACTAGATCCAAATCTCAATAATGCTATAAGATTGTTATGAACTATGTGAAAAAAGTGTAACAAGGTGACTTCTAAACCCGAGTCAAATAGAGATAGACATAACTTTGTATGGTTAACATTATTGAAGGCTAACAACAAGCCCATGAATGCTAGGTACAATGGGGAGCGTTTGGTGATGGTGGATTTCCAGTTACTAGATTTAAATGTAACCACTGCTCCAATGTTCCTAGCAGTTCCCTGAAACCATATTGACACCGGTCAATAATGTTATTACACTTAGCCCAGGCCTGTGCTCTATTATAAACTACTCTGCCAATAGCCTTAACTGTGGTATCTGTACGCTAGATAGGGCAATAAAATCTCAGTTCGGAGGGATTGCCCTTTATAAAAAGTGGTAAAATAATCGATGTTGACCATGAATTACATAGGTAACCAGGAGGGCACAGGATTGTTAATCACATTGATCAGGAGCAGTGTCCTCAATTGTATATTGTATTTTATTCAGTTAATTAGCATCCCGTCAGGTCCGGGAACCTTGCCCGCAGGGCTCTTGTAGATATCATCCGAACTTTGTCTAATGTAAAAGTAAGTTTCCCTCTCAGATCCTGCCAATTTAGAAAAACAGCTGATTGTGCACAATTAGAAGATAGGTAATATATGTTTTTAAAATGGGCAATCTATTGTGCACCCAAAATGTGACTGCTCGATATGGTGCTCAAACTGGCAGCCAATTTAATAAAAAATAATAGTGGACCAGAGACCGTTTGATTTCTTGTATCGGCAGGTAGAGTCAAGCACTCTCAATTATCACTATTAATCTTAGCTGTAAGAAATGTGGTTACTGGTTGAGGGGGGTGAAACTCCACTCAAGCAGCAACAAAAATCCTTGTCAAAGGTGAGGCACAAGCAAACCCCAAATTAACTTGTGCTCAACCCTCTGGTAGCTTGACACAGAGCAGTCAGGCTTAACGTGGAGGCAATGTGTAAACTATTTATGCAGCACTTCAAACAGTGATAAAGTGAAAACACAACAAAAGAAAAATGCCACAACAATATAGAAACATACAGCGCAATTTAATATATCCCCAAATAACAAAATCCCAATTAGTAGAACTGGAGATATGCAGTTTTAAATATTTAGGTGAAAAATAGTGCCAAAAGCCTAAAGCACCACTCGTAGCTATGTGGTCATGCAAGACCTGGAGAAAGTCATAAGTTCAAGCCAACAGCGATGGAGCACAGGTTGGATACAGGGAACAGGTTTGTCCCGCTAAAAATCTACCTTTTCAATCCAGCGCAAAAACTCCATTTGGAGTGGAGGAAGCCACGATGAGCAGAGAAGCATCGTGAACGGTTGTCTATGTAGCATGAAGAGCAGGCCTGTGGTCACAGTTGGTTGTCACTGTAGCACGAAGATCCTGTTGTCATCACAAGCAGGCTGGCAGGAGATTCGCAGTGGCACTCTTCATGAGCGGTCGATGCTGTAATGCAAAGAGTCAGGTTGACGGAACTTCGCATTGGCAGGCTGTTCAAACAACAAGGATTTGGTGCCAACGGGCCGGTTTATGGTTGCAAATAGTCCAAAATATTCAATTCAGACTGTCTGAGGCCACACCAAGGGTCCAAGACCTGAGAGCATCACTTGGGCATCAGGGGATTGCTCCAGCTGGATTTGTGTGCTGGTTCAGGTTGATGTGAGCCTGTTACGTCGCTGTGACTCTGAACAGGAGGCCATCAGACTAGCCCTTGGAGTAACTCTGGGAGCCCTGGGTTCAGGTGCAGGTTCAATTCCTCTGACTCAGGCAGAAGGGCAGCAGGAGAGCAATCCAGGAAGGTAGCAGTCCATCAAGGCAGTAGTCCCCTCTGACTCAGGCAGAAGGGCAGCAGGAGAGCAATCCAGTAAGGTAGCAGTCCAGCAAGGCAGTAGTCCATAAGGGCTGCAGTCAAGCAGATTGGCAGTCCATTCAGCAGCACAGCAGTCGTTCTTCCTGACAGAGTCTCCACAAGTTCAGAAGTGTACTGAAGAGTTGGTGTCTGAGATATATTTATATCAGGTGAAGAGGAAGAAGCTTCTAGAGCTTTCCCTTTGAAGTGCACAGATTTCCTGAGTCCCTTGCCCTACCTCTAGACTAACTACATGAGGAATGCAGCCCTTTGAGTAGGAAACAGCCTATTCAGGTGTAAGTAGGGTCGTGCCTAACTCCGCCCACCCATCTTGCCAGTGAGGGCCCATCCAGGCATACCTCTCTATTGTATGTGTCTGTCTAGGAAGAATACACAAATCCTAACTGTCAGCTACACACAGTCCGATTTTACTATAAGAGAGGATTTTTCATTAAAATTCCAAAGATGAACTGTTTACGTGTTCCCAATTTGGAAGTCACAGCTTATAAAATGCAGAAAGGCAATGCCAATGTTATCCTCTGGGAGAGGTAATCTTTGCAGTAGTGAAAAACGAATTTAGGATTTTTTCACTACCATGACGTGTACAACTTAAAAGTACATGTCCAACTTTTTAAGTACACCACAATCTTCCATCTGGGCTGTCCAAGGCCTACCCTAGGGGTGACTTATATTTATCAAAAAGAAGGGTTTGGGCCTGGCAAAGGTTTCTTTAGCCAGTTTGAAACTGAAGTTTAAAATAGCACATAGAGGCTGCAATGGCAGACTGGAGACATGTTTAAAGGGCTGCCTAGTGGGCGGCACAATCAGTGCTGTAGGCCTACAGGTAGCATTCAGTTTACATGCCCTGGGTACAGGTAGTGCTATGTTACTAGAGCTATACAAGTAAATTAATTATGGTAATTGGGTATGAGGCTATACTATCATGTTTTAAGGAGAGTGCACAAGCACATTAGCACTGGTTAGCAGTGGTAAAAGGCGCAGAGTCCTAAAAGCCAACAAAAATGGGTTCAGAAAACAGGAGGGTGAAGGCAAAAATTTGGGAATGACCCTGCAGATTCTTGCTTGTAAAGCAAATGGGAAGTTTTAATCTCCACTGTCACCGTAGGTTTAGACAATAAAGCTAAATGCAACATTTGTTTGCACCGGAACATGCTGAGACAATAGTTGTTCATAAACATATTGAATTTAGGATGGAGGTAGTCCTAAGAATATGTATGCCGTTATGTCATTTTATTTTTAAATAATATTCCTTATATTTAAATAAAGACATGGAAGTATTACACCCAACAGAAAGTGTAAGGGGGCTATTATACTCTTAGCAAGAGTGAATGAATGGGAACCTTTATTTAGAGTGCGAAGTGCAGGTACAATGAAAGTGAAGATAAAACTATATGGGCGAAATTTACTATTACTTTGAACCAGGTTTTTTAATGATGATTTGCATTGGAAAGGAGCCTAAAGTAAGACAAAGTAGTGCTATGAGCTACTGTGCATTAAGGGTTCATTCCATGAGTGGTACATAGCCGTTCCCATGCAACCACCCATGAGGTTTCATACACATTTCTATCTACTCTCATTTGCAGACAGGGATTTGCAACAAAAAATTACACCGCCTTAAAGCAGGTAAACGATGGAGCAAGGTTAAAACACTCCAAACTGTTCTAACTTTGCATGTGTGCTACACTGTACAGCACACATATACAGTGGGAAGTGTCAAACCTTCTCAAACAATAATATTTTGTAGTGGAAGTCTATCCTTCCAGTACAAAACCTATGCTTAACAGAATGGACAACCCTTGCATTATGGTACAAGACTATGGGCCTGATTACGATGACGGTGGGACCACCACGGACAGCCCGTTGGTGGCAGTCCCGCCGCCATCGTAATACTGATTACCACCCGCCACATTAGGATGGCGGGTGGATGGTTGGCGGTCGGAGACTTGTATGGCCCTGATAAAGCCTTTTTGAAGGTGAAACGCGTATGTATGAAAACATATATTAAAGAAAAAATGTAGGCTTCCACACTGAAGACTAAAGAACTTTTTTTATTACTCTCACATGTTTGTTGCCTCTCTATCATGAATGCATTGTCTATAATGTATGGTCTATGAGCAGGGGGCCATTGAGGTGGGCAACATTGTTCTTTGCGAATTTTCTCGTAGACCTTTGTGATGTATCAGACAGTGCGACCTCAGATCCCTTGACTGCATCTTGCAATTTATACTTTACTGTAATTTGAATCTTAGCTGTAATTCATAGAAGGTTAAAAATGCATTGTTATGATAAACATCTTTCAAATAAAAAATACCTGCCTCAATCCAAGATTGCCAAAACTTTAAGTGATGAGCTAACTTTAATATAGGATTATACGATAGCGACAAATTAAATGTATGTGACAAAGGAGACTGAAAAATCTAATCTAAATCTTGCAATATTAATTTAGTAGATTTCAGTATAACTGATTTTTTTTTAGCAAACAAGATGAATTAGTCTTAGTGAGCAATGCAGGTAAAGGAAATGGTGGAATCAAACTTTGTTCAATACGGAGCCATGAAGGTGAGTTAGAAAATTCTGTATGTTGGAACCATAAGGTGCTTTGTTTTAAAATGAAAGCTTTATGATATTTAAGAAAATCTGGCAAACCAATTCCACCATTACACTTTGATAATTTTAATTTTTTATAACTCAAACGAGGAGACCTATTATTCCAAATGAATTTTGAGATATGTTTGTCCATATTCTTATAAAACGTAAGTGGAAATTGAACAGGTATCATAGAAAGGTTAAATGTAAAGCTGGCCATTTTTACAAATGTGTCTTTTATATGCTCTAGAATAGAATCACAATTTAAAGACACTGATTGTTTTATGGAATGGGAAAAAAGTATACCAAGATATTTAAGATTATCTTTTTGCCAAATAATTTCCTTGTTCGGCAGCATATCAGGAGTAAAATGGACATTTAATTCTGTTTTATTAGTATTTAGTGCATATCCTGAGATATTCGGGTAAGTGTTGATTAAGTCCAGCAATGAGGGAATGGAAGACTCAGGATTACCAATATATAAAGAATATCATCAGCATAAGCTGATGTTTTAATAGGAATATAATGAATAGTGAGACCTTCAATACCTGAAGAATTTCTAATAGCAATTAATAAAGGTTTAATAGCAATAAGGAAAAGCAGAGGAGATAATGGGCAACCTTGTCTAGTACCCCTAAAAAGGAGAAATTTATCGGAAATTTGACAAGTAACGAAAGGTTTGGCAGACATACCATAATATAAAGCTGAAATGATACGAATAAATAAAGGTCCAAAATGAAATGCATACAAGGTACGGAAAAGATGCTGCCAATGGACTTTATCAAAAGCCTTTTCAGCATCTAATGCCTGGACACCTGCCGGCTGATGTAAGGATGATCCAGTTTCAATCGCATGAAACAATAATTGTATATTATTTACTGAATGTCTATTTTTCATAAAACCAGATTGGTCAATGTGTACGATGCTAGGCAACACAGTAACCAACCTAGTTGCAAGGCTCTCGGCATAAAGTTTATAATCTTGATTAATTAAAGAAATGGAGCAATAATTTGAAACAATAGTGAGGTCTTTATTATGTTTCGGCAGGACTATAATCAAAGCTTCAGTAAAGGACCCAGAAGTTGATCCTGTATTACTGAAGTAAATAAATAGATTTGAGTAAATGAGGTGAAAAGAGAGGTGAAAATTCTTTATAAAATTTGGCAGAAATGACGTCTGGACCTGGAGATTTATGTAATTTAAGAAATTTAATAGCCATATGTATTTCCTCCAAAGTTATTGGTAACTCAAACTTATTTTGAACTAAAGGAAAAATTTGAGGTAGACCACACCTCTCCAACAATTTATCAATATGTAACCTATCTTGAGGAGGAGGCTTATTATATAAGAATATGTAACATGATATGGTAACCAGGTAGCGAAACGAATTAGGGCACACAGCAATTCATTTAGGGGAAGTAAAAACAGCAAGTGTAATATATAGATGGTGCTCCAAAGAGAAAGAGGGTTGGTTACCATAAACAACCCTAATATGCGTTCCAAAATGAAGGGCAAGGAGTATCAGCAAACAGATCCGAGCACTCAGATGTTTAAGAGAACAGTCATAAATAGAGTAATCTCGAAATAATATTCCACTTTAATCCAAATTTTCAGTTCAGGCCCAAGAGGTATAATCCAAATCTTCACACTAGGCTTGTGGTGAATATCACTGCCAGTTCGTGTTCCAAAAGAGAAACAATGCAATATAATTTTCCAATCGAAAGGCAGGTAATATAATCAGCATAAAGCTAGTCAGCCAACTTGTGTTTCGTCGATGGGTCAGTAACACCTCGACGTCTTCAGGGCTGCGGACATTAAGTACAATATCAAAAAATATAAATTCATGGTGCATGAAGTCATCACTCTTCATCACGAACCATTAGTGTCCAAATGAAAAAGAAAGAGAAAAAGAGGGGTGGAGTTCATCTTAAGTGTATATACTTAACCACTTAGCCATACTTAGCCATATGTATTTCCTCCAAAGTTATTGGTAACTCAAACTTATTTTGAACTAAAGGAGAAATTTGAGGTAGACCACACCACTCCAACAATGTACCAATATGTAACCTATCTTGAGGAGGAGGCTTATTATATAAGAATATGTAAGAGAATATGGTAACCAGGTAGCAAAACAAATTAGGGTGCACAGCAATCTATTTAGGGGAAGTAAAAACAGCAAGTGTAATATATAGGTGGTGCTCCAAAGAAAAAGAGGGTCAGCTACCATAAACAACCCTAATATGCCCTCCAAAATGAAGGGCAAGTAGTATCAGCAAACACATCCGAGCACTCAGATGTTTAAGAAAACAGTCATAAATACAGTAATCTCGAAACAATAGTCCACTTTAATCCAAATTTTCAGTCCAGGCCCAAGAGGTATAATCCAAATCTTCACACTAGGCTTGGGGTGAATATCACTGCCAGTTCGTATTCCAAAGGAGAAACAATCCAATATAATTTACCAAACGAAAGGCAGGTAATATAATCAGCATAAAGCTAGTCAGCCAACACGTGTTTCGTCGATGGGTCAGTAACACCTCAACTTCTTCAGGGCTGCGGACATTAAGTACAATATCAAAAAATATATATTCATGGTGCGTGAAGTCATCACTCTCCATTACCAACCATTAGTGTCCAAATGAAAAAGAAAGAGAAAAGGAGGGGTGGAGTTCACTCCTACGTGTATATACTTAACATTTAAAAAGTGTTGTATACAATTAGAACCAGACATAACAAATTTAGAGTAAAACTCAAAAACAATTATATATGAGAAAAAGAAAAGGCCACCGTATGTGCACTAAGTACGGAATCCAATGTGATTTAGACACAAGATAGAGCCATACACCACATTGTACATAAGAACCTCAAACCACAAGTGCCGGGACCCACACCACAGGAGGACAGTGTGGTAGAAATGTCAAACAGTCATATTAACCTGGTACATCGGTGTGGGTATTCATCCATATAATCAGTATCAGGTATGTTTGGCACAATAATGCAAGAATCTAATAGATGTCAAAAGTAACCAGAGTCCTGGCTCAGAAAAAACAAAACAATCAGAGCACAGAGAAAAAGAGTATAAAGTGCCAAAGAGAAGAAAAGTGGCAAAGAAGTATAATCTCAAATTATATCCTCAAGTAAAGACCAGAGAGACATTGGTCTTAATTGATATTGAATAGTCGATATATTTATCCATATCGGGTATATAACAATACCTAAAATGTTTACATAAAGTTTAAAATGGTCAAACGACTACAAAATTTACGAACGGAGCTATCGTATCAGTGCAACATCACTTACAGTTATCCGTTGAGAAATTCCAGCAGGGAGAGTACTCTTTGTGTTCTGGTACCGTGGACCACAGGCGCCATATTGGTGGTCTGATATATAACCCTACATTCTCAACACGTCAATTACATGTGAAAAAAAAGCGCCAGCCATCTTGTAACGGTTGCTGAAATTATTAATCTTACTGGAGGTACATACATAGTTGTATAGTCACGCAACATATGTAAATAGAAGAACGCAAATAAGTAAATGCGTTTAAAATAATAATGTGGAAAATATAAAAGGAGTACATAGAAAGAGGGGTGGAACCAGTAAACCCCGACTACATAAACAAAGTCTAAAAAGTCCCAACAAGTGGACTCAACGTGTAAGAAAATTCATATTGGTACATACAGAAAAAGTGTAAAATATTAATATAATTATAACTACAACACCATAATATTGGTGAATTTCAAAAGTAGTCTCAAAAAGAAAGTGGACCTGCATATAAAAGAAACACGGCAGCCATCTTGTAGTGGGCGCCTAATATTAGACAAAAGTCTGAGAATAGGGTGGTCCTCTCTAATAGGATCGCATCAAAACAAAAAATAAAATAAAAAAATATAGTACACATAAGTAGGGGGTAAATATGCTAATAAAGTCCATATTGACGCAACAGTTAATGAATACCTTCTCCCGGAACTCAAAGTAGTAAGCTCCTTGTAAAAGAAAACCGTGGCGGCCGCCTTATAATGTATACAAGACTCCATGTATCTATATATAATGGAGTGTTGTTTGTGGCCACAGGTATCCACTGTACAATCTAATAGTGTGTTATTGATCAATATATCTATATTAAGCATAATAAATAAACCAAACAGTTGTGTTGGAAATGTCCAGTAGATGTAGGAGGTGGAGGGGGGGGCGAGGAAAGTAGAGGGAAAGAGTTGAAGTATAGTAAAGGAATGCCAGAAAGAGATAGTAGTATAGTGTGAGGTCCAGCAATCGAGGTCCAGAAGTACCCCATGTCAGCGGTGTACTGCACCATCCAAGTCAAATCTCTTCATACATTAAATTGTAATATATCTGTAATAACAAAGGGTTCTGAATGCAAGGTAACACAACAGTACAATCTATGCGTTCAAATTGCGTCTCATATTTAAATAAGTTCACACATTATATAGTACAATTAAATATTTCGAATCCACAGGTCAGTTGATAAGACATCATAATCCATCACTCTAAATTTGTTATGTCTGGTTCTATTGTATACAACACTTTTTAAATGTGAAGTATATACACATAGGAGTGAATAGTTTGAATGTTTGCTAAGGCTTATTATATAAGGTTGAATAATAATTCAAAAATTCATTAACCATTTCTTAATGGAAATAGCCATTGACTACTAGAACTCTTGATGGTGTTAATTTGATTTCTGTCTTTCTTTATACAAAGATAATTGGCCAGAAATCTTCCAGATCTATTAGCATTGAAACAAAATTGAGCTTTGTTATTAGGTAATTGTATGCCTGCCCTTTTGCTTAATATAGAATTCAATTCATAACAAAGTTTTTGTAAGTGTGTCTTATATTTAATGTAATTAGATCTCATAAAAAGATGTTCATATTTTGCAATTTGTTTATCCAATTCTTTAATTCTCAAATTAAATGGTTTTTTATTGTGAGCCATAATAGAAATTGTCTTGCCTCTAACATATGCCTTAAAAGCATCTCATTGATTAACCATTGAAGTGGAACCTTCAGGATTGAAGGAAAAATAACCATGAATTGCTGTTAAAATGTTTGATCTTTTTTATCATCAAGAACAACATTGGTATTCATGGGCCACCAACCCTATGAATGTTGAGAGGAGTTTAGACATAAAATGCACGACACAAGCGCATGATCAGAAATATCAATATTCTGAATGGTAGGATTAAATAATGAAGGTATTAACGGGACGGGATATTAATAAATAGTCAATTCTAGAGTAGAAAGTATGAGGACTAGATAAAAAAAGTTAATATTTTTCTGTAGGATGATGTAAACGCCAAACATCTACAATTTAGTAGTTTTAAAAAGGCTTTCAAAGCAAAGAAAGCTTTTGGAGGATGACATTTGGCTAGAGAAGTTCTGTTGAGTAAAGTATCACACATAAGGTTAAAATCACATTACCCAGTTTTAGCACTTCTGATGTGAAAAGAGACCAAGAATCTGGATTTTCATTTGTAGGACCATACACATTGATAAGATGTAAGACCGTAGTACCTAGTTTGATTTTAACTATGAGATAGCGGCCTTTAGAATCAGAATATTTATGTAATATTTGAAGATTTAATTTTTTTACAAAAAGAATAGCAACTCAATTTTTCCTATTCAGAGCAGGAGAAGAGATATTATTACCAACCCATTTTTTATTCATGTACGCAAAAATATTATCATCTATATGGGTCTCTTGCAATAAAAATATATCAGCTTTATGTCTGGCTAAAAAATCTAGAAACTGAATACATTTAACAGGATGGCGTAAACCTTTAACATTAAATGAAACAATTTTAATACCTTGAATATTATTCATTAATAGAGAAAGTGAAGACAGTAAAAATGATAGAACCAGTAAAACTGAGAAGATAAGAAGTAGCCCAAATATCAAGAAAAAGGAAAGATACAGACAAAGATAAAAAAGACAACATAGAAACACAAATAATAATCTAGAATCGCACACACGCATGCCAAGATTGGCCTGACCATAAATATCCTTATAAGAAATTCTGAAAAATAGGCATATGCTCAAGTAGTAGACTCATTTGTTTCCATAGCTAGTTGGGATTGTTGATTTAAGAAGACACGAAGATCTTCAAGATGCTGGAATAACTTAGTAGAACCATCTTTCCAAATACGCATAGTAGAATGACCTAACAAGCCATATTTATAGCCACTGCTTCTCAGACTTGGCCGGAGATAAGTGAACGCTTTGTGAATTTTAACAGTCTCCCTGGCAAAGTCTTGGTGGGTGAAAATGTTATTGCCATTAACCATCAAAGATGGAATTTCTCTTGCTGCTTTCCGTATTAACACTAGATGATGATGATGCAGGACTTTAAATATCATTTGACAAGGTTCACTCTGTCGAGGATTACGATGTGGAGGGAGCCCTTTTTCGAGAGGAGGGGGCAGCAGCCAGCTTGCTTGCCAGGACCACAAGCCCCAGCAGTCTTTGCAGACATTGCCGCCTTCTTCCTGCCCCCGAGGTGCATAAAAGCAGTGGCCGGGCCCTGCAAGGTGGGAGCCCGTTTTTCGAGAGGAGGGGGCAGCAGCCAGCTTGCTTGCCAGGACTACAAGCCACAGCAGCCTGTGCGGCCGTCGCCGCCTTCTTCCTGCGCCCGGAGGTGCATAAGAGCAGTGGTCGGGCCCCGCAGCACGGGAGCCTGTTTTCAAGAGGAGCGGGCAACAGCCAGCTTGCTTGCCAGGACCACAAGCCCCAGCAGCCTTTGCGGCCGTCACCGCCTTCTTCCTGCACCGGGAGGCGCATAAGAGCAGTGGCCGGACCCCGCAGCACGGGCATTCCTGGGCCATGCCCGGGCCAAGGGCGGGCCCGTCTGCGCCCATAGGAGCCCGGAGGGGGCCGGGCTACCCCCCTAAACCTCTGCATTCTGGGGTTACACCATTGAAACTGCATTTTCTGTAAATTTATTGGTGGAGTCTCCTACTACAGGCCATGTGAAAAGGCAATGGGTAAGAGAAAGCAAACCATGCCCGGGCCGGGCCGGGGGGAGGGGCAGCTGTAACAACTCTTGATTCATTCCTGGCCAGGGCAGCAAACCTCCTGTCTAATGAAATTGCCCTGACGGAAAGGAGACTTTCACTGGAACTAACCAATCTACCGCAGAGTTCACCATCCCCAAATGGTCCTGCCCCAATTGAGGGGCACAGCGACACTGTGCCTACTTCAACAGTTGTCACCACTTCGTCAGTAGAAACAGAGGGCATCCAAGGGGAAGGTGCTTCTATGCTGGAACCTCCAGTTAAAAAGAAAAGAGGTGGTGGTAATAAATCTACACAGGATCCTAAAAAACAAGTGGAATCAGACATTGTTGACATAGATCCTGTGGCTTCTAGCCAGATATTGACTAAACTTTTCCAAAAAATGGAAGACATTTTAAGGTCACAACTAGCACCTGTTATTGTCTGGTTAGAAAAGATGGAAGCATTACTTTGTAAGTGGAAAGAGCCCCATCACAGCCCTGTATCATGTGGCATGGTGACAGAAGCGGTGGGTATGAGGGGAGGGTTGCGATCTACGCAGGGTAACTCTGATCCCATAGTCCCCACAATCAGTAAGGGTCAGAAGGCAAGTAGTGGTATGCACTTAGTATATAGGGAGAGTCCTCAGTCAGTCCCAGGGTGTAACAAGCAACCCCTAGGCTATATGGGCCCACAAGGTAGTGTAAGAGCCCCAAAAGGTAACAGGGAGGAACGCGAAGGCCTAGGGGCAACCTCGTATAGACCTTTAGTGACTGATCCTATAGATTCTCGGGTAACCGAGGGGGCTGAATCACAGGATCTTAGATCCACTAACAGCCCTGGTCAACTAGAAGAGAGAACTGACACCTTCAATCTACCATTTGATTCAGTTCCTCTAGTAGCCGTTTTAGTGGGTGTGCCTCAAATTAAGCGGGGTGCTAAGGAGGCAGCAATAGATCTGATACACAAGGTGACCCACTGGCTGGACAGAATACTGGTAAATGGCCGCAACATAGCAACCCACGTCATTATGGCCAGAAGAGCGGGGTGGGTGGGGGAAGTCACAAACAAAGACAGGTGGGGTGATTGCATTGTGGTGAATCTGACACACCTGTTATATGCTAGAGCTATGACCTGTAGCCAGTATAAATCAGATTCCCATACAGGAATACAGGCCCTTCCGCTCTCTTTCTTTTATCCCGAAGGCGGTTCAATGTTGGAGCACACAGGGGAAAGCTTGTAGTCTGTCACAGGGAAAGTTAATGCAAGGCCCAAAAGTGTGTCCAAATACATCTAGGCCTATTCCCCTTGTAAATAGATTCGCCCCATTGAGGGACTTAGATAGTGTTGACTGACCATTAGCCCCAAGTGATGTTATGCCAGGTATCAGTCACCCCTTACCAGTTAGTAGGGTCAATAAGATTAAGTTGAATTTAGTTCCTGCAGTGAATGGTTCTTCCTTCAGCAAATTCTTGTCTTGGAACAACGCAAGGCTGAGGGTGAAAAAAGATGATGAGCACTGGTTAGCCATAATAAAAACTGGCCACATTGTTGCATTGCAAGAAACTTGGGACTCCTTAGACTCTTTTGTCTTGGATGGCTTTGCTTCTTATTCAAAGGCCGCTTCTCCTTCTGCTACAGGACGAGCAAAAGGAGGTCTGCTTATTTTAATCTCGCTGAAAATATCATGTACTATTAAGAGTATGGCTAGCTCATCCCCAGACCTGTTAGCAGTGGAATTAACTTTCCCCAGGAGTCCAACTTTGGTAGTTATTAATTTTTATAACTTCTTTCGCAGGAACCATGATAGTGAGCATTTAGCTTTCCTTGAAATCTTCATAGAGCATGCTGCACCGGATAGTCGTACTCTCGCGAATTTATCATAATGGGGGACTTTAATGTACATCGTTGCTCTTTAAACTGTATTCTGGACAGGGGAACATTGGGTAGTATGGCTCCTGTGGCTCATTTTGAACACTCTCCCCAAGGCACCCTGTTGGAGAGTTTATTAGCTGACAACAATCTACATTGTTTAGAGCACACGAGCGAGTCAGTGGCAGTGCCCTCCTTCTATGGGAGGGGGAGTTGTTCAACCATAGATTACATTGCGGTGTCTGCCCCGTTGTCGCAAAACATAATGAAAGTGAGCTCATCTTGGACAGGTTATAGTGACCACAACCCAATCATTGTTGAATTTAATGGTTTGATGGTCTTCCGGGGAACAGAGCCTACAGCTCTCGTGAATAGAGAATTCTATCCAACAGACCAGGCCCGTAAAATAAGGTGGGGGAAGATTATACCGGAGGATTTTTTAAACTAGCTGTACACTGAAGGTAGGGAAGACATTGAGCAGTGCCTTGATACTCATACTGAACCTGACGCGGTATTAGAGGCATTCGATAAGTTGGCTAAGCGGATTGCAATAAATGTAACTGATAAAGGAAGAACAGGTGACAACAAAGAGGTTAAATGGTTTAACTCAGATTGCTCCAAAACCCACAAAGCCCTAATTGTCGCATTAAAAAACAAGCCAAGGGATCACAAATTGATTAAAGTCCGTAGGAAAGCATACAATATGGCCTTAAAAGCAAGAAAAGATGAAATTAGGGAACAGGCTTGGGAGGATCTAAATCAGGCTAGTACTATGACAAATAGTTCTAAATTCTGGAAGATTGTAAATAGACCTTTCTTTAGAAATAATGATCTGTCAAAAACAGAGTGCATCATTCCTGCCGATAGATGGGTCAGCCATTTTGAGCAGACTTATTCTGAGGTGGCCGTAGAACATACGGATATCCCTTGAGAACCTAATACTGAACTGCTTTCTCTATGCTTTAAGATGGACGAAGTACAGAAAGTTATAGCAGCTGCCTCAGCGTGTAAAGCCCCAGGGCCCGATGGGATACCGGTGGATCTTTATAAATCAGATCCAGGCACTTGGGCAAAGATTTTAACAAGGGTTTTCAATGCTGCTACAGTGGCTGGCCCGCCTCACTCATGGTCCACAGCAGTGATCTTACCTATCTTTAAAAAGGACACCAGAGACGACCCAGCATGCTACCGCCCGATCTCGTTAATAGATTCAGCAGCAAAAATAATGGGTTAGGTAATTTTAGATCGTTTAAGCAATTGGTTGGTAGAAAAGAATGTGCCTATCGGATTTGCAATTTGGTTTTAGGAAAGGCATGGGAACAGTGGACCAATGCATAAATCTACTTATCTTGACTAGTAAATACACCCTTGCCAAGAAAGGTTGCATGTTCATGGCATTTATGGACTTAACGTCCGCCTTCGATAGAGTGAACAGATCAAAACTATGGCCTTTATTGCTGGAGATATGCATGGATGTAGATTTGGTGTCCTTCTTGCACTGCTCTCATTTAAATGTAATTGCCTCAGCTAGATATAATGAATATTGGTCCCTAACAAAACCATGGAAGGTCAGGAGGGGAGTGAGGCAGGGTTGTATCCTGGCTCCGGTTTATATCAATAATCTATGGGCCAGATTATCCGATGCAAGCAAGGACACTCCGAGAGTTGGTTTAAAGTCTATTCCTGCCCTTTTATATGCTGACCATGCAGTGTTACTTGCAAGGACACCAATTGGGTTAAAACGACTTGTAAATACTTTTATCGATTTTATGGTCTCGTTGAACCTTTCTACTAATTTTACAAAACTCACATGTCATCGGGAAAGACCAGGCGTGAGAAGCGAGCACTTTAATGCAAAGGTGGGGAGTTGTCCAACGTTGCTACATATCCATATTTGGGTGTACTATTTGATGAAGAGGGATCCTTGGTGGCTCAGCGAGCATTGAAGAAAAACACTCTAGCCAAAGCCGCAGGGGCAACACTGGACTTTGCTAGAAGATTAGGGAGCAAACCCTTATTGCCATTATTGAAAGTTTACAATGAGAAATGTGTCCCTATGACAACATATGGCAGTGAGGTTTGGGGCTATAAGGAGGTAAATGATCTGCAAGGGGCCGAAAATAAATTTTAAGGACATTTTTAGCTGCTCCCCCGAGCATACCTGCATTTATGGTGCACGAAGATTTAAAGCAGGGTTATATCTCTGATTGTATTGCAGTGGCCCCGTTAATATGGTGGCTAAAAATCTGGTCTAGGCCCAAGCCCTGCTTAAATCAAACTATTTTAGAGGACCACATGAAGTTAGACAGGTACGGAGAAATTCTCTGGCTAAGTTATGTTTTACAACAGATCACTGCATTGGGGCGCCCGGAACTTTTTAAGCAACCAAGACAGCTGCACGTCGGGGAGGTGAAAGCCATTAAAAGCCAATTGTTTATCAAGAGAAGGCTGGGAAAGGAAACAACTGAACTCACCAAACCCACAGTCAGACATTACATGATAATAAGCCCTGGGATTTTAGACAAACCTTTTTGGTCTTTTATCCATAATTTGCATCATCGTTTTCTTTTATCAAGATCAAGGTTCAATTGCATTCACTGGCTCCTTACAGTACCACAGGGTTTTGCCAGGGTAGGATCTCTAAAACCCTTTTCTTGTGATGACTTTTTGGTCCAAGATTTGATGCACTTCATGTTTTTTTGTGGTTATTATAATGATCTATGGTCTAAGTACATTTTACCTCTTTTTAAAAACTGCCAATTTGCACAAGTAAGACCAGCCCTGATATACTTGCAAATGCTTTCATCCCCTCTGATATGTTATGGGGTTGCCAGCTTTTAGCAGGCGCTGTACGTAGAAGGAAACAAAATGGACCGCAAGTAGAAATTACCTGGGCTTTGTGGAGCTGAATATTGAAATGTTCCCTAACCTATTTGATGACCTTTTAATTCTGGTAGTAATATTATAATACTTTTATTTTTAATATTGGATAGGTTGGCTGCACAGTTTGTATTACATTACAACATATGTACTTAAGGGCTAACTGACAGCTTTTTATGTTTTCCTGCTTTTTACTGCGTATTTGTACTGGCTACTACTTGTGTACATCTACTTTCATGGTCATAATGTGGCCGAATAAAGTTTTATTGACCTTGTGAAGGGGTTCTATGCTCCTTATCAATTTCAAATTTTTCTAGAAGCTTGATACGCAAAAGACCAGGTAGTAAATTTTCCAAGTATAATCTTCAGTCATTACCTTCAACATCCTCTGGTAGATTACAATTTCACAAACTGTACTGCTGGGTACTATTTACTAAATCTAGAAGTAAATTATTCATTGGCTCTATTTTTGCTGCTAAAGGCATTAAACTGTCAATTTTGGCTATAGTATCTCGTATTTTAATGGCTTTGTCAGACACTTTCATAGAAATACCTGCCATGTCTATAAGAATATTTTTAATTTCTGCCACAATATTATCTGTGTTAGAACGAACAGCTTGTATCTCATCAAGTAGTGTAGATAAAGAAGGTTCATTTGAGTCCATCAATTTTGACTTAACAGGTGGTGGAGAAATATTTTGCTTACGTTTGTTAGGCATTATATGCATATTTTTTTCCTTCCATATCAAGAAATAACTTGTATTTAAAATAGGCGGAGTAATACTGAGAAAAAATGGCAAGTAGAAATAGTACTTTGCAAAATGATGCACTGCAGCAGCTTATCCTGGCTGGGGGAGTGTCCTAGGCCTCAGTCTCGCCTTTTCCTGAGACTGACTCTGCCCCTTTGACAGAACAACACGACAAACCCTAAGAGAGCTCACCGGAGGAAGACCAAAAGGAAGAGGCTCCTGAAAACAAACCAGGCAAGCTGCAACAAACAATGTCCTGGGAAGCGCTGGCTATAGGCTGTCTCTAAAGGCAAAAACCAGCCGTAAGAGTAGCCTTAATCAGCTAAATTTCAGTTGATAAAGGGCGGTCTCCATGTTAGCTCAGCAGGAGGTGGACATCTTGATTTGCGCGATCGCGGGACTCCCCTCTGCATAGGCTTCCTTATAACACCACTTCATTGTGGCTGGTAATGATGGGTCCAATAAGGTATGTAACTGTTGGGCTAACTGATATTGTTGGCTTTTATGTCTGGCAAACCTTTGAAGATTTCTGCAACATCTCAAGCAGAGCACATATGAAATTGATGTACCTTACCATGGTAGTCTTACCTTTGTACAGCATCACATATATTACACCGGGGTGTAGAAGGAATCTCACAAGAAAGAACCTCACACAATACCCATATGGTGTTGGCCAATAATGCCTATCCAGTGTAGTCTAATTGTTGCAATTCTTCCTTTTTCACAATTCTACCTTTTCATTTTTTTCAGCCATTGCAGTTATAAATTTTGATGAAGATTTCTCTTTTTTACATAATTTTAGAAACCATTGTCTCAGTTGTCTCAATTTCAGTTTGATTTTCTCATCAAATGTGTCTCATTGTATTTATTTTATAATGCTGCTGTTTGGTTGGCTTATTACATACCTACATAGAGACAAATAAGATTTTACTCATGTTCTTTTAGGGGTTCCTTGCTGCTCACCCAAAGCTACCACAGTTGAGCTACTGTCAACCTATTTATCTCGGGATTCTGTTCGGGCCAATGTGGGAGCACAGTCACAACTCATCTCAGGACTCTGGCTTCTTTCCACAGTAGGCAGTTTGTGGATTTTCCAACAGGTAGTTGAAAGTGCTCATTAATTTAATTTGGCAAATGAGGAGGTATCAATGAGTAGTGTAATTGGTCTGCAGGTGTATGCTCAGGGACTGCTCAGGAAAATAATTTAATGTAGATATGGAATCATTGTCACAGATGCTGCATAGACAAGGAACATGTGTAAGTAGATCAGCTGACCAATCAGATGTATGGAGTCAAAGACCACAACCCAGGTAAAACCTATTATACTATAAGTGCCATGGCAGCAATGATACCTACATTTGAAGAGTTTTTTGATCCTGTTGTGCTCAAGAATATCATGGAGCTAAGAAACATTTTAACTGGTCTTGAAACTTAAGAAAAAGATATATGTACCTAAAGAAAATAACCTATCAAGTGTCACTTTACAACAGCTAATTGTTCTCTCCCCTGCAGTAAAACAAAACGACACCTTTGTTTTAAATTTGTCTGTTTTGGAAGGCTTCTATAAAACATAGTTATTGTGCTTCTTGCAATAATCTTAACATTGTTTATTTGAAAGCCTGGCTCTTTGGGTCCGCGAGGGGTTTATGCTGTTCACAAGCATAGCAACACTTCCCATTTTAGGACAAAAAACTCTGTTTAGTTGTGTCAGGTAAATAAATACTGGTATAGAAGTAGCAAGATAGAAAGTATGTTAGAGTTGAGAAATAGAGAAAACGCTTTTGCGCCTCATAATTTTTGTATTTTGACCAGTAGCGATCCGTGGTAGGAGTGCCGGCTGGACGGTGACGTGGGGCGGGGGAGGGGCAGGGTGGGGGGTAGTAAACCACGGATTACGGCCGAATACAGGTAAGTGAACATTTAAATAAATAAAACGAATTTCGTTGCGCGCACTGCATCGCATTTGGCGATGCAGCGCTCACAACGAATTTCGTTGCGCGCACTGCATCGCATTTGGCGATGCAGCGCTCACAACGAAATTCGTTTTATTTATTTAAATGTTTACTTACCTGTATTCGGCCGTAATCCGTGGTTTACTACCCCCCACCCTGCCCCTCCCCCACCCCACGTCACCGCCCGGCCGGCACTCCTACCACGGACCGCTACTGATTTTGACTTTTATTTGCCATAAGCTACCAATAGACACATACTGGAATATTTGAATAATATCCTTTTCTTTACAAAGAAAACATAACTCGCTCTTGTAAATGGATCTACATTGCTAGTTTCCTAATGCCGGTTAACTTTATAAAAAAGGAAACAAAGCATGTCCCCATAGTGCTAGTCTTATCTCGATCTTTTTTCTGGAAGTATCTGTAATGTAGTTTGTGCAAGATAAACATGAACCCATACCCCTTTAAGAGTTACATGGGGCATTTACCATGTCAAAGGTAGGGATCTTGCATACGCCTATCTGTGACTAAAATCGGAAGTTACAATTCAGCATGTTTTAAAATGCTTGATTTGAAAGAATCCAAGATAAACGTGAAGATTAATCATACAGAAAATTAGACAAATGCCTA
Source organism: Calotriton arnoldi (assembly GCA_963921515.1). Lineage (NCBI taxonomy): Eukaryota > Metazoa > Chordata > Amphibia > Caudata > Salamandridae > Calotriton > Calotriton arnoldi. The sequence goes on from CAWUFW010002860.1 coordinate 1,274,753, forward strand.
AACATACAGATTATTATGTGGCCACCGAATCACAAAATTCCAGTGGGCTTGGTTATGCTTGAATGATAACATGGTTACAATAATAGGGAAGATGTTGATCTCATAAGCATATGTCAGTAAGTGTTTGCATGCGACAGACTGGTGAATAAATGACGAACCATATCTGAAATACTTTGAGGGTGCCAGAATCAGTTATCTGTTAGGTCATATTCCATATTTAATCTTGTTTAAGTTCTACGGGAGAAGCCAGCTCCTTTTTCACAAGATGTGTTTTTAAGTTGGACTTGTATGATAATTGTTCCATTTACCATGAACATATTGTTTTCAGTGTTTACTTTGAAGTACTTTGATCTGGCCTCCCTTAGCCACTTGCTTCCATACTTCAGAACTCACGGTCATTGGCTTGAGATAGTTTTAGTCACATCTTTGAAGAGTCCCAGGAGTATTTCTGACCCACTTCTTTCTATTGGCTGTTTAATTGTGCTCTTTTGCTTCCACTGAAATGCAAAGGCCCTTACACATTAGGAGTAAGTGCTGACAAAAGCATCTGAAAAGACATGCTACAACTCTGATCGCAGAGATGACTTAATTGTAGCTGTACATGAAGGTATAGCCTCAGCGCACGCCGGTGTGGCTGCGACTATTTCTCTCTTACAGCAAAGATATTGGTGGCAAGGTTTATACCAACAAACCAGAAAATAAGTTTTATGTTATGACATATATCAACAGAATAAAAGTTCTACTGTGTCTCATCCGCCGCTGACACAACTGTATATTTCCAACCAGCCTTTTGGCTGTATTTATTTAGATCACTGTGGTCCTTGGCTTTCAGATACTGCGTTAAAATTTATTTTGGTTGCAATTGATTCTTGCTCTAGATTTGTCTGGATTTGGCCACAGCGCTCGACTGATGCTCAAACTGTTATTAAAGGCTGGCAATCTTTATCCGAACTTATGCCAGCTGCACATTGCACTCAGACCAAGGTCTGGCTTTTGCTTCTAAAGCATACTGTGATTCAATGAAGTTCATGGATGTGCAGGTGCATTTTTCTTCTCCTTATAGACCTGAGGGAAATTCTGTTGTGGAGAGAATGATCTTTGACTTAAAGCAGTCCTTGACGGCTAGGGTATTAGGTACAGGGCATGGTTGGTTGAACCATCTACATAGTGCTCAGCGAGCTTTAAAAAAGCTCCCTGGTATCTTTCTAGGTGCTATTATCCTGACCAAAGGGAGGGTGGTGTGTGTTTCCTGCATGGCCTATTGTGGTCTTCCCTATGGTAGCCTAACTGTGCACGTTGTAGGCCTAATTTTCCTTTGCACATGTTACTTGATAAACACGCTTGTTTTTGTGCCACATTGTACTTTCAAATTGAACCTGCATATGTTTAAGCATTCTGTTCTTTTCCTGGGATTTAGTTTGAACACCATAGGCAAGTTCCAACAACAATGTTCCTTGTTATTGATACTGGCCAGGCACCAGCACCCAGACATAACCCAAGAATTCAGCTATTGTTTATGTGCACTCATGTCCTTTCATATAAATGAGCACATAAGTCAAAATCACATATATGGAATGAGAGTTCTGAGACAAGAGCACTGCATCTGCTGAGATGTAATCTGTGAATGCTAAGCTACAGGGTCTGCCAGTAATCCTCTAGATCTTTGATATATAATCATTTAGCTTCAGTAGCAAAGGAGGGGGGGATAGGTTCCTCTGTCCTATAAAATGACAGGGCTTTTTATGGTCTATGGATTATTAACCATGCTAACAGTATTTTTAGTATGCATTTGTTTTCAAATTTTGGCATGTATACTGCATTTCAGAGCATGATTTATTGTGGATAAGTACGAGTGAGAGAGAGAAAGGGTGTGTCCTGTTACCATAATCCCTGAGAGGGTCTAGGGTGTTGTGTTCTGGGGTGCCAATTCACTTGTCTCTCTGGTAAGGTTAGGAAGGCAAGTGAGGCACTATAGCTAGTCGGACTCAAACTCATAGACACTGAGGTAGTATGGTGACTCAGTCCCTGCATACTGAGGTTCAATGGTTCCACGCATAGTTCTGTTCCTGAGCAGAATCCCAGCAAAACACTTGGAGTTACATGAAAACTCCACAAGATTCCATGGAGTTCCGCGAACGGGTGGAATTAGGCATGTCACAATGCTCGTACAGAGTTTTAGTGCTGGGAGCTCATTCTGCGCTGAAAAATCAGTGTGCATGGCTCCACACAGTGCACCAGAGGGTGCTGCTTCTCAAGTTGATTTTGCTGCCACTCGAGTATATTTTCTACTCAAGTTGCAGATTTCTGACTACAAACATTCGGGACTGCCCACGTTGGGGAAATCTTGCCGGGTTCCCTCCTCCCGACTGAAAATCACGCTAGGGGATGCTAAATCCTGTTCACACTTGCCAACTTACCATTAGTAAGCCATGCACAAGAAAAATTGCCACACAGCAGTTGGTGGAATTTGGCTGAAACTCCGCATTACATGGGTAACACGGAGTGGTCAAAACCCTGCCAATTCTGCCAGTGGTGGGGAATTTCTTGCCCACCCTTATTCTTGTGCTAGAGGAAGATGTGATCAACTGTACAATCCTGTAAAATTGGCATAATAGCAGGCCTGTTTAAAATGTGTTGAGTGAATAACCTGGAAAAGACATAGTTCCATAGAGAAAAGAAACTGAAGAGACATTGGGGCTTATTTACAAGCCCCTTGTGCCACTGGTGCCCAAGGGGCTACAGTTTGGAGAAAGGTGTCAGCAAACAGTACAACAAAATGAGTGAAAGTAAATACTTGCCCATTGATTTGCTCAATGTTTTTAGCAATAATATGAAGACATATGTAAAAGATACCCACAGTAGAGGAATGGAAAGTCCCAAAATCAATAACTTGCAAAAAAGCAAGAACACAGGCTACCCCAGGAGATAAACAGATAATGAGAAGTCGGAGGAATGGCCACCAAGAGGGTGAACCTTTGACTTTTAAAAGCAGAGTCTGAAAGGAACTAATGTGAGTGCAATGAAAGCTTTAGTATGAAGAATCAAAAGCTTCTTAAGATATCCTCTGCACTAGAAGTATTAAGCAACATTACAGTTTCTCGTCTACATACATATTGTATGATGACTTACATTTCAACACAAGTGGTGGATGTCATTCAATTTATGCTGAAGAACAACAGTACATCTTTTGCTGCTCGTGCAATCAATAGTGGTACTGTTAGACTATCTGTATTTCATTTTCTTCTGATCCCAGGCAAACTTAAATCCACTAAGTCTTTGATATTTCAGGGATTTGAGATCATGACCCATTCTGCCTCCCAGAAGCTAAGAGGGTAAAAGATGCACAGAATACATTGAAGGCCTCTTACCTATCAAATGGTCCAATAGGAAACTTGGCCAGGGACATTTGTTATGGTATGCTTATTTGTACAGTGCGTGTATCGCACAGGAGGGTATCCTGGTGCCTAGGATAGGTGGTGCAGCCCTGACTGAAGCCTTCCACATCAGAGCTGGTGGCTCTGATGTGGAAGAGGAGATTGCTTCACATTTGGGGGCCAGGTAGGAAAAGGCACAGCCCTTGGCCCTGGTGCAGAGAGGAGGAAGACATCATCAAGGAGGAGGCTGGCCGAGTGGTGGTGTCTGGTTGGTGTGTGAAACTGGACTGCAGCTGTTGAGGTTCACTGGACCTTGATTGTGTAGTGCTTTGTAGGTGTATGTTAGGAACTTGAAGAGTGTACATTTGTGGATAGGGAGCCAGTGGAGGTTCTTGAGATGTTTGGATATCTGACTGCTGAAAGGTAGTTTGAGAGTGAGTCTAACTGCTGTGCTGTGTATGACTTGGAGACTCCTCGTATGTTGAGAGGTGATGCAGATAGATGCGACTTTGCTGACTTGGTTGGACATTGAGATTTGGTTTTCAAACACAATGCTTGGGTTCCAGGCAAAATTGGAAAGGCTTGGTATCCGCCCTAGTTCTGAGGGTCACCAGGAGGACCAGAGGGAGGTGTGTTTACTGAATAGGAGCCCTTCTGTTTTACCTGTTTTGCACATTAAGCATTTGTTTTTCATCCAGTTCATGACTGGATGACATACAGCTAATGAAGTTCACTGGATAAGAGTGGGATAAGAGATAATGCTGACCCATTAGCGTGGATGATGTTGGTGACAGGGGTCATGGAGATGTATATGGCTAAGTGAGGGGTCTTGAGGTTCACTGAAAACGAAGTTGGAGGCACTGCATGAGTACAGGTCTAAGCTGGCTTCTTGGGTGCATCCTGAGTGGAAGCAACTGACCCATCATGGAGATGCTACTTGGATCTAGCATCATGGAGGCATTGAATTAATATGGTTTGGGAGACAATGTCGAAAAGGGCCAAGAGGTTGAGTGGATGAATGCCTCTGTGTCTACCTTATCCACAATGAGGTGAATGCCGTCGATGGCAGCTATGAGGGCTTTCCCAGTGCTGTGGTTGTGTCTAAATGTATATTGGAAGGGGTCCAGGATGTGGCCCACATTTAGGTCCTTGGCCAAAGTAGTGTTGATGAGCTTTTCTAGTACTTTGGCCAGGTAGGGAAGGAGGGAAAAGGCTGTGTAGTCTGCCAGTGTCTTGGTTTCTGCTAAAGGTTTCTTCAAGAATTTAAGACAGTTGCATGTTTCCAAGAGTCTGGGATCTAAATCTAAATCCAGATGCCATTTTCCGGTCACCTTCTTTGCTGGCATTTACTTGATTTTTAGCAAGAGCATTGCAGACGCCTTTCTTACAAACTGTTTTCAGACCAGAGGCTAGGGTAAAGTTAATAAATTATTGCAACACAAAGTGGCATGGAATGGGTGTGACATTTTTAGCACAAGAGCTGATCATGTCATCAAATCTGGTGCTGGGGGGTCTGGCATTCGGTATTGTCAACTGGAAAATGGATGATTGGCACGTCAAGAGTAAGTGCTTTAAAAATGCATTGTTACATCCAATGGGAATCATTAACATTTGCGCCCAGTGGATGAAAAGATTCAGCTTCCCATGATCGTAACTAAGGACAATGTAGCATATATCCACTGTATATACTGCTTTGGAGGCTCAGAATCAATTATTCTGTCAGAATTAGCCCCTCAGTTTTGGTGGTTTTCTTGACCCACAAAGGATTTTGTTAATGTTACTCTCTGGAGTGTCCAATGTGGTTGTGGCTGGATACACTAGACTCCTCAGTGTATCCACCTTTGCTCTCAGATAATTTAGTACACCCAGCATGTCATGGGCCTTTTGGTAAATCTCTTCCTAGATAGGCAGAATATACAGGTTCCAATACTTTTCATTTCATAACAGAACACAACTTCCTTTCTCCACAATTTAAGTCAGGGGATCCTGTTAGCACGTTAACCTTCACAGTCATCCAATCACAGCTGATTTGATACCAAATATCACACTTTCAGTTTCACTGTCTTCTCTGTTACCTAATTACGTAACCATTGATCCTCCTAAAAAACCCAAAGGTCTTTGCTTGTAACATTCTTCTTATAGGGCGCCTACCTCTGGAAGGCTGAATGTTATCTGGAGTCATGAGGTCTGTAGTCTTTTCCTACATTTTGGCAAGCCACAGAGGGCAGTTTCACCTTCATCCTTGAACTATTCATGGTTAACATGTTTAGGTGAGCTAATTTAACTAATGCTCCTAATGGTGGAGTGGAATCTTATGGCCAAGCAAGTGGAATTGTACTATTCCAGCCACTTTCAGAGAAACCATATTTGGCAGCCTAAGATCTTTCAGTGGTTGCTATACTGATTTGGTACATTTCTATAAACCAGCCTGAACAGTGTCTCTGGCTTCCTAAAGCTATTGGATCCCCTTGATCAATGGTGAAACTATCTTTGCTGTATCATCAATTCCAGATTATTCCCTTAGAGTGGCATTGATGATTGACAGTGGAATGAGATGGAGGTAATCTTGAAGTGAGCCATTTGGGCCTGTGAATGTCTCTTTCACAGATGGTATTGATTATTTTCAGAGCTTACAACCTTTTTCCTATTTAGTTATTCCATAAAGGTTTAAAACTTGCACATCTTCACGTTTAATCAGAAATGCCTTAAAATCAAGGTTTGTAAATGTGCAGTTCAGTAAACTATATTTAAACTCTAAATAATCCCTCCTCGTGAAAATATACTCTTTCAGTTTAGAGTAGCATAAAAGAACTGAAATCAGCAAGAAAGAGCTGCTATGTTTTTCCTCTTCGTATTTCTTTGGTGGGAATATAGAACTCAATTGCTGAAGGTTTTCTTTGAATTTTAAGGAGATCTGCATTAGACAAGCTGTGTCCTGGTGGTTGTGGATCATTGCATTTGATTAGTTGCTGTGTTTCTGGAGGAGCAAAAGGGTGTGGGATTTTGAAATGGCTTGCAGTTACGAAGGACTGATAGTGAATTTGGGGGGGTATTAAACCTTGGTATATCTATTTTGCACACAAAATGGGATTTTGTTTTGTCATTTCCGTGCTCCTGTTTTTTTCAAATTATGATTTTTACACATGCAATTGCGTTTCTTCCCGTTGGTTATACAAGCATCACTTTTCAATGCAATTCGACTCTTAACTATTGCTTTTTTTTCTAGACCACTGTAGACAATATTTTGCATAACCCAATTTGATTAGATTGGTAGACATATCAGCAGCTTCAAGTAATCCAGAGAGTTTAAAAGAGGTTTGGCGCTGAGAGCTGCTTGAGCCATCAGGTTATGCATAATTTGTTGTGAACACTTCAATAACAGACACAAATATCAAATGAAATCCCTTCATCTTCAGTTTATGGTATTTCTGAACAGAAAGAGAAATATTTTTAGGAAAACCTGCAAACCTATCATTGTGGTTATGTCAAGTTTCAAAGTCTACTGTAACTTTGTAAAATGGATACAGCAATGAGAGAAACATGAGGTCGGAATGTTTTTGTCTTTTATTATTTCTTTTTCATCTGATGAGCGGATGGGCAGTCCCTCGAGGGGGTGAAGGGAATATTTGCTTGAATAACCGCTCCTTCTTTAAAAGTAAAATCACTCTTTTTATGCATCAAGGAGAATGGAGAGCTGTCAGCTTCAGACATGCACTGCCTCTCATCTTAAAAGTCCTTTAATTAGGAATTCAAAGGCACAGTCTCATATCAGACCTGCATATCTAAGAGATGCTGGGAGTTGGGTTAGATTACCATTTCTCAATGCACCAGCATTCACGCTTTCATCTGAAAGTAGTGATAACTGGAAAGTTGGGAAAGTGCTGACTCTATACGTGGTTTAAGAGATTTGAAAAATGCCAGTCCTTTTGGGCACCCAATGATCAAGGGTTGGGAAGTTCGTTTTTCCTTGGAGAGATATTAAGCTAATGGTGCTGGCAATTTAGGTATTGGTTCCACAGTGCTCCCTCCTTCAAGACATTTTTAATTTACAGTATTATTAAGGATCAGAGGAAAGCAGTATTTATCTGTATACGGCCAACCCGGATAAATCCAGGTAAATAAAGTATGGCAAATATTTGTAAGACTGTTCTTCACAGGAAACATGCCACGCCCACCCCAATAGAAAATAATCAATGAAAAACTGCAATATCTTGAAGTTCATATTGTGTACATCAATATTTGAACCCCGTTAAAAAACATGCAAAATGTATTATATTGCCAACAAATCATCAATGTAATGTGGAAAATAACTTTGGTTTTCCTTAACTTTCAGTATTTTAAGACCTCAGATATTTATCAAGTATAAGTTAATAATGATTTTATAGGTCCATAAAATATAGCAATATGTTACCAAGAGTGAAGCTGTGCTGCATCGCATTAAAATAATAGTGCTGCATTGTAGAACTTTATTTTTCATGGGCAGCTCAATGTTTACAATACATAGTCATGTGAGTGCAATATTTGCGATTTAGTACAAGGCTGCCTGATGAAAAGTGTCATTGTGTGAAGATAAATATTGCATTGCTCAAAGCCTCGTTGCATCGTGCTGCACTTTACAAAGTGGTGCAAATAGTGGGGCAAATGTTTTGCATTGCTAGAAGATGGCAAGCTAGAATGAGGGGAGAAGACAAGAGGGCACTCAGTAGAGTACTATGATGAGGAATCCTAAGTTTACCCAGAAGGGGGTTAAGATTTTTATTAGTGAGGAGACAACACAAGAAAAAGACCTGTTTGGTAAGTCGAAGCTCCCACTGGCAAAGAAGGCTGCTTTGTGGAGAAACGCCTTTGAAAAAGTCAATGCAGTAGCAGCAGCATACAATAATGTGGAGGATTGCAAGAAAAGATGGAGAAGCTACAAGCATAGAACTAAGTAGATGCTGGCTCAGCTCCTGACGGATGCAATATTAACATAGTAACATATGGCGGTCCAGACATCTAGTAGGAGTTGACACCCAAAGAGGAGAACGTGACAGCAATCATTGGCCATGTGATGGTTGGCTGTATTGATGGAACCGACAACACTGGCATTAAGTGCACCACTACATTTCAGGCGAAGCTAAACAGCTAATCAAAATATTTTGGAATGTGCTTATGTTTTTACATTTTTTATATAGATAAAATGTGGTTTCGTTTAATGCTGGTTAAACATATGTCATCTCACATAACATTTCCACACAAATTAGCAATCTTTATAGCTTTTGAAACATTTATAAACATTTATATCTACTCCTTTATTTTGTGTGTGCCCAGAGATGAGACTGATTCAAAACCTGTTATTTAAACTTAGTTAAGTGTAATGTTTTTAAAAAAGAGTGTTCATAATTGTTTTCCTCCAAAAAAGGCTTAATTCGAAATTAATGATTACAAATGCAACATTGAAATGAAATTTCATAAAATAAAGTGTTTTATGAATGCTTTAAGCCAGTTTATTAAGCCTTATGCTCAAACACTGGTTATGTTTTACATGCTAATACTACAAAGGTAACAATTTAACTACAGTCAAGTGTTGTGTACCGTATAAGAATTCTACACAGGTGTGTAGCTCTATGGTTTCAATGGATGCCAACCCACAACACAATACCTAGAGAATTTTCTGTTATCTATAATAAGTCTAGGAATGGAATAAACATTCACATTGACAGGAAGTACATTTGAAAGGAAAAATAAAGTAATACACTGCATATGATACATTTTTATTTTACATACACTATCACAGTAATTTCATTTCATCTCCCTCAAAAATAAACTCCTTGTCAATTGTATAGGTCTCATAACTAAAATACTAAAATATCTAACACAATTGGTCATTATAATGTAACTCTTCATTGTAATTTATGCATGCAGAGGCAGACTCCTAATATCATACAGGTGTCCCTCACCTCATTCGCAGGATACACTCTTGGAAAAACTATAGTCAAATAGCAGGTTCCCACCCAATTGAGCAGCAGAACAAAATAAACTGTCTTTCGACAAACATAATAAATTTGTCTATATATAGGCTCTTCATATGTTCGCAATCAGCCATAAACTACATTCATTGCCTCTAGTCATTTCAAATGTTTTGAGATTTTTAGATTTCTCATACCTCACACACATCTCCTCTCTTCTTCTGTTTAGTTCCACATCTGGCATACATCTTTACATTTTTAAATCTCTCTTCAGCCTCCTCTTGCAACTCAATCTGCCTTGTTTCACTTATATTTCTACTAATTTTCTCTCTACTCTCATTAAACTCTCTAATCAATTTATGTTTTTCCACATGAATCAATTTACACATGCTCTTCTCATTAATGACATTAGCTATGTTAGTGTGCCTAATTCATCAAATGTGTTTAGATATAGAACCTAACTCTCCAATATAAGGAATCTTCTACAATGGAATAGCAACATTTATATAATTTATTTTCGAGAAATCTTTACTATGAAGAATAGATATTGAGACACAGCGTGTTAATACATAGGAAAGTGGATGATAATTGAAGGTCACCCCTCTGAGACAGAAGGTGGCAGATATGTCTAGACATACCAATTCATAACATTTATAATGCAAAGATACTCATTTAACAAACTAGCATAAATATTTTCACTAGAATCATCCCTTGAAACATCTCTTTGTTTTAACCTTTTATCCAAAGGCTCAGTATAATTAATATTATACAATTCAATTTCAGATTTAGGAGAAACAAATAAAACTGAAGGCTGAAGACCGGCCAGAAAATCATTCATATGTAAGTTGCAAAAATATGCACAATTCTACACAACAGCTCTTTTCAATTTTAGTCATATTTCCTCTATAAAGCCCTGTTAAAAACAAAAATCTAAATCAACATATATGGTACAAAATCAAAAACCTCAAGATCTTCAAAAGTCTTCAAATGTTAATATGGCACTGATAAGAAGTTCAGTTCCGGAGAAATGTTCCTGAGAAAATCTAATATCTTCGACTGGATATCAAAAGTACAAAGATTTATCTTCCCTGAATGCAAGGAATCAGACTCTGGCTAAAAATACTGTAGGCACATTTAAATTTAAAATATTCTAAGTTAATTTCATAGCAGTTCATCAAACATTAATCAACATTGATTTCCTCCAGTTTCATTTCACAACAGGTTCAGGGAGGTTCTTCAAAAATGAACTGATTGTCTTTCTAGTTAATGTCTCTGCTCTAGTTCGAGCTTAGCTAAATAATATGACCATTCTGGTGCTGCATACTTTGCCATTCTTACTGTTGTGCCTCTCGTTCTGACCACTGGTTGTTCTAATTACTAATATGATTCAGAATGTGCTAGCTCTTATTCTGTCTCTTCTTCAACTGTTTCAAGTCTGCGATCTGCTCTCAACGGTCTTTTCCTCCCTCTCACACTCTTCGGCTATCCATCTTGGATCCAGCTTTTAGCTTTAGACCTACTTATGACAACTGAATCTTTATCTTCACTTGGCACTTGATTTGTGCAGTTTTCGACTTGAACAGCTTGACTTGCTCTGTGTGCTTTGAACTTAGAGCATGTGCTTTCTGATTTCCTTATTTTACATTTTTCCTGTTTTGTCTTCTTGTGATCTTCTTCTTGCATAATCTCTTCTCTGCCCCCCCCAGATCCACGTAGTGATCTCAAGTTTGACAGTATGAATCAGTGACATTCAGAACAACCAGAGCAGTGTGGGCCCTAGGACTGCCACACTGGTGCTAGTATTACAAATGTACAGTAATAGCGCCCAACCTCTTGTGGTTCCATTGCTAAGAACCACCAAGCATACACCAAAAACTCTACTTAAGAGGGACCACTTCATGTTCTTGTATGTCTATCTGGAATGTCTATCTGGAATCGCATGTGACGGTGTCGACATGGGATAGTTGTTTCTCACAAGAGAAACAGATATCCAGTGTCGGCGCTGGTGCATGCTTTTCTGCATTACTCTGTAGAACCCACTTGGGAGAGACTGCTCTTTTAATGCCCTACTCATACTGGTCCATACCGATTCCAGATAGACATACAAGATTTTGTAAACCCTGATGAGATCCTCCTCAGGATGAAACGCGCTGGCTTGGCTAGAGTGTGAAGTATTGATGAAACAAAAATAAAACATTCTTCGGAAAGTGTATTATGGCTCCCTCCCCACATATGGACTAAAAAAATAATAATCATGTGATGAACAAATTTGAACTATTTCGAACTATCAGAAAAAGATTCTTTTGAAACACATGAAGTGTTCCCTCTTTAGTAGAGTTTTTTAGTATGAATCAGTGGTTGGTGTCACTACTTTTTCATCATCTGTCTTCACTCTTCTTGTGTGCAATGCACGGATCCACTTTAGCAAGCCATCACACTTCATAATAGTATTCATCACAAGTATCATTTGGAAGGATCCGTGCCCCTTTTGTTCCAGGTAGGTCTTCTGAACGTAATTCTTCACCACAGTTCAATCACCAGGTTCCTGGTCATGACAGGGTTCTTCACTTTATGAGGTCATTTTCAACTTCACCTGATGAGAGATAGAGCATACCATGTCTTCCAAACCTTTGCAATAGTCCAGAAAAAGATTAGCAGAAATGTTCAGCTGAAGGAATAACAGGAATACAAATTACTCTGCCCATGATCACTTCATGAGGTGAGACCAGTTCCTTTTTAGATGTGTTCCTCATACTCATTAACATGAGTGGCAGGGCATCTGGTCATTTCAGTGATGTTGAATTACACACAATGGACAATGTTAACTCAAAAGTACCACTGACTTGCTCATTCAGACCTAAAGCTTCTGGTTGATAGCTACAGTAAAGCATTTGCTCTACATTGAGTGCCATACACAAAATTTGTATCAGTTCATTTTTAAAGTGACTACAGCTATCTGACTCTAAAGAAACTGGTAATATGAATCTAGGGATCAACTCCCTCAATATGAGCTTGGCTACAAATCGGCTGTCACACCTTCTTGTTGGGTGGGCTTCTCCCAACCTGGATAAAGGTCAACAATGACTAAAACATAACATAACCCATTACAATGGGTTATTCTCACAAATTAATCTGTAATCTGATATAGGGACTATGAGACTGACTGATGTAACTTAAAGTCACAGCATTCATTTTGGCATCATTTAACTGCTGGCAAATAACACAACTCTGACACAAACTTTCTGCAATAGCTCTAAAATGAGAATGAAACACGAACTGTTTAAAATCCTGAGTATTCCATCACATCCAACATGTGCAGGTCCATGTATGTATCTTTCTATCTGACTCAAAATACTACTTGGCAAAAAGTATTTCCCATTAACTAATTTCCACAAACACATTTTTTCTCTAGTTTTGGCAGCTGATATCCAGGTTTTATTTTCATCCTCAAGCACATTATTTTGCAGAGTTTTCAATTCCTCCAGTGTTTGTACTGATGTAGACAAGAAACAATTTATGCTTTCTTTCTCAGAATATCAATCCTCCTTTGAATTTAATGTACAAGACATAAAAGAACAGAATTTGGCCACTTCATCCATATATTGGTTGACAAGTGTAACTATGTTAGCTCCACTCTTATGTATATCACATTTCTACAACTGGGACTTCTTTTGGTAACTGCAATGCATTATGAAGATCCAAAGTTCTTGGCACATTTTTAATGGGTACACCAGAAGATGTCCTGAAACCCATTTGTGACCATAGCTGACCAAATTAATGGGCCACTCCAAAACCATACTGATGATCAGTTGAGATTGTAACCCTCAATCCATTGGCTATACAGCATGTACTTGTAATGACAAAGAATTCTTCTAATTGTGCTGAAGATGCATTGTCCCAGTATGATACTTCAACCATATGTTTGATTGTGTAAACCTCATATGCTGCTCTTAGTGTTCAGTCTCTCATACTATACCATCTATATATAAATCAAATCAGCAATATCGAGTTTGGTACACTGACAAAATATTGACACTCAAAATGTCCCCATACAAAAATATCATGAGCAAAATATCGATGTTAAAAATATCTACATCCTATACTTATAATGGGAAGTACAAAAATATCAGAAAAAAAATATCGATGTAATAAATATAGTTGTACAAAATATCGTTGTATATATATATATATATATATATATATTAAAAAAACAAATTAATAAATAGTACATATATTAAAGAAGAAAAATAATTTTGAAAAAATAAATTAGATTTAATATACATTTTAACAAATATAACAAATAGACATAATTTAAAAAAGTTAAACACACATATTATAATTAATATATATATATCATGTGATCAAGCTCGCTGTGTCGAGTGAAACGCGTCATGGCAGGCATTATGCCTGTGTATCTCTATGGACTAATTTGGAAATAAACTGCACTGTTTCTCCACGACATCGAGTCCTAATAACTTTCTTCCGAGTTTGGCTGAGGTCCGTGCCTGTTGGTTCTGCCGGGTATAGGCAGACAGGATCCTGGTGTGTGAATATATATATATATATATATATTATCTACTGGCGGTCGCCAGTAGATAGTTATAGTTACAACCTATTATCCATAGGAAATCCGCGACATTCTATTTGAAATAACTCTCCTGCCGGTTGACGTATCTTCGCGAAATTTTCAAACTTTGTGGCCCGCTCCAGTCCGCTCCTACCCTGAAAGTCTCAGGGGATTCGTCAAGCGGGGGCCGAGAAAAAGGGGGTCCCAAAACGCGTTTTCCCCATGCACTTTTCCATAGGAAACTTTAGACACGGCTACAGCCCGAACTGCTGAACGGAATTACACCAAATTTGGCGAAGAGGTAGTTCTTGGTTCAGAAAGAACCCTTTTGTTAAATGGTGTAAATCCGTTCAGTAGTTGCTGAGAAAATGAAAAGTAAAAGTTAGTGATATCTATGGCCGAGTAGGGTCCGCGTACCCTCAGCGCACCCTGCGCGCACCGTCCCGAAAACGAGCTGCATGTTAATTGGCTGTCAGCTGGCTGTCAACATTCCGATTCAGGAAATGTTGGCAGCCATTTTATCCTCGGTAGAACCGAGGGACAGAAACAAGTGCGCAAAGCGCACAAAGGGGGCAGGGTAGAAACACCCTGACCCCTAGGTTTGCTCAGGCAAAAAAAAAAAAAAAAAAATTTTAAATCGGCAGGATGCGCTCAGGGTGCGCGAATCCTGCCGAAAAATCGAAGCGCGGTCTCCGCGCTTCGATGTAATGGCCCCGGGTGGCCCAAGTCCCGGGGGCATGGTGGGGGGGATAATTTAATGTGTGGGGGCCTCAAAGGGCCCCCAAGCCCGGGGACCGCCACCCCCGGGGCTTTTTAAAATGGTGCGGGAGGGCTCTGAGCCCTCCCGCAGCCCCGAGGACCACCACCTCCCCGGGGCTTTTTTCTCTACATTATAAAACCTGTGTGGGGGGCTCCAGCCCTCCACACGCCCGAGACCGCCACCTCCCAGGGGCACTAAACATTTTAATATGGGGGTCCGTTACGGACTCCAGAGCCCGGGGACCACCACCTCCCGGGGCTGTGTACTGAATGGGAGGGGGCCGCGCGGCCCCCTCCTGGAGCCCTTGATGGCCCTGGGGACCACCACCCCCAGGGCCGGCTCCTGCAGTGTCCCGGGGTGCCTACCCCCGGGACACTGCTGTTTGCAATGACAGGACGGGAGCCTCGCGGCTCCCGTCCTGTCATTGCAAACTTGCTTTGGATATTGGAAGAGAGAGCAGGGAAACCTGCTCTCTCTTCCAATATCCAAAGCGATTGCTTTCCACATGGGGAGCAGCATGTCAGCTGCTCCCCATGTGGAACAGCAATGCCAGCTCCCAAGGGACGTGGAGAGCCGGCGGGACTGTGGGGGATTGGGGACCCCCACAGTCCCCCAACGGAGAGGGCCAGCCCCGGGGATGGGGTCCCGGGGCAAGTAGTGGCCCGGGAGGGGGCCACGCGGCCCCCTCCCCAAAAAGAGATTTTTTTTTTTTTTTTTAAATGGAAAGGCCGGCCCCGGGGATGGGGTCCCCGGGGCCTTAAAATGGCCAGAGGAGGGGGCCATGCTGCCCCCTCAAAATAATAAATATAGAGGCCATGCCCCGGGGATGGGGTCCCGGGGCCAATACAGGCCCAGGGAAGGGGGCCACGCGGCCCCCTTCCCGTTTTTTTTTTTTGTAATTTAAAAAAAGGGGTAAGGCCCTGGGGGATGGGGTTCCCAGGGCCCAAAAAGAAAAATGGAAGGGGGCCACACAGCCCCCCTTCAGGGGACAAAAAAACAAAAAAACAATCGGCCCGCAGGCCCCGCCCCTTCCTTCACCACTCTGCAAACGCGCCCCTGGCGCGTTTGCAGAGGAGAACAAATTCCCCTTGAATACTGGGGGTCCCTGGGGGCCAACTAGCCCACCAGGAACCTCCAGTATGCGCCAGGGGCTGCCTTGCAGAGACGTGTAGAGAGGCCACACCCCTTTTACACCTCTCTGCAACGCAGCTCTGTGGCGCTTTTGGAGGTATATGGTGGGCTAGTTGGACTCCGGGGACCCTCAGGATTCAAGGGGACTTAATCCCCCAACTTAAAACGCGCCACGGGGCGCGTTTGCACAGTGGTGAAGGGAGGGGCGGGGCTTCAGGTGACATGTGTGCAAACAGGCCCCGTGGCGCGTTTTAAGATGGGGAATTAAATCTCCTTCAATCCTGAGGGTCCCTGGGGGCCAACTAGCCCAACAGGTACATCCAGAAAGCGCCACAGAGCTGCGTTGCAGAGAGGTGTAAAAGGGGTGTGGCCTCTCTACACGTCTCTGCAACGCAGCCCCTGGCGCATATTGGAGGTTCCTGGTGGGCTAGTTGGCCCCTAGGGACCCTCAGGATTCAAGGGGACTTAATCCCCCAACTTAAAACGCACCACGGGCGCGTTTGCACAGATGTCACCTCAGGCCCCGCCCCTCCCTTCACCATTGTGCAAATATTCCTCTAAAATCAGCCGAAATAGGAATTCCGATTTACTCACCTGTTATAAGGAGAGACCTCAGTGCTGTATCTTTCAGCCCAGTACTGGTCCTGAAAAGTAATGTTAACCGTACTTACCGGTAACTTGAATTTCCTTCATAGGCTAACATTGACTGGTTTCACTTGGAAATTCTTCAAAGTGTGGAGTTTTGGAACTTTAAAATATTCCTCTAAAATCAGCCGAAATACGAATTCCGATTTACTCACCTGTTATCAGGAGAGACCTCAGTGCTGCATCTTTCAGCCCTGTACTGATCCTGAAAAGTAATTTTAACCGTACTTACCGGTAACTTGAATTTCCTTCATAGGCTAACATTGACTGGTTTCACTTGGAAATTCTTCTAAGTGTGGAGTTTTGGAACTTTAAAATATTCCTCTAAAATCAGCCAAAATACGAATTCCGATTTACTCACCTGTTATCAGGATAGACCTCAGTGCTGCATGTTACAGCCCAGTACTGATCCTGAAAAGTAATTTTAACCGTACTTACCGGTAACTTGAATTTCCTTCATAGGCTAACATTGACTGGTTTCACTTGGAAATTCTTCTAAGTGTGGAGTTTTGGAACTTTAAAATATTCCTCTAAAATCAGCCGAAATACGAATTCCGATTTACTCACCTGTTATCAGGAGAGACCTCAGTGCTGCATGTTTCAGCCCAGTACTGATCCTGAAAAGTAATTTTAACCGTACTTACCGGTAACTTGAATTTCCTTCATAGGCTAACATTGACTGGTTTCACTTGGAAATTCTTCTAAGTGTGGAGTTTTGGAACTTTAAAATATTCCTCTAAAATCAGCCGAAATACGAATTCCGATTTACTCACCTGTTATCAGGAGAGACCTCAGTGCTGCATGTTTCAGCCCAGTACTGATCCTCAAAAGTAATTTTAACCGTACTTACCGGTAACTTGAATTTCATTCATAGGCTAACATTGACTGGTTTTCAGCAAAAAAGTTTCAAAGTGTTGATTTTCACAAACGACAAATATTCCTTAAAATTCGCCTGTATGACTTAAACGCATTCTTTCAACTGTTTACAGGAGATGCACCAGTGCTGGATCCAGGATCCAACACTGAGTAAGAAAAAGTAACGATAACAGTTTTTACCTGCTAAGTGAATTTCCTTCCATAGGATAACATTGGTGATTCTATGAGAAAAAGTTTCTAAGTGTCAACTTTTAAAATACAATAATATTCCTTAAAAATCACGACTGTAACCAAAATGCTTTTACTCAACTGTTTACAGGAGATGTACCAGGACTGAATCTAGGATCCAGTCCTGTGGTTAGAAAAGTAATCCATAAAGTAACTAATTGCATTTAACTAGAAATTCACATTGAGCTGAATGTTGCATTGTGTTTGAAAATGTGTTGCCGATTGCAACAACTGTAACTACTGTACTTAAAAGTCTATTGCCTATCTGCAAAGTATTTAAACTAAAGTAATTCATTAAGAGAAAGTATTTTTTGTAATGTAATGTATAATGTAATTACAATGTAATTTAAAAATAAAATATGTAAAAAAAATTGTTTCTAAAAATGTAGTAAATCAGTATGAAAAAAATTAATATAACAATTAATACATTTAAAAATTGTCATTTACAAAACCTTTGAAATTCACTAAAAAAACGTAGGTTTCAGGCACGTTATAGTTAGAAATTAGCATTTAAAAAACCTTTGAAATTCACTGAAAAAACCATAGGTTTCAGACACGTTATAGTTACAAATTAGCATTTAAAAAACCTTTGAAATTCACTGAAAAAACCATAGGTTTCAGACACGTTATAGTTACAAATTAGCATTTAAAAAACCTTTGAAATTCACTGAAAAAACCATAGGTTTTAGGGACAGTTATAGTTACTTGGACATTGCACTCGTACAAAACCCGTGAAATTCCCCGTTATAGTTAGTTCAGCTAACTATAACTCGCGCCCGCAATGCACTGCTGATGACGTCACATATTACATCACTCATGACATGGTCAGTGACATCACTGATGACATCACTGATGACATCTCAAATGACATCACTGATGACATCATCCACGTGATAATCTGATGCACCTCCTCACACCCTAATATAACCTTTGATACACCCACTCTAAATTACAGACTGCCATTCGCAAAACCATAGACACTCCAACACCAATAACTACATACCCACTCACTGATTCTTAGGTCTACACACACACATCCACTCACTCACCCGTACAGTCACTCATACTTACGGTCACTCAGTACAGGACTATCATATGCACTCATACTCCTATATAGACACTCAAACACCGCCACTCATCCATAGAGGTACTCACACACCTAGTCAGTCATGCAAATAATTAAACACACTACCATTTACTCACCTATACAGTTATACACACACCAGCTCACTTACTCATACAAATACTAGCACATTCTTACGCTCTTATACAATCACTGATACAAGCACACACTCATCCATACATCCACTATCACAATCAGTCACTCTCGCTTATAGCTATTTATATACTCCAACACACATATATACTGCCTTTCACATATGTAGTTACTCAGACATGTACCACTGGGACATACATTCACTCACTAACACACTCTTACACACACTTACCCACCCATACAGTCTATCACAGATGCACTCTTGAAACCATCCACCCAGTGAATCACCCACTCACACATCTATGCACAGAGTCGCACACACCCCTCCCACACAAACACTCAGGCACCCATACAGATACTCACACAAGCATTCAATAACTCAAATAGACACTCATGTAGCTATTCACAAACACATGCAGCCACTTACACAGCAACAGACAGACGGATACAGACATTCACCCAGTTTAGTCACTAACCCATGCATTCAGTAAGATACGTTAAATCACTCACTTATACAGTCAGTCACGCACCTACTAAATCATCCATACAGACACTTACACACCCACTCATTCTTCAATACGTCTTTTCCTATATATATTAAAAATATTTAAACTTTAGAGAAACACACAGTCACTGGATGATGTCATCAGTGATGTCATTTGAGATGTCATCAGTGATGTCATCAGTGATGTCACTGACCATGTCATGAGTGATGTAATATGTGACGTCATCAGCAGTGCATTGCGGGGCGCGAGTTATAGTTAGCTGAACTAACTATAACGGGGGAATTTCACGGGTTTTGTACGAGTGCAATGTCCAAGTAACTATAACTGTCCCTAAAACCTATGGTTTTTTCAGTGAATATATATATATATATATATATATATATATACAAAAAAAGAGTTGCCTCTAGGTGGGATGCACTCCCAGGTGGAAATTACGCCAAAGCAAGGGCACACGCCATGAACAAAGTCCTTTTCTGGTTAACCTGCCAGACGCGTTTCGGGCCAATGCCCTCTTCAGTGGCAGACCATGTGACGTGCCGGCATGCGGCAACCACCAGTAAATCCCCATAATAATAACGCTCAGGTGAACCACCTGAAGCAATGCTTCCTGGGACTGGTGGTTCAGTAAAACCCAAGTGGGTCACCGCCGGCACTCACATTAAAAAATGTCTTAAAAAGGATTGCCAATGTTCGTGCCGGCACCCCTGCATATAACAGGCACCTCCTGTTCCACAGTTTTACTCATAGGAGCAGCCCATTGTGGGCGTGTCATTACGTGATCCATAAAGGAACTGAGACCGGCATGCACAGAATCGAGTTCATCGGCCTCTGAAGAAGAAGTGCAATACTTTGAAACGCGTCAGGCGTAATAGATGGATCGACTGTTATTGGAATCGGCAGGCGTAGCACCTTCCATACCTGAATAAAGCTGATTGCAAATGCCCCTGTGGAGTGCTGCTCACATGTTGGGACAACAAAGGAGCTTTAATCTATGGCGGCCGTCCTGCCGCCGAGCGCGCACCAACCCTTCATGTTTGGGGGCCCTGAGGCTTGGCAACTGCTGGGTCTTGCGAGGGGAACAGTGGTAAAGGATTGAGGAAGGGCGCGGTTGCCGAGGCTCATCTAAGGGCTTTGAATATTACCCACAGAAAAATGATGTGCTTCCATTTGCGGAATAAATTATTGCCGGGACTACAATTCCCACAAGACTACACAGACTGATAGGAGCAGCCCATTGTGGGCGTGTCATTACGTGATCCATAAAGGAACTGAGGCCGGCATGCACAGAATAGAGTTCATCGGCCTCTGAAAAAGAAGTGCAATACTTTGAAATGCGTCAGGCGTAAAGATGGATCGACTGTTATTGGAATCGGCAGGGGTAGCACCTTCCATACCTGAATAAAGCTGATTGCAAATGCCGCTGTAGAGTTCTGCTCACATGTTGGGACAACAAAGGAGCTTTAATCTATGGCGGCCATCCTGCCGCCGAGCGCGCACCACCCCTTCATGTTTGGGGGCCCTGAGGCTTTGGAACTTCTGGATCTTGCGAGGGGAACAGCGGTAAAGGATTGAAGAAGGGCATGGTTGCGAAGGCTCATCTAAGGGCTTTGAATATTACCCACAGAAAAATTATGTGCTTCCATTTGCGGAATAAATTATTGCCGGGACTACAATTCCCACAAGACTACACAGACTCATAGGAGCAGCCCATTGTGGGCATGTCATTACGTGATCCATAAAGGAACTGAGACCGGCATGCACAAAATCGAGTTCATCGGCCTCTGAAGAAGAAGTGCAATACTTTGAAACGCGTAAGGCGTAATAGGTGGATCGACTGTTATTGGAATCGGCAGGCGTAGCACCTTCCATACCTGAATAAAGCTGATTGCAAATACCGCTGTGGAGTGCTGCTCACATGTTGGGACAACAAAGGAGCCTTAATCTATGGTGGCCGTCCTGCCGCCGAGCGCGCACCACCCCTTCATGTTTGGGGGCCATGAGGCTTGGCAACTGCTGGGTCTTGCAAGGGGAACAGCGTTAAAGGATTGAGGAAGGGTACGGTTGCCGAGGCTCATCTAAGGGCTTTGAATAGTACCCACAGAAAAATTATGTGCTTCCATTTGCGGAATAAATTATTGCCGGGACTACAATTCCCACAAGACTACACAGACTCATAGGAGCAGCCCATTGTGGGCGTGTCATTACGTGATCCATAAAGGAACTGAGACCGGCATGCACAGAATCGAGTTCATCGGCCTCTGAAGAAGAAGTGCAATTCTTTGAAACGCGTCAGGCATTATAGATGGATCGACTGTTATTGGAATCGGCAGGCGTAGCACCTTCCATACCTGAATAAAGCTGATTGCAAATGCCGCTGTGGAGTGCTGCTCACATGTTGGGACAACAAAGGAGCTTTAATCTATGGCGGCCGTCCTGCCGCCGAGCGCCCACCACCCCTTCATGTTTGGGGCCCCTGAGGCTTGGCAACTGCTGGGTCTTGCGAGGGGAACAGCAGTAAAGGATTGAGGAAGGGCACGGTTGCTGAGGCTCATCTAGGGGCTTTGAATATTATCCACAGAAAAATTATGTGCTTCCATTTGCGGAATAAATTATTGCCGGGACTACAATTCCCACAAGACTATACAGACTCATAGGAGCAGCCCATTGTGGGCGTGTCATTACGTGATCCATAAAGGAACTGAGACCGGCATGCTCAGAATCGAGTTCATCGGCCTCTGAAGAAGAAGTGCAATACTTTGAAACGCGTCAGGCGTAATAGATGGATCGACTGTTATTGGAATCGTCAGGCGTAGCACCTTCCATACCTGAATAAAGCTTGATTGCAAATGCCGCTGTGTAGTGCTGCTCACATGTTGGGACAACAAAGGAGCTTTAAAATATATATATGTATATGTGCGGCCTCAAGCTTCTGGGCCTTTTGCTTCGGCAAATTGGTTACATATATATATATATATATATATATATATATACATATATATATATATGTATATATATATATATATATATATCACTGAAAAAACCATAGGTTTTAGGGACAGTTATAGTTAGTTGGACATTTCACTCGTACAAAACCCGTGAAATTCCCCGTTATAGTTAGTTCAGCTAACTATAACTCGCGCCCACGCAATGCACTGCTGATGACGTCACATATTACATCACTCATGACATGGTCAGTGACATCACTGATGACATCACTGATGACATCTCAAATGACATCACTGATGACATCATCCAGTGACTGTGTGTTTCTGTAAAGTTTAAATATTTTTAATATATATAGGAAAAGACGTATTGAAGAATGAGTGGGTGTGTAAGTGTCTGTATGGATGATTTAGTAGGTGCGTGACTGACTCTATAAGTGAGTGATTTAACGTATCTTACTGAATGCATGGGTTAGTGACTAAACTGGGTGAATGTCTGTATCCGTCTGTCTGTTGCTGTGTAAGTGGCTGCATGGGTTTGTGAATAGCTACATGAGTGTCTATATGAGTTATTGATTGGTTGTCTGAGTATCTGTATGGGTGCCTGAGTGTTTGTGTGGGTGGGGTGTGTGCGACTCTGTGCATAGATGTGTGAGTGGGTGATTCACTGGGTGGATGGTTTCAAGAGTGCATCTGTGATAGACTGTATGGGTGGGTAAGTGTGTGTAAGAGTGTGTTAGTGAGTGAATGTATGTCCCAGTGGTACATGTGTGAGTAACTACATATGTGAAAGCCAGTATATATGTGTGTTGGAGTATATAAATAGCTATAAGCGAGAGTGAGTGATTGTGATAGTGGCTGTATGGATGAGTGTGTGCTTGTATCAGTGATTGTATAAGAGCGTAACAATGTGCTAGTATTTGTATGATTAAGTGAGCTGGTGTGTGTATAACTGTATAGGTGAGTAAATGGCAGTGTGTTTAATTATTTGCATGACTGACTAGGTGTGTGAGTACCTATTTGGATGAGTGGCGGTGTTTGAGTGTCTATATAGGAGTAAGAGTGCATATGATAGTCCTGTACTGAGTGACCATAAGTATGAGTGACTGTACGGGTGAGTGAGTGGATGTGTGTGTGTAGACCTAAGAATCAGTGAGTGGGTATGTAGTTATTGGTGTTGGAGTGTCTATAGTTTTGCGAATGGCAGTCTGTAATTTAGATTGGGTGTATCAAAGGTTATATTAGGGTGTGAGGAGCTGCATCAGATTATCACGTGGATGATGTCATCAGTGATGTCATTTGAGATGTCATCAGTGATGTCATCAGTGATGTCACTGACCATGTCATGAGTGATGTAATATGTGACGTCATCAGCAGTGCATTGCGGGGCGCGAGTTATAGTTAGCTGAATTAACTATAACGGGGAATTTCACGGGTTTTGTACGAGTGAAATGTCCAACTAACTATAACTGTCCCTAAAACCTATGGTTTTTTCAGTGAATTTCAAAGGTTTTTAAATGCTAATTTGTAACTATAACATATCTGAAACCTATGGTTTTTTCAGTGAATTTCAAAGGTTTTTAAATGCTAATTTGTAACTATAACTGTCCCTAAAACCTATGGTTTTTTCAGTGAATTTCAAAGGTTTTTTAAATGCTAATTTCTAACTATAACGTGTCTGAAACCTATGGTTTTTTCAGTGAATTTCAAAGGTTTTTAAATGCTAATTTGTAACTATAACGTGCCTGAAACCTACGGTTTTTTCAGTGAATTTCAAAGGTTTTTTAAATGTATTAATTTTTATATTATTTTTTTCATACTGATTTACTACATTTTTAGAAACAATTTCTTTTACATATTTTATTTTTAAATTACATTGTAATTACATTATACATTACATTGCAAAAAATACTTTCTCAGAATGAATTACTTTAGTTTAAATACTTAGCACATAGGCAATAGACTTTTAAGTACAGTAGTTACAGTTGTTGCAATGGGCAACACATTTTCAAACACAATGCAACATTCAGCTCAATGTGAATTTCTAGTTAAAAGCAATTAGTTACTTTATGGATTACTTTTCTAACCACAGGACTGGATCCTAGATTCAGTCCTGGGACATCTCCTGTAAACAGTTGAGTAAAAGCGTTTTGGTTACAGTCGTGATTTTTAAGGAATATTATTGTATTTTAAAAATTGACACTTAGAAACTTTTCCTCATAGAATCACCAATGTTATCCTATGGAAGGAAATTCACTTAGCAGGTAAAAACTGTTATCGTTACTTTTTCTTACTCAGTGTTGGATCCTGGATCCAGCACTGGTGCATCTCCTGTAAACAGTTGAAAAAATGCGTTTAAGTCATACAGGCGATTTTTAAGGAATATTTGTAGTTTGTGAAAATCGACACTTTGAAACTTTTCTGCTGAAAACCAGACAATGGATTCCTATGGAAGAAAAGATAAGTTACTGGTAAGTACGGTTAAAATTACTTTTCAGGGTCAGTGCTGGGCTAAAAGATGCAGCACTGGGTTCTCTCCTGATAACAGGTGAGTAAATCGGAATTCGTATTTCGGCTGATTTTAGAGGAATATTTGTATGTTTCAAAAATCAACACTTCGAAACTTTTTCAGCAAAAAGCAGGCAATGATATCCTATGGAAGGAAATTCAAGTTACTGGTAAGTACGGTTAAAATTACTTTTGAGGATCAGTACTGGGCTGAAAGATGCAGCACTGAGGTATCTCCTGATAACAGGTGAGTAAATCGGAATTCGTATTTCGGCTGATTTTAGAGGAATATTTTAAAGTTCCAAAACTCCACACTTAGAAGAATTTCCAAGTGAAACCAGTCAATGTTAGCCTATGGAAGGAAATTCAAGTTACTGGTAAGTACGGTTAAAATTACTTTTCAGGACCAGTACTGGGCTGAAAGATACAGCACTGAGGTCTCTCCTTATAACAGGTGAGTAAATCGGAATTCGTATTTCGGCTGATTTTAGAGGAATATTTGTATGTTTCAAAAATCAACACTTAGAAACTTTTTCAGCAAAAAGCAGGCAATTATATCCTATGGAAGGAAATTCAAGTTACTGGTAAGTACGGTTAAAATTACTTTTGAGGATCAGTACTGGGCTGAAAGATGCAGCACTGAGGTCTCTCCTGATAACAGGTGAGTAAATCGGAATTCGTATTTCGGCTGATTTTAGAGGAATATTTTAAAGTTCCAAAACTCCACACTTAGAAGAATTTCCAAGTGAAACCAGTCAATGTTAGCCTATGGAAGGAAATTCAAGTTACTGGTAAGTACGGTTAAAATTACTTTTGAGGATCAGTACTGGGCTGAAAGATACAGCACTGAGGTCTCTCCTGATAACAGGTGAGTAAATCGGAATTCGTATTTCGGCTGATTTTAGAGGAATATTTTAAAGTTCCAAAACTCCACACTTAGAAGAATTTCCAAGTGAAACCAGTCAATGTTAGCCTATGGAAGGAAATTCAAGTTACTGGTAAGTACGGTTAAAATTACTTTTCAGGATTAGTACTGGGCTGAAAGATGCAGCACTGAGGTCTCTCCTGATAACAGGTGAGTAAATCAGAATTCGTATTTCGGCTGATTTTAGAGGAATATTTGCACAATGGTGAAGGGAGGGGCGGGGCCTGAGGTGACATCTGTGCAAACGCGCCCCGAGGCGCGTTTTAAGTAGGGGGATTAAGTCCCCTTGAATCATGAGGGTCCCTACGGGCCAACTAGCCCACCAGGAACCTCCCGTATGCGCGAGGGGGCTGCGTTGCAGAGACATGTACAGAGGCCACACCCCTTTTTACACTTCTCTGCAACGCAGCTCTGTGGCGCTTTCTGGACGTACCTGTTGGGCTAGTTGGCCCCCAGGGTCCTTCAGGATTGAAGGGGATTTAATTCCCCATCTTAAAACGCGCCACGGGGCCTGTTTGCACACATGTCACCTGAAGCCCCTCCCCTCCCTTCACCACTGTGCAAACGCGCCCCGTGGCGCGTTTTAAGTCGGGGATTAACTCCCCTTGAATCCTGAGGGTCCCTGGGGTGCAACTAGCCCACCATATACCTCCAAAAAGCGCCACAGAGCTGCGTTGCAGAGAGGTGTAAAAGGGGCGTGGCCTCTGTACACCTCTCTGCAAGGCAGCCCCTGGCGCATACTGGAGGTTCCTGGTGGGCTAGTTGGCCCCAGGGACCCCAGTATTCAAGGGAATTCGTTCCCCCTCTGCAAACGCGCCAGGGCGCGTTTGCAGAGTGGTGAAAGAAGGGGCGGGGCCTGCGGGCCGATCGTTTTTTTTTTTTTGTCCCCTGAAGGGGGCTGTGTGGCTCCCCTTCCTTTTTCTGTTTTTGGGCCCTGGGGACCCCATCCCCCAGGGCCTTACCCCTTTTTTTATTACAAATTAAAAAAAAAAAACGGGGAAGGGGCCGCGTGGCCCCCTTCCCTGGGCCTGTATTTGCCCCGGGGACCCCATCCCCCGGGGCATGGCCTCGATTTTTTTTTTTCAATGGAGGGGGCTGCGTGGCCCCCTCCTCAGGCCATTTAAGGCCCGGGGACCCCATCCCCCGGGGCCGGCCTTTCCTTTTTTTTTTTCATTTTTAACTTTGGGGAGGGGCTGCGTGGCCCCCTCCCGGGCCACTATGGCCCCGGGGACCCCATCCCCGGGGCCTGGCCTCACGTTGGAGACTGTGGGGGTCCCCAATCCCCACAGTCCCGCCGGCTCCCCGTGTCCTACGGGAGCCGGCATTGCTTTACACATGGGGAGCTGCTAAGATGCAGCTCCCCATGTGGAAAGCAGTCGGCTTTGGATATTGGAAGAGAGGCAGGTTCCCTGCTCTCTCTTCCAATATCCAAAGCAGTTTGCAATGACAGGACGGGAGCCGCGAGGCTCCCGTCCTGTCATTACAAACAGCAGTGTCCCGGGGTAGGCACCCCGGGACACTGCAGGAGCTGGCCCTGGGGGTGGCGGTCCCCAGGGCCACCACAGGCTCCAGGAGGGGGCCGCGCGGCCCCCTCCTTACATTTGAAAGCCCCGGGGAGGTGGTGGTCCTCGGGGCTTGGGGGTCCAAAACGGACCCCCATTGTAATTTTCTTAGTGCCCCGGGAGGTGGTGGTCCCCGGGCGTGTGGGGGCTGGAGCCCCCACACAGGTTTTTCATAAATAAAAAGAAGCCCCGGGGAGGTGGCGGTCCCGGGGCTGCGGGAGGGCTCAGAGCCCTCCCGCACCATTCTACATAAAGCCCCGGGGGTGGTGGTCCCCGGGGCTTGGGGAGCCCTTAGAGGCCCCCACACATAAAATTAACCCCCAGCATGCCCCCGGGACTTGGCCCACCCGGGGGCCAATTAACTATCGAAGCGCGGGAGACCGCGCTTCGATTTTTTCGGCAGGATTCGCGCACCCTGAGCGCATCCTGCCGATTTTTTAAAAAATTAAAAAAAATTTTTGCCCAGGGGGTCCTTGTGGGACCCCTGAGCAGACCTAGGGGTCAGGGTGTTTCTACCCTGCCCCCTTTGTGCGCTTTGCGCACTTGTTTCTGTCCCTCGGTTCTACCGAGGGACAAAATGGCTGCCAACACTTCCTGATTTGGAGTGTTGACAGCCAATTAGCATGCAGCTCGTGATCGGGAGGGTGCCCGAATCCGACGCGGCCATAGATATCACTATCTTTTTACTTTTGATTTTCTCAGCAACTACTGAACGGATTTACACCATTTAACAAAAGGGTTCTTTCTGAACCAAGAACTACCTCTTTGCCAAATTTGGTGTAATTCCGTTCAGCAGTTCGAGCTGTAGCCGTGTCTAAAGTTTCCTATGGGAAATTGCATGGGGAAAACGTGTTTTGGGACCCCCTTTTTCTCGGCCCCGCTTGACGAATCCCCCGAGACTTTCAGGGTAGGAGCGGACCGGAGCGGGCCACAAAGTTTGAAAATTTTGCGAAGATACGTCAACCGGCAAGAGAGTTATTTCAAATAGAATGTTGCAGATTTCCTATGGATAATAGGTTGTACCTATAACTATCTACTGGCGACCGCCAGTAGATAATATATATATATATATATATATATATATATATATATATATATATATATATATAACCAATTTGCCGAAGCAAAACGCCCAGAAGCTTGAGGCCGCACACAACTGCAGGTGAGTCACAAACTCTATTTAAACCAAGCAGGCAGCTTAACATCCCTTTGAAGTCCATGGCCTGACGCGTTTCGATGCCGCTGTTTGCATCTCCTCAGAGGCCCTGTCAGCGGAGGTGATTTATGGCTACCGCATTCCCTCTGTGTGTTTGTGATTGGTGGGCTTTCAGTGCTCCTCCCTTGGTGGAAGTTCATTTTCAAATGCACGCTGGGATATGAGGGCTCATTTTGCCAAATGACGCCCTCTGGTGGGTTACCTCCGCTGCAGCTAGTTATGGACAATTTTTCTCGGCCCTCCATTGAGCCTTGGATGCTTCGGCAAATTGGTTACATATTATGCGGCGGTTCCAGGGCGCAGAGGGATCGCACTGCCCGCAACCAACGGGACTAGGAGAGAGGAAGATTCCTCTTTCCGAAGCTGCAGGGTACCTTTAATGAAGCAGGCAGAGTATCATCCAAGGCTCAATGGAGGGCCGAGAATAATTGTCCATAACTAGCTGCAGCGGAGGTAACCCACCAGAGGGCGTCATTTGGCAAAATGAGACCTGATATCCTAGTGTGCATTTGAAAATGAACTTCTACCAAGGGAGGAGCACTGAAAGCCCACCAATCACAAACACGCAGGGGGAATGCGGTAGCCATAAATCACCTCCGCTGACACGGCCTCTGAGGAGATGCAAACAGCGGCATCGAAACGCGTCAGGCCATGGACTTCAAAGGGATGTTAAGCTGCCTGCTTGGTTTAAATAGAGTTTGTGACTCACCTGCAGTTGTGTGCGGCCTCAAGCTTCTGGGCGTTTTGCTTCGGCAAATTGGTTACATATATATATATATATATAATATATATATATACGAAAAGAATCCCTCTGAAATCACAATAGCCCCTTCACAGAAGTGGACACGGACTCCAAAACAATGTGGTGCAAAAATTACTTATTTATTTCATTACAAGTGCTATCCCTATTTATTTTTATTTTATTTCGGTGCAAAAATTATTTATTTCATTACAAGTGCTGTCCCTGATGCGTTTCGGCCACGACCGGTGGCCTTGATCACATGATCGTGCTACATCAATCATTCATTATGTGCACTAACAACACGTGATGGCTACCTCACCAGCTAGTGATAGTCACAATAAAAACACTGCATGTTATGTTATATGCAAAGTAAGATACCATGTACATTGCAAAGTAAACAGGTATTTACAATTATGAAATTGATCAAGTGTTGCAATAATGTCAAATGATAACGTATGCTAAAATCAATTGCTAAAACCATTATTATATTATTTTCGGATGAATCCAAACTGTGACTGCTGAAAGTGCACCTGATTCAAACAAGATAACACTGTGAGCGTCTCCCTAATAACATTCATAAATTAATGTATACATCAATAGTATAATCAGTATACTGTTCTTTGAGACTCTTGAATTCCTACTGTACTAATACAGATATGTCACAACAAAGATTTAGTAATAGAGTTTGAATAAAAGAACAGTCATAATGATTCATTAAAAATTTTAATTGAAGTAGGGAAGATCGAAATAAAGTGCTCACATGCAATCCCAATCCCAATTGTTGTTGTAAAATTATTACAACCGAAGCAAAACAAAGTGCATAGAGCACAAATATGATGGCATCTAATTATATACGTAAGACATATGCAATGCCGTAACTGATTGTATATAATGGTTTAAAGTGCAACATGCAAGAATCAAATGGCATTATGTACTGTGCTTGTACAAAAGTATAATACTACATATAAACAATGCATATAACTTTTGATGTTAAAGTTTCATTATGTTACATAAAATGCTGTAGTGCTAACAGTGCCTAACCATATAAAGTGTTGGGTGATAGGTATTTAATAAAATTTGGAATTGAAACAGAGAGAAAAAGCTTTAGAAGCGTTACTTCGACTGAGATGGCTAAAAAGAATAGAAACAAGTATATAATGGACACAGATCAGGGCCTGATGATCAAATAGTACATGGGTTGATTGAGGTGTTAATTCAATGATTCATAGGCTATCCTGGTGTTTGATATGCTTGCCTATGTGACAAAACATACATATACTGTAAAACTGTCTAGCAGTATAAAGTGTGCCATGAACAGTTCAATAATGATGTCAATGCAATACTGAAGTTATAAAAAATTGTGTAAATCATCACTAATATTGAGATTGTTAGAGGACTTGGTGTCAAGTTCCAAGATGAATTTGGACTCCAACTGGTGTAATGCTTTTTCTCGATTTCCACCTCTTTTGTGAGCATTTACTCCCCCTATTACGAAATATTGGATGCAGTTGAGATTGTTGTTATGTGTGTCCTTTAAATGTCTGGCCACTGGGAAAGAGGGGTCAGAATTAACTATAGCTCTGAAATGCTGTAGAATCCTGATATGTACCTGCAGTTTAGTACTTTTTACGTAACGTTGGCCACAGGTACTTTGGAGTACATAAACCGGGTTTTTAGTTCTACACGTATAGTGTCCTCTTAGATCTATTGATCTAGAACTGAATGCGGTAGAATATGACATAGTATTGACCCCAAATTTGCAGGCTCGACAGGTACTGCATTTATAGAAACCAAGTTTAGGAGACAACCAATTGGTTTTACTATTAAGCTCCGGGCTATTTTTGACCAGAGTGCTTTGCATAGATGCCTCTCTGCGAAACGTAAAAGTGGGTTTATCCTGTAAAATCTGACTTAAAGTGGCATCAGTGAGAACTATACACCATTTTTGATTGATAATGGCTCTAATATTCCTGGCCTGCCTACTGTATGTGGTAATGAGTCTAAATATATATATATAATAATGTCATCAGCACAGCAATAAAAGTGCGTTTGGGAGTGTCTGCAGGTTTTCAGTTAAGCCTATGAATAAGGAGCTAAGGGGCTTCGAAAAGCATCAGGCACACAGGGAAATCAGAACCTTGAATGCGGCTCCCCTGCTATTTAGGAATTCAGTGAATTGGCTGCTGTCGAGTGCGCTCTCGCTTGTTGGACAACACTTGAAGATATTTTTCACGGCACTCCAGGCCTTGGAGGGCTGTACCACCGTCAAAATCAAGAAGAGATCGCAGGAGTTTGAAACTGTGCAAGCTCTAAAGTGCTACAGCAGCCTCGCAATGCAACTGAGCATTTTAATCTTCTGAGGCCCACTGGAGGGCTACAAATATGAATATAAATAAAAACTGGTACCAAGCAGAGTCCACCGAAGGACACAATTGAACTCCCAGCGCACTACAAATACCAGAATGCTTTAGGAGAATACACACCTGTGTGGCCCACCGGAGAAAAATGATGTCATCAGCACAGCAATAAAAGTGTGTTTGGGAGTGTCTGCAGGTTTTCAGTTAAGCCTATGAATAAGGAGCTAAGGGGCTCCGAAACGCGTCAGGCACACAGAGAAATCAGAACCTTGAATGCCGGCTCCCCTGCTATTTAAGAATTCAGTGAATTGGCTGCTGTCGAGTGCGCTCTCGCTTATTGGACAACATTTGAAGATATTTTTCACAGCAGTCCAGGCCATGGAGGGCTGCACCACCGTCAAAATCAAGAAGGGATCGTAGGAGTTTGAAACTGTTCAAGCTCTAAAGTGGTACAGCAGCCTCGCAATGCAGCTGAGCATTTTAATCTTCTGAGGCCCACTGGAGGGCTACAAATATGAATATAAATAAACACTGGTACCAAGCAGAGTCCACAGAAGGACACGATTGAACTCCCAGTGCACTACAAATACCAGAATGCTTTAGGAGAATACACACCTGTGTGGCCCACCGGAGGGAAATGATGTCATCAGCACAGCAATAAAAGTGCGTTTGGGAGTGTCTGCAGGTTTTCAGTTAAGCCTATGAATAAGGAGCTAAGGGGCTCCAAAACGCGTCAGGCACACAGAGGAATCAGAACCTTGAATGCCGGCTCCCCTGCTATTTAATAATTCAGTGAAATGACTGCTGTTGAGTGCGCTCTCGCTTGTTGGACAACACTTGAAGATATATATATATTACCTACTGGCGGTCGTCAGTAGGAAGTTATAGTTAGGACCTTGTTTCCATAGGAAAAGCGTTTTTTCTTTTGCCAATATCTTTGGCGCCGTTTGAGGAATCTTTGCGAAATTCTCAAAACTAATGAGGCGCCCCCCGGTCAGCTCCTGTCTTGAAAGTTTCGGTGTGATTCGTAAAGCGGGGGCTGAGAAAAAAGGAGGGTCCCAAAACGTGTTTTCTCCATGTTAATTTCCATAGGAAACTTTTGTCGCGGCTACAGCCTGAACTGCTGAACGGAATTACACCAATCTTGGCAGAAAGGTAGCTCTTGGTCCAGAGTGCACTCGTTGCTTTAAATGGTGTATATCCGTTCAGTAGTTTTTGAAATATTAAAGGAAAAAGAAATAGCAATATCTGGGCGGAGCCTAACCACACATCTCATCGTGAGATCTGATTGACTGTCAGCACTTCATCCAAGAAATGTTGGCAGCCATCTTGGGACCAATATACATGATAGCACCCCATTAAAATGCATTGTAGTGAATGGAAGGTTTTGAGGGTCACCAAAAGGAGAACGTATACAGGGTGATAACAGACTTTAGTTACATTACAAATCATTTGTTGATGGTACCATACTAATTTTTGAATTGTGTGTTATAAGGTGATTTTACCCTGTGAAACAGCCTTCTACTGGGATATCATGAATCATGTTTGAGAGAAAACTATTTTCTCATGCTTTTCCCATGGAGGTTTGGAAGGTGCTCCAGAAGCTGAAATGAGAGCATATTTTCTGTAAATTCACATTATCTTTCTCAGTCATGTGAGAATGAAGTCAGACAGTCTCGGTAAAACATGTACATCCAACGAGGGCAGAGACTGTCAGTTGATTCCTTTGTGTTCTACTGCAACTTCCCAGAGTGTTCTAAAGAACAACTAGAGCGCTAACAGTCTTACGTATGACAAAAGTATGGCACATCTGAAGCCATCTTTATTGGAATAAACTGGTAACACTTAAAACATTTAATTTAAAAAGGAACAAAATGAGGGGGTTCATTGTGCCACAGAAATTATGATTAGTGCTGCAGAAAGAAAAATTAGGGCACATTTTGAGTGACTTCTCAAATCCTCTTCTATTTCATTAAAAGATTCTGACATGCAGACTGAAACATGCACTTTCAATACCAGCAGCAGACTTCCAGTTAACTCCCTGATGAGCAGTAGCTTTACTACAGTGATCTAATGAGCAACTAGAGTGCTAACATTCTGAATTTATGGCAAATGCGTGACACATCTGAATGGCTTTTTGATGGAATCAAAGTAAAAAACTGAAAGCATTTCCTACTGAGGAGACTGCAGTAAATGAGGAAATTAGGAAACTTCATAACAAATAAGTCTCCCAAGATGGCCACCAGAGAAAAAAGAGCCCAAATGTAGCACAAATATCACCCAGATGTAGCCCACGTATAGCCAACTGACAGAAGTGTGCAAAACACTTTTTATTTTTTGTTTTTTTGCAGTTTTTTATAGTGCAGACTGGTCAGGCATTGCAGTGTTGCATCTTACTTGTACCCCTTATTGCGTATTTTGCACGAAGTACTTGAGATTGATCTTGCGAAACTTTGAACTTTACTATTCTGTTAAACTGAAGTTGCTCTGAGCCGGGCTTTGTAACACCCATTTTTACCTACTGGTTTCAATTATTTCTCATTGTATTGTATTAAGAAAGAGGATTTACTGTTTTAATGTACACTTTTATGATCTATGTTTCTAAATCAGATCGAGTAAAGTTTATTGAATTGAATTGAAGTTTTCCAAGATGGCCACCAGAGAAAAAGGAGCCCAAATGTAGCACTAATATCACCCAGATGTAGCCCACGTATAGCCCAATGACAGAAGTGTGGGAAACACTTTTTATTTTTGTTTTTTGCAGTTTTATATACTGCAGACTGGTCAGGTATTGGAGTGCTTTACATGAGCATTGGTTACATCACACAAGGACAAATTCATTTTGGTTGTAGGCATGGGGAGATTAAGTGATTTGACCAGAATCACAGAATGTCGAGCTGAAGCAGAAACTCCAACCTGGTTCCCCAGTTGCAAAGTCTGCAGCTCTGGAAGTAACACCACATCCTCTCCCCTAAGTGCAACATTTAATCAAGTGGTCAACTGGATAAAAAAACATAAAAGATAACAAATAATTTAAAAGTGCTTTGTCGCTATTTGAGAACTCAGAAAATATGTCCTCATTTTAGTTTTTTAGAGCACTAACCATAATTTTGATGCAAATAAGACCCTCTCATTTCTATAATTTCTAAAGGAAATGCTTTAGGTTTTACAGTTTTGATTACATCAAGATGACGTCAGGCGTGCCACACTTTTGTAATAAATATAGAATGTTAGCAATCTAGTTGTTCATTAGGATACTGTTGAGAGGCAGAGGTCAGGGGCACGGACTCGGAAAATTGAAGGCAGGTAGGTGGGTGCAGAGGCAACAATTTGACCACACTGGGCAGGCAGGAAGGGCAGAGGCAGCACAACAGACTATGGAGGGCAGTGGAAAGGGGGCCAGGGGCAACAAACCAACAATGCAGGACAGGCAAGAGAGGCTGTGGCAATATAATAGACCATTGTGGGCAGAAGGAAGAGGCAGTGGAAGTACAACCATACATGCCAACAGACCCGATTCAGCCAGGAAACGCCCAATGATTTTAAGCCCAAATACGCTTTATTTTACGTGTCTCCTGTCTACAATCTCCTCTTGTTCAATGTAAGTCAATGGGGAAAATCAATGCCCCAGTTCTTTTTCAAAATCTCCCTCTTACCAAGATCAAAATGTTAGCAAGTATGGTACATTGGATCATGGAAGGCAGGAGGAATTGGGGTAGGGACATGGACTCAGATAACAGAGGACAGGAGGGACATGGGCAGGTGCACCAAACTGACCTTACAGGGCAGGCATCAGGGTTTGCAGCAGCACAATACACCACACAGGGCATGCAGGACGGCAGTGCAGCAGAACAATCCATGGAAAGCAATAGGGAGGGGACAGGACCTTGCACATGGCAACAGAGAACATAGGGGAAAGAGGCAATGGCAGCAAGCTGACCATAATGGACAAACAGGAGAGCAAGCTGCAGCATAACGGACCATAAAGGGCAGGAGGGAGGGATCAGGGGCATCACAATCAAACAGACAAGCCAGGAGGGAGAGAATAGGGGTCTGCACATGGAAAACAGAGGGCAGGGGGCAAGGGGGCAGGGCAGGAGCAGCAAGCTGACCATGGAATTCAGGCAGGATGGGCACTAGAAGCACAACACACCATGGAGGGCAACAGTGAGACTATAATGGCATACAAACAGACCATGGAGGGAAGGTGGGAGTGGGTCAGGGGCAGCTAGCTGACCACACAGGGAAGGTGGGAGGGGCCGTGGCAGCACAGAAGGCCATGCATGGCAAGCAGGAGGGTTAGTGGCAGCACAATGGCCATGATGGGCAAGAAGGAGGGGGCAGGGGCATGCACAAAGGACCATGGAGGATAGAAGGGAGGGGTAGGAGCTGGGCACAGACAAGAGAGTTCAGGGGAAGGGGCCTCATAACAGACCGCGCAGGGGAGGCAGGAGAAGCATTTGCAGCACAACAGACCAGGGAGGGCAGAAGGGTGTGGAAGTAAAATGGACCATGGAAGACAGGAGGAAGGGGATAGGGGCATGGAACGTGGACAGGCAGGGTAGAGGTGGCAGGGACAGGTTACAGTCATCTGACAATGCTCTGCAGGTGGGAGGGGAGTGGCAGCTCAACAGAACACTCAGAGTAGATAGGAGGGGCAGGTCCATGGAACATGGTGGGCAAAAAGGATGGAGCAGGGGCATGCACACAGACATCGGAGGGCAGGGGGAAGGAGAGTAGGGGCAGCAAGCTAAGCACAAAGGCTAAGTAGGAGGTCAATGATGGGGCATAGAATTGGGCAATGGAGGACAGGTGGAGTGGACTGGGGCATCATGCTAAATGGAGAGCAGTGGCAGCACATCAGACCATGCATGGCAGGAGGGAGGAGGTTAGTGCATGGATTCAGACAACAGAGGATAGGGAGGAAGTGGATGAGGCAGCAAGCTAACTGTTCAGAGAAGGCGGGAAGGCCAGTGGCAGAACAACAGCCACACAGGGCTGTAATGAGGGAGCAGGGGCATGGACTTGGACAATGGATGTCAAAGCAGAGGAGGGGAGGCAGGAGCAGCAAGCTTAGGTGGGGGCAGCACAATGCCAGACCAGGCCCTGCTTCCAACCCCCCACCATCCATTGTTATAGGCATCTTACTTAACATTAAAAAAAACTAGAAATTTGCTGAAAAAAACAAATATTCCAGGGATGTTATAGTTAGACTCAGAATTCACTCGTACAAAACCAGTGAAATTCAGCAGTTATAGTTACCTGAGCTAACTACAACTTACGCCCCCCCAGAGCACTGCTTATGACCTCAGACATTCCATCATTCATGACATGGTCAGTGACATCACTCATGACATCTGAAATGAGCTGTAAATGGAATAGAACTGTAATTGCTAAGAACTTTATTTAGGGATAGTGTGTGTGTATTAACACCCCTTTTTTTCTTTTCTTTCGTGTAAGAACCAATATAATACGCAAAGTACCCAGATCAATATGGCCGATAGCCTTTCACTTTAAAGTAAGGTGTAGTTCATTTTTAGGTCTCGCCTAGGCAGCGCATGCGCTGTCTCGTCGAGAGATGCTGTATACAGTATAGTGGGGGAAGCTCCGCCCACTTTCCGCCCATGCTTTTGATTGGCTCAAACCTGAAATGCTGCATGCTGATTGGTTGCCGGCTTATTAGTCCCGCCTCCTGACTGCCATGACGACATTTTTGTCCTTCCATGGCTATTGGCCCCTTTACTTAAAAAACTGTTTTGTTTCCCTACCTCTCCCTGTTCCCTCCCATAGTCCGTAACTTCTTAGACCGCCACCCTCCCCCCACCCCCTCCCGTTGGTGCCTTCTTTCACGCGCGCACTGCCGTTTAAAATGCAATCGGTCTCGTGGAAATACGAGTCCGATTGCATTTTCAATGCTTGTTTGTAATTTCATTGGTGGGTGAATTGGCACTCTTTGTCACGCATGCGCGCGATGCCTTACATCGTACGCATGCGTGACAAAACTCCAGGCCGGGTTGCTAAGGAGAGGAGCAGCGCTGCAGCTGGAGTGGAGCCGGAGGGTCGCCTAGCAACCAGGACTCCTGCGCCCACGTCACCACTATACAGAGCGGAGGGCCGCCCTGAAGGAAGTCTCGTCCCTGCCGACTCATTACCGCCGAACACTAGAGTCGCGATGTTCCATTAACATGACAGACTAGTCACGTTTGAAAGAAAGAATGTTCAGGATAACATATCTAAGGTACAGAATTTGCATTTACGTCCTCGCTATATTAATCTAATTCAATGACACGGGATAACAAAAGAAATCCCTTATATTTATTATACTTTTCAGAAAATGTCATTGTTATATAATATTTATATAATTTTAAACACATCAGTAGTTCGGATCAACATAGGGATAACTACTCACTTACAAGATGGCCGTAATTTTATCGTACTGTTGTCTATTTTCTTTCGACCTTTCACACCCTGAGTTAGTGAGAGACCGTTTCCGTATCTGGTATCCATCTGGTATCCATGGTGTTGTACAGCTGACATCGGAAGTCCTCTAGCCTTACTACAGTTACTTCCGGCATACAGGTGACAGCTGCTGGTCGACATCTTGTGCAGGGAGGGGGAGGAAATTAGCACGGGTGAGCTAGAGACTGCTGCTACCGGGTGGACAAAAGTAGAATAGAGGTTGGCGGTGACAGTAAATGAGACGTGTCAGTGAACTAGGATGGGGGTAAATTTCACGTTGAGGGGGCGGGGTACGGGTGGGGAGGGAGCAATTAAACGGTCTGGTATGTAAATAATAGGCAGTGACGGTTACATTTGTAAGGAGGAATACAGGGCGGATGCCTTCCACATATTTGCTCTGGTTCTTTATGTTATGTATGGTAATTTCCATTTTTGCATCCGTGTGTATCAACGAGGCACCTTGTCTGCCAGGAAAACATAGAAACTTACTAGCAGCTGCATCTTGGAGTCGCCTTTGGATATATAGAATACATATGCACCTCAGTATGCGACTTTGTGGAAACCAGGCTGTTCAGGGCGTTCTTGCCCTTCACCTTCTAGGGGTCCACTGTGTGACCTGACTCTCAAGACTAATTACAAGCTTCCTAGCCCCGCACTTGTTATTGGTAGTGTGGTTTCTTTTATTTAATAGAATCTGTGTAGTGGTGTCATAAACGTGGAATCGATGGTGCATGATCGTTTTATATATTTGACCAACGCTTATTATTTATAGCAAGAGAAAAATGTGCAGGTAATAGTACGGATACCATCGTTTAATTGAAGGTTTTAACATATATATAGACAAGAGTATCAGATGCGTAGGTTCAGCGATTTATTAGTAGGTGATTTTGAGATATATAGTGTCTCCTTGTTTGGGTGGCCAACTCGCACAATATCATGACGGTCACTGTTTTCAGAAATGGGTTTTTAAGCTTCAGATAGTTGCTATCTGGTTTAATAGTCCAATTAGTTCAGGGGAAGCAACCCAAGACAACAATACCCAGAATGGATTAAGCTGTCACCTGAAGGTCCAGTACTGATAACCGGTTCTGTGATGACTAAGAGGCTTGGTACTTGAAACTGCATTCTGCAAGGAACTTTATCGTTTGCACATCTGGTTAGCCAGTTGTTTGAATAACATTGGACCAGTGAGTATCTAGTCTTGTTCAGGGAGCAGGGTGCCTTACGTACCTGAGGTGTTAGCGGCACCTGTTGGATTCTATAGAATGCCCTCAGTTACCCTGGTGTCTCTACTCGTGGATGCTTGTAAATTATCTTAAATCGCAATGCATAAGAGTTGCCCCGAAGTCTGCAACCCTTGGTTTGACAGACTTATTTTGAAGCCGTGTGCTTCTGTAGCATCTCCACATTTGAATGCTTTTAAAACTACCCATCTTGCCTCCAATCGACCATCCCGACTGCGATGCTTGTGGTACTTTGTTTTGTTTGAATTATATTGAATTAATTATGCCCCCCCTCCTTCGAGCCTTTAAACCCAATTGCACCTTTTGAAGCAAGTGACCTCTGTTTTCTGCTACGATTGATGTTTATTTCTGTTTACTACTTTTGATGTTTTTTCTGTTATGGATTTTTAATAAAATAATTAAATAAGCTTTCCTGATTCCTGCATCATTTTAATATCACCTTACTTGCTTGGAAGCACTAGCTTTTGCCTCCTGTTTGCCTGTCTATACTCTCTACTGATGCACCCTTGCATCAACAACTTTGGCTATTTTCAGTGACAACGTTTTGCAAAAGCACTCCGTTTCTGTAGCATCTCTAGATCTGTAAGGAAAAGAGGTGTAGAGCTAGAGTTAGGCGCCTTAATGTAGTCATTTTGCCTCCTATTGCTTCTAAACTTTAGCTGTAACTATTGTTCTCCAGCAGTATGTACACACTATTAAGGGTTTGGGGACTGACATTAAAATCCCAACGCCACTTTTTGTAATTATGTTTTTGCATTAGTGGAAAGACCGTCTTAATAGACCAACATTTAAGTTTAAAATTGTGAGGTACCAAGGTGCCTTCGTTTAAAAGGGCAATACTCTTCAACTCTGACATGTGACAGTAAGCTTACAGTCTCTTTACCAGCCCTCGTCACCAGCAGGCTGGACTACGGAAACGCCCTCTACGCAGGAACGACGGCTAAGCTCCTGAGACGGCTGCAACGCATCCAGAACGCCTCTGCACGTCTTATCCTCGACAACCCCCGACGCAGCCACATCACACCCCACCTGAGAGACCTGCACTGGCTCCCTGTCAACAAGAGGATAACCTTCAAGCTCCTCACCCACGCACACAAAGCACTCCACAACTCCGGACCAGCCTACCTCAACAGACGACTCAGCTTCTACACCCCCACCCGCCAGCTCCGCTCGACCAGCCTCGCCCTCGCCACAGTCCCCCGCATCCGGAGAACGACCGCCGGCGGCAGATCCTTCTCCCACCTCGCCGCCAAGACCTGGAACACCCTCCCCACCAACCTCCAACAGACCCAAGACCTACTGGCCTTCAGAAGACTCCTCAAGACCTGGCTCTTCGATCAGTAGCAGCACCACCCCCCTCTTCCCCCAGCGCCTTGAGACCCTCGCGGGTATGTAGTGCGCTTTATAAGTGACATGATTGATTGATTGATTGATCTTTCCTTTTCAAAACTTCTGAAATATATGGGAGAGCAAGAATGGCTCTGCCTCGCGGTAAGCGCTATGGCAATTCCAACAAAATAATGACTGCATCATCCTTCACATACTCGCGGGTCTTTTGATCAATCCCATTGGCTTTTCCAAATTAACATGGGGTGTATTGCCCTCTAATCCACCTCTCTTGGATCTCTGGGTCCAAGAACAAGTTGGACATTAAACTTGACATTCTCTCTTTTGTGTGACAATGCCTACGGAGAGGCGCCAGTGCATAAACTTTGTGACCTCTGATTTTATTTAATGTTACAGGAGACATGGTACAATGCTTAATTGTGACCTCTGATTGCGATTAACGGTACAGTAGCCTCCGCTTCCGCTTAGGGACTTTTTTTCTGTTCAACTGCCTCTATTTAACTGTCTTGATAGAAAACGACCAGCAGAGGTCAGTAAAATACCAGAATTGCTTTCTGCAGAGGGACTTTCTTTTTAAAATTTTTCTGGCAACTGCCTCTATTTAACTTTCTTGATAGAAAACGACCAGCAGAGGTCAGTAAAATACCAGAATCACTTTAGCATTCTCTAGATTCCAATCAATAGAAATTGTCTTCCACGAGCACCCGTAGACAATAATATTTTTTCA
The DNA here is from genome assembly GCA_963921515.1 of Calotriton arnoldi. Lineage (NCBI taxonomy): Eukaryota > Metazoa > Chordata > Amphibia > Caudata > Salamandridae > Calotriton > Calotriton arnoldi. The sequence continues at coordinate 1,316,033 of CAWUFW010002860.1, forward strand.
AATCTTGTATTTTCAGTGATATGACCACCGAAGGCCCTGATTTTATATTAAAAACAGAGCTTTGGACTATACCATTTCTCGCTGAAAGGCAATATTTCTCTCCATGTGTTCCCATACCTGGCGTGCTACGCAGTTTGGTGCTTACTTTCCCTCCATGTTAAAGAACAGTAGATGTTTCGGCACCCAGGCTAATGTGCTGCATAGCTAAATACATATAAGGTCCCAAAGGCGAGACCGATTGCATTGCAAATGCTTGTTTATGTTGATGTTTGCAATCATAAGTATGTTTATTATGAACAAGTCACGTTGACTAACATACATGTACGGCGGTCACAGGGCAAGATATGCTGAAATGACATTGTGTGCATATTAACACTTGTTTTCTTTTCTTTATTGTATGAATTCCTGAATTTTTGCATCGTGACCAGGCCAATATGGCTGCCAGCTTTTTGGATTAATGTAATATGTAGTCATTTGTTAATGTTCGCAACTAGAGGCATTTGTACATTTAAATAAGGAAGCTACAATGAGGTCTTGTATCGTTATCAAGGTTCGGACGAGCCGAAACGCGTGAATCGCGTCTTTTCCAGATTAAATACTTCCAAATTACAACCTGAGTGCTGATTCCTTCCTTGTAAGAGTGAGAGGAGATTGAATGCATATATATAAAATTCAATGAAATGAGATATTCACTGAAAAAACCACAGGTTATAGGGACATTATAGTTAGTCTGACATTTCACTCGTACAAAACCAGAGAAATTCAGCCGTTATAGTTAGCTTATAACTCACGCCCCCACAATGCACTGCTGATGACGTCACATATTACATCACTCATGACATGGTCAGTGACATCACTGATGGCATCACTGATGACATCTCAAATTACATCACTGATGACATCATCCAGTGACTGTGATTGTTTCTAAAAAGTTTAAGAATGTGATATATACATATATGAGGATTCAGTCAGTGTGTGACTGACTCTATAAGTGAGGGATTATACATGTCTGGGTGAATGTATGGGTGAGTGACTAATCTGTGTGAATGTCTGTATCAGTCTGTCAGTTGGTGTGTAAGTGGCTGCATGGGTTGGTGAATAGGTACATGAGTGTCTATATAGGTAATTGATTGGTTGTCTGAGTACCTGTATGTGTGCCTGAGTGTCTGTGTGTTGTGTGACTACCTGCATGGATGTGTGAGTGGGTGATTCACTGGGAGTATGGGTTCATGAGTGCATCTGCAAGGTGCTGTAAGGGTGAGTGAGTATTTATATGGCTGTGTTGGTGAGTGAATGGATGTCTCAGTGGTATATGTGTGAGTAACTGCATATGTGAATGGCAGTATATGTGAATGTTGGAGTATATAAGTGACTGTATGTGAGAGTGAGTGATTGTAGGAGTGGATGCATGGATGAGTGTGTGCTTGTGCCAGTGATTGTATAAGAGAGTAAGTATGTGTTAGTATCTGTATGAATAAGTGAGGTGGTGTGTGTATAACTGTATAGGTGAGTAAATGGCATTGTGATTGACTCTTTGGGTGACTGACTAGGTGTGTGAGTAAGAGGTGGTGTTTGAGTGTCTGTATGGGTGTATCAGTGCATTTAATAGTGGCTGTATTGATGAGTGACTGCATGTATGAGTGACTGTATGGGTGAGTGAGTGTATGTGTGTGTAGACCTAGGAATCAGTGAGTGGGTATGTACTAACTGGTATTGGTGTGTCTATGGTTTCAAGAATGGTAGTCTGTATTTTAGAGTGGGTGTATGAAAGGTTATATAAGAGTGTGAGCAGGTGCATCAGAGATTAAGTGGATGATGTTGTCAGTGATGTCATAAGTGATGTCATTTGAGATGTCATCAGTGATGTCATCAGTGATGTCACTGACCATGTCATGAGTGATGTAATATGTGACGTCATCAGCAGTGCATTGTGGGGCGTGAGTTATAAGCTAACTATAACGGCTGAATTTCTCTGGTTTTGTACGAGTGAAATGTCAGACTACCTATAACGTCCCTGAAACCTGTGGTTTTTTTACAGTGAATATATATATATATATATATATATATATATATATTATCTACTGGCGGTCGCCAGTAGATAGTTATAGTTAGGACCTATTTTCCATAGGAAATCCACAACATTCTATTTAAAATAACTTTGGCGCCGGTTGACGAATCTTCGCGAAATTTTTAAAACTTGTGGGGCGCTCCAGTCCGCTCATATCCTGAAAGTCTCGGGGTGATTCGTCAAGTGGGGGCCGAGAAAAAAGGGGGGTCCCAAAATGTGTTTTCCCCATGCAATTTCCCATAGGAACCTTTCATCGCAGCTACAGCCCGAACTGCTGAACAGAATTACACCAAATTTGGCAAAAGGTAGCCCTTGGTTCAGAGTCGTGCCTTTTGCTTAAATGGTGTAAATCCGTTCAGTAGTTCCTGAGAAAATCAAAAGTAAAATCACATATATATCTATGGCCGCGTAGGGTGCTCGTACCCTCCCGATCACGAGCTGCATTCTAATTGGCTGTCAAGTGGCTGTCAACACTCCAAATCAGGAAGTGTTGGCAGCCATTTTGTGCCTCGGTAGAACCGAGGCACAGAAACAAGTTGCAAAACGCAAAAGGGGCAGGGTAGAAACACCCTGACCCCTAGGTCTGCTCAGGGGTCCCACAAGGACCCCTGGACAGAAAAAAGCATTTTTTAAAAAACAAATCGGCGGGATGCGCTTAGGGTGCGCGGATCCCGCCATGATAAAAAAAAATCGAAGCGCGGTCTCCCGCGCTTCGATGCTATTGTGCCCCCGGGTGGGCCAAGTCCCAGGGGCATGCGGGGGTAGTTTTATATTTTATGTGGGGGCCTCTAAGGCCCCAAGCCCGAGGACCGCCACCCCCGGGGCTTTAAAAAAATGGTGCGGAGGGCTCTCCGCCCTCCAGCAGCCCCGAGGACCGCCACCCCGCAGGGCTTCTTTTTAAATAATTAGGACCTGTGTGGGGTGGCTCCAGCCCTCCACAAGCCCCGGGGACCTCCACCTCCCCGGGGCACTAACAAAAGAAATGTGGGGGTCGGTTTCGGACCCCCGAAGCCCCTGGGACCACCACCTCCCCGGGGCTTTACTAATGAAGGGAGGGGGCCACGCGGCCCCCCTCCTGGAGCCCTCCATGGCCCTGGGGACTGCCACCCCCCCGGGCCAGCTCCTGCAGTGTCCCGGGGTGCCTACCCCCAGGACACTGCTGTTTGCAATCACAGGACGGGAGCCACAAGGCTCCCGTCCTGTGATTGCAAACTTGCTTTGCTTCATTGAAGCGAGAGCAGGAAACCTGCTCTCGCTTCAATGAAGCAAAGCAGATTGCTTTTCCATAAGGGGAGCTGCATGTTAGCAGCTCCCTTATGGAAAAGCAATGCCGGATCCCGCAGGACGCGGGGAGCCGGCGGGACCGTGCGGGGATTGGGGACCCCCCCACGGTCCCCAACGAGTGGCCAGGCCCCGGGGGATGGGTATATATATTTTTGGGGAGGGGGGCTTCATGGCCCCCCTCCCCAAAAAAATATATATATTTTTTTAAACCGTAAAGGCCAGCCCCGGGGGATGGGGTCCCCAGGGCCTTAAATGGCCTGAGGAGGGGGGCCACGCAGCCCCCCTCCAAATATTTAAATAAAAAAAAAAGAGGGCATGCCCCGGGGGATGGGGTCCCCGGGGCCAATAGAGGCCCAGGGAAGGGGGGCCACACAGCCCCCCTCCCATAAAAAAAAATAAATAAATACTGGCATCGTGCCGGAGGCCTCGCCCCCTTCCTGCAGCAGTCTGCAAACGCGCCCCTGGCGCGTTTTAAGGAGGGAAGTAATTCCCCCTTGAATACTGGGGGTCCCTGGGGGCCAACTAGCCCACCAGGAACCTCCAGTATGCGCCATGGAACTGCGTTGCAGAGAGGTGTACAGAGGCCACGCCCCTTTTACACCTCTCTGCAACGCAGCTCTGTGGCGCTTTTGGAGGTAAATGGTGGGCTAGTTGGACTCCAGGGACCCTCAGGATTCAAGGGGACTTAATCCCCCAACTTAAAACGCGCCACGGGGCGCGTTTGCACAGTGGTGAAGGGAGGGGGCGGGGCTTCAGGTGACATGTGTGTAAACAGGCCCCGTGGCACGTTTTAAGATGGGGAATTAAATCCTCTTCAATCCTGAGGGTCCCTGGGGGCTAACTAGCCCACCAGGTACGTCCAGAAAGCGCCACAGAGCTGCGTTGCAGAGAGGTGTAAAAAGGGGCGTGGCCTCCCAACACCTCTCTGCAACACAGCTCCCTGGCGCATACTGGAGGTACAGTGTGGGCTAGTTGGACCCCAGGGACGCTCATGATTCAAGGGGACTTAATCCCCCAAATTAAAACACGCCACGGGGCGCGTTTGCACAGTGGTGACGGGAGGGGGCGGGGCTTGAGGTGACATGTGTGCAAACAGGCCCCGTGGCGTGTTTTAAGTTGGGACATTAAGTCCCCTTCAATCCTGAGGGTCCCTGGAGTCCAACTAGCCCACCAGGTACCTTCAGTAAGCACAACAGAGTTACGTTGCAGAGAGGTGAAAAAGGTGCGTGGCCTCGGAACGCCTCTCTGCAACTCAGCTCTGTGGTCCTAACTGTAGGTACCTGGGGGCTAGTTGGGCCCCAGGGACACTCAGGATTCAAGGGACTTAATCCCGCAACTTAAAACGTGCCACGAGGCGCGTTTGCACACATGTCACCTCAGGCACCCCTCCCTTCACCACTGTGCAAACGCGCCCTGTAGCGCGTTTTAAGAGGTAGTTTTAATCCCCCTGCCCTATTATGTACTAGGGACTTACAGAGGAGGTCATGCTAATCACAGGGGTACCCCAACGCATAATGTTCCCTAGTGTATGTAGGTGTTTTAACTGTATTCTAAGTGTGTTTTAGCATAGCACTGGCTCTGGTTAGTCAGAGTCAGTTACCACCAGTACACGTTGGAAAAAGTTGTGGGCACAGGATGATTTTGGAACAAGGCCTCTTTCTGCTCCTCTGTTGGTTCTTTCTGCACATCTTTTGCTTCTTCCTGCACTTTTCTTCGTCTTTGTGGACTTCTGTTGCTTCTTTCTGCATTTCTTTTGCTTCTTTCTGTGCGTTTTTCTTCTTTCTTCACATGTCCTACCTCTGTAGGCATAGTTACAAACTAGCATTTACAAAACCTTTGAAATTCACTTAAAAAACCATAGGTTTCAGGCACGTTATAGTTAGAAATTAGCATTTAAAAACCTTTGAAATTCACTGAAAATACCATAGGTTTCAGACACATTATAGTTAGAAATTAGCATTTAAAAAACCTTTGAAATTCACTGAAAAAACCATAGGTTTTAGGGACAGTTATAGTTAGTTGGACATTTCACTCGTACAAAACCCGTGAAATTCCCCGTTATAGTTAGTTCAGCTAACTATAACTCGCGCCCCGCAATGCACTGCTGATGACGTCACATATTACATCACTCATGACATGGTCAGTGACATCACTGATGACATCACTGATGACATCTCAAATGACATCACTGATGACATCTCAAATGACATCACTGATGACATCACTGATGACATCATCCATGTGATAATTTGATGCATCTTCTCACACCCTAATATAACTTTTGATACACCCACTGTAAATTACAGACTGCCATTGTCAAAACCATAGACACTCCAACACCAATAACTACATACACACTCACTGATTCTTAGGTCTACACACACATCCACTCACTCACCTCTACAGTCACTCATACTTACGGTCACTCAGTACAGGACTTTCATATGCACTTATACACCTACATAGACACTCACACACCGCCACTCATCCATAGAGGTACTCACACACCTAGTCAGTCATGCAAATAATTAATCACACTGCCATTTACTCACCTATACAGTTATACACACACCAGCTCACTTACTCATACAAATATTAGCACATTCTTACGCTCTTATACAATCACTGATACAAGTACACACTCATCCATACATCCACTCTCACAATCACACACTCTCACTTATAGCCATTTATATACTCCAACACACATATATACTGCCTTTGACATATTAGTTACTCACACATGTACCACTAAGATATACATTCACTCACTAACACACCCATACACACACTCACCCACCCATACAGTCCATCACAGATGCACTCTTGAAACCATGCACACAGTGAATCACCCACTCACACATCTATGCGCAGTCACACACACCCCACCCACACAAACACTCAGGCACCCATACAGATACTCAGACAACCAATCAATAACCCATGTAGACACTCATGTAGCTATTCGCAAACCCATGCAGCCGCTTACACACCAACAGACAGACGGATACAGACATTCACACAGTTTAGTCACTAACCCATGCATTCAGTAAGATACGTTTAATCACTCACTTATAGAGTCAGTCACGCACCTACTAAATCATCCATCCAGACACTTATACACCCACTCATTCTTCAATACACCTTGGCATATATATTAAACATATTTAAACTTTATAGAAACACACAGTCACTGGAGGATGTCATCAGTGATATCACTGACCATGTCATGAGTGATGTAATATGTGACATCATCAGCAGTGCATTGCGGGGGCGCCAGTTATAGTTAGCTGAACTAACTATAACGGGGGATATATATATATATATATTCACTGAAAAAACCGTAGGTTTCAGGGACGTTATAGTTAGAAATTAGCATTTAAAAAACCTTAGAAATTCACTAAAAAAACCACAGGTTTCAGGGAGGTTATAGTTAGTTGGACATTTCACTCGTACAAAACCAGAGAAATTCCCCCGTTATAGTTAGTTCAGCTAACTATAACTCGCGCCCCCGCAATGCACTGCTGATGACATCACATATTACATCATTCATGACATGGTCTCCTGCGCTCCGATGCAATTTTGCCCCTGGGTGGCCCAAGTCCCGGTGGCATGCGGGGGGTGGGTTTATATTTTATGTGGGGGGCCTCTAAGGCCCCCCAAGTCCCGGGGACCGCCACCCCCGGGGCTTTAAAAAAATAATGGTGCGGGAGGGCTCTCGGCCCTCCCGCAACCCCGAGGACCGCCACCCCGGGGCTTCTTTAAAAAAAAAAAAAATGACCTGTGTGGGGGCTCGAGCCCCCACATGCCCCGGGACCGCCACCTCCCCGGGGCACTAAAGACTTCAATATCGGGGTCCGTTACGGACCCCGAGCCCGGGGACCACCACCTCCCGGGGCTTTGCCAATGGAGGGAGGGGGGCCGTGCGGCCCCCCTCCTGGAGCCCTTGATGGCCCTGGGGACCACCACCCCACAGGGCCGCTCCTGCAGTGTCCCGGGGTGCCTACCCCGGGACACTGTAGTTTGCTATGGCAGGGCGGGAGCCTCGCGGCTCCCGTCCTGTCATAGCAAACTGCTTTGGTTTTGGAAGAGAGAGCAGGAAACCTGCTCTCTCTTCCAAAAACCAAAGCACATTGCTTTTCCACATGGGGAGCTGCATGTTAGCAGCTCCCAATGTGGAAAAGCAATGCCGGCTCCCGAAGGACGCGGGAGCCGACGGGACCGTGGGGGGATTGGGGACCCCCACGGTCCCCAACGAGTGGCCAGGCCCCGGGGGATGGGGTCCCCGGGGCCATTAGTGGCCCGGGAGGGGGCCTCGCAGGCCCCCTCCCCAAAAAAATATATATATATATAAAAAAAAAGGGCAAGGCCGGCCCCGGGGGATGGGGTCCCCGGGGCCTTAAATGGCCTGAGGAGGGGGGCCACGCAGCCCCCCTCCAAAGATTTTAATAAAAAAAAGAAAGAGGGCATGCCCCGGGGGATGGGGTCCCCGGGGCCAATAGAGGCCCAGGGAAGGGGGGCCACGCGGCCCCCTTCCTGTTTTTTTTTATTTAAAAAAAAAAAGAAAATCCTCAGGCCCCGGGGCCAAAAGTGGCCGAGGGAAGGGGGGCCACGCAGCACCCCTCCCATACAAAAAAAAATAAAGAAAAAATAAAAAGACCGGCATCGTGCCGGAGGCCCGGCCCCCTCCCTGCAGCAGTCTGCAAACGCGCCCCCTGGCGTGTTTTACGAAGGAAGTAATTCCCCTTGAATACTGGGGGTCCCTGGGGCCAACTAGCCCACCAGGAATCTCCAGTATGCGCCAGGAGCTGCGTTGCAGAGAGGTGTACAGAGGCCACGCCCCTTTTACACCTCTCTGCAACGCAGCTCTGTGGCGCTTTTTGGAGGTACATGGTGGGCTAGTTGGACTCCAGGGACCCTCAGGATTCAAGGGGACTTAATCCCCCAACTTAAAACGCGCCACGGGCGTGTTTGCACAGTGGTGAAGGGAGGGGCGGGGCTTCAGGTGACATGTGTGCAAACAGGCCCTGTGGCGAGTTTTAAGATGGGGAATTAAATCCCCTTCAATCCTGAGGGTCTCTGGCGCCAACTAGCACACCAGGTACCTCCAGTAAGCGCCACGGAGCTGCGTTGCAGAGTGTTGTAAAAGGGGCGTGGCCTCTGAACACCTCTCTGCAACGCAGCTCTCTGGCGCATACTGGAGGTATCTGGTGGGCTAGTTGGCCCCTAGGGACCCTCGGGATTGAAGAGGAATTAATTCTCCAACTTAAAACGCGCCACAGGGCGTGTTTGCAGACATGTCACCTCAGGCCCCACCCCTTCCTTCACCATTGTGCAAATATTCCTCTAAAATCAGCCGAACTACGAATTCTGATTTACTCACCTGTTATCAGGAGAGACCTCAGTGCTGCATCTTTGAGCCCAGTACTGATCCTGAAAAGTAATTTTAACCGTACTTACCAGTAATTTGAATTTCCTTCCATAGGATATCATTGCCTGCTTTTTGCTGAAAAAGTTTCTAAGTGTCGATTTTTGTAACATACAAATATTCCTCTAAAATCAGCCGAACAACGAATTCCGATTTACTCACCTGTTATCAGGAGAGACCTCAGTGCTGCATCTTTGAGCCCAGTACTGATCCTGAAAATAATTCTAACCGTACTTACCAGTAACTTGAATTTCCTTCCATAGGCTAACATTGACTGGTTTCACTTGGAAATTCTTCTAAGTGTGGAGTTTTGGACCTTTATAATATTCCTCTAAAATCAGCTGAACTACGAATTCCGATTTACTCACCTGTTATCAGGAGAGACCACAGTGCTGCATCTTTGAGCCCAGTACTGATCCTGAAAAGTAATTTTAACCGTACTTACCAGTTACTTGAATTTCCTTCCAAAGGATATCATTGCCTGCTTTTTGCTGAAAAAGTTTCTGTGTCGATTTTTGTAACATACAAATATTCCTCTAAAATCAGCCGAACTTCGAATTCCGATTTACTCACATGTTATCAGGAGAGACCTCAGTGCTGCATCTTTGAGCCCAGTACTGATCCTCAAAAGTAATTTTAACCGTACTTACCAGTAACTTGTATTTCCTTCCATAGGAATCCATTGTCTGGTTTTCAGCAGAAAAGTTTCAAAGTGTTGATTTTCACAAACTACAAATATTCCTTAAAAATCGCCTGTATGACTTAAACGCATTCTTTCAACTGTTTACAGGAGATGCACCAGTGCTGGATCCAGGATCCACCACTGAGTAAGAAAAAGTAATCGATAACACTACTTACCTGCTAAGTGAATTTCCTCCCATAGGATAACATAGGTGATACTATGTGAAAAAGTTTCTGTCAACTTTTAAAATACAATAATATTCCTTAAAAATCACTACTGTAACCAAAACGCTTTTACTCAACTGTTTACAGGAGATGTCCCAGGACTGAATCTAGGATCCAGTCCTGTGGTTAGAAAAGTAATCCATCAAGTAAATAATTGCAGTTAACTTGAAATTCACATTGAGCTCAATGTTGCATTGTGTTTGAAATTGTGTTGCCCATTGCAACAACTGTAACTACTGTACTTAAAAGTCTATTGCCTATTTGCAAAGTATTTAAACTAAAGTAATTCATTCTGAGAAAGTATATTTTGTAATGTAATGTATAATGTAATTACAATGTATTTTAAAAAATAAAATATCTAAAAATAAATAGTTTAAAAAAATGTAGTAAATCAGTATCAAAAAAATAAATATAACAATTAATACATTTAAAAATTGTCATTTACAAAACCTTTGAAATTCACTGAAAAAAACTATAGGTTTCAGACATGTTATAGTTAGGAATTAGCATTTAAAAAACCTTTGAAAATCACTGAAAAAACCATAGGTTTCAGGCACGTTATAGTTAGAAATTAGCATTTAAAAACCTTACAAATTCACTGAAAAAACCATGGGTTTTAGGGACAGTTATAGTTAGTTGGACATTGCACTCATACATCACTGATGACATCATCCATGTGATAATTTGATGCATCTTCTCACACCCTAATATAACTTTTGATACACCCACTGTAAATTACAGACTGCCATTGTCAAAACCATAGACACTCCAACACCAATTAGGTCTACACACACACATCTACTCACTCACCCGTACAGTCACTCATACTTATAGTCACTCAGTACAGGACTATTATATGCACTCATACACCTATATAAACACTCACACACCGCCACTCATCCATAGAGGTACTCACACACCTAGTCAGTCATGCAAAATATTAAGCACACACCCATTTACTCACCTATACAGTTATACACACAACAGCTCACTTACTCATACAAATACTAGCACATTCTTACGCTCTTATTTAATCTCTGATACAAGCACACACTCATCCATACAGTCACTCTCACAATCACACACTCTCGCTTATAGCTATTTATATACCCCAACACACATATATTCCTCCTTTCACATATGTAGTTACTCACACATGTACCACTAACACACTCTTACACACACTTACCCACCCATACAGTCTATCACAGATGCACTCTTGAAACCATCCACCCAGTGAATCACCCACTCACACATCTATGCACAGAGTCGCACACACCCCACCCACAAAAACACTCAGGCACCCATACAGATACTCAGACAACCAATCAATAACTCATATAGACACTCATGTAGCTATTCACAAACCCATGCAGCCACTTACACAGCAACAGACAGACGGATACAGACATTCACCCAGTTTAGTCACTAACCCATGCATTCAGTAAGATACGTTTAATCACTCACTTATAGAGTTAGTCACGCACCTACTAAATCATCCATACAGACACTTATACACCCACTCATTCTTCGATACGCCTTTCCCTATATATTTTAAAAATATTTAAACTTTACAGAAACAAACAGTCACTGGATGATGTCATCAGTGATGTCATTTGAGATGTCATCAGTGATGTCATCAGTGATGTCACTGACCATGTCATGAGTGATGTAATATGTGACGTCATCAGCAGTGCATTGCGGGGGCGCGTGTTATAGTTACCTGAACTAACTATAACGGGGGAATTTCACGGGTTTTGTACGAGTGCAATGTCCAACTAACTATAACTGTCCCTAAAACCTATGGTTTTTTCAGTGGATATATATATGTGTGTATGTATGTATGTATATATATATATATACATATACCAATAACATAAAATCTATTTTAAAAAAACATTCTATTATAAATTAAAACATTAAACTATTTAAAAATCTTTAAACTTTAAATTTCCCACTCCAGTCAGTGCAACAGTAGGGAAAGTGTTGGATAGCGGAGGGGTAAAAATGACCATTTCCAGTCCAATGAGTGCAACAGTAGGGAAAGTGTTGGATAGCGGAGGGGTAAAAATTACTATTCCCACTCCAGTGAGTGCAATAGTAGGAAAAGTGTTGGATAGCAGAGGGGTAAAAATTACTGTTCCCACTCCAATTCGAGCAACAGTAGGAAAAGTGCTGGATAGCGGAGGGGTAAAAATTACTATTCCCACTTCCAATGAGTGCAATAGTGGGGAAAGTGTTGGATAGCGGAGGGATAAAATGTACTATTTTCACTCCAGTCAGTGCAACAGTAGGAAAAGTGTTGGATTACGGAGGGGTAAAAATTACTATTCCCACTCCAATGAGTGCAACAGTAGAGAAAGTGTTGGATAGCGGAAGGGTAAAAATTACTGTTCCCACTCCAATGAGTGCAACGGTAGGGAAAGTGTTGGATAGCGGAGGGATAAAATTTACTATTCCCACTCCAGTCAGTGCAATAGTAGGGAAAGTGTTGGATAGTGGAGGGGTAAAAATTACTATTCCCACTACGGTGAGTGCAACAGTAGGGAAAGTGTTGGAAAGCAGAGGGATAAAATGTACTATTCCCACTCTAGTCAGTGCAACAGTAAGGAAAGCGTTGGATAGCGGAGGGATAAAAATTACTATTCCCACTCCAATGAGTGCAACAGTAGGGAAAGTGTTGGATAGCAGAGGGGTAAAAATTACTATTCCCATTCCAGTGAGTGCAACAGTAGGGAAAGTGTTGGATGGCGGAGGGGTAAAAATTACTGTTCCCACTCCAATTAGTGCAACAGTAGGAAAAGTGCTGGATAGCGGAGGGGTAAAAATGACTATTCTCACTTCCAATGAGTGCAATAGTGGGGAAAGTGTTGGATAGCGGAGGGATTAAATTTACTATTTCCACTCCAGTCAGTGCAATAGTAGGAAAAGTATTGGATTACGGAGGGGTAAAAATCACTATTCCCACTCCAGTCAGGTCAACAGTAGGGAAAGTGTTGGATAAAATTTACTATTCCCACTCCAGTCAGTGCATCAATAAGGAAAGTGTTGGATTGCGGAGGGGTACAATTTACTATTCCCACTCCAGTCAGTTCAAAATTAAAAACAAACAAATAATCATCAACAGAATAAAAAAATTTTTTTTTAAATAAGTAAAAAAATATATGTTCACATTTAAAAAAATATATTTAATATTAAAAATAAAAAAATAAAAATATGTTATAATGTTAAATACATATCACAAATACCTACAAATATTATATTAAATAAAATTAAAAAATCATTTTGAAACAAATAAATATTTTTATTTAGAAATTAATTATTCACAAAAACATTAATTATGACATCAATTTAGTCTATTTACTTCCTAGCCTATAGCACCACATAACTCACAATCCCCAACGAAAATAACAAAAATGTATTTGCATGATTAACATAATTAATTATCAATTAAACAAATATATTTAATTAAAAAACAAATTAAAACACATAAAATGTAATTAACTTCCCACCCTTTAAACCTATAATCCCCACAACCCACACCTAAAATAAAAAAGAAATTCTTTTAAATAACTAATAGTATTTAACATCTAATTATAAAGTAAGTAAAATTAATTTACTCCCCACCCTTCACCCAAACACTAAAATAATTTCACAATTTCCATATGTAATTGTCAATTTAGTAATTAATATTAATTAACAATGAATTATTAATTAATTACAAATAAATTACTTCCCACCATTTACCTCTATACACCCCACAACCTGCACCTAAAATTTACCCCAAAAAATGTAAAACACAATTAAAAAATATTTATTAATTTTTTATAATTAAATTACTACTCACACTGTTCCCCTATAAACCCACAACCTGCTAGGGAACTAAAAAATGCAACATTTAATTAAAATAAAATTATTAACTACTAAAAATGTAACACATGTATTAAAAAACATAAACAATACTTATAGAAAAAAATACATTGAATACATTTAAAATAAATACTAAAATACATAACACTAATTAAAAAAACTATATTTAAACAACTATATTTTTGAAAATGATATTAATGACTTCAATATTTTTGAAATTGATATTTCTTACCTTAAAGTCAATATTCTTGACCACAATATTCTTGCTGACAATATTTCTGTGTCACGATATTTAAAACTCGATATTACCATAAGTCGACAATTCCAACTCGATATTTTGACTGAATACCATTGAGTGTATATCTTCAATGCCTGGTCATGGTCTTGGTCACAACCATACGTCAAAATTACTTGCGATTTGGTATGTTATTTTTAAATGCCATTGTTGCACTGTATTTAGGGTATGGCACACCGGGGCAAAAGGTACAAGCTGTGTCAAAAAAATGTGGTGCTTCCGTGGGCGTGATGTTGCAGTGGAAACTGACTGATTGGGAGCAAAACTGACTTAAGGTTGGTTAGCGACACGTAAAGCGACGCTAACCACCTCAGCATTGCTTTGCGTGAAACATCAAAAAACATATAAAACAAGGAGGCATATTCACAAGAACGTGCGATAAACATCGCCAAAATAGGTTCATGCAAGTTCACATATCGCCGTCCATTGCGGGAAAATAACCCCGGGTCAACGTGGCATTCCCAACATGGCGGCAACATGCAATAATGTCCTGATAACGCGGAAAATGACCGCGATGAACCCACCGTGACGGCGAAAAAAATCCAACAGCGAACTTGAAAAAAGGTGCGATGGGCCCAGTCGCGATAAGACAATCAGCGAAAAGCAGCGACAGGCCTGCAAATCACACACGTCAGGCGGGAAAAATCACCATTAAAGCAGAAAAAAAAAACTAAAACTGAACCACAGCGAGTCACAATGGAGGCAGCCGGAGCAGGCACAGAGGACGGCCAGAACCCCACAAGCCCCACGGAGGACCAGCCTGGGACCCCGGGGACAGGGAAGGGCAGTGACAAGAAGAGGAGGAAGACGAAGTTCAGTCCGCAGGAAAACAGGATCCTGATCACGGAGGTGATAGAACACCATCAACAACTGTTCGTCACCTCCACTGTGTCATTGGCAACAAAAAATGCAACATGGCAGTCCATCGTGGACAAGGTGAATGCAGTCGGAGTGCTGAGGAGGACAATGGACGAGGTCAAGAGGCGCTGGAATGATGTGAAGTGCAAGGCCAAGCAGAAACTTGCCAACAACCACTAGGCAGCAATGCAGACTGGAGGTGGGAGTCAGGCACCACAGGAGGAGCTGCATGAGATGGAGGAAATGGTGTCCACAGTCATCGGTGGGGAGACGGTGGCAGGAGTTGGGGGACCGGACACTGCTCAACATGACCCGACACGACAGCAACAGGGTGAGTAACCACCAGGGCTTGGGGGGACGGGGGAGATGGGCACAATGGCACACATGCACAATAAAGCGGAGCACAGTGCACACCCACAATGACTCCGGATCACGTCCCTGATCCCCTTGGCACATTGCAGCACACATAGCAACAGCACGTAGGCCCCCGTCGACTATGTGCCCAGAGGAGGCCCGCCCACACATCACCTATCTCACAACCAACCCATGCACATGTGCCAAACCCAGCAAAGCTGCGGGTCCGTGAGCCACACTGACAATGCAAGTGGCACTGCATGACGAGTAGCATGGCTGCAGTCCGATCATCATGACATGGTGCACGCCACCACACTGAGGTGGCTGAGTGTGGACCACATCCTCAAAGGAGCAGGTCACACTCTGACACATCCACCTGCACAAACAACCCCTGACCTCAACAACACACCTGCGGACAAACCATGCCCCACAGCCCCAACCCCCACCAAGAGCCCAATTCACCCAAAAATGCAACATCTCAGCACTGCAAAAGCACAGAAGTCAAGGCACACAGCCTGAAAGGGATAAGGGCCAGGCACATCAGAGCTGCAGGGGCGACTCACCCAAAATGCGGCACACACACATGATATGCAGTGCATATCAACATTGAAAACAATGTGGTATGAACTGCACTACGTTCACAACAGAAC
This sequence comes from Calotriton arnoldi, assembly GCA_963921515.1. Lineage (NCBI taxonomy): Eukaryota > Metazoa > Chordata > Amphibia > Caudata > Salamandridae > Calotriton > Calotriton arnoldi. The sequence continues at coordinate 1,331,746 of CAWUFW010002860.1, forward strand.
AGAGCACCCAAGTGGTGCCGCTTGTGTGTAGAAACTGGCCAATCACATTTGGCATAGCAGGGAAACATGGGATCAAAATGTATGAGTACCAACACACATCCGTGATGATGTCGGAATGTCCACTGTCCCGCATCAAGTAGGCAGCTCCTCCCAAACAGTAACAATGTACATTGTCATGCAGTCTGTATGTAAATGTGTACAATACGTCAACATACATGTGTACACAATGTAAAACTGCATCTACCCTTCACATTGCAGAGGGAGAACCAACACCTCCTGCAGAGCAGACCCAACCTCTCTTCACTGATGACGAAGAGGACCACACCACCATCGACCCGACGCCCTCCAACAGCTCATGGACGCCCTCAGGACCCCACGCCCAGGATCAGTGCAGCCCAGCTGCATCGATGGAACCCCACCCCCTGCACAGACCACACAGCAGGAAGCACCTACCACCACGGCTGACTCCCAGGACACCCAGGATCAGTGCAGCCCAGCTTCATCGATGGAACCCCACCCCCTGCACAGACCACACAGCAGGAAGCACCTACCACCACGGCTGACTCCCAGGACACCCACGACCAACACATGGCCTTCCAACACCGTGTGTTGGAGTGCCAGGAGAAGGTGGCTGATCAGGTGCGGGTGGGGTTCGACCGCATGGCAGCCAGACTTGATGCCATACATGGGTGTCTAATTCCCATCAGGGACCACTTTCAGTCCCTAACGGACACCCACAGTCCGCTCCATGCTCTCCAGCGACCCATGGCTGACATTGCTGGAGTCATGCTACTGAGACAAGAACAACTGTCCAGTCAGAGTGGCTCCAGCGAGGTCTGCCGGGAGTTGGGACAGATGCGGGGGCTCATGGAGACCATGGTGCGGATGACGGCGAACAGGATGGCTGCCATGGCTGCACACCAGCGGGATGTGGCTGGGGCCTTCAATGCCCTGCAGCACATCGTCATGGCATTGCTGCCTCAAGGCCTAGCTCAGATGGGTGCTGCTGCAGCTTCTACATCCACATCTTCACCCCCTGTTGTCTCAGTGCCTCACAGTGCGGCAGGCAATCCACCACCACCCACGTGTGAGGCACATGTGCCATCAGAGGACGAAGATGCGGGTGAACAAACCTTACTGGTAAGGAGGAGGCAGTAGCAACCATCTCCGCCATATGGCCTGTTTCTGCTTGGTTCTGCCCTTTGCATCATCACCTTCTACTGTCCCCCGATGCACTATACGACACTCACCTTGGCCTTGACATGGACTGCCATGTTCTGTTTGGTTACCAATGACACTGCGATCAGACTGCGGACTGAACTCTTCCTCTTCCGATGTACTTGTCATTCCCTGTGGAACTCTGGCTGGCCCTCCACGGGCCAATATTGTGAACTGGGGTTTGCATGGCCCTGTACTGCTCCAGCTGCAACACTCCACTGGATGTGTAATAAACATTCAGAATCGCACAGATGTGTCATGCCTTTGATCATTCACGAATGTGCATATGGTTGATTGTAGGGTGGGAGATTCCCCTAACGTCCATGTTGCTCATGTTGTGGAACTTGTGTGACAGGGTGCAACAGTGCTGATTGTGGTCCAGGTGACATATTCATTACAACAGGGACACACGCATCAGTAACTTCCATGTCCAGCACAGAACTGGAGCACGCCCAGGGCCCCGGCTTCATTGTTCCCACTCCTACGCGGGCCTGCCATACGCCAGGCCAGGCCAGTCCACTCCGCTTACGCATACAGGGGGGGACGACAACGCTAAGTGTCCCAGGTCGTCCCTGTAGTGATCTGCTGGTCACTGGTCTAGTCATCAGCATGTCACAGCCACTCCCTGAGGGCTCGTTCAGACCCACAACAAACCCATCCAGCACAGGCGTCATAGGACATGTGACCCTGCCAATCTAAGGTGCCTAGCACGTCACATACCCCACTGCTGGTGTGGTAGTCTGGGAGGGATCCTGGGGGGGTGGGGGGCCTGGGTGTGGTGGCGGTGGGTGTTGTGGCCGTCTTGGGGCTCCGAGCTGCATGATCAGTAGCTCCATGGCATCTGTTGTTCTTCTGATGTGGCTGTGGGCTGGGCTCCCTTTCATGGTGCAGGTTATCGTCCGACTTAACACCAGGTAGGAGCAGGTGTTAAATCCCTGCTGCTAACGCGCCTTATCGCATGTTTTTGATTCTTATCGCTGTCCTGGCTGGTCATTGTGAATGTTGCGAAGTGGTGTTTCTGCGGGTTTTTGCACAGGAACGCTTGCTCTGCATCTCATTAGCGTTAGTTGCCGGTGTCATCTGTGGCGATGTTTTTTGCGGCTGCTATCGCAGGAATACTGGTGATGTCGGTTGTTAGCACCAGCTTGTGAATGGTGCGATGTATTTATCACCACTTTGGCTGTGATAAAGTCCCGCTAACTAGGCAATAAGTCCTTGAGAATATGCCCCAAGATGCTTTGGAGAAAAAAAATGGCACACTTCACAGAGGGCAGCCATGGAGCGGGGACACAAGAGCAGCAGCCAGGACAACAACCCCAACAACTCTAGCACCAGTCAGGATGTCAAGACAGAATCCCAAGTGCAATTTCTGTGAGGAGGAGAAGGACAGCTTGATCACTGAGGTGACAGAGCACCAACATCAGCTCTTTTTCACCACAAAATTGCCATTAGGGAAGAAAGAGGCTATTTGACAGTATATAGTGGCCAAGATCAACAGTGAGGGACAAGCCAAGAGAACAGTCAGTAAGTGTAAAAAATGCTGGCACGCCTATAAGCGCCGGACAAAGTAGAAACTGCCCAACAACCTGAAGAGAGCCATACAGACTGGAAGAGGAAGCCCGGTGCCCCCAGAGGAGCTGGATGCCTTTGAGGAGTGGGTGGCAGCTGTCATTCCAGAGGAGTTGGTGGCAGGAGTTCCAGGACAGAACAGTGCAGCTCATGAGGAACAAGACCTACAGGGTAAGTTGCATCAAGGACAATGAGGGCAAAAAGGTCATTTTGTGCAGTGCTGCTACCTATGTTCCAGTGCTCCACTGCACTGTGTGCAGGGCAAAGGTCAAGAATCGGGGTCATGTACTGTTAAACATCACATAAGTGTAAGCCACACTGCCCAGTTACATTTGGCACAGCTCAGTCCAGTTCTGTCACGTTTCTCCCTTCCATGTATGAAGTGCAGCACCAGTCCAGGTTCACCTTTGCATACTGGCACTTTTAGTGGAATATACATCATGAGTCACCAGAACTACAAGTCCCAGAATACAAAGCAGCAAACATGGACTGGAACAATACATCATGCATGGACATGTTAACCCTGTCCAGCCTGACTGTTACAATGCAGGCCACCTTGCACCTTGAGGCCACTTTGCTAACTTGGACCCATGCACACAAATCCAGACTGTAAAGCAATGGAATTGAATGGGCTTGTCAAAGGAGAAAATGCACATCTGAGAGGGATAGTCAGGTGGGGGGCATGTGAAGGATCAACACATAGGAACATGCCAAGAGCCATGTGTGAGAAGTTGGCCTGGCATATGCTGTCCACTAATTATAGTGGGCACCTTGCACCAGTCCAAACAACCCCTTATTGGAGATAGGTTAAAGACAACCTTTATTGAAAGCTATCCTAGTGGTAGCTATGGAGAGCAGCCTTCAGGCTAAGTCTTGAAGGAATGTAAAGCAGCTTGTTTTACCAGTCTATAATCTCTTGAGTGACCAAATGAAAGAGCACCACATCAGGTATATATTCAAAATATATGTATTTATTACTAAACACACCCCTCTAGTCTCTTTATGAGGCTGGAGTTCGAAGTACATAAGTTATAAGGTATTTAAACACAGTAATAGCACAAATTCACGTTTGGGCCCTAGGGGCGTACCAAACCATATACCAATAAAGTGGTATAAGAACCACGACTGAGCTAGACACTAGGCCTAGAGCCTCTAGAAGTGCTTGGACCACAAGGAACCACCCAAGGTAGTGACACAGGGGACCCACGGGGGACGCGTGCAGTGTAATAACACAGCCGCGAATCGCCGTTAACTTCTATGGAGAAAGTCGCGGTTGGGAATTTAAAGAAAAGGGACACTTAAAGGAGGACTTGGAGCAAACCCTTTGAGAACTAGGTCGTTCTAGAGTCTCTACCCATGGGAGCACCGGAGTACTCTTGTTACCTCACCCATGGAAGCCGGGTGCATAGGTGCCTTTCGGGGTCGGGTTTCGTCGTCGATTTGAATGGCGATCTGCTGCAAAGTGCTGCTGGCGACAAAGTGAAAAGTGTCCGGGTGGATCCAAGGTTGGATCGGAGATCTGAAGAACCTGAAAGCAGAGGGGACAGAGTCTGGGTCACTAGCCAGTGACCAGGAAGGCGATGAGCGGATGCCCACCGATGTCGCGTGCTTCAGGTAGGTTGACGGTCGTCTTGACTCTTCAGCCACGAGGTCCAGGAGGCGTTGTCGGCGACCAGGAGCAGGATTCGGGCTGGTACACGATGTCTGTCGAGTGCTGAGGTGTCAGCAACTGGATTGGACCCAACAAGCCTTGGCAACGGCAAGTCTCGATGAAAGTGAAGAATGACGATGATGCAGACCAGCAAGGTCTGAGGAACTTACCCAGCAAGGGTAAGTGAGGGCAATCCTGGAGCAACCAGGGAGCCTAAGAAGAAAAGGATTGGCCTTAGTGAAGGGCTACTAGCCAACGGGCTAGCGACCGCGAAGGAGCCTCGAGATATTGCACGTGGATCTGGCTCACAGGACACTCGTGGAGTGGAGGCCAGTGATCTTCAGTGCAGTTGGTGCTGGAGGCTAGGGCTACTTGGAGCCCAAAGTACGACTTCGTGGAAGACCCAGAAGAGGATGCACTAGCAAATGCGTGCGGTGTCCAGGGGTCACGGTTCCACATTACCCACAACAGCTACGGGCCTCAGCTTTGCTGGGGACTCAGGGCAGCCTCGGAGAAGTCTGGAAATTTGCCTCTGGTGATGCAAAGACTTCGGCGTCCGACGGGAGCTTAGGCGATGCAGACCGGACAATTGCTTCTTTGGTGCCTGCCAAGCAGGGGAGTCACTCCTTGACCCCAAGGGAGATTCTTCTGTCCTCTAGTCTTGAGTAGAGCGTCGAAGGTCCAGGATTCAGTGTCAGAGTTTCGTCCAGGGATAATCTAAAGTCTTAAGGACTGGGTTCCTATACTTATACTAAGTTTAGGGGTTGGACTTACTATGTGGCCCCACCTATGGGTGGGTCAGGGCAGAGGGGTGGCTACACCCCTTTCCCTTTTCCAGTTCGCGCCAAAGCAGGGGCTTCAAGCCACTGATCCAGTTTGAACTGGGGTATGCACAGGGACACCAAGTGTGCCCCCAGTGCAGGACTTCAAAGCACCCAAAAGTGCTCCCGCCCAGCCCCAATACACACTATCCTGTCTGGGGAGGTGGTCACACCTCCCTGGGACAGGAAACCTATTGTCCAGGCCTCCCCTGCCGGAGTTTCAGTCAGCAGCAGGAGGCCAGACTTGTGTCTGTGGCAGCAGCATCCATTTTGTGATGCCAGGGCTTTAGAAAGAAGTTACCGGCCAAGCCAGGGTTAACAAGTCTCTCCCTCTAGAAGGGTGGAATGCTACCCCCGCCGCCAGAATTGGCGGGGGGTAGTATTCCAAGATGTTTGACACCAAACACGACATGTTTCGGTGCAGCCATTCCAAAGTTAGCATTTAACGTGAGGTTATAATGCTCTTAAGAGTATATGGTCAGGCTGCACTACAAACAGCATCAGAGAAGGGTCTCCGAACGCTGCAGAGGGGCCCTGCTCATGCAGGGGCACCCTCTCACATAGGAACCACGCACTCTGCCTTCAGGATTGATAAGGCCTGCCATAGGAGTGACTTATAGGTTTATATGTGTGTATGTATATAGTGATATAGGTAGCCTATATCACAGTAAGGGGTGCATGCACCACCTTACCCAGGCTGCAGTAGCAGACCTGTGGTGTCAGTTTGGATGGCCTTCCAGGGGTGGCACAATACATGCTGCAGCCCCTGGTAGGCCTCTGAGGTACCTATGCCCTGGGTACATAGTATACCATATACTAGGGACTTATAAGGGCACTCCAGATTCCAATCAGAGATGTGCCTAAGGCACATGGAAACCTTTTACAGAGAAAGCAGATAGACTGAGGCCCTGAATAGCAGGATCCCAGTCCAATTAAGTCATAAACCAGCAAAACACCAGAAAAAAGTGGGGGCAACCATATAGTCAGATTCCACCTTCCTACATAACCCCCCCAAATGAAAGGAGATAAGGCTAACCTTGGCCAGTTGAGCCTTTATTGACTAAGTGGCCATATAAGGAAGCACCTGCACTATCATGGTTGCCCCCTGTCTTATGGTCCACTAAGCAATCCCTCACCCTAAGGGTATGAGAGGGTCTCCACCATGGGGAATCACTACCTGTGGTGTGCTTAGGTAAAGTACAAGGCTGGTGAGGTGTCTGAGTAGGGAAGTGAGGCCCTAGGAATGTTGGTCTCAGCTTCCTCAGATCACTGGTCACCATGTATGCCTGTCTTTCCATGACTGAGTTGCACTTTGCTCTAAGGGTCAACCTTTGGCTGCCTACAGCTGGGGGTTGGGTCCCTTTGGATGGAACACTGGAGGGACATGGCAGGTTTGGAACCTTCTGGTCCCAGGTTTGCCCTTGCCTACCAGAGTCCTTCTGGGGAGGTCCCTACATAAAGGTATGGGGGATCCCTCAGTGTGTAGAGGAGTTTTCACCTGGCTAGGGCTACTAGCCTGGGTGCCCCTAATCTGCTGATGGGGAGTTCCTCTGGACAGGGGGCCCTGGGGGTCCACTGACCTCCCTGACCTCTGCAGCCCTGGGCTGACTGAGGCAGGGTAGAGAGGGGCAGGTTACCTGCTCCAGACTGGGTACCACCTTGGAAGGGTCCTCTGCCATCAGGGGGTGGCCAGGCCAGGCCTGACTACCTCTGTGGCAGTTCCTTCACTAGGGGTAGGGTCAGTTCCCTGAGGAGGCTGACTCTTACCTACTGTCTGGGGGAAGAAGACTTTTCTTCAACCCTTATGCTCTCTGTTGGGGGAGAGGGGGCCATTCTTTCAGGCTCCATCTCTCCAAATTCTTGGGCTGGGGCTGTGGCCCTCACAGCCCCACTAACCTTTACAGGGACACCCAACATCCTGAGATGGGTTTGGTGTTCAACTTCAGCCCAGGCTGAAATTTCCAGATCATTGCCCATCAGGCAATCTACAGGTAAGGTTGGGGACACTGCCACTCTTTTGGGCCTGTGACCCCCTCCCAGCTGAGATTGACTATGGCCATGGGGTGATCTTTCTGACACCATCAATGTTGGTCACCTGGTATTTAAACTCAGGTAAAAGCTGGTGAGGGGGACTAGTTTCCCTGCCACCATGGTGACACTAGCCCCTGTGTCCCTAAATGCCAAAGCTTTCTGACCATTAATTATTGGCTCCAATCTGTACCTGCCCAATGCTGTGGGACCCATGGTAAAGGTGGCAAATCCTATACCACCATTAGAGTCAGAGGAGTCTGTTGAGGGGTCCCTGTCTAAACTAGGGCCCACCTCTGTTCCTCTTGCAAAAGCACCTAACTTTTTGGGTGCACTATTCCCAACTGGAGGATTACTACTGGTAGTACCAGGAGGGGTGGTAGTAGTTGTGGGAGGAACATTTTCTTTATTGCCAATCCTGGGGCAACTGGGATCAGTTTTCCAGTGCCCAGGCTTTTACAGACATGGCAATATGGTTTCTTTTCAGGAGAAGAAGGAGTTTGGGACCCACCCCCAGAAGAGGAATTTTGGGGCCCTGTAGGGGACTTATCCTTAGATTTATCCCCACCTTTCTCTTGGGACTTAGTAGAATCTTTCTTCTGGTCACCACCCTGATTTTTAGTTTTTACTCTGGTTCTGACCCATTTGTCTGCCTTCTTTCCCAATTCTTGGAGAGAGGTCAGATCAGAGTCCACCAGATACTGGTGAAAAAGCTGGTTTTGACAATTATTAAGGATCTGCTCCCTCATAATCAAATTGTACAATCCTAAAAAGTCATGCACTTTGTTGCCATGTATCCAACCTTCCAGAGCCTTAGTAGCACAATCTACAAAATCAACCCAGTCTTGAGTCTGAGCTTTTTGGGTGTCTCTGAACTTCAACCTATACTGTTCAGTGGTTAGGCCAAACCCATCTATCAGAGCACTCTTCAAGACTGTGTAATTGTCAGCATCCTCTTCTCTTACAGTGAGGAGCTTGTCTCTACCTTTGTCTGCAAAGGAGAGCCACAAGATTGCTGCCCACTGCTTCTGGGGGACCCTCTGAACTTTACAGGCCCTCTCCAGTGCAGTTATCCATTTGTGGATGTCATCCCCACTCTGGTAGGGAGGGACAATCTTGTTTAGGTTTCTATGGTCATAAGACCTTTCCTTATCTTTAGGGATATTGCTGCCACCATGGGACTCTAGTCCCAACTTTTTCTCTCTTTGTAGAGATCTAGGGACTCCCTGTCTATAGCCAATTGCTGTTTTCTGAGTTCAAGCTGAGCTTCCTCATACTGAATCAGCCTCTTTCTCCTCTCATGAGAGGATTCCCTCCTATGAGAGGAGACAGAGGTCCCTATTGAGGTGCCAGAGTGGTTAGACTCCTGAGAAGGAGATCTAGACCTTCTGGGCACACTCACAATCCTTCCTGGGGGACAAAGTGGAGGTCATTCTGAGCCTCCTCCTCATCCACAGGAGGAATTGGGTTTTCCAGGTCAGGGTCATTGTCACCCTCCTGATCAGTTCCAGAGGGGGCTGGGGGTGTTGCTACCCCTGGCCCCATCCTCATCTTCTGCCCCACCCTCTGCACCTACCCCTTCAGTCCCTAAGGGCCTGTTGAGATCATCAGCCATTAACATCTCTCTCAGATGTTGGGTGGTGGGACTTTGGCCTGTCTTCAGTTTCCTCACATTGCATATTGCTCTCAATTCCAAGAATGGGAGTGTATCATACTTGGAGGGAAGAAGCCCATTGGCTTCTGGCAAGGACTCACTGGGTCCTGGCTTTGAAGACATCACTAGTGAGGTGTGGTGTATGCACTACCTACTCTAGTGTGGCCTACTAAACTCTCTTGAGTTGTAGAAAGGGTGTGCTGTCCCTTGACACACAACTCTAAGTTCAGTAGAACTTACTGTATACTAAGCTTAATTTATATGTACCTTAGGTACCTTTAGTGGTTTTCAGTTGATCAATTCAATTGAGATTATCTGGTAAAACAATAGCAAGCTGGAATCCCACAACCTTCACACCAATGTGAGAAGTTGGCCTGGCATATGCTGTCCACTAATTATAGTGGGCACCTTGCACCAGTCCAAACAACCCCTTATTGGAGATAGGTTAAAGACAACCTTTATTGAAAGCTATCCTAGTGGTAGCTATGGAGAGCAGCCTTCAGGCTAAGTCTTGAAGGAATGTAAAGCAGCTTGTTTTACCAGTCTATAATCTCTTGAGTGACCAAATGAAAGAGCACCACACCAGGTATATATTCAAAATATATGTATTTATTACTAAACACACCCCTCTAGTCTCTTTATGAGGCTAGAGTTCGAAATACATAAGTTATAAGGTATTTAAACACAGTAATAGCACAAATACACGTTTGGGCCCTAGGGGCGTACCAAACCATATACCAATAAAGTGGTATAAGAACCACGACTGAGCTAGACACTAGGCCTAGAGCCTCTAGAAGTGCTTGGACCACAAGGAACCACCCAAGGTAGTGACACAGGGGACCCACGGGGGACGCGTGCAGTGTAATAACACAGCCGCGAATCGCCGTTAACTTCTATGGAGAAAGTCGCGGTTGGGAATTTAAAGAAAAGGGACACTTAAAGGAGGACTTGGAGCAAACCCTTTGAGAACTAGGTCGTTCTAGAGTCTCTACCCATGGGAGCACCGGAGTACTCTTGTTACCTCACCCATGGAAGCCGGGTGCATAGGTGCCTTTCGGGGTTGGGTTTCGTCGTCGATTTGAATGGCGATCTGCTGCAAAGTGCTGCTGGCGACAAAGTGAAAAGTGTCCGGGTGGATCCAAGGTTGGATCGGAGATCTGAAGAACCTGAAAGCAGAGGGGACAGAGTCTGGGTCACTAGCCAGTGACCAGGAAGGCGATGAGCGGATGCCCACCGATGTCGCGTGCTTCAGGTAGGTTGACGGTCGTCTTGACTCTTCAGCCACGAGGTCCAGGAGGCGTTGTCGGCGACCAGGAGCAGGATTCGGGCTGGTACACGATGTCTGTCGAGTGCTGAGGTGTCAGCAACTGGATTGGACCCAACAAGCCTTGGCAACGGCAAGTCTCGATGAAAGTGAAGAATGACGATGATGCAGACCAGCAAGGTCTGAGGAACTTACCCAGCAAGGGTAAGTGAGGGCAATCCTGGAGCAACCAGGGAGCCTAAGAAGAAAAGGATTGGCCTTAGTGAAGGGCTACTAGCCAACGGGCTAGCGACCGCGAAGGAGCCTCGAGATATTGCACGTGGATCTGGCTCACAGGACACTCGTGGAGTGGAGGCCAGTGATCTTCAGTGCAGTTGGTGCTGGAGGCTAGGGCTACTTGGAGCCCAAAGTACGACTTCGTGGAAGACCCAGAAGAGGATGCACTAGCAAATGCGTGCGGTGTCCAGGGGTCACGGTTCCACGTTACCCACAACAGCTACGGGCCTCAGCTTTGCTGGGGACTCAGGGCAGCCTCGGAGAAGTCTGGAAATTCGCCTCTGGTGATGCAAAGACTTCGGCGTCCGACGGGAGCTTAGGCGATGCAGACCGGACAATTGCTTCTTTGGTGCCTGCCAAGCAGGGGAGTCACTCCTTGACCCCAAGGGAGATTCTTCTGTCCTCTAGTCTTGAGTAGAGCGTCGAAGGTCCAGGATTCAGTGTCAGAGTTTCGTCCAGGGATAATCTAAAGTCTTAAGGACTGGGTTCCTATACTTATACTAAGTTTAGGGGTTGGACTTACTATGTGGCCCCACCTATGGGTGGGTCAGGGCAGAGGGGTGGCTACACCCCTTTCCCTTTTTCCAGTTCGCGCCAAAGCAGGGGCTTCAAGCCACTGATCCAGTTTGAACTGGGGTATGCACAGGGACACCAAGTGTGCCCCCAGTGCAGGACTTCAAAGCACCCAAAAGTGCTCCCGCCCAGCCCCAATACACACTATCCTGTCTGGGGAGGTGGTCACACCTCCCTGGGACAGGAAACCTATTGTCCAGGCCTCCCCTGCCGGAGTTTCAGTCAGCAGCAGGAGGCCAGACTTGTGTCTGTGGCAGCAGCATCCATTTTGTGATGCCAGGGCTTTAGAAAGAAGTTACCGGCCAAGCCAGGGTTAACAAGTCTCTCCCTCTAGAAGGGTGGAATGCTACCCCCGCCGCCAGAATTGGCGGGGGTAGTATTCCAAGATGTTTGACACCAAACACGACATGTTTCGGTGCAGCCATTCCAAAGTTAGCATTTAACGTGAGGTTATAATGCTCTTAAGAGTATATGGTCAGGCTGCACTACAAACAGCATCAGAGAAGGGTCTCCGAACGCTGCAGAGGGGCCCTGCTCATGCAGGGGCACCCTCTCACATAGGAACCACGCACTCTGCCTTCAGGATTGATAAGGCCTGCCATAGGAGTGACTTATAGGTTTATATGTGTGTATGTATATAGTGATATAGGTAGCCTATATCACAGTAAGGGGTGCATGCACCACCTTACCCAGGCTGCAGTAGCAGACCTGTGGTGTCAGTTTGGATGGCCTTCCAGGGGTGGCACAATACATGCTGCAGCCCCTGGTAGGCCTCTGAGGTACCTATGCCCTGGGTACATAGTATACCATATACTAGGGACTTATAAGGGCACTCCAGATTCCAATCAGAGATGTGCCTAAGGCACATGGAAACCTTTTTACAGAGAAAGCAGATAGACTGAGGCCCTGAATAGCAGGATCCCAGTCCAATTAAGTCATAAACCAGCAAAACACCAGAAAAAAAGTGGGGGCAACCATATAGTCAGATTCCACCTTCCTACATAACCCCCCCCCCAAATGAAAGGAGATAAGGCTAACCTTGGCCAGTTGAGCCTTTATTGACTAAGTGGCCATATAAGGAAGCACCTGCACTATCATGGTTGCCCCCTGTCTTATGGTCCACTAAGCAATCCCTCACCCTAAGGGTATGAGAGGGTCTCCACCATGGGGAATCACTACCTGTGGTGTGCTTAGGTAAAGTACAAGGCTGGTGAGGTGTCTGAGTAGGGAAGTGAGGCCCTAGGAATGTTGGTCTCAGCTTCCTCAGATCACTGGTCACCATGTATGCCTGTCTTTCCATGACTGAGTTGCACTTTGCTCTAAGGGTCAACCTTTGGCTGCCTACAGCTGGGGGTTGGGTCCCTTTGGATGGAACACTGGAGGGACATGGCAGGTTTGGAACCTTCTGGTCCCAGGTTTGCCCTTGCCTACCAGAGTCCTTCTGGGGGAGGTCCCTACATAAAGGTATGGGGGATCCCTCAGTGTGTAGAGGAGTTTTCACCTGGCTAGGGCTACTAGCCTGGGTGCCCCTAATCTGCTGATGGGGGGTTCCTCTGGACAGGGGGCCCTGGGGGGTCCACTGACCTCCCTGACCTCTGCAGCCCTGGGCTGACTGAGGCAGGGTAGAGAGGGGCAGGTTACCTGCTCCAGACTGGGTACCACCTTGGAAGGGTCCTCTGCCATCAGGGGGTGGCCAGGCCAGGCCTGACTACCTCTGTGGCAGTTCCTTCACTAGGGGTAGGGTCAGTTCCCTGAGGAGGCTGACTCTTACCTACTGTCTGGGGGGAAGAAGACTTTTCTTCAACCCTTATGCTCTCTGTTGGGGGAGAGGGGGCCATTCTTTCAGGCTCCATCTCTCCAAATTCTTGGGCTGGGGCTGTGGCCCTCACAGCCCCACTAACCTTTACAGGGACACCCAACATCCTGAGATGGGTTTGGTGTTCAACTTCAGCCCAGGCTGAAATTTCCAGATCATTGCCCATCAGGCAATCTACAGGTAAGGTTGGGGACACTGCCACTCTTTTTGGGCCTGTGACCCCCTCCCAGCTGAGATTGACTATGGCCATGGGGTGATCTTTCTGACACCATCAATGTTGGTCACCTGGTATTTAAACTCAGGTAAAAGCTGGTGAGGGGGGACTAGTTTCCCTGCCACCATGGTGACACTAGCCCCTGTGTCCCTAAATGCCAAAGCTTTCTGACCATTAATTATTGGCTCCAATCTGTACCTGCCCAATGCTGTGGGACCCATGGTAAAGGTGGCAAATCCTATACCACCATTAGAGTCAGAGGAGTCTGTTGAGGGGTCCCTGTCTAAACTAGGGCCCACCTCTGTTCCTCTTGCAAAAGCACCTAACTTTTTGGGTGCACTATTCCCAACTGGAGGATTACTACTGGTAGTACCAGGAGGGGTGGTAATAGTTGTGGGAGGAACATTTTCTTTATTGCCAATCCTGGGGCAACTGGGATCAGTTTTCCAGTGCCCAGGCTTTTTACAGACATGGCAATATGGTTTCTTTTCAGGAGAAGAAGGAGTTTGGGACCCACCCCCAGAAGAGGAATTTTGGGGCCCTGTAGGGGACTTATCCTTAGTTTTATCCCCACCTTTCTCTTGGGACTTAGTAGAATCTTTCTTCTGGTCACCACCCTGATTTTTAGTTTTTACTCTGGTTCTGACCCATTTGTCTGCCTTCTTTCCCAATTCTTGGAGAGAGGTCAGATCAGAGTCCACCAGATACTGGTGAAAAAGCTGGTTTTGACAATTATTAAGGATCTGCTCCCTCATAATCAAATTGTACAATCCTAAAAAGTCATGCACTTTGTTGCCATGTATCCAACCTTCCAGAGCCTTAGTAGCACAATCTACAAAATCAACCCAGTCTTGAGTCTGAGCTTTTTGGGTGTCTCTGAACTTCAACCTATACTGTTCAGTGGTTAGGCCAAACCCATCTATCAGAGCACTCTTCAAGACTGTGTAATTGTCAGCATCCTCTTCTCTTACAGTGAGGAGCTTGTCTCTACCTTTGTCTGCAAAGGAGAGCCACAAGATTGCTGCCCACTGCTTCTGGGGGACCCTCTGAACTTTACAGGCCCTCTCCAGTGCAGTTATCCATTTGTGGATGTCATCCCCACTCTGGTAGGGAGGGACAATCTTGTTTAGGTTTCTATGGTCATAAGACCTTTCCCTATCTTTAGGGATATTGCTGCCACCATGGGACTCTAGTCCCAACTTTTTCTCTCTTTGTAGAGATCTAGGGACTCCCTGTCTATAGCCAATTGCTGTTTTCTGAGTTCAAGCTGAGCTTCCTCATACTGAATCAGCCTCTTTCTCCTCTCATGAGAGGATTCCCTCCTATGAGAGGAGACAGAGGTCCCTATTGAGGTGCCAGAGTGGTTAGACTCCTGAGAAGGAGATCTAGACCTTCTGGGCACACTCACAATCCTTCCTGGGGGGACAAAGTGGAGGTCATTCTGAGCCTCCTCCTCATCCACAGGAGGAATTGGGTTTTCCAGGTCAGGGTCATTGTCACCCTCCTGATCAGTTCCAGAGGGGGGGCTGGGGGTGTTGCTACCCCTGGCCCCATCCTCATCTTCTGCCCCACCCTCTGCACCTACCCCTTCAGTCCCTAAGGGCCTGTTGAGATCATCAGCCATTAACATCTCTCTCAGATGTTGGGTGGTGGGACTTTGGCCTGTCTTCAGTTTCCTCACATTGCATATTGCTCTCAATTCCAAGAATGGGAGTGTATCATACTTGGAGGGAAGAAGCCCATTGGCTTCTGGCAAGGACTCACTGGGTCCTGGCTTTGAAGACATCACTAGTGAGGTGTGGTGTATGCACTACCTACTCCAGTGTGGCCTACTAAACTCTCTTGAGTTGTAGAAAGGGTGTGCTGTCCCTTGACACACAACTCTAAGTTCAGTAGAACTTACTGTATACTAAGCTTAATTTATATGTACCTTAGGTACCTTTAGTGGTTTTCAGTTGATCAATTCAATTGAGATTATCTGGTAAAACAATAGCAAGCTGGAATCCCACAACCTTCACACCAATGTGAGAAGTTGGCCTGGCATATGCTGTCCACTAATTATAGTGGGCACCTTGCACCAGTCCAAACAACCCCTTATTGGAGATAGGTTAAAGACAACCTTTATTGAAAGCTATCCTAGTGGTAGCTATGGAGAGCAGCCTTCAGGCTAAGTCTTGAAGGAATGTAAAGCAGCTTGTTTTACCAGTCTATAATCTCTTGAGTGACCAAATGAAAGAGCACCACACCAGGTATATATTCAAAATATATGTATTTATTACTAAACACACCCCTCTAGTCTCTTTATGAGGCTAGAGTTCGAAGTACATAAGTTATAAGGTATTTAAACACAGTAATAGCACAAATACACGTTTGGGCCCTAGGGGCGTACCAAACCATATACCAATAAAGTGGTATAAGAACCACGACTGAGCTAGACACTAGGCCTAGAGCCTCTAGAAGTGCTTGGACCACAAGGAACCACCCAAGGTAGTGACACAGGGGACCCACGGGGGACGCGTGCAGTGTAATAACACAGCCGTGAATCGCCGTTAACTTCTATGGAGAAAGTCGCGGTTGGGAATTTAAGGAAAAGGGACACTTAAAGAAGGACTTGGAGCAAACCCTTTGAGAACTAGGTCGTTCTAGAGTCTCTACCCACGGGAGCACCGGAGTACTCTTGTTACCTCACCCAGGGAAGCCGGGTGCATAGGTGCCTTTCGGGGTCGGGTTTCGTCGTCGATTTGAATGGCGATCTGCTGCAAAGTGCTGCTGGCGACCAAGTGAAAAGTGTCCGGGTGGATCCAAGGTTGGATCGGAGATCTGAAGAACCTGAAAGCAGAGGGGACAGAGTCTGGGTCACTAGCCAGTGACCAGGAAGGCGATGAGCGGATGCCCACCGATGTCGCGTGCTTCAGGTAGGTTGATGGTCGTCTTGACTCTTCAGCTATGAGGTCCAGGAGGCGTTGTCGGTGACCAGGAGCAGGATTCGGACTGGTACACGATGTCTGTCGAGTGCTGAGGTGTCGGCGACCGGATTGGACCCAACAAGCCTTGGTAACGGCAAGTCTTGATGAAAGTGAAGAATGACGATGATGCAGACCAGCAAGGTCTGAAGAACTCACCCAGCAAGGGTAAGTGAGGGCAAGCCTGGAGCAACCAGGGACCCCAAGAAGAAAAGGATTAGCCTTCGTGAAGGGCTACTAGCCAATGGGCTAGCGACCGTGAAGGAGCCTCGAGACGTTGCACGTGGAGCTGGCTCACAGGACACTCGTGGAGTAGAGGCCAGTGATTTTCGGTGCAGTTGGTGCTGGAAGCTGCGGCTACTAGGAGCCCAAAGCACGACTTCGTGGGAGACCCAGAAGAGGATGCACTAGCAAATGCATGCGGTGTCCAGGGGTCACGGTTCCACGTTACCCACAACAGCTACAGGCCTCAGCTTTGCTGGGGACTCAGGGCAGCCTCGGGGAAGTCTGGAAATCTACCTCTGGTGATGCAAAGACTTCAGCGTCTGACGGGAGCTTAGGCGATGCAGACCGGACAATTGCTTCTTTGGTGCCTGCCAAGCAGGGGAGTCACTCCTTGACCCCAAGGGAGATTCTTCTGTCCTCTAGTCTTGAGTAGAGCGTTGAAGGTCCAGGATTCAGTGTCAGAGTTTCGTCCAGGGATAATCTAAAGTCCTAAGGAATGGGTTCCTATACTTATACTAAGTTTAGGGGTTGGACTTACTCTGTGGCCCCACCTATGGGTGGGTCAGGGCAGAGGGGTGGCTACACCCCTTTCCCTTTGTCCAGTTCGCGCCAAAGCAGGGGCTGCAAGCCCCTGATCCGGTTTGAACTGGGGTATGCACAGGGACACCAAGTGTGCCCCCAGTACAGGACTTCAAAGCACCCAAAAGTGCTCCCGCCCAGCCCCAATACACACTATCCTGTCTGGGGAGGTGGTCACACCTCCCTGGGACAGGAAACCTATTGTCCAGGCCTCCCCTGCTGGAGTTTCGGTCAGCAGCAGGAGGCCAGACTTGTGTCTGTGGCAGCAGCATCCATTTTGTGATGCCAGGGCTTTAGAAAGAAGTTACCGGCCAAGCCAGGGTTAACATGTCTCTCCCTCTAGAAGGGTGGAATGCTACCCCCGCTGCCAGAATTGGCGGGGGGTAGTATTCCAAGATGTTTGACACCAAACACGACATGTTTCGGTGCAGCCATTCCAAAGTTAGCATTTAACGCGAGGTTATAATGCGCTTAAGAGTATATGGTCAGGCTGCACTACAAACAGCATCAGAGAAGGGTCTCCGAATGCTGCAGAGGGGCCCTGCTCATGCAGGGGCACCCTCTCACATAGGAACCACGCACTCTGCCTTCAGGATTGATAAGGCCTGCCATAGGAGTGACTTATAGGTTTATATGTGTGTATGTATATAGTGATATAGGTAGCCTATATCACAGTAAGAGGTGCATGCACCACCTTACCCAGGCTGCAGTAGCAGACCTGTGGTGTCAGTTTGGATGGCCTTCCAGGGGTGCCACAATACATGCTGCAGCCCCTGGTAGGCCTCTGAGGTACCTATGCCCTGGGTACATAGTATACCATATACTAGGGACTTATAAGGGCACTCCAGATTCCAATCAGAGATGTGCCTAAGGCACATGGAAACCTTTTTACAGAGAAAGCAGATAGACTGGGGCCCTGAATAGCAGGATCCCAGTCCAACTAAGTCATAAACCAGCAAAACACCAGAAAAAAAGTGGGGGCAACCATATAGTCAGATTCCACCTTCCTACACCATGTGTATAGTAAACTGCATGGAAGTACATAGCACGCAGCTGTCCCAACATGCGGGGTGAGAGCACACAGGTGTCAAGTGCCATGATAGTGAGCAGCCAAAGTCCTGTCATGAGCTACATCAGAGTGAGTATGGGGGTGAATGCAAGTGATGCACACCAGAGGACCATGTGAAACAAAAGAAGCTGTGTGGCCCTGGTGGGCCCCTGCTAGTGCACTGTAGGCACTGGCTGAGTATGTTGAACTGCCACTGTGTCTTAATGGGGAGACTTTGCATAGCAAAGAGGTGAAAAGGGATTTGTGTACTGCAAGGCAGCCTGACCAAAACACATGCACTGCTGTGTCTGACAGTGTCACACTTTTGTCACAGCTGGGAAGGGATGACAGAGAAAAGACCATTGTGGGACTACATCCTACATGTGATGTGACCTTTGGTGAAGATGTAGCACGTGACAGAAGGGATTCTGAAACCAAATTGTCTTACCATGCCACATATGTCAAAGTTGGAGGATGTGAAAGAGGGATCTGTCAAGGTATAAGATTAACTAGTTTGCCTCCACAAAGGGCAGGGATCAGGGATGGTTAGAGGCTGGGGTTGATGGGCCCAGTTGTGTGGCAAACTTGGGTAGGTACACGTCACCAATGCCAGCACTACTACCATGTGGTCTACAGCTTGACCAATAACCATATCAGTTCATTGGACACGGTCTTGCATATTGTTAGTGTTGTAAGCACATGAGAGTCAATGCATTATCTGGGTTCCATCAGTGTGTAGTAGTCAGTTGAGTTCCTGGCCCAAAATCAGGATTGCCAGAGGAGGCATGTACATATACAAGTCAGGGGGCCTGAGTCAAATGATGTGTGATACTCTGCAGATAACCAACTCTGGCAATGATGAAATGGGCTGCACATCAGTGCTAGCAATCTACCTACTTTGACTGGGCCCATCCCTTCAGAGTTGGTACACAGTGCCCACTGTCCACAAATATGGCGACAACTCTGTATGCAATGAAATCACGTGAGTATACACAAATAGGAAACCCATGGTAAGTACATGCCCTCACACATTCCTGCAGTGTAGCAAGGCTGGAAGCTGTGTCAAGGTGTGCAGGATATGTATGAAAAACCGAACCCTTGGGCACATGAAAGCACAATATGCATGCAAGACAGCCCAACAAGGCAGTGTGCCGTGGTGTACTGTGAGGAAGGCAGATTGCAGGATCATAAAGAATTGATGGCCAAACCCACATCACCTTCACATGAGCTGTGGTCTGAGTACTGTTTACAAGGAATGCAGGCAACCTGTGGACTAGGTGCAATTTGCACAGTAGTGGTGTCTATGCGTCAAATCACAACCAGTGGAATCATGGAAAACAAAGCAAATAACCAAGGCAGATGTGGACCTTACCTCATATCACACATGCAGGAATGGCAGGCCCAGCAACCTCTGCAACTGTGTTGCAATATGTATCATGACACCACAAGTCAGCGTTGTCGCACAGTGGTTGTGTGAACAATGCAGAAATCCTGCCATCTTAAAGCAAACTACAGTGCAACGTGGCCTCACAACCTATTAGGTCCAAAGCATCATAGTTGACCTAGAAAGGGAGTTAGTAGGACGTCTGTTTGGCAAGCACATTACTCATGTCACCATCTAACATAGATCACCATCAACATATATCTATTTCATTGCAGAGGATGTACCAACAGCTCCTGACCATCTGCCTGTCCTGAATGAGGATCCTGCTGATGATGACAGCCTGCCAACCCTCGACCAAGACACCATCCAGCAAATCCTGTATTCCATTAAGACACCATCTTCGGTTGCAAGAAGGTCCGACAGCGTCACATGGTCTCCTGAGGATATGCCTCTCACCCAACAAACACCACCAGCCAACCCACCCCTAGACCTGGACTCCCAGGACCCCCAAGTTGAATTTCAATGTTGTGTGATAGGATCACAGCTGGAGCTGACAGATGCGGTGTGGGCAGGGATGGAGACCGTGGCTGGCACCCTACAGGGAGTCCATAGGTGTCTCAGTCCCAATAAGGACACCTCGGATGTTATAAGAGGCATCTACCCTCCGCGGCTTGGGTCAATCCCTGGCTGACATCGCTGGTGTCATGAGGCAGACGCATTAACAACTTCCCTGCTGAAGTGGTACCAGCAAGAATGCCAGCCAGCTGGGGGTGATACACAATATCCCAGAGTCCTTGGAGCTGCAGCAGTAGGTGCCTTATACTGCAACATTGTTGCTGTGCTGGCAAACCAACAGGCTCTTCTTAATGCTGTGCTGCCTTACTTGTTGGCACAGAGAAATGCTGCTGGTTACAGGGGATCCACATCTTCAGCCCCTGATGTGTCTGTTGTCTTCGGCACCTACAACACCCCCCTCACAGGAGGCACCACACACATCAGAGGACAAAGATGTGGACTTCACCTCTTTCCACCGAATAACTGGCTAGTAGCAAGTGACTGTGCCACATGGCCAGTTTCTCTTTTGACCTGTGCTTATGGTCACGCCAGTATACTACTTAACTTGTACTGCCCTCTATTTGCTTTGCCATCTGTTGATCTCACCCATTTGTAGACTGTCGATGTGGCCTATCTTACCTAAGGGCAATATGGTCCTCCTCCTCACTCGAACACTTCTCTACTCCACATGTCCCATGATATGTATCCCCGTGGACTCTGTCTGGACACCTGATGGCTCACAAACTATGTTAAAGTTGTTGCCCAACACAGACAAAAAGAATGTAAGTGAAAAGAACTTCACACTTCCTGATTTGCAGCATGGCTGAGCCATTGTATCATTTCCTGGCTCGATGCGCCACGTTTCCTACTAAAGCGTCACATTTTCAAAAACAATTATTACATTTCTTACTAAGTCATCACATTTCCTACTAAAGCGTCACCTTTACTACTAAAGCGTCACATTTCCTACTTAAGCGTCACCTTTCCTACTAAAGCATCACCTTTACTACTAAAGCGTCAAATTTACTACTAAAGCGTCTCGTTCCTTAAATCGTCACCTTTCCTACTAAAGCATCACCTTTCCTACTAAAGCATCACATTTCCTGCTAAAGTTTTACTTTTGTCTGACGCCTCGCTAGAGAAATGGGCAATGCATTTGTTTTCATTGACGCAACTAGCCCTTTTGTGTGTGCTACAGTGTATTGATTGTTGCAATGTAGATAAATACTCCCTGGGATCACTTTTCTTGTTCACATTAACTTTGCTGACATGCTTGTAGACTTCGGATGTGTCACATGTGTATGTTAACAGTGCGCATATGTGTGAGTTTGTGCGTTCATGGTGCGGACATTAGGACAGGCAAAATATTGCCATATTGTCAAATGTGCATAACTTGACATAATCAATATGTATTACAGTTTGCGTTATGCTTGCCTTGATGTAGGTATCTGCGTAGAAGGCATTTTTAGTTCAGGGATATTGTAATCCTTTGCAAATGATATCCACAATGTTATTGTGAGAAGTTGGCCTGGTATATGCTGTTCACTAATTAAAGTGGACACCTTGCACCAGAACAATTCGACTCTTATGGTAGATAGGTTTAAGACAACCTTTATAGAAAGCTATCCTAGTGGTAGCTGTGGAGAGCAGCCTTCAGGCTAAGTCTTGAAGGAATGTAAAGCAGCTTGTTTTACCACACAATCTCTTGAATCACCAAATGAAAAGACACCACACAGGTATATATATCAAATATATATGTATTTATTAATAAACACTCTCTACTAATCTCTTTATGAGATTAGAGGTCAGGAACATATGTACAAGTCAAATATTATCAAAATAAGTTTAGCACAATCGAATATCACAATCTTAGTTTGCTAGACCTAGGTCTAGGGCATCTAGAATCGAGGGACCCCCAAGAACCTCCCCAGGTAGTTGTAGGAGACCCACAGGGAACGGACGTGGTGACCTGGCACCGGTCCGAGTCTTGTGCGAGTCTATGCGCTCAGACGCGATTGAGATTTCAATGTTAAAGGTCCCTTGCGTGTTCGAGGCGAACACACTGATCGGTCCTTGTACAAGTCGAAGGACGCGGTTACAGAGAGAGTTGCAAGGGAGATGAACGCGCTGTGTCTAACACAGACGAGAACCTTGTGCGAGTCAGTGCAATGGAGATCTCAGTGTTACAGGCCCTTTGTGTGTTCGAGGCGAACACCGATCGGACTCAGTACGAGTCGAAGGATACAGTTCTAGATAGTGTTACAAAGGAGATGGACGCAGTGTGTCTAACACAGACGCGAACCCTGTACGAGTCAGCGCAATTGTCGCACTTAGAAAATTAGAGTTTTAGGACACTTTGAGGGAAGCTAAAAGCAAGTCACTTACAGGGTAAGTAGTTCTAGGGCCCACACCCACAGGAGCACCGTAGTGCTGAAGTTACCTCACCCAGGGGAGCCGGGTGCATAGGTGTCCTTTGGTGTCGGGTCGCGGCGTCGTTTTCAATGGGAGCCAGTGAAGACTTGCTGCTTGCGGCGACAGGAGAAGTGTCCGGAGGAATCCAAGCCTGGATTCGGAAGATGGAAGACCTGAAAGCAGAGGGGACAGTGTTCAAAGTCACTTGGCAGTGACTCGGGGCAAGGAAGATGGATGCCCACCGTCGTCGCAAGATTCAGGTCGTTCGCAGTTGCCTTGACTCTTCAGCCACGAAGTCCAGGAGGCATTGACGATGACCAGGAGCTGGATTCGGCGTGTCCCATAATGTCTGCAGCTTACTGCGGTGTCGGCGACTCGATTGAAGCCAACAAGCCTTGGTAACAGCAAGTCTTGAGGAAAGTATGAAGAGGCAATGGCGCAGACCAGAAAGGTCTGAGGGACTCACCCAGCGAGGGTAAGTCAGGGCCGGCCTGGAGCAACCAGGAGAGCTCTTTGGTTTCTTTAGAAAGTCTTCTGGGGACCCACAAGCCGGCTGGCAAGGGATTGCAAAGACACCTTGGGAGGATTCGCTCACAGGGGTCCACGGTCACTCGGGACATGGTAGGCCTCTGATCTTCGGAGGGATTCCTGCTGGAGGCTAGGACCACACGTGGTCCAAAGCAAAAGTTCGTAGAACATTGTGAAGGGGTTGCACTTGACAATAGTGCACGGTACCCAGGGGTCGCGGTTCCTCGTCACTCTTGGGGTCCACTGGCCTCAGCTTCGCTGGGGACTCACGATGGCCTTTGAGAAGTCAGGAAATCTACTTTTTGGGCTACAGGGACTTCGGACTCCGGTGGGAGCTGCGTAGTTTGCAACCGTCGTTTGTAGTTTTTGGTGCCTGCCAAGCAGGGAGTCACTCCTTGACTCCAAGGGAGATTCTTCAGTCTTCCAAAGCTAGTGGAGCGTCGAAGGTCCGGGATTCTTCTTCAGAGCGTCGTCCAGGGAAATCTAGGGTGCAATGCACAGGTTCCCCTCTTATACTAAAAGAAAGGGAGGGACTAGCTCTATGACCCTACCTATGGGAGGGTCAGGGAGTGGGTGGCTACACCCACTTCCCTTTGTCCAGTTTCGTGCCAGAGCAGGGGCAGGTAGCCCCTGAGCCGGTTTGAACTGGCATATGCACAGAGGAGCCTTCTGCTCCCCCAGTGCAGGACTTCAAAGCACTCTAAGAGTGCACCCACCCAGCCCCAATACACTAAACCCTGTCTGGAAGGTGGTCACACCCCTTGGGACAGGATATCTATTGTTGGGCTTCCTCCACTGGGAGTGTTGGTCATCAGCAGGAGGGCAGCCCAGTGTCTGTGACTGGTGGCATCCATTTTGTGATGCCAGGGCTCTGCAGGATTCTACCGCGTTTCCACAGTAGGTACATGTCTATCCCTCTAGAAGGGTGGAATGCTACCCCCGCCGCCAGGACTGGCGGGGGGTAGTATTCCAAGATGTTTGACACCAAACACGACATGTTTCGATGCAGCCATTCCAAAGTTAGCATTTTACCGCGAGGATATAATGCACTTAAAAGTATATGGTTTAACCGCATCCACAAACAGCACCAGAGAATGGACTCTGAGAGCTGCAGAGGGACCCTGCTCAGGCAGAGGCACCCCCTCACATAGAAGCCAAGCACCCTGCCCTCAGGATTGATAGGGCCTGCCTTAGGGGTGACTGATAGGTTTATATGTGTGTGTAGGAGAGGTATAGGGGACCTATATCTCAGTGAGGGGTGCTAGCACTTCCTCACCCAGGCTGCAGTAGCAGGCCTGTGGTGTCAGATTTAGTCTGCTTCCCAGGGGTGGCATAATACATGCTGCAGCCCCTGGTAGGCCTGTGAAGTACCTATGCCCTTAGCACCCAAGGTACCATATACTAGGGACTCATAAGGAACCACAGCATCCAATCACTAGTGCACCTAGAGTGCACTCCAAGTCGTTTAGAGAGAACAGAGAGGCTGGGGCCCTGATTAGCAGGGACCCAGCCAGACTATAGCCAGAAACCAGTGTAAACATCAGAAAAAAAGTGGGGACAACATAAGAGGCAGATCCTACTCTCCTACAGTTATACAAAATTATGCCCACACTTGAGGATCGTACTATCTGTCTGCATTACTGATGTGAGTGTATTGATGTTTACAGTGACAGTTAAATGAAAGTGTTTACACAAAGTAAGTGTTCATTCATTTATTTGCATTTTTACACACTTTAAAAAAAAATCGAATCTATGACCATCACAATGAATCATGCTTCAGTTCTGCACAATGGTGTTCCTTCGCTGAGTCCCAGCAATTGTGCCCAAATGTTCCCCTCTGTCCTCATCCTCATCCACTGTTTCCTGCTCCTCATGGCACTGGTCCCATGGGACATTTGTCCGCACACAGATGTTTTGCAATATACAACAAACCAGGATAGTTTTAAAACCTTAGGGGGGAGTATAGCAATTGACCCCTGGACATGTCCAAACAGCAGAAGCAAGACTTTAGTACCCCAAAAGTCCGCTCCCCTATACCCTTGGTCTTGGCCACTGCATTGTTGTAGGTGCGCTCTGCCTCTGTCTGGGGTTGTGCAAACAGGGTCATGACTGCAGAACATTTCCTTGGTCAGCTGAAAAGACAAAGGGAGAAAAGTTCACTCAATGCTCATGGTGATTGATCAAGTCACATTCAAGTACTTTTTCTCACTCCTCCACCATCTGGGATGTGAGGAGGATGGATTAGTGCAACTATCGGCACCAACTGTAGTGCCATTGCGGGACATAATTGGCCCCATTCCTCTATGCAGCTGAGCAAATTCTTGGAGGAGTAGAGGTTTTTTGATTGATAACCATTAAGAATAATTGGACATTATAACTGACTTCCTGGTGTGAATAGTAAGTTGGACTAATTGGAACCACCAATGTAGTGAATGCGGTAGGACTGTGTGGAGAATTTGACACTAATATTGAATATGCCCTGAAGAAGTCCATCTGTATGGACGAAAAGCTTTGGATGTCTTTGCTGTTTATGTGTGATGCTTTTAAGAAAAAAAAATAAAGTGAAAATTGGACACAACTCTAGTCTGTATGACGTTATGATCCTTGGTTAAGGGTGCACCTTGGCGGCACGCACTCTTTAGTGAGTGCACGTGGATAGGAATCAAAATCATTTGATACCCATTTGTTGGAACAGGTTATAGATGCAGCAAACTATGGTCCCCTGCCTTCTTCTTTGGTGAACATTCGAGTACATGTCTGTTATGTGTACTGAATGACTCTTGCACATTTTGACCACTAGTGTACGCAATTGGTTACATGAAGATTAGCACAATTAATTCCACATGTCTTTTGCTGTTCTCTGTGTCAGATCGTGTAATGCGCTTAGCCTGCTGCCACAATGGGCCAAACACATGTGGGCTGTGGCTTAGTGTGCTAGGTTTTGTTTAGGTCCATTGCCACAGTAAGTGAAAATATGTTGATCAAAAATTGGGGTTTGTTGTCATCCATGAACAGGCTGTACCAGTACGAACCTGTTTCACATGCACACATACGTGTGCCCCTGTGGAACCCCTGATGTCATTGCTGACCTACCTAGCAATGATGGAGCCTTGAAATTTCTAACCTCCTGTCGGAAGTGTAATGTGGTGAGTAAATGTTAACTTTTGGATACACAGATAACAGCCATAGCAGCTCTTCCTTATGCACATGGTTGCAATACGGCATGTGTCCAAATGTTGCATTGCTGAGGTTCTTGCCACTATTGATAGACACATGAAGTGGCTTAGCATGACTTGACATGTATGACTTGCATGTTTGCATTGCACATGTGGCATGATGAATGGTGCAAGTATGAGAACCACCCCTCCTACATATGCACTGTCTCATGTAGCACACACAGATCTGTCCATGGGGTCATTGATTATTTACTGTTATTAGGTCTGGCATGTACTTCAGATGTACTTACCAACCAGTAGGCATTCTGGCAGCCCTCATTGATGATGCATCATCACACTCCTGGGGTATTTTGCCAACACATTGGCAAACATGCCCCGATGGTCCACGATGGCCTGGAAATTCATCAAGTACGTGTACTTCTGGTTCCTGTAGAGCTGGGATGTAGCTGCAGGGAGGACCAGTTTCACATGTGTGCAGTACAATGCACCCAGCACATGTGGGAAACCGACAGTGGCATAGAAGCCTTTCTTGATTTCCAGCTGCAGTTGTGTGTTGGGGAGGTTGAGGTACTGTGATGTTAAGCAGGTGATGGCATCCAAGACAGAGGGTAGGAAAGCCAAGAAAGAGGGCTGGGAGATTCCTGTCACTCTGGCTTTTGAAATCTGAAATGACCCAGCATGTGGAGGATATGAGCTTGACCTTTGGAGGGATGTTGGTGGCTGGGGGAATTGGAGGCACTCTCTGGTGTAGCAGTTGGATGATGGACTACCTCCTGTGTCGGTAGCAGGGAATGACCTCATCCTTCCTTAATATTTATGAGATGCAGCCAGTTCAGATGCAGGTACATTTGAACGCAGGAGTCCCAAAGGTAACGCATTGCCCTAGATATGTCACCTTGTAAATGTGGAGTACTGACAGCACTGCTGTGTCAAAAATGAAGACACATTGGCGGTGCAAACTCCTTATAAATAAGCCCCTAAGTGTACAACCCATCACAATCCCCTCACTCTGCTGGATGGTAAGACAGGTTGAAGCAGTGCTTCTCAAGCAGCCTAGAAGAGTGGTGGCTACTGTATCTAATGTAGCACAATGTAGTATACTGGCTGCTGTGCCCCTCCATGTTGCTGAGTGAGTACTGAAAGTTAGCACCTTTACTCTCATGACAAAATAAATAAAACTCTTTTTCATAATTATGCATCCCAAGAGCAGGTGTAGGGCAGAGACTATATCTGAGCTCTCGGAAGGCTTTCATACATTCATGGTTCCATTGTACCAAATCATTCACATCACTTTAATTAAGCCTCACCAAAGTCACAGCATTCTTTTTGACAACATTTAACTGTGCAATGTGCAATCAAGAAAACATTTGGGATCCACTGATAGCAGTAGCCAATCATTCCCTAAAACATTCTCACTTCTTTTTTAGTCATTGGTGAGTTTATTTTCAGAGTCATAGAGATGCGTTCTGTAGACATCTTTCTCACTGCTTCTTAAATTTTGTGACCCAAAAACTAACTTTTGTTTTACATATTGCAGCTGGGTCTGGGGCACTTTATGTCCATTCTCCAGAAGATGATTCAGCAATGCTCTTGTGTCAAGCTTATTATAAGCTTCATTTGTGTAATCTGTGATTATCAGGTCACTGATGTTTTCCACTAGCACAGAATTACAGGGCAGATGCAAATTCTCAAATTCATTCTCCAGAATTTGGAAGAGATTTGATAGACTCCCCATGTACCCCTGTGAGATTCGACATCAGACCATTACTCTGTTTAAAAACTTAAATGACCTCTTTTGTGATAACCAGGAACAAGTTCACTTGAAATCAGAATCCTCATCTCGTGTTTCAATTGCTGCACCATCCAGTGTGCAATAAATTTCACAATTCATTTTGCAAAACAGATCACGATCCAACAAATTAACAGGACTCATGACACATATCATGAATTGGTGATCATTCTCAGTTGAGGCAACTTTTAAAGTGACATTTGCTGACAGCTTATTAATATTCTGTTTATTTGCTATACCTACAACTTGGACATCTTTTCCCAAGAGGAGTAGGTTGGGAACCTCTATTGGTTTAACTGTTGAATGGGTAGCACCTGTATCGATCATAAATGGTACTGGCTGGCCATTTACCTCACCATCTACATAAGGCCACTCTGGCCTACCTTTAGGACTGCACCGAGAATGAAATCCTCCTCCTCCCTCAGGTACCATCATTGGGCCTGACTTGATCCAATAGGAACTCCGAACTTTGCTGTAATTTGTGTAACATTGTCACTGATTACTGAAGGATTTTTTTGAAAACCATGATTCTGTTTGAAAATTCTGCACTTTTTTCTTAATTTTATAATTCATCATTAGGGCTAAAGGCAAGTATCCAGCGAACTGCCTATGATTCTGCATTTCCTGCACAGCATTCAGTTGGGCTGGGTTAATTGACTGTGATGACACAGTCTGTGCCATTTGTTTCATTTTTTGTCACATTTGAGGAACCATTTGCGATTGATTTTGGGCCCTTTCAGGATTGAATCCACAAATGTGGCAAGGGGGCTTTCTTTTTTTCATGCTAATGTTAGCATTGCCCAGGTTCAGATTATTGACAAAACATCTAACTTGTGGAACAGCATTTCCAGTTTGCATAAACTGAAAATTCTTCCTCCTTATATCAACTCCGTGCACCAGGACCTGAATTAACTGAACCTTTCCTACTACCTTTAAGGAAATACTTCATCCGCTCTACTATCGACTCTTCCTTGATTTCTCTCTGTTTAGATTCGAAACAATCCTGCAATACTTTGCAAACTTCAATATTTCATCCAACATTTTGTAGGCTGAATCTGAGATCTAATTTCTGGACACAACCAACAACACAAGTGCTGAGACAAATTTCACAACCTGATACACCGCTGTAGCACGAAGAGCCGGTTAAAAGTTGTTGATGGTCATTGCTGTAGCTTCATGATGGTGGTCATTGCGGGCTGTCATTGCTGTAGTGTGAAGCGCATATCTCACATTGCTGGTCACTGTGGACTGTCATTCTCCTTACGAATAGTAGGTTTCACTGAAGCTGTGTGACAGGGTCTTGGCAGGAATGGGCCCTGTTGGCATTCGCGAGAAGCCCAAACTGCTGGATTTTCACCTTTTCTTGAGGAGGAGTACACTCTGATTTCAGCCAAGGGTCCAGGACTTGGGGAGGCACCTCTTGGAGATCAGAGAATCACTCCGGCAGATCCAGCAGGGCTCATGCAGGTCCGGTTGAAGGTTCAGGCTGATCCAGTTGCAACAGGTCAGCGGGGCAGTTGCAGTTGCAGGGAGGCCTCTGAAACTTGTTGTGTCCCTGTAGCTCAAGGGGCAGTCAAGGGACCCTTGGAGTCACACTGTCACAGTGGTTACTCTGAGATGAAGGCAAGCAGGTCAGATATTCCTTCGCAGACAGCAAGGCAGACCTCTGAAGGCAGGACAGTCCTTCTTCGGTAACTTCCACAAGTCCTGGAATGTTCTGAACTATCTGGTTCCAGGAATTTCCTTTCCCTTCCACTGTCATGGCTTCAAACTGTCTGGGGGAAGTGACAAAAGGCAGGGCAGGCCTGGTGCCAGATTCCTTTGTGTGTAAGTGGAGCTGAGTGCAGCTCCTCCAAGTCATCCTGCCAGGATGGTCCATTCTGTCCACACCTAAGTCCCCTTTGTGTTACTGTCTGGAAGCAATACATAACCCCGAGCAGAAGAGCCAGTCACAAATATGTGACCCTGGACATTTGCAAAAGGCACAAATGGTTGGGACAAAAAAATGCCATCAAAAGTAGCATTTTCAGAATTCTAACTTAGCATCCGACTTTACCATTAAAGAGGATTACAAATTACAATTCATTTGAGGTTAAACCACATATCTCTATCTGCTCCCAATCTAAAGTTAGCACTTATGAAACGTAACAGTGTAACCCAGTGTCAATTGGAGAGACAAGCCTCACAACAGTATAAAAGGACTTTAGTTGTTTTGCACAACCTACACACACATGCCCTGCATTTGAAATACTATGCAACCTGCCCTATGGGCCTTTAGAGTCTACCTTAAGGGTGACTTATAAATATTAAAAAGGAAGGTTTAGTCCTGACAAAAGGTTTAATTGGCCAGGTTGAAATGGCAGTTTAATACTGCATCGCATGCTTCAGTGGCAGGCCTGAGACATGCTTTAAAAGGCTACTTTAGAGTGTGTCACAATAAGTGCTGCTGCCCACAATTCTCATTTAATACATAGGCCCTGGGTACATGCAGTACCATATATAAGGGACCTACAAGTAAATTAATGTGCCAACCAAGTGTAACGTAATCACAAGGAGAATGCAGTTCCTTTTGAGATTAGAGAAATGGAAATAACAGTCGATCGGTGAGGAGCTGAGCAAACAGATCGGGGACAATTTTATTGCTCAGAAGCAAGAACACTCATGCACCCAGGGCCGGATTCACAAAGGTAAACTTACACTTTTCTACTTTTCGGTATTTACAAAGGTAAACTTAGACCAAAAGTCTAACTTTACTACTTTTCTGTATTCACATAGGTAAACTTAGACCAAAAGTCTAAATTTACTACTTTTTGGTATTCTCAAAGGTAAGTTACTACTTGTAAAGTTAGACTTTTGGTCTAAGGTTACCTTTGTGAACATCGAAAAGTAGTAAACTTACACAAAAATGTACGTTTACCTTTGTGAATTGGGCCTCCAGATGGGAGTCATGCTTCATCATCAAGCAGCTATTCATTGGGCCAGCGCTGCAATGCCCAACGGGCCCCTCGAGGGGGCTCTTTGCAGGTCGTCTTTTTAAAAATAGGATGCAGTGGTGAAGTGTGGGTGGAGGTGTTCTTTGTTTAGATTTGTGTGTAGTGATTTAAAAATAAGTAATAGGTACCAAAGGGATTTTTAATGTGGAGGTCCTTTTGTTATGAGTAAAAACAGTGTGTGGCTGATTATGGATGTAATGATCCAAAACAGCTCATAATGGAGTGTACATTGAGGTCAACTTGTTTCTTGAAAGAGTTGTTTCTGTCAATTACGGTAAATCATCAGGACCCATAAACCTAATCTCCGGGTGATTGGGGAAGTGAATGTGATACTTGTACAGAAATACCAAATCACAAGGAATACTGCAGCCCTCTGTAAGTAGAGTATACCTGCAGGTATCTAAATAATGACCTAGAGAAAGGAAAAACAAAGGCAGGGAAGAGAGAGTCAATTAAAAACAAGTCTGGGTATTCAACTATCATGCCCGTGTTTAGGTATGATAATGCAGAAAAGCATCTGTTACCATGCATACCAAAACTACACTTGGCTTAACAATGCAGTCAATACCACGACTGTGCCGTTACCACGAGTTCCATTACAACGCAATTCATTACTACAATTTTTTTAAGGGAAACACTGGACTTTGGAATAGTTTAAATTACTATTTCAACTCCAGTCGGTGTATCAGTAGGGAAAGTGTTGGACTTAAAATCCAACACCAGTCCAACACCGCATTCCCTAAAGCAAGTCATTGTAATGACATGCGTTGTAATGGAACTCATGGTAAAGTTGTAGTCATGGTACTGACTGCATTGTAAAGGCACTATGAGATAATGGCTGTGTTGTAATAGATGTTTCCCAATAATACATTAGGCTATCTTGATTCAATACATGCCAAACAGTGAAATCGCACCTGTCTGTGAAAGGTGCAACATAACAAGAAAAACTGATGAACACTCAAGCAGATGACACACTGGTGAAGTGAGGCATTACATCTTTTATAAAGTACATAGGGGTCATCCACACTGGATCAGGTAAAAATATCCATGGTTATTTCAATGGATTAATTATGAGATAGCACTATTAACCTGTGTGCACTGTATTAGTCAAAATGTTAGTGGATGGCTGTATTACCTATACAGAAAGCCACATTTACATAATCGTACTATAATCAATGAATTTGCTCATGTTACTATATTTGTTTAGCTGCCATTTTTCCCCTAAACTTTGGCATGACTATGATTAGATCTAGGCCACTTTAACTGTTTTCTTATTAACTGCACTTCTTTCCTTGCATTCTTTCCTCTGCAGGTGCTTATCAAGAAGCGCTTGTTAGCTAGAATAGTCCTTTGTTAATTGTTGAAATTTTTAGATTAGATATTTTAATTAGAACTTGCCCATGAATGTGAAGTGCGTGGGGATGGCAGACCAGACTATTACTATATTCAAGGCCATGCAGCTGTATGCTTCTTTGTTCGGTGATGGGAATGTTAAGAGTTCCCAGGAGACATGGGAATGTTAAGAGCTCCCAGGAGACACTGTACCCCAGTTGGTTCAACCAGAGGTAGATGATGGGACGAAGCTTCCAGAACCTTCTAATGTGTAGTGATGGTGTGATTCTTAGTATAGCTAAGCAGATCCTGGCCTGACTTCGCTGAGAGAAGACTTTTCTCAAACTCTGCTGATTCTCCCTGCCCAGAGTATTGAACTTTATGCTTGTGCACCCATGCCTTTCTCCGTGAATCTTAATTTGGTTCATTTCATACTGACACCTTCCTTTAAGAAACTTCCCCTTCCACATTCAATGCTTTATTTAGAATAGGCAACTACCTTTATGGAACCAATGTTATCTTGCTCTGTGCTCCCTATGCCATCATATTTTGCATTTCTTTCTTTATAATATATACATTTAGATTGCACAACTATATAGATATGTATGCTTCTTGGATAAATTGATGTAATGATTGATGTGTATTTTTATAAACCTTCATAGTTTGGACACCAACCGCTTTGTTGTTCTTACGGAGCCAAATTGGATTCACTATCTTCGAAATGTGGTGTTGATGCTAACTCCTTTCATACATTTTCAGTCTACAACAAAAGGTCCATATGACCAAAGGCGCAAATTGATAAAAAATTGTACCACAGCCTACATATCCAGATAGTTACACGTGATCAGCACTAAAATTGCTTAGGTCATTTTAGAGGTTTGCATGGGAAGAGCGCATATCGATGTACAACTGTAGGTCTTTTGGGTTGTCTTAGGATGAAAGCATTATCAAACTATTAACCACCATATTATGCTGTGAAAGTGTTATGAAAGCAATACCTGATTGTTGTTATGTTGTGGAGACTACAACTAAACCGTATAGTTTAATTTTATTTACCTATGATGGAAAACCGAGCAGCCCAGAATCAAACGTTACTTAATGTGCAATGTATGAGTGTTTTTTGGTGAAAAATCCACTTGAAAGATGCATGTTATTTTATGATACTGAACAAAAAGAAATATACAGAGAGAATCTTCACGACACCCCACTTTCAGTGTTTGGCTGCTTTAGGTCCATTCAATTGTCTGTAATTCACATTTTGGCTCATACTCCGGAGTATTTCCTGTTTGCCAACCTCTGTGACTTTAATTATTACCCTAGGTTTAAGGTTGCATCTTTGGAGTACATCTATTGCAGAGCATGAACTGTGTCTTGCCCTTGCACTGCAAGAGAGGTGCATTATTAACATCACAATGCTCACACTTCACACCTCTGGGGCTAGTTCGGTGCAACCACGCACAAGGAAGAACTCTGTTCTGCACGACGATGTTTGTGTAGAGCACGACCCTATATGGCAACACAAATCAAGACAATCATGTAAAACGCATACAGACCTTGTCAGCAGTATCTGGAAACGTGTTTTTCTTTTACATTCTAAAGCCTGTGTATATCGAAACCGTGTGCCTTTGATCCACAATATACTCTGTGATGAAATGATCTACTGAAGGCAAATTTCTATACCATATTTAAATGAACAGGCGCTGCATGCAATTTGCCCGGAATATCAGCAGATGCTGCACATAGATTGTGCCACTGCTCCCAGTTTTTGAATTAGAGCTTGTTTAATGCTACAAGGACAGAGTGGCACAGGAAGGAGAATGACATGTGGCACTACATTTGGCGGATGTTGATCTATATAATAAATGTATAAAAACATCTGCAACAAGCAAGGGGGTCGCTGGTACATGCTGACTTCCACTGGCAGTAAAACGTGATTGAGCCATCATCAGCTGTGCATTAGCACAAGCCCATCTGCGCCAGTCCGCGACCCGACCACGACCAGCGCCAGGAACCCTGGACCTCGGACCCACCAGCGCTACAGCTCCTCGGCCCTCCACACACTCAACGCAGGCCAGGACAACAACTGCAAGCATCTCCACCAATCGACACCCATGGACCCTTCACCTGCCGCCACTGCAGCCACTGCTTCGCCTTCACCGAGACCCAGGACCCTCCACAACCCTCCCGCCACAACACCACTGCACCCCAAACCCTACAATGCATCCTCAACGTCCGCTACCACCACAGACATGCCATAGAAATCTGGGACCTCATCGACAGCACCACCCCCGACGTCGCCTTCTTCACGGAAACCTGGACAAACGCCACCTCGTGACCAGACATTGCTATCGCCATCCCCTAAGGATAAAAGTTCACCCGGAAGGACCGCCCCAACTGCACCGGAGGAGGCATCGTCATCACCCACAAATCCAACCTCTGACTGAACACCCACACCGACAGGCCCACAGACCTGATGGAACACCTTCACTTCAAGATACAGCCCAACCCGACCACCACCCTCCGGGGTACCCTCATATACAGACCCCCCAGACTCCACGCACCTTTCACCGACTCCATCACTCCACACACCATCACCTCCACTGACTACACCATGCTGGGAGACCTCAACTTCAACCTCGACAACCTCCAAGACCCCAACTCCACCTCCCTCCTGGACAACCTCCTCAACATTGGACTTAAGCAGATCATACCAGAACCCATGCACTCAGCAGGACACATCCTCAACCCCATCTTCAAGGCGGGAAACTCCATCACCTTCAGCCACACCTCCGAACTCCCATGGACAGACCATCACTGCATCCACTTCACCTTCAAAACAACCATCACCCGCAAACCTCCAAACCAGCTCCCACGCAGGAACTGGAACAAGATCTCTGATGACCAGCCCACCGCCTCCTTCAGCAGCTCCACCCCAACTGCCACGGACGACGACCCAACCACCGCAGCCCGAACCCTGCACAATTGGATCACCGACTGCACCAACACATCGCCCCTCTGAAGTAAACTACCAACACACACACCAAGAGAGCCAGCTGGTTCTCCACCGAACACCGAGAATCCAGATGAACCTGTAGAAGTCTCGAAAAGATCTGGAGGCACTCCAAAACAACAGCAAACCATGACAACTTCAAAGCAGCCACCACCGCCCACCACAACCGCATCAGAAACACAAGGAAGAAAGCACACCAGGACAGAATATCCACCCATGCACACAACAGTAAGGAACTATTCAGCATCATCAAAGAGTTTGCCCAATCCAACAGTGAGACTACAGACATCCCCTCTTCCAGGACCTGTGCACCAAACTCAGCTCCTTCTTCCAACACAAAATCAAGACCATCTACGACAACTTCGACGATGATAACCAACATGCGGAACCTACACCTCCCACACCCGACACCACGCAGCCTACACTTGACAGCTGGGCCTCTCTCTCCACCGAAGACACCCTGAAGACCATGAAGTCAATCCACTCCGGGGCCCCCATGAATCCCTGCCCCCATCACATCTACAACAGAGCCGCTGACATCATCGTCCCCGAGCGTTGCCAAATCATCAACCGCTGCATCGAGACTGCCTCCTTTCCCGACGACTGGAAACATGCTGAGATCAGCCCTCTCCTGAAGAAACCATCAGTGGACTCCACCGACCTCAAAAAATTCAGACCCATCTCTCTACTCCCGTTTCTGGCGAAAGTCATTGAAAAAGGCGTCAACAGCCGGTTCGCCAGTTCGCCTCCTTCATTAAAGAAAAGAACATCCTCGACACCTCCCAATCCGGCTTCAGGAAAAACCACAGCACTGAAACCGTCCTCCTTGCCGCAACAGAATACATAAGCTCCCTCCTCGACAGAGCAGAGACTGGGGCCCTCATCCTCCTTGACCTCTCCGCAGCCTTCGACACCGTCTCTCACCGCACCCTAACCCGCAGACTCCACAACACAGGGATCCGGGACAAGGCCCTCGACTGGATCCGCTTTTTTCTCTCCGGCAGAACACAGCGGGTCAGACTCCCACCCTTCCTCTGCGATCCCACACCGACCATCTGCAGAGTTCCCCAAGGATCCTTCATCAGCCCCACCCTGTTCAACATCTACATGGCCCCACTTGCCCCCATCATCAGATCCTACGGACTCAACATTGTAACCTACGCAGACGACACCCAACTCATCCTCTCCCTACCCAACGAACCCAACGTCTCCAAACACAACTTTTAAGAGTGAATGGAAGCAGCCACCTGGTGGATAAAGAACAGCTGCCTACAACTCAACACAGACAAAACCGAAGTACTTATCATGGGCCCACACCCCAATGCCTGGAATGACATCTGGTGGCCCCCTGCTCTCAGGAACCTGCCCTCCCCCACGTACCACGCACGCAACCTCGAAATCATCCTGGACTCCGAACCCAAAATGGTCTGCCAAATCAACGCTGTCTCATCCGCCTGTTTCCACACCCTCCGAGTCCTATGAAAGACCTTCAAATGGATCCCCCTTGAACACAGAAAAACCGTCACCCACACCCTCATCAGCAGCAGACTCGACTACGGCAGCACTCTCTATGCCGGAATTAACAAGAACCTCACCTGCAAACTCCAGAATGTCCAGAACGCCTCCGCCAGACTAGTCCTCAACCTACTGCGCCACTGCAACATCACCCAACACCTGCGGACACTACATTGGCTCCCCATCGAGAAGAGAATCACCTTCAAGCTTCTCACCCACGCCCAGAAAGCCCTCCACAACACCGGACCGGCATACTTGAACTACCGCCTCTCATTCCACTCACCCCAAACATCCCTCGGCTCAGCCCACCTCTCCCTTGCGACGGTGCCTCGCTTCACGAAGACCAGAACAGGAGGTCGCTCCTTCTCCTTCCTCATGGCTAAGGCATGGAACACCCTCCCACTGTACCTCAGACACCGTGAACATCCGGGACCTGTGCCCCCCCCCCGCCCAGCGCCTTGAGACCCTCCCGGGTGAGTAGCTGCGCTTAACAAATCCATGATTGATTGATTGATTTTGATCCTCTGTGATAGAATTGGAGTATGAGAGGCCACTGCTTTCGGTCACAGTCACCACGGGCTATGAAGCTTCCAGGACCTGGCAAAATGTGTGGTACCATGTACTGGAGTGCCTTCTAGGCCAGTGGAAGAGACTGCATTAATTCACAGGACATTTCTCAAAAATGTACTAGAATGTTGATTGTTTGGCCTCGGCTGCCCTCACCATAAACCTTCATGTGTGTCTTTCATGGAACCTGAGCACGATTTCCAATATTTGGTACATAAAGAGTTTGCCTCTATCACGTTACCTTGATGTTTTCTAGATCAGAAAAACACATGCAATGCATGTTTTCCCCCGTACTCGGTAAAGGACCTTGCCCGTGATTGTTTACAGTGACTGTTGCAAAGAGAACATATTTTATTCAATAGTCAACAGCTGCTGCTTTTAAAGAGTTGTAAACTTTCCATGCATATGTGTAGATATTTGTGTTGGTCTAGCATTCTATTCTGGATTCTTCATATTGAACAATTTCTAAGATCATGCCAGGTGTGCATTCCAAAGTCTTGGCCCTTTTTTGTGTATTGCTCAACTACTCAGCTTTAATGATTTGGATAATAGACAAGATAAGATGGCAGGGAAAGTTCTGGTCATTTTCGTTTGTTGATTGCTTCATGTGCAGTAGTCCCTCGTGGATGTAGGACACATTTATTTTACAGCAGCACCCCCAGTTTGTTGTTCTGTTTGGTTTAGACCTAATTGTCTGGCTGTGCAGAGCATCTATGGGAGTTCCGTCTGCAGGAGTGTGCAAATGCACAAAACTCTAACTCAACTTTGGAAGGTTAATAAAATACACAATTGAGGATGTGATAGGTATGTGGTATTGCTGTTTTACTAGTGAGGGTGCTAAGAGCTATTAATGCCCATCTGCATGTTGGTGATGATTCCACAATTCCACCCCTAAATGTAGATACAAACCCACTTTTTCTTAACGCCCCTTCTCCACTCAACATAGAATGCAAGAAAATTGTAGATATTATCTGTGTGCTGAGTGAGGCCTTTGGGTGAGACAGTCGGTGCATTCCATAGACGGCTTCAATTGCACTTTTTTAAGCGCCGAGATAAAATTCATTTTGTGATGCGCATTCATAAGTGGTAGTTGTGCAGCTTTCAATTTAAGGCCAGGTGCAGTACATGTTAAATGATCCTAGTTACAATGCATGCATAACTGAACACTCAATAACAGAGTAAAACCCGTGTAGGCGGGCAAACGGTGTAAGTCATTCGATTATACTCTGGCAGGAGACCTGTGAGCTTGCCAGATCAGAGGAGGCCCTGGAGTCTGCCACACTAGCAGAGGGCAGCCATCATGTTTGAGGTCTCTACCAGCTCAACAATGATCGCACTACCTACAGTGCTCAGATTGAGTGGCAGATGTGTTGCAGGCAAAGCAGGATGTCGTGCGAGAACCCTGATTTTTGGCTCTGCTCAGTTTTTGTACAATAAAAAAGCTTTGACCCTGCTACATGTAAGGGCCATTGATAATTTTCTCTGCCGAGGATCACCATGCCTTGCATGCGATTCAGTGATTCAGTTATTGATGCTCTGCTGGGTCAAGAGTTTATAAGTTTTGAAGCATTTGAGGCTCTGTTAGTGAAACCTATATTCTCCAACCTATAAATGAGGACTAGAGCCATCATATTGGCAGATAGAGTACCTAGTACTTTTAGTGAGTTCTCTGTATCTTCAAATCTTTAAAAATGGTCCTAAGAATTGGAACAGGTGTATGGGCATATCAGTCATGTACTTGCAACACAACAGCAACCAGCGCTTGCACAGCCTTTGGCTGTGCGCTTGAGGATTGGGTTTATGGCCTGTGAACAACTTCCCATAGATAGACAACCCTCAGATCACACAGCCTGTTGCTTTGCACTGCGGGGATTGGTGGAAGAGCCTTTCCTTTGGAAAAAACCTAGAAAAAACTTACTGTTGGTGGCCAAACTCTGCTGCAAGTACCATTCAACCATACACAGTGGAGGATAGCTGCAGGGCCTGGCCTTTGACCAGGCACTGCACCTAACATACTATAGGTTGACATCCATTATGCTCTGCCTTTGGCAGTGCACTGTGGGAGTTGGCTGCAGAGCATACCCTTCTGCCAGACCCTGCTCCAACCCTCGCTGTCACTCAACATTGGCTAAAGGTCCTAAACCCAACCTACCATTGAAAGAAAATCTCTTATGCTTAAGGAATTCAGCCAGGCACTGGAGGAGCTGTTTCAAAGCCCAACCAACCACGGTCAGTCACCCCCTTACTGAACAGATTTACACCAAATTAAGAAACATCACTCAAATGAGTTAAATTTTAGTTTCACTGCAAATTTGGTGCTCTCCTTTTCAAATTATATTTTACGTAGTGGCTAGCCCAAAAAGAAACACAGCATTCTTTAGCCTCCCCACCCATTTATTCCCCCTGCTGGACTTACCTGCACACAAGGGATGAATACTGTGGGAAATCTGTCTTTTTCTGCATGGCCACCCTAGATTTTTCACTTTATTCTGGACCCTATTTTTGTTGGCTTTAATTTTCTGTGCACATTACCTCTGTTAACCAGGAGTAAAGTGCCTGTGCTCCCCCTTTGAACATGGTTAAATTGGCTTATTCCTGATTGGCACATGTAACTTGCACGTACATCCCTATAATATGATGTAGAAAGTGCAACCTAAGCCTGGAAGTTAAATGCTACTTGTGGACTGCCAAACACAGAAATGGGCAACCCAATAAACCCTTGGACATTTGGGTAATGTACAAGTTCAGGTAAAGATGCCCTCAAGGGATTCTTTTCGAGATCCGAGATCTCTTTAATTTCAAAACATAAATTAACACTTTGGTGCACGTGAAAGGAATAAAACAAGATGCCAGGAGAATTCTTGTGTATTACCTATCTGTGTGGTGTAGGACCTTCCCTTTGTTGTGGGTACAGGGCCTGATCCATCCAGGATGTTAGAGTTAGGTGTGAGAGGGCACTGGTGATTACCGTAGTGCCCTATACACCCACAACCCTGAGAGGCTACGTTCAGTGTGACCAAAGGCATTTACTATCTTGAAAATGTCCCGACAGATGGCATTTTGAACATGTTTGCATTAAGGCAAACATGAACTGCTGAAAAGGTGGGTAGGGTTACCCCAAGGCACTTTTACCCCATTGGTGAAGGAATGCTATAACCAATGGAGTAAAAGTTCCCTGGGAATCATTCCCACCCATTAGCTAGTACCGTGCACAAATATGGTACAAATGTAACACTTCAAGGCATCCCATCAAAACGTTTTCTGGATCTGCAGAAGAACAGAAGAGACCTGGACCTAATGTGTGTGACCTGAGAGGAGCCATTAAGGACTGGGCCTGGTCCCCATTATTCAAAGAAGTGGACTCTAAGTGTCAGTTGACTGACCTGTGTGGCTGCAGGGACACAACAAGCTTTTACCAAAAGGGCCCAGCTGACCTGTGGAAACTGCACTTGTATGGGAGTTTGCTGATGGACTCTACTGTCACCTTGAGAGTCGCTAAGCACCTTCCTTTAAGTCCTGGGGTCTTTGATGTGTACTCCAGTTGTTGTTGGGGGTACTGGAAGAAAGTTTAGAAACTTTTTTGAACTTTTGGACTTCCACATTTTTCTCCGGGACCAGTCCACTTGTGGTATTTGACTAGGGTTCCATTGCAGTTAGCCTCAAATTGTGCCCAGGTCCCAGCCTACCGCAGCCATTGACTATCATTGTAGCTTTGAAGATATTCCTAACTTAAGTTTTAAAAAATCATTTCACCTTAGAGGATTTCTGTTTATTTGTTGTCATTTTGTGTATTAAATTTTACTCTATTTTTCTAATTGGGTTTGGGATTTTTATGGGTTGGTATGTTGACGTTATTTCTTTTTTAGTACAGTATAAATACATGTTACATTGCACTAAGTTAAGCTTGTTAGATCTGTGCCATAGCAACCAAGAGTTTGAGCACAGGTTAATTTAGTCACTTGGATGGTTCACCCTGACAAAAGTTGTGATTATTCCTTGAAGTGGGGAATCCCCCCAGTTTCATGCAGATACCCACACACTCCACATAGTTAAAGTACAGTTATGTTTATGAATTAGAGCCACCCCTTGCTGAACCTAAATGTGTCAGATTTATCAAGGTTTTGCGTCACCATTGTGCCACGCAAGGGGGTGCAAGGGTGGCACAAAACCTACGTAAGATTTATCAAGCCACGCAAGGAAAC
Organism: Calotriton arnoldi; assembly: GCA_963921515.1. Lineage (NCBI taxonomy): Eukaryota > Metazoa > Chordata > Amphibia > Caudata > Salamandridae > Calotriton > Calotriton arnoldi. Next base: position 1,373,108 of record CAWUFW010002860.1, read on the forward strand.
CTTGCATGGCCCTGCATGGTTTGATAAATCTGGAGTAACACAAGGTAGTGCAAATTGTTGCCTTGCTTCTGCCCCAGGGAGGCATTCTATGGGTGGAGTATGAGTGTTTCCATGCATCCACCCATGGAGGTTGGCGCATTCCCAGATTTACCATTAGTGATAGACATTGAAATGCGTAAAAATGCTACACCTCTTCAGGTGAGGTGTAACGAGGAGACATATCTTTTTTCTGTCTACTTATGCTGCATTCTGTAGCACAGATAGAAAGAGAAAAATGCCTCAGAGGATTGTTTTTGTGCAGGAAGGTGTCCTTCCTGCACAAAAACGAGGTGTTCGTACTGCACAAAAACGATCCTGCCTACAACGCAGGCACCGTGACAAAATGGTGCGTGCGTTGGTGCTTGGCAGTCAAAAGTGTGCCAGCAGTAGGAAAGGACAGGAATGCGCCATATAATGTTAAATATGGCACATTCCTGCCCTTTCTCTGTCATGCAGCGCAGCAAAGCAAGGTGGCTTGCTGCGTTGCACTTCATGAAAAATTATAAACATGAGCCTAAATGGATAAAAACATTTTTTTACATTTTTGCAACTATTTTTTATTTTTCTAATAACTTTGGTGCTGCTCAATGAATGTTTCATAAACTTTAAATAATGTTTATCTGGTTTATGTACAGCATGAAAAGTTTCATGCAGATCCAGGAGGCAAGAAATAAAGGGGAGTTATCAAAAAAGCACCATTTCCTATTTCAATTCTCATAGAAATATTTTTTCTCTGCTACCGATCCGGGATTGGAGCTAGACCTATATGGTTGTAAGTCCCTTTCTTTGGTTTTGTATAGAGTTTTTGAGGAAAAAATGCATCAAAAGGACGTTGAATGGTTAAAAGTTAAGATATATCTGTGCTACTAGTCCACAAACTGCCCTTGAACCTGGTTTCAATGACAGTTCGCAATTAGGTATGGTAACATTTGCCGCCTTTGTCTATTTCAGGTATGCAGACCTAAAGTTGGGTCCTTCAACCCGAAAGCGCTAATGGAGGCAAAAGATAATTGTCTATCACAGGATGCTGGATATGGACCTTGTATCCTGAAAAAATGAAAATAAAAGCCATAATAAGGGGCATGGTGGGCATACCCTAACCTTCAGTCCTAAGTGGGGTACCCCCAAAGATTAAAATTAAATATTAGTTGGTTCATGTTGCAAGGTCTATGAGCTCATTCCAGAGTTTGTGAAGTCTAGTCATACACCATCATGTTCGATAATGTGTGATGTTGGTACAGAGCCCTTAAACTATTAAACACAAGCACTGTGTTAGGTCCCCTGCCGTAATTTGTGGACTCTGTACAGAGCTTGCGAAATGTGAACCTCGTTGACTAGTGTTGGGTCCACTGCAGTATTTCATAGATCTGCACTGTCTTTGTAACTATGGCACTCATGAACCAATATTGGGTCCCCATTGGGGTCCCAGCCACAGTTCGCAGAGTCTGTACTGGGTTTGTGATCAATATTCTCCATGAGGTTGCATTGAGTCCCCTTACTAAAATCAAAGTCTATAAACTATAGACTTGTTCTACTGAGAATCACCCAGAAAAATCATTAAAAGAGCTTGTCCCTATTTACCTGTAGGCCTTGAAAGGCCACCCGCAGGGGGTTGATTGTAGGTCCTGGCCTTTGGCCATTCGCTGCTGTCCACCCCTGCTGTGTATGGCCAAAAGTCATGTGCAGTGAGTTTGACTAAAAGTTGCAGGCTTGGACTTTTTTTTAACTAAAAAAAGACTTTTCCTTCCTGAAAGAAATTGAACAGTGATACAATGAAAATGGTTGAATGGAATTACACCAAATTTGGCAGAAAGCTAGATATTAGTCCAGAAAGCATGCTTTATGTGATTTGGTGTAAATCTATTCAGTGGTTTTTCAGATCATGTAATTTCACAAAATAGAGCGATTTGATCCCTTCAGCCAACTCGCTCCCGCTGGAGAGAGGCTTCCCGCAGGACCATCGTGTCCTCTGATTGGCTGGCTGCAACATGGAAAGAAATGTTGCGGTGGTCATTTCAGGACTAGGGACCAAGGGGCATATTTACGTTCCCTGGCGCATCCCTGCATATCAGCAGGGATGCGCCAGGAAAAATGCGTCACGCAAGTTTACCCTTGCGCCACGTCCGATGCGCCGCATTTACAATGCGGCGCATCGTGGCGCAGGATAAGCAGATGCGTGACGCATCTGCCGGCGAAAGGTTGGTGCAGTGCTGAAGTTGTGTCGCAAGCGCGGCGCAACTCCAGCACTGTTCCAACCTTCCCTATCCCTAACATGGTGCGTCAATCCTTACGCCTGCTTGAAGCAGGCGTAAGGATTTGACGCACCAGCGTCGGAAAAGTGACTGCGTGAAATCTTGTAGATTTCACTACGTCACTTTTCCGAGCGTTCCTGCGCCGGAACGCCCCCTGCGCCGGTACGCCCACATGAAACCTGACGCAGGTTTCATGTGGCGCAGGGGTTTACTACGTGACGCATCTCCCTAGATGCGTCACGTTGTAAATATAGCGCAACGCGGCGCATGGTTTGCGTCACCGCTGCGTCACATGCGTGACGCAACGGCGGCGCAAAAGTGGCGCAAGGGGCTTGTAAATATGCCCCTTAGCGTCTAATTTATATTTTGGCAGATGGAATACTCCATCACAAAACATAATGGATATCCTGCCCGCTGTATTACAACTACATGATATCCTATGGCATTTCTAATTCGGTGGACGGGATATCTGTCACACTTGTGACAAAGTATCCCATCGGCCAAAGTATAAATCACCTCTTAAGTTCCCAGTCCTGAAAAAGTTTTAAAAAAAGAATATAGATGGGCAGGGTAGGGATACCCTTTTGTAGGGGGTGTCCTCGGCGTTAAAAATGTTGTTTTTTGCTTCGATCATGAGGTTCTCCCACGGGATGGCGGTATAAAAAAACATCACCAATGGTAATAAATGGCGTAACATGCCTTTGCACGGCTGAATATAGGGTTTATGACCTGGTATTTTTCATTTGTATTTGCCTCAACAAAACGCATTCAAACCTCGATGCAAGAGGTTCCATTTTTGCTGTAAAGTAAAACCACATTGAAGGGATCTCTTGACTCTAAAAAGATTTGTTTCCATGTGTAAAGTAGTCTTATCATCGTTTAAGAGCATGCACACAGAATCCTAAATGTTAATATGTTTTAAAATACCAAATAATAACTTCAAAGTAGTGTTGTTTTGGAACAATCTCCTGCACTGGTTGCCTTGTCCAGCATGCCAGTATGCAATCTTCAGCTCATTAAAAGTGGATTTGTGTATTTTTAAAAGTTTGTATTTATTTTAACTGCAATCCTCATTCTGTTGACTTCTGTCTGTGCCCTGAGGTAAGCAAACGCTGTCAGTGTGGCACCAAAGAGTTAAACTAATAGCTCGCGCTTTTTCCACTTTTACTGCCAGGCTGCTGTACAGTACTGCATGTACAATGACAACATAACGGATTGTAGGCCTTCCTTTGGCATTTTATTCTCCATCCATTCTTAACCTAAGCAAATGTTAGGTCATTATGATCCGAAAAGGGCGGCTCCCACAAGACGTGTTCGATGAGTTGGAAGCCGCATGTAATCTTTCATGTTGACTTTTCCCAACCAAAGCAAATCTTCCCATTCTGAGCATCCCTTTGCCACTGACACAGCAGCTGGGGGCGTCTAACATGCTCTTAGTTGGCGATTCACGTATACTATTCTAGAGAGGATACAGCGTTTGGGGAGGTGCAAGAGCTGGGGTCACAAACGCGCACAGTCTGCACTTTTGCAAAGTTTTTTTTAGCGTTCATTGGAATTATTTATTCTTCACTTATGTTGTTAAAACGCGTGCCTTTCTCATTAGCAGTTTTCGAGTGTGTTTGTGTACGTGCAATGTGATACTGTGCTGTGAGTTACTAGTATCATCCTGCAAATATATAGATCTCAGCATATTGTCCAGCACTGTACCCATCAAGGTAGGTGTATATAATTTAGCATTACTGCTCCTGCATTTATTTTGTACTAGCCGTGACCGTTTTCCTAGATGCAGGAAACCCGGAACTGATTTTACCACTCCGGCTGACAAAAACGCATGAGGCTTTGGCTACTACAACAATGAAGCGTTGACCCCCATTCCTCCCTGAATTTTTTCTTTGGGAAGGGGACAGCATTCACAGTTAACCTATGTCAGAACTCATCTTTCACTACTCTCTCCTTCCTTCCCCTTTCCCTCCTGCCCCATACAAAAGCCCCCACATTCACTTACCACCTTCTCAGAGCAGGTGGGAAATGTGTGTGTTAAATGGAATAAAGAGTGCTGGGCAGAACACCACATGGTAATTCCGCCTCTGAAGTTATACCCCCATTCCAAGGGGATTTTCAAGGGGACGGCAAGCAACTGCAATACCGGCTGCTAGGAATCTCCACGTGGAATTTCGCAATCAAAGTCATAGTGATAGCTGATTTTTTTGAGTATATATTTTTGCTATTCTGCTATACAACCATGCAAACTATGTATGCATTTCTCATGTTATCCAAAGTGTTCGCTGCATACATTATACTCATCTGAAGTTTTTTGGCCCCGGTCACTAAAACCATTAAGTTTTAAACATATTTCGATGGCTGAAAATTGCTAAATTTGCACCTGATAGGTTTGAACAAAAGTTTAACTATTGGTCATAAATTGTTTTTCTTCTGCATAATTGTAGCATACTACTAGGCAGCAAAAACTTCCATGCAAGTGGTGGCTAGTGAGCATTACTGGGCATGGTTAGACCTGCGAGTTGTGAGGCCCAAAAATATGTAATTTTTAAGTGTACTAAAACTCCTTTCTGACGGTTTTCACCCAAGAAATGATCAGATATATTTCGAGGGCTGGAATAAATGCACTTCCAGGGTATGAAAGCAAATGGAACATTCCCAGACTTTGTGGGGGTGTATGGGGAAATGTTCTAAACCAATGAAAATATATGTTCAAGTAGGAGAGAAAATCTCTGAACACACTTTTTGTGAATTGGGGCCCGTTTCACTTGTTTTATACATAGCTCTAACCTTTTCACTGATTACAAATATTAAAAAGCTGTGACAAAAGTGAGGAAATGTATGGTAATTCCTGCAAAGATTTAAATTTTTTATACTATTCTGACCTGCCTTCACAAGCCAGGCATTTCACTTTATCAATGACATATCATGTCTTATGTGGATGCGGTTGGGGGCACGGGGGGAAGCAACATAACAGGGAGACATTGTGCTTAGAGACCCCAAATAATAAAAAAAAGCAGAAACATAGTACAATTGTCATCAAGATGAAGCGAATCTTGATGGAATACCTTAAAGAATTGACTACGAAATTTAAGAGCATATTTGCAAGGGGATTGCGCCACCGGAATATCCTTTTTTCTGACATTCCAGTGGCGCAAAGTCCTGCTCCATATTTGCAAAGTGGCTTAATGCTGCTTTGTAAATATGGTACCCTTTCACACAGATATCTGTGTGGAAGGGGCATGCAATGAGTGTTTCTATGGGCGTTCCACTGCAACACAACACTGATTGCTTTTTGACGCGTTCCCAGATTTACAAGGATGTGTAAATCTGAGGCAGCACCAAAAACTAACGCCATTCAAAAGCAGGCGTTAGATTGGCGCAACGAGGAGAACTACATTTATTTCTCCTCATTTTTGCTCTTTCTATTAGTGCTGCATTCTGCAGCAAACATAGAAAGAGCGAATCGGCTTTAAAGAGTATGTATAGGAACGTGTCCCTTCCTGCACATAAACAATCATTCCCTGCAACACAGACACCTTTGTACCATAGTGCAAGGAGGCCCACATTGCAGGGATGACTCCCTGCAACACAGGCACCCTTGCACCATAAGGCACCCTTGCACTATGGTGCAAGGGTGCCTGTGTGAAAGGAAATCATCCCTGCACTAAAGCCACTATTGCACTATGGCACAAGGGTGTCTGTGTTGGCGCTAAGCAGTTATTTTTAGCGTCAGCGCAAGGGAAAACACAGGGGTGTGCCATATTCTTGTAAATACAGAACATCCCAGTGTAAATTATATGATGCAGCGTTGCGCTGCAAAATTGCTAGCAGCGCAGCGCTGCGCCATTTCCTTGTAAATATCCCCCTTCGTTTTTGAATTCCTTGGGCCTTTTTAGACATTCTTCTTTACAGAACAAGGGGACTGTGTGCCTAGAGACTCCACATCATACATAAGCATACCACAACTTTGTTCAGTGTGAAATTAATCTTGATGGAATACTTTAAAGAATGTGCAAAGGAATTTAGTTTTTGAATTCTATAGGGTATTTTAGACATTCTTCTTTAGGAGTTTTCTATATGGTCATGTAACATTTTGAGCCTGATTCTCAAAACATTGGACATTTACACCGATGGGTTACTTCTATGTTTCTTGTAAATTTCTGGCTTTTTTTGCAGGAGGCTTTCCAACCAACTTCGACGGTTTCAATTCTGGCCACCTAATTACAATCTAGGCAGTCGAAATTGAAGCCGGCCGATCATTACGGCTGGATTCTGATGGGCTCAAGGAGTCGGATACCGGCCCGTAATCCCAATGGACGGCGTTTCCACCATTGTGATTGAGATGCTCGGTTTCCAACAGGCTTTTCATGCCGGACTTTCCAAAATGAAAAGCCTGTCAGAAAGCGAGTTTGGGGGCCCCTGCAGGGCCCCCTACTCCTTGCAGCCTCCGGTTGGGGGCTGATGTTAATCCCTGTACCATGTGGCAGGCACCTTGAGGTGCCTGCCATGCAGTGCAGGGATTAACAGAATCTCCCATTTCCCTATGGGAGCTTGTGCTACGTACGACGAGAGGCGTGTGATGAGAGGCGAGGTGAGCGAGCGGGCGAGCAGTGTTCCTCAGTGCAGTGTCCCGCACCGCACCGCACACTGATTACGGCACTGTTTACGGCAACTATTCAGCCACAATCCGGCCGTCCTACATGCTGTCCCACACGCCCGCAGCCCAGCCCTGCCCTCACGTACCATCTAGGGAGGTTGCGTATGGCATTGCGCTGCTCTGCAGAGGCCGCGGTAGCAGGTACCATCAAGCACGGACAGAGCGGGCAGTGCCGAGGTCGGTGGTCACGGTCGTGGTTGCGGTGAAGTGCGGCCCGGGAGACCGGCGGCAGGCCATGTGTCAACAGCAACAAGCGAGCAACAAGTAAGCAACAAGCAAAGCAGCCACAGCCCACATTGAGTAACAGCCCAACAGCGAGCTCAGGAGGCCAACAGGTCAACAGGCCATACAGAGGCTGGGCGTTTGGGCGTTTGGAGCGATTGGGAGCGTTGGAGGAAATTTGGGACTTTGAGATCCGGAGCCTGACAGCTACCACAACTAAGGTGAGCAGAGAGGTGAGCAAGAGCAGAGAGCGCGGCCATCATTAGTGGCAGCCGCTGAGTGTTGAGCTTAGCAGACTGCGGAAGCGGCCCAACTAGGTAGGGTGCGGCTTGCGGTCTGCTCGAGTGCCTTGCTCCTGCTTGCCCTCCGAGTGCGCTTATTGTGCCTCTTTCCCCAACCTCCCCCCCTTCCCTCCCCCACCTTCACCTTTCCCCTCACGCAGTTATTTTTGGACTTTAGGCCCGGGTGCAGGAGATCAGTCGCCGGGCAATTTCACAAACATTGTCTCAAGCGCCGAACTGCGAATTAAAAAGCCAAGGAAGCAAAGGAAGCGTAAAGGAAGTACAAAGGGAGAGTGAAGGAAGAGGAAGCCCTTAGGGCAGTTTCTAGATAGAGGATCGATATGAGATCTGGGAGAACTAGAACTGAGGTCACGCCGAAGAAAAAAGCTTGCCAGAATAGCGGGAAGATCAGCAAAGGAGTCCTTTCTCTACCCATAGAAGTGACAAAATTGGAAACAAATTCGAAATCGCCACCAATAGCGTCACCAATATTGTTACTGACGCAATTAAAAAAAACAGTAGGCAGGAACTCAAAAATTACTGACTTCCTAATTTCTCCAGGATTCCGAGTTCAGGATCCAACAACCGGACTTCAGGATCCAATAACAAGAATGTCATCTTTAGCTGGATCCACACCAACATGGCGAGTGTACAGATTAGCATCCCATTGGAGGATAGCTGTAGTACCCCAAAGATCTTGAAAACAACTGGCAATCAAGTAACCGTGTCAGCTCAGATAAATGCAAGTGAAGCGCCACAAACATTACAAACAAATGCAACGAATGCGGCGCTAGAGGTAACAACAAAGCGACGATCCGTAAGTCTTGGGTCATCCCCTCGTACCCATGGGGTCAAATTTAGTGAAGGCCAGGCATTTGTTTCTTCCAGGGCTAGCGTGGCCAGAATGGACAAGTACCTTGCCGAAACTAAAGATTAAAACATTTTGGGGGGACAGTTAGGGGCTCTGCCCATAACTATTTCAGAAATTCAGGAATGTTTAATAAGTTCTTTCGGGCCAACACAGGAAGCCCAGAAGGCAGATACTTCTCTTTTCATCGCAAACAAACAACCACTAACAGGGCTCCTTTATGACTATAATACCATACTCTCTCCAATAAAGACATCGACCAGGGACTGGGCTCACTATTCACTCAAGACTTGATCAATCAATAAAGTCTCGACTAGGGTCTGGTCCTATTACTCAACCGAATACATGTCCGGTAGGAGAGTTCATGGACAATATCACAAGCAAACCAAGAGACGATACCTGCTTTAGCCAGCGAATGGATGCCAATCAGACTAACCATTTTTCACTCCTACATGCTCCGCTATGGTCCCCGTTCATTAATATTATGGAAACCATTTCTTCAGCATTATTCCAACACTCAGAAAAACTAGAGTTGCAAGTCGATCTTTTGCAAGTCCTGGCGTTACATGTTTCTGGCATAGAAAGAAAAATTCAAGAACTAAACTCCATAATAAGATCCTCATACAACGTACCACGAATGCCAATGTTCCAGCACCCTGAATCAATTGAAGTCCATCCCGGCGATCTTGACAGACATTCTGGTAGAAGTAAAAAAAACAATGGACATCATCACAACTGCTGTTTGTGCTTCCACCAAAATAGCTTTAAAGCAACAGAACACCATTATTCCTCCGGGCACTTTGGAAAGCGCGGAAATGGATGGCATCTCAAGAGATCTAAACTCAGACACGCAGATAGAAACATCAAATAATACGTCTATGCAAAGTAATCATCAAAGCAATTACCAACGTGACGACCCAATGCTTGATGCAGTAGCTTTAAAACAACAGCAACAACAACCCAGTAATCCACTAACAAAACGGGAACGTAAGAGACTGAGAAAGTCAAGGCAAAACAAGCAAAAGAGAAGCCAAGTTATAGCACAGACCTCCGAAAAACATGCCTAAGAGTCATCTCTCTTAAGTGGCCACCACGCGAATCTGCATGAAACTGTTCCTGGAAAAGGGCTTGCAGGAAACAAGGCAAACATGTGCCATTCCGAAAAGCCATCGGAACCTAGACATTAATCCGATTATTGTGGAACGAATATTCCTCCATTAGATTCAACAATACTGCAGAGAAGCAGTCACAAAGACTGTCGGCAATCATCTCCCGCCACTAAAGATCAAAAAGAAGATGGTCCATCATTGCATATTCCCCGGGTAGAACAACGAAGTATATCCCAATACTTCCTCAAACAATCAAAGGCCCAAAATAGAAAGATTTTGGCTGAATCGCAGCAATCACCAAAAACCAGGCATCGTTTGGCAATTCAGACCGATCACTCTCCATTATTAGGCTAGGAGACCAAGTAAAAATTCAAAAAACAAAAGCAGATTCGACCAAACCAGTCGTGATAAAAACAACTAGCTCACACATTTCAACCAAAGGGAAAATGCCCTCAGGAGAAACCAAATTCAGTGGAATTTCTGCAGGACTACATCGCCACAGAGCTGATTGTCTACAAAGCAATGCTGGACAAAATTACCCAGAAGGTTTAGTAACGTTAGAACTGATTCCGCACTATAACTCAAGAGGACACCATGACATTCTTAACCGTAGTGCAATATTAAAGCTTGCAAATTCCATTGAAACATTAAAACATTTAAATACAAACCATATTGAAAGTATTCAATTCAAAATACTCCCAAGTGTAATAGGGAGAGAAATGACGGTTGTAACTTGGAGCGATCCAAAAATCACAATGGAATTTTGGAGCCACAGAGATTTTTTTGCCAAATGGGGAATTGAAATAAGAACAACGGAAATAGAACAGTATCCTGGCCCGCTATGTCCATTAGCTGAGTTAAGATCGGCAACAGACAGCGGATTACTTCGGGGGCAGTAGGACCCACCGTAAGTGCCCAGGAGGGTTGGTCTAACTTACCTATCATCCATCAAGTAGTACCAGAAGCGGCCAGTCAAGTCTGAAAAGTTCTTCTTTCGACCACTCGGGGTATGGAGATTAAGAAAAATGAGGCATGAAAAAGTAATTTAAAATTGTGCTCTTGGAACATCAATGGCTTCGGTAGGAAGACAGAGGAGGCGGACTTCCTAATCTTTTTTTAAAAATTCGACATTCTACTACTTCAGGAAACCTGGTCTATGGCACACACGCCGATTAACAGTTTTAAAGAATTCCATCAACACGCCACCAAAGGTAAAGCATCAGATAGAGCATCTGGTGGTCTATCAATTTACCTTAGTACAAGCATACCATGGTCCTACAAATTGATTGGGCTAGGACAAACTTGGATTCAATGCATACAAATTTTACCACCACAAGATTTTCTCAACGGTTTGCCAAATAACTATGAGGAAAAGTCTTTAATTATATGTAACGTATATATCCATCCAGCATCAAAGGCAAAACAGGAGAAAATCGTGACCCTTAAAGCACTGCTTAAATCACTGCAATCCACCTTTCCACAAGCAGGTATTGTGCTGTCAGGCGACTTTAACATGTTCTTACTCCAAGTGGACCAAGCACAAAATAAACAACAAAATATATTTAAAGGGGAAAAGATTCCCCCTGTAATTACAAATTATCGCAATAAAGATCGCCATGGCCAACTTTGCGCTTCAACATTAGCTGAAATAGGGATGATAACTTTAAACGGATGTCTTCCGCAAGATCAACCAGCGGCACCAACCAGAATATCTAAGCAGGTATATTCTGTCCTAGACTACACAATAGTGGACATCGAGCTATTACAAATGATCTCTAGTTATCAAATAATTCACAGACTAGAGAGTGATCATAGCCCGCAGTCAATTGATTTCCATATCCATATCTCAAGAGCGGCTGAAAGCAATGAATTGTCGGAAGTCCCCAGTCCGTACAACCTAAAAAGGCTTGCGTGGAATGGCAAAAACGCTTGTGAACTAATGAATTACCTAAAAAATGTACCGGCGACCACACAAGAACAAAACTGGAAACAGCCATTAGTAAATTGGGAAAATATGATCATGATGCTGATTACAGAATTTCCATCACAGAAAAAGCACCACGGAAGTAAATCCAGGACAACAACAACAGAGTCTCTCAGCTCATTAGCGGTTAAAAAAAGGGCTTTAACCCCTTTGCTGCTAGGCCTTTTCCCCCCCTGTGCTAAGCCTTTTTTTGGCTATTTGGGGTAGTGCGCGCTTAGGCCCCTGTAACGTTTTGACCACATAAGGTATCCAGGCCAAATTTGCGTCCTTTTTTTCTAACATCATGGGGATTGTAAAGGTACCCAGGGTTTGTGGATTCCCCTGGAGGGGACCCAGAAATTAGCCAAAATACAGCTAAATTTAGTTTTTTGGGGGAAAAATGCGAAAAAAGGGCTACAGATGAAAGCGTCTTGTTTTTTCCCTGCAAATGGCATCAAAAAAGGGGTTGTGGTGCTGAAATAACCATCTTCCCAGCTTTCAGGGACAAGCAGACTTTTGTCGGAAAACCAACTTTTTTTACACAGTTTTGGCATTTTTCTGGGACATAGCCTATTATTGCTATTTTTTGTGCTTTCAACCTCCTTCCAGTTAATGGTAGAAATTGGTATGAAACCAATAATGGATCCTGGACAGCCATACATTTCTGAAAAGTAGACAAAATTCTGAATTCAGCAAGGGGTCATTTGTGTAGATCCTTAAAGTTTTCCTTATAGAAACTAACAGTTAAATAAAGAACAAATTGAAAATTAGTTGAAAAAAACAGCCATTTGTGTCAACGTTTTCACCTGTAACTTCTTCTAATTATGACAGCTATTTGAAAGCAATATACTGTTATATCCGCTGGACCTTTCTGGTTGTGGGGATATATAGGACTTGTAGGTTCACCAAGAACCCGACGAACCCAGAGCCAATAACTGAGCAGCATCTTGCAATGGTTTTTTATTATGTACCGGGTATATAGCAATTATTTTGGGAAAATGTATACATGGAAAAATTGTTATGAAAGACACCTATGTATTTCTGAAATGGGAACAAAATGTAGATTTTAGAAACAGTAGATATTTGCACATTTCCGAAATTGGGAGTACCCATACTAGCATGAGAATTATAGGTCATTTTCCAAAATGACTTATTTTTTACACATTGTCTTTCATTTGGAAGGCAGAAATGCATCGAAAGTCAATAGGTAATAACAGTTGCTCTACAATTCTGTGTTACCCTAAAACTCCCGATAAAAATGGTACCTCACTTGTGTGGGTAGGCCTAGTGCCCGCGACAGTAAGCAGCACAAAACGCAACGTGGACGCACCACATTTTCACAGTGAAAAATTACCCTTTTTTTGCAAAGTGCCTAGCTGTAGTTTTTGAACCCTAGCTCTGCTGGCACTTAGGAAAACCTAGCAAACCTATACATTTTTGAAAAGTAGACACGCAGGGGAATCCAGGATGGGGTGACTTGACTGGCTCTCACCAGGTTCTGTTACCCAGAATCCCTTGCAAACCTAAATAATTGGCAAAAAAACCACATTTTCCTCACTTTTCTGTGGTAGAAAGTTCTGGAATCTGCGTGGATCCACAAAATTCTACCCACCCCGCATTCCCCAAGGTCTTCCGATAAAAATGGTACCTCACTTGTGTGGGTAGGCCTAGTGCCCGCGACAGTAAGCAGCACAAAACGCAACATGGATGCACCACATTTTCACAGTGAAAAATGACCCTTTTTTTGCAAAGTGCCTAGCTGTAGTTTTTGAACCCTAGCTCTGCCGGCACTTAGGGAAACCTAGCAAACCTATACATTTTTGAAAAGTAGACACCCAGGGGAATCCAGGATGGGGTGACTTGACTGGCTCTCACCAGGTTCTGTTACCCAGAATCCCTTGCAAACCTAAAAAATTGGCAAACAAACCACATTTTCCTCACTTTTCTGTGGTGGAAAGTTCTGGAATCTGCGTAGATCCACAAAATTCCACCCACGCCGCGTTCCCCAAGGTCCTCCGAAAAAAATGGTACCTCACTTGTGTGGGTAGGCCTAGTGCCCGCGACAGGAAGCAGCGCAAAACGCAACGTGGACGCACCACATTTTCACAGTGAAAAATGACCCTTTTTTGCAAAGTGCCTAGCTGTAGTTTTTGAACCCTAGCTCTGCCGGCACTTAGGGAAACCTAGCAAACCTATACATTTTTGAAAAGTAGACACCCAGGGGAATCCAGGATGGGGTGACTTGACTGGCTCTCTCCAGGTTCTGTTACCCAGAATCCCTTGCAAACCTAAAAAATTGGCAAAAAAAAAACATTTTCCTCACTTTTCTGTGGTGGAAAGTTCTGGAATCTGCGTGGATCCACAAAATTCCACCCACCCCGCGTTCCCCAAGGTCTTCCGAAAAAAATGGTGCCTCACTCGGGTGGGAGACCCAAGTACCCGCGACAGGCAAGGGCCCACAACGTATTGAGGCGACCTCAAAATGGCCTATCACAAAACGACCTGGTTTTGCAAGGGGGGTCCCATGAGGTTTTGGCCCGGGGCTCGGCGGCCACCTAGGGAAACCTACCAAAACCACACATTTCTGAAAAGTAGACACCCGGGGGATTCCAGGGAGGTATGGCTTGCGTGGATCCCCCAACATTTTCTTACCCAGAATCCCCTGCAAACCTTACATTTTGCTGAAAAAATCCCTTTTTTCACACATTTTTGTGTGGTAAAGTTGTGGCATCACGGGGCTGACACAAATTTCTTACCACCCAGCGTTCCCCCAGGTCTCCCGATAAAAATGGTGCCTCACTCTGTGGGAGGCCCAAGTACCTGCGACAGGCAAGGGCCCACAACGTATTGAGGCGACCTCAAAATGGCCTATCACAAAACGACCTGGTTTTGTAAGGGGGGTCCCATGACATTTTGGCCCGGGGCTCGGCGGCCACCTAGGAAACCTACCAAACCCACACATTTCTGAAAAGTAGACACCCGGGGATTCCAGGGAGGTATGGCTTGCGTGGATCCCCCAATGTTTTCTTACCCAGAATCCTCTGCAAACCTGACATTTTGCTGAAAAAATCCCTTTTTCACACATCTTTGTGTGGTAAGTTGTGGCATCACGGGGCTGACACAAATTTCCTACCACCCAGCGTTCCCCCAGGTCTCCCGATAAAATGGTGCCTCACTCGGGTGGGAGGCCCAAGTACCCGCGACAGACAAGGGCCCACAACATATTGAGGCGACCTCAAAATGGCCTATCACAAAACGACCTGGTTTTGCAAGGAGGGTCCCATGACGTTTTGGCCCGGGGCTCGGCGGCCACCTAGGGAAACCTACCAAACCCACACATTTCTGAAAAGTAGAGACGCGGGGGATTCCAGGGAGGTATGGCTTGTATGGATCCCCCTACGTTTTCTTACCCAGAATCCCCTGCAAACCTGACATTTTGCTGAAAAAATCCCTTTTTTCACATATTTTTGTGTGGTAAAGTTGTTGCATCACGGGGCTGACACAAATTTCCTACCACCCAGCGTTTCCCCAGGTCTCTGGATAAAAATGGTGCCTTACTCGGGTGGGAGGCCCAAGTACCCGCGACAGACAAGGGCCCACAACGTATTGAGGCGACCTCAAAATGGCCTATCACAAAACGACCTGGTTTTGCAAGGGAGGTCCCATGACGTTTTGGCCCGGGCTCGGTGGCCACCTAGGAAACCTACCAAACCCACACATTTCTGAAAAGTAGACACCCGGGGATTCCAGGGAGGTATGGCTTGCGTGGATCCCCCAACGTTCTCTTACCCAGAATCCCCTGCAAACCTGACATTTTGCTGAAAAAATCCCTTTTTCACACATCTTTGTGTGGTAAAGTTGTGGCATCACGGGGCTGACACAAGTTTCCTACCACCCAGCGTTCCCCCAGGTCTCCCGATAAAAATGGTGCCTCACTCGGGTGGGAGGCCCAAGTACCCGCGACAGGCAAGGGCCCACAACGTATTGAGGCGACATCAAAATTGCCTATCACAAAATGTTTTGGGCCCTTGCCTGTCGCGGGTACTTGGGCCTCCCACCCGAGTGAGGCACCATTTTTAACGGGAGACCTGGGGGAACGCTGGGTGGTAGGAAATTTGTGTCAGCCCCGTGATGCCACAACTTTACCACACAAAAATGTGTGAAAAAGTGATGTTTTCAGCAAAATATCAGGTTTGCAGGAGATTCTGGGTGAGCAAACGTTGGGGGATCCACGCAAGCCATACCTCCTGAATCCCCGGGTGTCTACTTTTCAGAAATGTGTGGGTTTGGTAGGTTTCCCTAGGTGGCCACCGAGCCCCGGGCCAAAACGTCATGGGACCCTTGCAAAACCAGGTCGTTTTGTGATAGGCCATTTTGAGGTCGCTCAATATGTTGTGGGCCCTTGCCTGTCGCGGGTACTTGGGCCTCCCACCCGAGTGAGGCACCATTTTTATCGGGAGACCTGGGGAACGCTGGGTGGTAGGAAATTTGTTTCAGCCCCGTGATGCCACAACTTTACCACACAAAAATGTGTGAAAAAGTGATTTTTTCAGCAAAATATCAGGTTTGCAGGGGATTCTGGGTAAGCGAACGTTGGGGGATCCACGCAAGCCATACCTCCCTGGAATCCCCCGGGTGTCTACTTTTCAGAAATGTGTGGGTTTGCTAGGTTTACCTAGGTGGCCGCTGTGCCCTGGGCCAAAACGTCATGGGACCCCCCTTGCAAAACCAGGTCGTTTTGTGATAGGCCATTTTGAGGTCGCCTCAATACGTTTTGGGCCCTTGCCTGTCACGGGTACTTGGGCCTCCCACCCGAGTGAGGCACCATTTTTATTGGGAGACCTGGGGGAACGCTGGGTGATAGGAAATTTGTGTCAGCCTGGTGATGCCACAACTTTCCCACACAAAATTTGTGAAACAAGTGATTTTTTCAGCAAAATTTCAGGTTTCTGGGGATTCTGGAAGAAAGCGTTGGGGATCCATGCAAGCCATACCTCCTGGAATCCCCGGTGTCTACTTTTCAGAAATGTGTGGGTTTGGTAGGTTTCCTAGGTGGCCGCTGAGCCCCGGGCCAAAAGTCATGGGACCCCCTTGCAAAACCAGGTCGTTTTGTGATAGGCAATTTTGATGTTGCCTCAATACGTTTTGGACCCTTGCCTGTCGCGCGTACTTGGGCCTCCCACCCGAGTGAGGCACCATTTTTATCGGGAGACCTGGGGAACGCTGGGTGGCAGGAAATTTGTGTCAGCCCGGTGATGCCACAACTTTCCCACACAAAATGTGTGAAAAAAGTGAATTTTTTCAGCAAAATTTCAGGTTTGCAGGGGATTCTGGGTAGGAAAATGTTGGGGGACCCACGCAAGTCATACCTTGCTTGACTCCCCCGAGTGTCTAGTTTTCAGAAATGTGTGTGTTTGGTATGTTTCCTAAGATGGCCGCCGAGCCCAGGGCCAAAAATCTCACTGGTGTGGGTGGTTCAAGTACCCGCAAAAGGCAAGGGCGCAAAACGTATTGAGGAGACATCAAAATGATCTATCACAAAACAAGCTGGTTTTGCAAGGGGAGTCACCTGGGTTTTTGGCCCCGAGCTCGGCGGCCATCTTGGGAAACCTACCAAACCCACACATTTCTGAAAACTAGACACCTGGGGGAGTCCAGCGAGGTATGGCTTGCCTGGATCCCCCAACGTTTTCCTACCCAGAATGCCCTGCAAACCTCAAATTTAGCTGGAAAAAAATCACTTTTTTCTCAAATTTCTTTGTGGGAAAGTTTTGGAATCAACGTGGATCCACAAATTTCCTACCACACTGTGTTCCCCCATGTCTCCCGATAAAAATGATACCTCACTCGCGTGGGTAGGTCAAGTACCCGCGACAGGAAAAGGCCCAAAACCTATTGAGGCGACATCAAAATTACCTATCACAAAACAACCTGGTTTTGCAAGGGGGGTCCCATGAGTTTTTGGCCCTGGGCTCGGTGGCCATCTAGGGAAACCTACCAAACCCACACATTTCTGAAAACTAGACACCCGGGGGAGTCCAGCGAGGTATGGCTTGCGTGGGTCCCCTAAAGTTTTCCTACCCAGAATCCCCTGCAAACCTCAAATTTAGCTGAAACAATCACTTTTTTCTCAAATTTGTGTGAGAAAGTTCTGGAATCTACGTGGATCCACAAATTTCCTCCCACCCAGCGTTCCCCCAGGTCTCCCGATAAAAATGATACCTCACTCACGTGGGTGGGTCAAGTACCCGCGACAGGCAAGGGCCCAAAAGGTATTGAGGAGACATCAAAATTACCTATCACAAAAAACAACCTGGTTTTGCAAGGGGGTCACCTGGGTTTTTGGCCCCGGGCTCAGCGGCCATCTTGGGAACCTACCAAACCCACACATTTCTGAAAACTAGACTCCTCAACCAGACTAAACTTGTCTCCTCAATACGTTTTGGGGCCTTGCCTGTCGCGGGTACTTGACCCACCCACGCGAGTGAGGTATCATTTTTATCGGGAGACCTGGGGGAAAGCTGGGTGGTAGGAAATTTGTGGATCCACGTAGATTCCAGAACTTTCCCACACAGAAATTTGAGAAAAACGTGATTTTTTTCAGCTAAATTTGAGGTTTGCAGGGGATTCTGGGTAAGAAAATTTTGGAGGACCCACGCAAGCCATACCTCGCTGGACTCCTCCGGGTGTCTAGTTTTCAGAAATGTGTGGGTTGGGTAGGTTTCCCTAGATGGCCGCTGAGCCCGGGGTCAAAAACTCATGGGACCCCCCCTTGCAAAACCAGGTTGGTTTGTGATAGGTAATTTTGATGTCGCCTCAATAGGTTTTGGGCCCTTGCCTGTCGCGGGTACTTGACCCATCCACACAAGTGAGGTGCCATTTTTCTCGGAAGACTTTGGGGAACGCGGGATGGGTGGAAATTTGTGGATCCAAGCAGATTCCAGAACTTTCCACCACAGAAATGTGAGGAAAATGTGTTTTTTTTAACAAATGTTTCGGTTTGCAAGGGATTCTGGCTAACAGAACCTGGTGAGAGCCAGTCAAGTCACCCCATCCTGGATTCCCCTGGGTATCTAGTTTTCAAAAATGTATAGGTTTGCTAGGTTTCTCTAGGTGCCGGCAGAGTTAGGGTTCAAAATCTACAGCTAGGCACTTTGCAAAAAAAGGGTCCGTTTTCACTGTGAAAATGTGGTGTGTACATGCTGCGTTTTGGGCCGTTTCCTGGCACGGCCACTAGCCCTACCCACACAAGTGAGGTACCATTTTTCTCGGAAGACTTTGGGGAACGCGGGGTGGGTGGAATTTTGTGGATCCACGCAGATTCCAGAACTTTCCACCACAGAAATGTGAGGAAAATGTGTTTTTTTGGACACATTTTTAGGTTTGCAAGGGATTCTGGGTAACAGAACCTGGTGAGAGCCAGTCAAGTCAGCCCATCCTGGATTCCCCTGGGTGTCTAGTTTTAAAAAATCTATAGGTTTGCTAGGTTTTCCAAGGTGCCGGCAGAGCTAGGAACCAAATTCAACAGGTAGGCACATTCCGAAAAAAAGTCAGTGCCTAGTGGGCTTTCTGCCGCCCTGGGGAGGGTGGAAATCAGGGGCTATTGCCCCAATATTCCCCCGAGGGGGGAAGAAAGACTGTGGCTATTCTTTTGGGGAGTCGAGGGCATTGGGATGCCCATTCTGGTCAGCCCCCACCCCTGCATATAAAAAAGCCAGCATAATCGCTGGCACATAGTGGGCTTTCTGCCCCCCCGGGGGGCAGATCAGGGGCTACTGCCCCCATCTGCCTCCTGGGAGGGGCAGAAAGACAGTGGCATCTTTTTTGGGGTGGGTGGGGGCATTGGCATGTCCATTCTTGGCAGCCCCCACCCCGAACTTTGTAAAAAAAATCCCTGGTGGCTAGTGGGCTTTCTGACCCCGGGGTGCAGATAAGGTGCTATTATCCCATCTGCCTCCCAGGGGTGGGCAGAAAGACTGTAGCATTTTTTTTGGGGTGGGGCATTGACATGCCCATTCTGGGCAGCCTCCACCCCTACCTATATAAAAAAAAAAATGCTGGCACTTAGTGGGCTTTCTGCCCCCTCCCCGGGGGGGCAGATCAGGGGCTATTGCCCCCATCTGCCTCCTGGGGGGCAGAAAGTCTTTTTTTTCTTTTGGGGGTAGGGTGGGGGCATTTGCATGCCCATTCTGGGCAGCCCCCACCCCGGGCCTATAAAAAAAATAATCCCTGGCATCTAGGGTGTTTCTGAACCCCCGGGGGGGGCAGAAAGACTGGAATTTCATGGGGGAGGGGTGGGGGCATTGGCATGCCCATCTTGGGCAACCCCACCCCTAAATTTATCGAGGGGAAAAAAAACCCTGGTGTCTAGTGGGTTTTCTGTCCCCCGGAGGGGGCAGATTGGGGCTACTGCCCCCATCTGCCCCCCCAGGAGGGGCAGAAAGACTGTACCTTTGCGTCGGGGTGGGGGCATTGGCATGCCCATATTGGGCAGCCCCTACCCCAAATTATAATTTAAAAAAAATCCCTGGTATCTAGCAGGCTTTCTGCCCCCCCGGGGGGGCAGATTGGGGGCTACTGCCCCCATCTGCCTCCCAGGAGGGGCAGAAAGACTGTACCTTTGTGGCGGGGGGGTGGGGGCATTGGCATGCCCATATTGGGCAGCCCCCACCCCTAACTACAATTTTAAAAAAAAATCCCTGGTATCTAGTGGGCTTTCTGCCCCCCCGGGGGGGCAGATTGGGGGCTACTGCCCCATCTGATCCCCAGGGGGGCAGAAAGACTAATTTTGTTGCCGGGGGTGGGGGCATCGGCATGCCCGTTTTGGGCAGCCCCCACCCCTAATAAATATCCCATAAAAAATCCCTGGAGTCTAGTGGGCTTTCTACCCCCCTGGGGGGGCAGATTGGGGGCTACTGCCCCCATCTACCCCCCGGGTGGGCAGAAAGACTAATTGTGCCAAACTTTTTATGGGGGGAGCAAAGGCCCTTGCCCAAGGGGCCGCTCCCCCTCCCTGGTGCCTAGTGGGTGGATCCTGCTTGGGGATCGCCCTCCTGGGGCGATCCCCAGCAGGGATCCACTAGGAGGGGTACCATTGGAAAGGGAGATTCTCCCCTTTCCAACGATACCTCTCCTGAGTTTCTACGTGCTCAGGGGGCTGAGATAGCCCCCTGAGCATGTAGAAACTGAAACTGAAATGAGCCTCTTGGCTCATTTCAGTTTCAGTTTCACTGAAATGACATCAGCGCGACGTGCGCGCCGATCGTCATTTCAGGGAAACCAGGGGGGGGGGGCCTCGGGAGCTGGGGAAGCTCTTCCCCAGCTCCCGAGGCTTTAAGGGAGAAAAGGGAATCCCTCTGGTGCCCGCACCAGAGGGATTTCCTGTGCTGGGTCCCATGACGAGCTGGACTCATCTTGAGCACACGACCACTGTGTGCCATGACGAGTCCAGCTCATCATGAGCATGGAAGGGGTTAAATCGGGAAATAAGAAAACTACGTGGAAACGCCCTAATAACGAGCGAAGGTGCAAAGCAGCGAATCCATCAGTTGAGGCAGAACTACAAAAAAGAAGTCTGGATGGTAAAGAAATTACAACAAACCGAAATTTGGTTAAAATTGCTTGAAACAAGTAAATCAAATAATAACAAGAGGTTCTGGGCGGAAATAAACAACATAGCAAATGGATCCTTCCGCCAACATAACGCAAATATTCTAGAGGCAGATTGGATAGCCCATTTAGCTAAAAATAATATGGACGAAAACATCAAATATCCAGCTACGAACAAAGATCACAACGCCCTGCATCAACCAAAAAACGACCATTCAGAAAACGCGCTTGAGGGAAATCGGATTCGAATTAACCAGGACGAAATGGTCATAAAAAAACTCAGATCTAGTGGAGCCCCAGGCCCAAATGGCTTGCCAAACGGGCTTTTTAAACAAGATAAATTGTTTTGGGCAGAATTTCTCACTCCATTGTTCAACCATGCTTTTCAATCAAACAGCATACCAGCATCATGGAGAGGTAGCGTTCTACATCCGATATTTAAAGCCGGCGCCAGATCGGACCCGGCGAATTACAGGTTAATCGCTTTAATCGATGTAGAAGCTAAAATATACGCGTCAAACCTTCTGACAGCTCTGGAAGAATGGGTCACTTCTGGCAAGATTCTCCCAGTCACACAGACAGGCTTTAGACCTGGCACAATCACGATGTGTAACCTTCTGGCCTTGAACCTCCTAGTCGAAAAAGCAAAGCGAAAATCCACCAAATTGTATACCTGCTTTGTCGACCTAAAAGCAGCGTTCGACATGGTACCCAGAGAACTCTTGTGGGAAAAGATGGCAAAATGGGGCATTCCACCACTGCTACTACGGGCCATCATCAATTTGTATACATCCACCTGGGTTCAGATAAAACTGGGTAACGGGGAAAGAACTACAGTAAGGATTCCAACGCACATCGGTTTAAAGCAGGGATGCGTGCTGGCTCCTAGTCTTTTTAACATCTTCACCGCAGACCTAGACAAGAGGCTATCAGAAGTCCAAAGTGACCCCCCAAAGATAGCTCACTGCAAAGTAAGAAGTTTGCAGTATGCAGACGATATAATTCTATGCAGCCAGACTCCAGTGGGCCTACAGCGCTTGATCACTAAGCTGCTGGAATATACCAAGGAGCTCGGTTTGTCTCTTAACTATAATAAAACCAAGGTCATCTGTTTTTCAGCAAACACTGCGCCCAACAGAAACAAACATAAGTGGTATGCAGCAGGAAACAGTATAGAGCAGAGTGCCTCCTATAAATATCTGGGAGTAGTGGTTGATTCAAGGTTCACACTTAAAGATCACTTAATTAATAGAGGAGCTCAAGCAAACAAATTACGATTTGCACTAAACATGTTAAAATTGAAATTAAAGTGTCCATCAAATTCCCATCTATTAAAAGTCATTGCTGCCAAGTTCCTCCCAACCCTTACCTATGGCTCCGAACTATTTATAGGTCAAGACGCTAACTTCTTGAATTTCCAACAATCAGGCCTATTTAAACAAATCTTTCGGATCCCGCAGTTTACATCTCAAGCACAAGTTTGCTTGGAATTTGGGTTATTAAACCAACATCCGGTTAGGCAAGCAGCAATATTAAAAATGCGTTGGAAATTAAAAGCAGCGCAAGAGGAATCCTTGCTTGGGTATTGTTGGACGGAAATGAAGAATCAACCGAAAGGAAAAAAAGACTGGCATACAATACTTGAACAAGCTTTAACAATGCTTAATACGCACAACGCCTGGGATACCAACTACAGTTTTGCTCCATTAAAAAAAAATAGCTAACAACGCTGCAAAACAAAAAGCTTGGATAATGGACAAAGCTTAGGACTAGCAAAGAAAAAACATGGCTGGATGGTTTTATCAAAAAGAATCCGTAGGTGACGGATCAAAAGAACCTAGCCAAGAAACAAGGGCAGGTTCACCAATTGGGGTGAAGGCCACCTCTACTGGTAGAAAAAAACATTTCTTTTCTTGTGTCCCTCACTCACCCAGGGTTGCCCCTAGGTGACATGCTTCATCATTGGGGCCATCCCAAACATCTACTGATTGAGGCGTGCTGCGACTTGCGGATTTACGTAGGAGCACTTACCTTGTGAGGCTATGTGTCGTGCAGTGTAGGGAGTGGTGTAAGTGATGTTTTAAACAATTACCTAACTAGTGAGCTATTGTTTTATTCCTGCTCCTAGTTGGTAGGGAAAAAAGGGGGTTAATAAAGGGAAATGTAACTGTTATGTAATTATAATCCCTTGTATTATGTCAACATGTTTCAAGGTATCCCTAAACCTTTTCTTCAGGACAACAAAGGGACCAGCCCTTTGTGTACCACTCCGTGCCGGACCTATAATAAAGTGAAGTGAAAAATTATTAATGCACCATCAAGATGCGGTCTGCCTTGGGACTGAATAGGTCGTATTGACGGAGGGTTGCTGAGCACAGGTTTCTACAGGCCCCTCCACCCAGACAGACCATGAGGCACACTTTTACCAAAAAATAATTACTACGTGTTCAGAAGCAACTGTATGTATATATTTTTCCCAATGCTCACACAATAGGTGTGCATTAATAATTTTTCACTTCACTTTATTATAGGTCCGGCACGGAGTGGTACACAAAGGGCTGGTCCCTTTGTTGTCCTGAAGAAAAGGTTTAGGGGATACCTTGAAACATGTTGACATAATACAAGGGATTATAATTACATAACAGTTACATTTCCCTTTTATTAACCCCTTTTTATCCCTACCAACTAGGAGCAGGAATAAAACAATAGCTCACTAGTTAGGTAATTTTTTTAAACATCACTTACACCACTCCCCCCTACACTGCACGACACATAGCCTCACAAGGTAAGTGCTCCTACGTAAATCCGTAAGTCGCAGCACGCCCCAATCAGTAGATGTTTGGGATGGACCCAATGATGAAGCATGTCACCTAGGGGCAACCCTGGGTGAGTGAGGGGACACAAGAAAAGACATTTTTCTTTTCTACCAGTAGAGGTGGCCTCACCCCAATTGGTGAACCCGCCCTTGTTTCTTGGCTAGGTTCTTTTGATCCGTCACCTACGGATTCTTTTTGATGTATTCTGATCACACAGGAGGGTAAACCTAGCCCAATTCTCCTCCTCCCCCTTTTTCTGATGGATGGTCTTATCCACATATGAGATCCGATCACCTCAGCCGTATCTTGTCCAACATATAACTCCATCAATCCAGCATTTGCTACTTTTGATCCGGTTGGGAGCCTTTAGCTCAAAAGATCAGGTCCCAACATGGAAACAAACATGGCCAACCATGCTTTGCAGACTTTGTGGCCAGGCTGAAGAGTCTCTCATTCATTTTTTGTGTATTTGCCCAGCTGTGAACATCTTGAGGCGGTATTATTTACTTCATGTATTCCGCTCTTTCCAAGTAAGATCATATCGACCGGCTGTAATGCTACTACTGAATAGCCATTCACTACAGACCTCATGCAGGGCCACCAGATTTTTGCAAAACGTTAGCACATTATTATTATAATCAAACACATAGCGTTCACTTGAGTGTTTCTTAGCACATATGACCAACACATTGCATCTGCACACCTAGCAAATTTGGTATTCTGGTCGTGGCTATAAAAGGCCCAGCATAGACCCACAGTGTTCACTTGATTTTAACAACAATGAAACACACTATATCACATGACTTAAGGTTCTTAGGGCTGAGCCGATTGAAGACATCCTCACAGATATAGTGACACGTACATTATTCAGACACCAAATCGGGTCACAAACCATACCATAAGTCTGAATGCCATTAGTGCTAAGTCTACTTTAGATACCATCATTGTTACAGTGATACGCATATTTGCATTTTAGCACATGGTTTTTAGCTATGAAATAGAGGATTGTTAACATCTAGCAATTAATTTGTTTATAGATCATATTGCACTTTTTGCACATGATTCTGGACAGGAAATCAATGATAGGTAACATCTAGTTTACATTTGCACTTTGCACGCAACTTTAGCTATGTAATAGAGGATGCATGTACATTTTCATTTTTGTACACAACTACTGTAATGAAATTTGATGACTATCTAAAATTAGCGCCATTTTGTGTAGTTCATATTGCACTTGCGTCCATGATCTTAGTCATGAAATAGAGGATCAGCAATATCTAGTACACATTTGTATTTTGCACATGATTTTAGCCATCAGATTAAGGACGGTCTAAATTGAGGAATAACTTGTACACAGTTGACTTACACATAACTGGTAGCTGATTAATGCTGAACTTGTAAATAGGAAAGCTCTTTTTTTTCCCCCTTTTTTCTTTTTTTGACAATTTGATGATTTTAACATAAAATTGTAATGGTTTTAATTAACTATATGCAATAAAATATTTTCCCTTTGCTACGGTGGCTGGACAAGCTCCCACAGGGAAATGGGAGAATGTGACCGCACCTGTGCGGTCGCATCGTAATTATGCAGTCAGGACAGCCAACCGGAGGTCACTCGGTCCCGAATCCATGATGATGTCGGTTGGAGGCAACTCCGACCGACATCATAATTGGGCCCTAAGTCTTTCCAGATTGTCCTAGGGGCCAAATATCACCCCATGGATTCCTCCTCACACTACACCTCCACTAGGTGTGGGGTAATTTTCTCGCATTTCTGGACCTGAAACCTGTATTAATCCTGCCAGAGACATGTTCAAATCTCTGACCATCTAGGTGTGAACAGACGTTACAAAAGTGAGTGAATGTCCCAAAACACACACGTATCTGGGTGCTAATCTGCTTTACAGCGTACCCTCGTGTTGGATCTGTCATTCCCCAGCACTCTGAGAAGATTGCCTCACACATAATACCAAAACATACTGGGCCCATATCACAAATAGGAGTCACTGCTCTGGTCTGCCACAAAGGTCTCCTTTAACTTGATAAGGTCAGTGCTCCTTTTCACAATAAGGGCCAGATATACCTAGCTTTTTTCAGGTCGCAAATGGCCCGATTCACAAAATTGGGCCGTTTGAGACTGGAAAAATACATTTTTCCATGTGCCAAACCTTTTTTTGCGATTCGTTAACCTATTTACCGATTCACAAAATTGGTTAGCGATTCGGTATTAGGAAGGGGTGTGTTAACGGCATCCCTTCCTAATAGTGACTCACAGTGGCATATGTGAATGTTTTGCGACTGAAATGCAATTGCAAAACACTTGCATTTTACCACCTAATTCAAGTAGGTGGTAACCCATTCGCAAACAGGAAAGGGTCCCCAAGGGACCCCTTCACCTTTGTGAATGTATGCAAATAAGGTTTTTAAGAGCAAGTAGTGGTCCCACGAGCCACTGCTAACTCTTAAAAAATGGAAAGAAAAATGTTATTTTAGTCTTTGAAACGCATCCAGTTTTCCTTTATGGAAAACAGGCTGCATTGAAAAAACATTGCTTTATTTAAAAGCAGACACATATAGATTCCCCATGGATCACAAATTGCAACCTACCTCATAAAATATTAATGAAGAAGGTCAATTTGCGACCCACTGGGAATAGCAAACAATGTTAAGCACACTGTTGAACATAACTGTTTGCAATTATCTAATAGTGAATAACAAAATTCGCTATTAGATAATCACAAACCTTATTCTATGTAAAACAGCATTAAATGTGCTGCACCAGCACAGTCCTCAATTAGCACCTGCCCTGGGGCTAGCACAATAGTGAAATGTGGGCCAGCTGTATGAAGCCAAAGGTCTATCTTTCACTGTGCAGATGGCAACCTGGCCTACACTTTAATAGGGGACAGAGATCCCCCTGCAGGCGGGTGTGTAGATTGACTGTACAGGATTCCTTTACCTCCTGCAGTGGGGCATACTCAAAGGGTACCTTGACTTTGCACCAAGTCTTTGTGCTGCACAATCAGTGTGATCCCTGACAGGTCCTTTGCCTTTGCAGCCATGCCTCTAATACATTGTGGGAGCATATGCAAAGTTTTTTCTTACTTGAGGTGATGCCCCCATGCAAATGAGGAAGACCTCCATTAAGATTTTGTCGGCTATACATCAGCACCTGGATGAACTGTATTATGGATGGGGAAGCGCAAGCATCTGCTGTCCCTTCTGTAAAAGCAAATTGCCCTGGGTCTGCAAAAATCAGGCACACGGCCCATTGTACCTAGGGGTACTTTTGATAATACATCCCCTGATGTAATCTCAAGTAGGCTTAAATCACTTTTCAAGTGTCAATACATATTTTGGGGCCTATTACGATGTCGGTCGCTGAGCCTCCAACCGCTCGTCAGAGGCTTATTGAACGACATGGTAGGTTTACAATCCGACTGCCTAATTACAATGTCGGTGGTTGGAGTGTAAACCGGCTGGTCAATTTGAAGGTCGAAAACCTACACATAATCCGTTATGGAAGGCATTTTTGCAGTCGGGATTATAATGCCGGTTTCCGACAGCCTTTCAATGTAGGCCTTTCTGACATGGAAAGGCTTTCAGAGAGTGACTTTGTGGACCCCTAGCAGGGCCTCCTTCTCCTCTGGCTCTCTGGTTGTGGGCCTGGTGGCACCCATGAGGTGCCTGCCACATGGTGCAGGAATTTCCAGAAAGTCCCATTCCTCTATGGGAGCTTATGCTGTGGCCTGTTTCCGACTGCCGCACAAGCTCCCATAGAGAAATGAGAGTTTGCGACCGCAACATGTGCAATCGCATCATAATTGCGGTGTTGGGACTGCCGACCGGAGGTCGGTCGGTTCCACAACTGTAGAGATGTCAGTCTTAGGCAACTCCGACCGACATCATAATGAGGCCCTTTGTGATTAAAATAAGAATTTATTCTCAAACAGCAAGTCTGTTGTGCTAGTAGGTTTAACAAGTGTACCAATGTGTTTGTGAATGAGGCCGTCAAAGTTTTAATAAAGAATGATGTATTTGTGGAAGTAGATATTTCTTTTTTGTGGATTGTACACACACAGAAGTGTGGATGTTATCTGAAAGAAAGTGCAAATATCTTTTATGACTAAGTGGTTCTGTAGAAGTATTTCCTAATCACTTAGTGCTTTTAAGGACGGTTGTTAAGTGAAGGAAACTAGTGAAAAATGTATTTTGTTTAATACGTTTTGTGATACACAGTGTCAGGTGATTAAGAGGATACTGTATTTTGCTACAGACTATAGTATCTCAAAATATACAAATACCAGCATGGAATGAATAGTGGGAGACTTTTCGAGAGTACACCATTTGGTCAAACAGAGCATGTCTCTTGCAGATAGGAATGGTTATGCACCATTATTCTGCTTTGTACAGAACAATTGAGGTCTTAGTAGTCTGAGCTAAACTTTTCCTATTGAAGCAGGATCAAGTCTAATTTGCATATGGCTGGTTTCTGTCTGTAGAGGCATGGTAGACAAAAGACAATAAACTAGAACAGCAGTCCTAAACAATTGCCGGTGCATGAGACTTTTACAAGCATTTTACCTATCGTTGTTTTTTCTTCAGTGTGATGCCCTAAGTGCAAAAGGGGTTGCACTTCAAAGCACGTCTTTTGATACAATGAAAATAAACACCACCATGGAATGCAAGCACATTTCATCTATTTTATGCAAAAGGAATAACACGGAATGAGAGTGAGACAACATGCACCCTGTGCAACTTTTAAAAGTCACATTTCTTCAGCTGTCAGTGCAATCAAATCAGAGGCCCAGTAAATTATATTTTCAGCCTACTTATGCTACCTTAAACACACTAAGAAGAACATTAATCTTTATTAGCAAATCTGTTCTAACATATGTGATACCATTAGTGATGGTCATGTATGATGCCTTAAGTTTATTTGCTTATGCTGTTTAACAAGTACCTGCTTCTTACTCAATGTGTTAAACAAGTGGCCAGAAGCAGACAACTCAGCTGTGTACACTTCCAAAATGATCAAACACAAAGGTTATGCATTATGCCAGTCGTTACATGATATAATTTATGATATTGTGGTCAATGCCTTGGTTGGGCTGCATTGTGAATGCAACAATGATGCTTCAGCGTGACTGATGGTATTTTCTGATTTCTTATTCTAACCCGAAAAGCACATTGTGTGTTGTTCTAGTTGCCTACCTTTGTGTGTTATAGGAAAGTCGTTTTTCACATGTTTAAGATCACCCAATCAAGCACTGATTATTCTGTTCAGCCCAACATATTGAAGTACGGAGAAGAGCTTTAAATCATCCTCCTTCTTCTGGTACGGACTTGATCTGACCTTCACAGACCAAGGGAAGTACCAATAATTCTGGAATGATTCAATAAAAAATCTTTTCAGTTCACCTCTCTGTTCTTAGGCCTGCCCATATCCTGTACCCAAGTTATTTTCTGACTCAGTGATTACAATATCGATGTAACCATAATTTAATGTTTAGTACTGCTGTTTACTTTCCGTCCTATACTGCATTCTTTTTTCCTATTACCTAACTGTGTTACTGTTCTGTTTTCAGTACTCTGAAGTAACCATCAGGGGGTATGTAAGCATTATATAGAGCTCTTTTAATCAATAAAGGAGTAAATAAAGATATTTACCTTTACTTTTTAGGCAACATGTTGTAGAGACATAATTCAGGGGTTTATTTAGAGTTTTGCAGTTGGGATGGATACTCCCTCCAAACATCGAAGATCTCCCATACACGGTATTCCAAGGCCATTATAGCCTATGGTACTTGTAAACGGCGGACAGGCTATCAGCCATACAGAGTATCCCGTATATCAAACTCTGAATATCGATCTATGTACTGTAGACAAACAATAGCAAAAACTCCAAACTTTCTGACTAAACTACAGACCTGAAGTTCTTTTATTACAGAAAAATGCATTGTTCTTCATTACCACCCAAAACCTTGATTTTGGAAATCACAATTCTCATCTGACCGTCCCAGCTCTCAGTTCAGTGGTCATTTGACACCTGTGCCTCACAAACACTGTGACTGGTTGGGCATTTAGAAATAACAAGGGGTAACTCATTACAACAAAAGAAAATGTGCAAACTGCACAGACTAATTGTACACCCTCTAAGTGCAACCTGCTTTTCTCAGTGACTCATATGCCTGTGGTCTGTTTTCTATTTCTAGGTTTGCAGAGCCATGCAGCAGACTACTTAGTGACATCACAAAAATATCTGTGCAAATTTGTGTGTTCTTGTGTTTCCATGAATTAGCCCATCAAAGCCAGACTTATTAGCTTAGCCAATGTTTATTTTATGGGGCTTTGATCACTCAGTTTGCTGCAGTGCTCTGCTAGCCAATTTTCCTCCTAGATGCCTGCACAGAATACCCCTGTATGATACTCCATTGAAGTTAGTGTTAACACTGATGAAAAACTATGCATTTGCCATTCCAAACCATTGTGTTATCTGTTGGCTTATTGAACTTTAAAAAATAAAATGTGGTTATATTTTTCTAGTTCAATGAAAAAATATGGTTTAAATCAAAACCACAGAAATCAAGCAATGGAATAGATTCCTACAACACTAAACACAGATCATAGTCTAAATGATAACATCATGTATGTCATCATTGATAGTAAGTAATTTACAGTGAACATGCTTACAAGAGTGATTTTTAGGTTAAATCATAATCTGAAATACATTTCGAAAACACCCATATAAAATTATAATTTGTGCCTACCACTTTCAAACTCGTGCGCTTGGGTAAATGGGATTTGACAGCCTTTATCTATTTTCTCAATAGCTACTATATAATCCAATAAATTTC
The DNA here is from genome assembly GCA_963921515.1 of Calotriton arnoldi. NCBI lineage: Eukaryota > Metazoa > Chordata > Amphibia > Caudata > Salamandridae > Calotriton > Calotriton arnoldi. The sequence goes on from CAWUFW010002860.1 coordinate 1,403,784, forward strand.
ATGTTTTATTAAAGAGCCCCACTTTTTACTAAGATAAATGTGTTTCAGATTGAGGTTCTTAGGGGCTTGCCAAGCACTTCATGGACTGGCTTTCTGCCAAAAAGTGATCTATAACCTTACCACTCACTATTATGCAAATCACAATTTGGCAAAGCGATCTCAGCTCTGAGTATTTCTCTGTAGACAGTCACATATTTCAACCTTCAACTATCCAATTACATTTGACATTTAATTTAAACCTAACTATCTTCGTCTTGAAGAATACATACACTCTGCGATCCTGCTAATAGTGGAACTTGTGTCCCATTAAAATTTTGCTAATTTGTTCATCTCCTTCAATGTATTTGTTTCAATTTTGATCTGACAGAATACAAACTTATTTCAGATCAAACTAAGTGTATGTGGCATGGATAAAGCCCATCATTGGATGGAGCGTGCATTTCCTGCCTGTTAAAATTCATGCATGCGCCTCTATTAAATCATTCACGAAGTAAGACTGACAAGTTCACGTGCATCCAACCATGTAGTACAGGGAACTGATACTGAAGAATGGCGTGTCAAACACAATCAAGTTCGGAAGTTAGTAATTAATCCAGGGACGGTCAGCTGCATCCTTTGATGAGACCCTCCTACATTTAGCTAACAACAAGCAGGATAAAACACAGGGGGCGGGCTGCATGCCTTCATTGCAGAACTTTCGATCAAAAGGTGTCTTGGCAGTAATGAGGGCAACTCTTAACTTCTACATACTCCTGTAGTACAAACCAGTTTGCTACTCTGTCATACCTGTTCAACAAACGGATATAGTAATTTAAAGAGCAACAACAGTACAGCACTTGAACAAGTCTGTGTTTTATTTCAAATCAGCAATTCAATTACTATTTAAGTACTATCAATTCAAAGTTGGCCTGACCTGTCCTGTGACAATAGCAGGGTACCACCTCATTCTTGATTTCAGTTTTTTATTTTTATACCCAAAAATGGTTTAGCGATTTCACAACCTATTCTGCATTTTACTTGGTCCACTTCTTAAATATTTTTTTAAACACTATGGGGCTCATTACGATGTCGGTCGGAGTTGCCTCCGACTGACACCGTTTTGTGGAACCGTCCGACCATAGGTCGGCGGTTCTGTTCTGACTGCACAATTAGGATGCGACTGCACATGGGAGCTTGTGCGGCGGGCTGAAACTGCCCGCAGCACAAGCTCCCATCTAAAAATTGAAGATTTCAAACATCCTTGCACCGTGTGGCAGGCAACTCATGGTGCCTGCCACACGGTGCAGGGATGTTTTGGGGGTACCATAGGTGCCCTACAGGGCCAAATGTAGCGGGCCAGGGGGAGGGGGCCCTGCTAGGGCCCCCCCAAAGTCAGTTTCCAACAGCCAATCCATGTCAGAAAGTCCGACATGGATTGGCTGTCAGAAACCAACATCATAATCCCGACGGTGGAAACGCCGCCTTAAGGGATTATGATGGCGTTCCGACTGGCTGATGGCCTCCTTAAACCCGTCGGCACCGCGTCGGATTCCCCATCAGGTTTAAACTCTGACGCCGTCATCATAATACTGTGGTCAGACTTTAAACCTACCATGTCGGTCAGAAAGCCTCCGACCAGCGGTCGAAGGCTTTCCGACCGACATCGTAATCAGGTCCTATATGTTCCTGACATTATTTTTCTTCACAACATTCTATACATTGGTTATGCTTTACTTGGTCCAGTTCCTAACTTTTTGTTTCTAAACTACACATGAATGACATTTGTAACATGTATACCAACAAAGACATTAGAGGGGCCATGGGGCAGAAAGCTGTGAAAACCTATCTACAGGCAGATGCCTTGGTCAATTATGTTGCTTTGGTTAAAAGACGCACTAATGGTTTGATCATTGGTACCACTTAATTAACCCTTGTGATGGTTTGCCTTTGTAAAAATTGAGATAATATTTGTGTTCAGGGTTGTATAGTTCTTGCAGATTTTGAAGATAAGATCTCCTGTTTTGGTTGTATGTGTTACTAAAGGCCTGAGGTATGATGGTTTTGAATCATTGCACAGCTGCGTGGCATCATTGAATCATGTACTCTTTATGTCACTCCTTTCATAAGCCACATGACCCTCATAGGAATGTATAAACACCTTTTTAAAGCTGTGAGTCCAATTCTGAATACCATCAACAATTCCACATCAACGGCAAGCTATCCGCTGAATTCAGATATTTCTTTGTAGGGGAATGTCTCCTTCCATCTCTGCATAATGTTAAAATACTAGTTACTGTGCTGAACTCCACACTCCACTGTAACGGCAAATAATGCATTTTAATTTGCAGCTGTTAATAGAAGCTCTTTCTTATGCTTCAAATATTACTATGGTATAATGACAGGGTTACTGTAGCTGGTACTTTTTTCTATGATAAAAAAAATTGCTCCAGCATATTGTACTTGGGATTCCAGCATTTACAAAATTAAGCAGAAAGGACATTCGGCATGATGGTTATGAGAAATCATTTCCCGTACGCTCAGGTTGTAGTGATTTTGGGTTGCACTGCAGATGAAATAAAAATGCAAGCAGTGATTCACAAAGACATATGATCGAGGGAATTGATTAATTTAATGCATTTATTTTCTTTAGAGTCTCCACTGGAGAGCTATGTGCAGTTTTAGGTCCCATTTTGAACATGGATACATTTATTTAGGTGACCGGTGGTTCAGGATCTCTTTCAGCTGCCGGGATCAAGTTATGGAAAGGCTTCCTCAATAATTTATGGAAGGACAAAGATATTAAAAACACCCCTTTATGCTTAGTGGTTGGTTAGGAGAAAGGGGAAAATTAGTATGCACTTGGACATCACTTTGTTCACCTTCAGCTTTCAATAAATACAACTTTACTCTAACTCATCTTATTGAATGCCATAGATATAGTTCATTATAAGCGAACGCTAATACTTGTATATATTTTCCTATTTCCCCTAGGATTCAAATAAATCTCTGAATTACTAATGTGTATCTGTAAGAAATTGATTATTAGTTGAGAGGGGTGGAAGCTCCACTCAAATAATGAACACAATTCTTGTCAGGGTGAACCACAAAAAGTCACTAAATTAACCTGTGCTTAACCCTCTGGTATCTTGGCACAAAAGCAGTAATAAAGAGTCAACACAATACAAGTAAAATCCCACACCAATTTAGAAAAATAGAGTAAATGTTATTAAATGAAATAACACCAAAAGAAAAAAATCCAATCAGTTGAACCGGAGTTTTGAATTTTTAAAGTTTTAGTAAAAATAGTGCCAGAAGAAAAAAAGTAGACTGTGGTTATCTGTTGCGCCACATTGGGACAAAGTTACAGGTTACAAAGTTTCACTTCATGTGGACACAGTTACAAGTTACAAAATTACAAGTTTAGGCTATCCTCAATAGATCATGGGCTAGATATAGGGACCAGGTTAGTCCCACTGAGAGTTGCACCTTATGTCCTTGGTGCAAGACTTTGCGATGCTCCGAGTTGGTTCTGATCAGGACTGGCGCAGTGCTGCTATGCAAAATCCTGCATCTAGTTGTTTAGCTCTGCATTGGTTCCAATTAGGAGCTGAGAGGGCTATGATGGGAGGTCCTGCGTCGAGTTGTGTCATGCTGTGTTGAATCCAATAATGAGCTGGGATGGCTGCAATGCGAAGTCCTGCATCAAGTTCCATCACACTCTGTCGCTTTCGATGAGGCTGCTGATCAGGAGCTATGAGGGGCTGCAATGTGTGGTCCCGCATCAAGCTGCGTTGTGCTGTGCTGGATTTGATGGAACTCATAATTAGACATTAAGAGCATTCTCTGATGTCAACAAATGGTTCAGAACCTGGGGGGGCATCTTTTAGGGATCAGGACTCACTCCAGGTAGAGGCCAGCAGCAGGGCTCAGGCAGGTCCAGTTGCAGGTCCAGTGCAGCAGATCAGCTGGGCAGTTGCAGGGAGGCCTCAGAAGCGTGTTGTGTCCCTGTGGCTCACACAGGATGTGAGCCAACTGGCCTTTGGTGTCACTCTATGTAGGCCAAGATAGAGACAAGCAGGTGCAGCCTTCATTTGCAGGCAGAAATGCAGTCCTTCAAGCAAGAGGGCAGTTCCTTTGCAGCAGGGTAGTCCTTCTTCTGTAACATCCACAGGTCCAGAAGTGTTCCGATAAATGGCTCTGGAGGTCTAGTATTTATATCTTATGCCAGCCTTTGTGTGGGGGGTGATTCTCTGTCCTACCCCAAATCTGGTTCTGGAAAGTTCTTCCCATTCCTGTGTCAAGGCTCCAAACTGTCTGGGGTGACAAAAGAAAGGGCAGAACTGACAGGAGACAAGCCCTTTGAAATGTAAGTGGGGCATGGTATAGCTCAGCCCCAACCATCTTCGCAGGATTTAGAGTAATTTATATATAGAAGAGGCAGGCAGAAGGTAGGAGGGAAGGAGAGGTGCATTTAAAAATTAAGGGACAGCAGTAAGTAAAATTTCATGTAAGGTCAATTTTTTTGATGCAGGATTTTTAGGAATAATCCAGGTTGAGAATATTCACATGCAATCTGTGGATGTATCAAAACTGTTTCAAACTCTGCTCCTAAGGAATGTAGCTTACACAATCTTTTTAGAGGCACTTAAGAGGTGGCTCAGATACTTCCCACAGTGAAAAAAGGAAGCACAGTGCTTGTTGAGACTCCTTGTACAACTGACTGTCAAACATTGCAACAAATAAGCCCATTCGTTACCCGTATTTACAGTTTCAGAACACCCCAGTGAGACCCCTTTTATGTGCCCACTACAGCAGTATATTCAATTCTATAAAGTATTGTTACAGTTTATGCACATCATATGCACCATACATAAACTATATGTATAGAAACAAAAAACACTCCCATACAGAAATTTTGGATTAACTTGGAGAGAATTGACTCTACTCTTCCTACATAAACTATATATATAATAAAACACATATTATGTAAGCACCCATCTACTTAAAAATACAACAAGGCTATTAATAAACACATTGCAGCAATCATTAGTATATTCCGTGCATGAATGGATATGTCTGAGGTCACCTTCCTGCATCCACCTTGCCTTTGCGTAACTGTCTGGGAGGAATACATAAACCCCAACAGCAGAGCCATTCACAGTCATATGACCAAGGAAATTGGTTGAAAGGCACAAATGGGTAGGACATGAATATGTCAAGTTTCTAAAAGTGCCATTTTCAGAATGGTGACTTACAATCTGATTTTGTCATTAAAGAGGATTTTAAATTAACAGTTAGTTTTAGTCTAAGCAACATTTCTCTATCTGCTCCCAATCCAAAGTTAGCACTTACTGAATATAATAAGGTGTGATATATAGGCCTTACCATACTGCCAGGACATGTAAAACTTGAGGCACACATGTGCTACTACTAACTGTTTTAGGCTGGCAAATGGTTTGTATTGCCAGGTTGAAAAAGACAGTTTCAAACTGCACAACAGGCTGCAGTTGCATGCCTGAGGCATGTTTCAAAGTGCTACTTTAGTGGGTGGCACAATGAGTGCTGTATGCTCACTAGTAGCATTTAATTTATAGGCCCTGGATACTTTCTGTGACATTTACCAGGGACTTACAAGTAAATTGAATGTGCCAATTCAGTGTAGGTCAATCCTACCATGTTTTATGAAGAGGGCACAAGCCCACAGCGCTGATTAGCAGTGGTAAAGTGCACAGAATCCTAAAGCCAAAAAAAACATGAATTAAGCAAAAAGAGGGGGTGGGGGAGAAGGCAAAACATTTGGGGGACTAAAACCCCAGGTAATCAGGTATAACAGTATCCTTATTATATTGAGTGCTATTAGAATACCAGACAAAATAAGATTAGAGATACATACATTATAATACTCTCACGATATACTAGATCTATATTAGTGAATATATTTCATTTGGAAGCCTTTAAAAAGCTCTGCATTAGGGTGAAGCACATATCAGCCTAATGACAACTACTATGTCAGTTATTAACACTGAGATACATTAACCCAATGACAAAATAGGAGCTAAATACACTAATTAATAAAATTAAAGTGCATCATAATTTCACAGCGACTGCTCTGTCTCTGCTTTTTTAATATGCTGTTTGTGAGAAGTTGGCCTGGTATATGCTGTCCACTAGTTATAGTGGGCACCTTGCACCAGTCCAAACAACCCCTTATGGATGATAGGTTAAAGACAACCTTTATTGAAAGCTATCCTAGTGGTAGCTATGGAGAGCAGCCTTCAGGCTAAGTCTTGGAGGAATGTAAAGCAGCTTGTTTTACCAGTCTATAATCTCTTGAGTGACTAGGTATATATATAAAATATATGAATTTAGTCTTAAACACACCCCTCTAGTCTCTTTATGAGGCTAGAGTTCAAAGTACATAAGTTACAAGGCAAATATCAGCAGTTATTAGCACAATACACGTTTGAGCCCTAGGGGCGTACCAAACCATATACTAAAATAGTGGTATAAGAACCACGACTGAGCTAGACACAAGGCCTAGAGCCTGTAGAAGTGCTTGGACCCCAAGGAACCACCCAAGGTAGTGACACAGGGGACCCACGCGGGACGCGTGCAGTGTGAGAACACAGCCGCGAATCACCGTTAACTTCTATGGGGAAATTCGCGGTTGGAATTTTAAAGATAAAGAACACTTCGGAGAGGATTTCCAGTTAACCCCTTAAAACTTAAGAGTTTCTAGGGTCCACACCCACGTGAGTACCGAAATACTCGAGTTACCTCACCCAGGGAAGCCGGGTGCATACGTGTTAAAAGGTGTCGGGAATCGTCGTCATTTTCAATGGCGACCTCTTGGGAAGTGCTGCTGCCGTGAAGAGGAAGAGTGTCCGGTGCGATCCAAGCCTGGATTGAGGAAGAGGAAGACCTGAAAGCAGAGGGGACAGAGTCTGGGTCACTAGCCAGTGACCAGGGGCACGATAGTCGAATGCCCTCAGATGTCGGGTGCTTCAGGTGAGTTGACAGGTGCCTTGACTCTTCAGCCACGAGGTCCAGGAGGTGTCGACGACAAGCAGGAGCTGGAACCAAGCTGTCCCACAAATTTTGTCGAGTGCTGCCGTATCGGCGACCAGATTGGACCCAACAAGCCTTGGCAACTGCAAGTCATGGGGAAATAAAGAAAAGGCTTTGGTGCAGACCAGCAAGGTCTGAGGGACTCACCCAGCAAGGGTTAGTCAGGGCACTTTTGGAGCAATCAGAAAAGCCCAAGAAAATGAAAAGTTGCCTTCGTGGGGACCCACTAGCCAATGGACTAGGGATCGCGAAGGAGCCTCGAGCGCTCGCACTTGGAGCTGGCCCATAGGACACTCGTAGAGTGTAGGCCAGTGATCTTTGCTGAAGTTGGTGCTCGGGGCTAGCGCTACTTGGAACCGAAAGCACGGCTTCAAGAGATGTTAGAAAGTTGGTGCACTTGCAAATGTGCTTGGTGTCCAGGGGTCACAGTTCCACGTTACCCACGACAGCTACGGGCCTCAGCTTTGCTGGGGACTCAGGGCAGCCTCGGTGAAGTCTGGAAATCTACCTCTGGTGATGCAAATACTTCGGCATCCGGTGGGAGCTTCAGTGATGCAGACCGGACAGATGCTTTGTTGGTGCCTGCCAAGCAGGGGAGTCACTCCTTGACCCCAAGGGTGATTCTTCAGTCCTCTAATCTTGATGTAGAGCGTCGAAGGTCCAGGATTCAGCTTCAGAGTTTCATCCAGAGATATCTAAAGTCCTGTTGCCAGGGTTCCCTTACTTATACTAAAGAAGGGGGTTGGACTAACTCTGGGGACCCACCTATGGGAGGGTTTAGAAAGAGGGGTGGCTACACCCATTTCCTTTGTCCAGTTTCATGCCAGAGCAGGGGCTGGTAGCCCCTGCAACTGGTTTGAACTGGGGTATGCACGAGGACACCAAATGTGCCCCCAGTGCAGGACTTCAAAGCACTCAGAGAGTGCACCCACCCAGCCCCAATTCACTAAGGCCTGTCTGGGAGGTGGTAACACCTCCCTGTGACAGGAAACCTATTGTCCAGGCCTCCCCTGCCAGAGTTTCGGTCAGCAGCAGGAGGCTAGACTCGTGTCTGTGGCTGCAGCATCCATTTTGTGATGCTAGGCTCTGTTTAGTTGGTACCGGGTATACCGGTGCTGTCATGTCTCTCCCTCTAGAAGGGTGGGATCATACTCCCACACCAGTTACTGGTGTGGGGGTATGATTCCAAGGTGTTTGACACCAAACACGACATGTTTCCGTGCAGCCATCCCAAAGTTAGCATTTACCGTTTAGATATAATGCACTTAAGAATATATGGTCAGGCTGCACCACAGACAACCCCAGAGAGGAGATTCCGAAGGCTGCAGAGGGGCTCTGCTCATGCATGGGCACCCTCTCACATATAACCAAGCACCCGACCTTCAGGATTGATAAGGCCTGCCATAGGGGTGACTGATAGGTTTCTATGTGCAGTGTTAGGTGAGATATAGTGAACCTATATCTCTGTAAGGGGTGCATGCACCACCTTACTCAGGCTGCAGTAGCAGTCCTGTGGTGTCATTTTGGATGGCTTTCCAGGGGTGGCACAATACATGCTTCAGCCCCTGGTAGGCCTCTGGAGTACCTATGCCCTGGGTACATAGTATACCATATACTAGGGACTTATAAGGGCACTCCAGAATCCAATCTGTGGTGTACCTAAAGTACATGGAATCAATTTAAAAGAGAAAGCAGATAGGCTGGGGACCTGAATAGCAGGTTCCCAGCCAAACTATGTCAAAAACCATCAAAACACCAGAACAAAAGTGGGGGCAACCATGTAGTCAGATTCCACCTTCCTACATAACCCCCACCCAAACGAAAGGAGATAAGGCTAACCCTGGGCAGTTGAGCCTTTATTGACTAAGTGGCCATATAAGGAAGTACCTGCACTAGCATTGTTACCCCCTGTCTTATGGTTACCCCCTGTCTTATGGTCCACTAAGCCATCCCTCACCCTAAGGGTATGAGAGGGTCTCCACCATGGGGAATTACTACCTGTGGTGTGCTTTGGTAAAGTAAAAGGCTGATGAGGTGGCTGAGTAGGGAAGTGAAACCCTAGGAAAGTTGGTCTCAGCTACCTCAGATCACTGGTCACCATGTATGCCTGTCTTTCCATGACTGAGTTGCACTTTGCTCTAAGGGTCAACCTTTGGCTGCCTACAGCTGGGGGTTGGGTCCCTTTGGGTGGAACACTGGAGGGACATGGCAGGTTTGGAACCTTTTGGTCCCAGGGTTGCCCTGGCCTAACAGAGTCCTTCTGGGGGAGGTCCCTACACAAAGGTATGGGGGATCCCTCAGTGTGTTGAGGAATGTTCACCTGGCTAGGGCTACTAGACTGGGTGCCCCTAATCTGCTGATGGGGGGGTTCCTCTGGACAGGGGGCCTGTGGGGTCCACTGACCTTCCTGACCTCTGCAGCCCTGGACTGACTGAGGCAGGGTAGAGAGGGCCAGGTCAGGCCTGACTACCTCTGGGGCAGTTCCTTCACTAGGGGTAGGATCAGTTCCCTGAGGAGGCTGACCCTTACCTGTAGTCTGGGGGGAAGAAGATTTTTCCTCAACCCCTGTGCTCTCTTGTGGAGGAGAGTGGGCCATTCTTTCAGGCTCCATCACTCCAAAATGTTCCTGGGGTGGGGCTGTGGCCATCACAGCCCCCCTAACTTTCTCAGGGATGCCCAGCATTCTCAGATGGGCTTGGTGTTCAACTTCAGCCCAGGCTGAAATTTCTAGATCATTGCCCATCAGGCAATCTACAGGCAAGGTTGGGGACACTGCCACTCTTTTGGGCCTGTGACCCCTTCCCAGCTGAGATTGACTATGGCCATGGGGTGATCTGTTCTGACACCATCAATGTTGGTCACCTGGTATTTAAACTCAGGTAAAAGCTGATGAGGGGGGACTAGTTTCCCTGCTACCATGGTGACACTAGCCCCTGTGTCCCTGAATGCCACAGCTGTCTGACCATTAATCAGTGGCTCCAGTCTGTACCTGCTCAATGCATTCGGGCCCATGGTAAAGGTGGCAAATCCTACACCACTATCAGAGTCAGAGGAGTCTGTTGAGGGGGTCCTTTCTAAACTAGGGCCCACCTCTGTTCCTCTTGCAAAAGCACCTAACTTTTTGGGTGCACTACTCCCAACTGGGGGAGTACTACTGGTAGTACCAGGAGGGGTTGTAGTATTTGTTGGAGGAACATTCTCTTTATTGACAATCCTGGGGCAACTGGGATCAGTTTTCCAGTGGCCAGGCTTTTTACAAACATGGCAATATGGTTTCTTTTCAGGAGAGGAAGGAGTTTGGGGCCTGTGAGAAGTTGGCCTGGCATATGCTGTCCACTAATTATAGTGGGCACCTTGCACCAGTCCAAACAACCCCTTATTGGAGATAGGTTAAAGACAACCTTTATTGAAAGCTATCCTAGTGGTAGCTATGGAGAGCAGCCTTCAGGCTAAGTCTTGAAGGAATGTAAAGCAGCTTGTTTTACCAGTCTATAATCTCTTGAGGGACCAAATGAAAGAGGACCACACCAGGTATATATTCAAAATATATGTATTTATTGCTAAACACACCCCTCTAGTCTCTTTATGAGGCTAGAGTTCGAAGTACATAAGTTATAAGTTAGTTATCTACAGTAATAGCATAAATACACGTTTGAGCCCTAGGGGCGTACCAAACCATATACCAATAAAGTGGTATAAGAACCACGACTGAGCTAGACACAAGGCCTAGAGCCTGTAGAAGTGCTTGGACCACGAGGAACCACCCAAGGTAGTGACACAGGGGACCCACGGGGGATGTGTGCAGTGTGAGAACACAGCCGCGAATCGCCGTTGACTTCTATGGGGAAAGTCGCGGTTGGAATTTTAAAGAAAAGGGACACTTAGAGGAGGACTTGGAGCAAACCCTTTTAGAACCAGGCCGTTCTAGTGTCAATACCCACAGGAGCACTGGAGTACTCGAGTTACCTCACCCAGGGGAGCCGGGTGCATAGGTGCCTTTCGGGGTCGGGTTTCGTCGTCGTTTTCAATGGCAATCTGCTGCAAAGTGCTGCTGGCGGCCAAGTCGAAAGTGTTCAGGTGGATCCAAAGGTGGATCGAAGATCTGAAGAACCTGAAAGCAGAGGGGACAGAGTCTGGGTCACTAGCCAGTGACCAGGAAGGCGATGAGCAGATGCCCACCGATGTCGAGTGCTTCAGGTAGGTTGATGGTCGTCTTGACTCTTCAGCCACGAGGTCCAGGAGGCGTCGGCGATGACCAGGAGTTGGATTCGAGCTGTCCCACTACGTCTGTCGATTGCAGGGGTGTCGGCGACCGGATTAGACCCAACAAGCCTTGGCAAAGGCAAGTCTTGTGGAAATGGAAGAAGGACAATGGTGCAGACCAGCAAGGTCTGTGGGACTCACCCAGCAAGGTTAAGTCAGGGCACGCCTGGAGCAATCCGGGAGCCCAAGAAGAAGAAGATTGGCCTTCGGGAGGACCTACTAGCCAATGGACTAGCGACCGCAAAGGAGCCTCGAGTGGACGCACTTAGAGCTGGCTCACGGGACACTCGTGGAGTGGAGGCCAGTGATCTTCGGTGCAGTCGGTGCTGGAGGCTGGGGATACTCGGAGCCCAAAGCACAACTTCGGGGGAGACCCAGAAGAGGATGCACTTGCAAATGCGATCGGTGTCCAGGGGTCATGGTTCCACATTACCCACTAGAGCTACGGGCCTCAACTTTGCTGGGGACTCAGGGCAGCCTCAGGGAAGTCTGGAAATCCACCTCTGGTGATGCAAAGACTTTGGCGTCCAGCGGGAGCTTCAGCGATGCAGACCGGACAATTGCTTTGTTGGAGCCTGCCAAGCAGGGGAGTCACTCCTTGACCCCAAGGGAGATTCTTCAGTCCTCTAATCTTAAAGTAGAGCATCAAAGGTCCAGGATTCTGTGTCAGAGTTTCGTCCAGGTAAATCTAAAGTCCTAAGGACTGGGGTCCCATACTTATACTAAGATAGGGGGTTGGACATACTCTGGGGACCCACCTATGGGAGGGTCAGGGCAGAGTGGTGGTTACACCCCTTTCCCTTTGTCCAGTTTCGCGCCAGAGCAGGGGCTGGAAGCCCCTGAGCCGGTTTGAACTGGGGTATGCACAGGGACACCAAATGTGCCCCCAGTGCAGGACTTCAAAGCACCAGAGAGTGCTCCCGCCCAGCCCCAATACACACTATCCTGTCTGGGGAGGTGGTTACACCTCCCTGGGACAGGAAACCTATTGTCCAGGCCTCCCCTGTCGGAGTTTCGGTCAGCAGCAGGAGGCCAGACTCGTGTCTGTGGCAGCGGCATCCATTTTGTGATGCCAGGGCTTGGAAAGAAGTTACGGGGCAGGCCGGTGTGTACATGTCTCTCCCTCTAGAAGGGTGGAATGCTACCCCCGCCGCCAGAACTGGCGGGGGGTAGTATTCCAAGATGTTTGACACCAAACACGACATGTTTCCGTGCAGCCATCCCAAAGTTAGCATTTAACGCGAGGTTATAATGCGCTTAAGAGTATATGGTCAGGCTGCACTACAAACAGCATCAGAGAAGGGTCTCCGAACGCTGCAGAGGGGCTCTGCTCATGCAGGGGCTCCCTCTCACATAGGAACCAAGCACTCTGCCTTCAGGATTGATAAGGCCTGCCATAGGAGTGACTTATAGGTTTATATGTGTGTATGTATGTAGTGATATAGGTAGCCTATATCACAGTAAGGGGTGCATGCACCACCTTACCCAGGCTGCAGTAGCAGACCTGTGGTGTCATTTTGGATGGCCTTCCAGAAGTGGCACAATACATGCAGCAGCCCCTGGTAGGCCTCTGAGGTACCTATGCCCTGGGTACATAGTATACCATATACTAGGGACTTATAAGGGCACTCCAGATTCCAATCAGAGATGTGCCTAAGGCACATGGAAACCATTTTAGAGAGGAAGCAGCTAGGCTGGGGTTCTGATTAGCAGGGCCCCAGCCAGACTAAAGTCGAAAAACAGTGAAGCATCAGCAAAAGTGGGGGTACCCATGTGAAGCAGATCCTACTCTCCTACACAACCCCCCAAACGTAGGGACATTAAACTAACCTTGCCCAGTTAAGTCTTCATGTTCTAAGTGGAAGTACCTAGAGAGTCCATCTGCATTGGCATGGTTACTCCCAGGTCTATGTTCCACTGTGAAGTCCATCCCCTGTAGGGAAATGGACCACCTAAGCAGTTTGGGGTTTTCACCCTTCATTTGTTTTAGCCATAAGAGGGGCTTATGGTCTGTTTGAACAAGGAAGTGAGTACCAAACAAGTATGGCCTCAACTTCTTCAGAGCCCAGACCACAGCAAAGGCCTCCCTCTCTATGGATGACCAACGTTTCTCTCTAGGGGTCAGCCTTCTGCTAATAAAAGCTACTGGCTGATCCTGACCTTCATCATTCAATTGTGACAGTACAGCCCCTACCCCCAATTCAGATGCATCTGTTTGGACAATGAACTTCTTGGAGTAATCAGGACTCTGTCGAATGGGAGCAGTGCACATGGCCTGATTAGGTCATCAAATGCCTTTTGACAGCTAACTGTACACTGAACCTTTTTGGGCATTTTCTGGGAAGTTAAGTCATTCAGGGGTGTCACTATTGATCCATACCCCTTGACAAATCTCACCTGAGTCTGGGTAGTTGGAGCAGTCCAGTCCATGATGGTCTGGATCTTGCTCTGCAGTGGTCGAACCTGGCCTCCACCCACAAGGTGGCCCAGGTACACAACCTGGCTCTGCCCTATCTGGCACTTGGGGGCCTTGATAGTCAGGCCTGCTTTCTGCAGGGCCTGCAAAACATTTCTGAGGTGGACCAGGTGATCCTCCCAGGTGGAGCTAAAGACAGCAATATCATCTAGATATGCTGCACTATAGGCTTCCAGACCTGTAAGGACTGTATTCACCAACCTCTGAAAAGTGGCAGGTGCATTCTTCAGACCAAAGGGCATCACCACAAATTGATAATGCCCACTAGGGGTTGAGAATGCTGTTTTTGGCCTTGCATCATCAGCTAGTCTGATCTGCCAGTAGCCAGCTGTCAGGTCAAATGTGCTTAGATACTTGGCTGAGGCCAAAGTGTCTATTAGCTCGTCTGCCCTAGGTATTGGATGGGCATCAGTCCTAGTGACTGCATTGAGACCCCTGTAGTCCACACAAAACCTCATCTCTCTTTTCCCACCATTGGTGTGAGGTTTTGGCACAAGGACCACTGGACTAGCCCAAGGGCTATCTGAGGGTTCAATAACTCCCAAATCCAACATCTTCTGGACTTCTGTCCTGATACAGTCCCTGACATGGTCAGGTTGCCTATAAATCTTATTTTTAATAGGCAGACTGTCCCCAGTGTCCACTTCATGAGTGCACCAGGTGGTCTGACTGGGTGTCAGTGAGAATATGTGCCTGAACTGATTGAGCACCTGTCTGCAATCAGTTTGCTGCTGGGCAGTGAGGCTGCCTGCCAAGGCTACGCCATCCAGTGACCCATCATCAGGGTTCTGTGAGAGCAGGTCAGGGAGTGGGTCACTCTCTTCCTCCTGTCCCTCATCAGTAGCCATGAGCAAGCCCATGTCTGCCCTTTCCACATATGGTTTTAACCTGTTGACATGGAGAACCCTGTGGGGACTCCTGGGTGTTCCTAGGTCTACTAAATAGGTAACCTCACCCTTCTGTTAAACAATGGTATGGGGTCCACTCCATTTGTCTTGGAGAGCTGCTGGGGCCACTGGCTCCAACACCCACACCTTCTGTCCTGGCTGGTAAACAGCCAGTACAGCCTTTTGGTCATGCCAGGCTTTTTGAAGTTCCTGGCTAGCCTCAAGGTTTTTAGTTGCCTTTTTCATGTACTCAGCCATCCAGGAGCGGAGACCAAGTACATAGTCCACTATGTCTTGCTTTGGGGGCTTGAGAGGTAACTCCCATCCTTCCTTCACCAAGCACAATGGACCCCTGAGAGGGTGACCAAACAAAAGTTCAAAAGGGCTGTAGCCAACCCCCTTTTGAGGCACCTCCCTGTATGCAAATAAAAGGCAGGGCAAGAGTATGTCCCATCTTCGCCTAAGCTTTTCTGGGAGCCCTTTAATCATGCCCTTCAAGGTTTTGTTGAATCTCTCAACTAAACCGTTGCATTGTGTTTGATAGGGTGTGGTGAACTTGTAAGTCACTGCACACTCCTTCCACATTGCTTTCAAGTATCCAGACATAAAGTTAGCACTCCTGTCTGAAACAACCTCCTTAGGGAAGCCCACTCTTGAGAAAATTCCCAGGAGGGCTCTTGCCACCACAGGTGCTGTAGTTGTCCTAAGGGGAATAGCCTCTGGGTACCAGGTGGCATGATCCACTACCACCAGGATAAACCTGTCCCCAGATGCTGTTTGGGGATCCTTGGGACCAACAATGTCAATCCCCACCCTTTCAAAGGGAACCCCCACCACAGGTAGTGGTATCAGGGGGGCCTTTGTAGTGCCACCTGCCTTGCCACTGGCCTGGCAGGTTACGCAGGAGCGACAAAACTCCTTGGTGTCTTCAGACATGTGGGGCCAGTGAAAGTGAGGGACAATTCTGTCCCAAGTCTTGTTCTGGCCCAGGTGACCTGCTAAGGGAATGTCATGGGCTAGGGTCAATAGGAAGCCCCTGAACGTCAGAGGTATAACCAACCTCCTGGTGGCACCAGGCTTGGGGTCTCTACACTCTGAGTACAATAGTCCATCATCCCAATACACTGTATGGGGACCACTAGCTTTCCCAGCAGCCTCAGCAGCAGCTTGCTGTCTGAGGGGTTCAAGAGAGGGGCAGCTCTGCTGCTCCTGGCTCAGATCTGCCCTGGAAGGGCCCCCTGTCCCCAAGAACTCAACCTGGTCAGGTTCAAGCTCCTCTGGGACAGTTCCTTCCTCAGGACTGAGATCATCCCCCTCAAGAGACTGATTCTTCCTTCTGAGCCAAGGGGGAAGGCACTGCCTTTACCCTACTACTCCTCTTCTTGGAGGGCACTTGGTCCATTATTCCAGAATCCAAGGCCTGTTCAGTGTTAGACATTTTGTCTTGTGACCTGGTCACAGCAAACACATCTGCAGGGATGCCCAGCATTTCTGCATGGGTCCTGAGCTTCACTTCTGCCCAAGCTGAAGTTTCTAAATCATTGCCAAGCAAGCATTCAACTGGAAGTCTGCACTTACCACAACCTTCTTAAGGCCAGTTACCCCTCCCCAGGAGAAGTTAACAACTGCCAGAGTATGGTCTGTTCTGACATTGCTAGCATTGGTCACTTGGTACATTTCACCAAGTATAATCTGCCCAGGATTCACAAGGTCTTGTGTCACCATGGTGACACTTGCCCCTGTGTCCCTAAATGCCAAAGCCTCTTTTCCATTGATTAAGGGCTGTTGCCTGTACTTGCCCAGATTACTGGGACTCACAGAGGAGGTCACATCCATGCCTCCATCACAGACTAGGACAGCCTGAGTGAGTTCTCTGACTAGGTCAGAGCTCATCTCCTTACCCAGGGTCAACCCTACTAAACCCTTGGCTTGTGTAGTCCCACCACCAATTGTAACTGCACTAGGGGGAGCAGGTGCTTTAGGGGCATTGGTGGGGGCTGGAGTAGAGTCTTTGGACTCGGTGCAATCACTGGTCCAGTGGGTCTTTTGCTTACATACCTTGCACCATGGTTTCTTTTGGCCTCTTCCCTTGTTAGACTGTGAATCCCCACCTGAAGAAGATTTTTGGGGGCCTTGTGAAGACTTCTGGTCTTTACCCTTTCCCCACCCTTATCAGAGTTTTTAGAATCTTGCTTCTTAGGGTCACCACCTTGGTTCTGTACCTTCTGTCTCACCCTGGTTCTGACCCATTTGTCTGCCTTCTTTCCCAATTCTTGGGGAGAGGTCAGATCAGAGTCCACCAGGTGCTGATGTAACAGCTGATTTTGACAATTATTAAGAATCTGCTCCCACATGATAAGATTGTACAATCCTGTGAAGTCACATACCTTACTGCCCAATAACCAACCTTCCAGAGCCTTGGCAGAACAATCAACAAAGTCCACCCAGTCTTGAGTCTGTGCCTTTTGGGTATCTCTGAACTTTAACCTGTATTGTTCAGTGGTTAGGCCAAACCCATCGATCAGAGCACTCTTCAAGACTGTGTATTTATCAGCATCCTCCTCTTTAACAGTGAGGAGCTTATCTCTACCTTTGTCTGCAAAGGAGAGCCACAAGATTGCTGCCCACTGCTCCTGAGGGACCCTCTGTACTTTACAGGCCCTCTCCAGTGCAGTTATCCATTTGTGGATGTCATCCCCACTCTGGTAGGGAGGGACAATCTTGCTCAGGTTTCTATGGTCATAAGACCTTTCCCTATCTCTGGGGAAACTGCTGCCACCATGGGACTCTAGTCCCATCTTCTTTTTTCTCTCTTTGTAGAGACCTAGGGACTCCCTGTCTATAGCCAACTGCTGTTTTCTGAGTTCAAGCTGGGCTTGCTCATACTCAATCAGTCTCTTTCTCCTGTCATGAGAGGATTCTCTCCTATGAGAGGAGACAGAGGTCCCTATTGAGGTGTCAGAGTGGTTAGACTCCTGATAAGGAGATCTAGACCTTCTGGGCACACTCACAATTCTTCCTGGGGGACAAAGGGGAGGTCATTCTGATCCTCCTCCTCCTCCACAGGAGGAATTGGGTTCTCCAGGTCAAGGTCATTTTCACCTTCCTGGCCAGTTTCAGAGGGGGGCCTGGGTTTCTTCACCCCTGACCCCTTCCTCATCTTCTGCCCCACCCTCTCTGCCTACCCCTTCAGACCCTAGGGGCCTGCTGAGATCATCAGCTAGTAGCACCTCTCTGAGGTGTTGGGTGCTGACACTTTTGACTGCCTTCAGCTTCCTAGTATTGCATAATGCTCTCAATTCCAAGAATGGGAGTTTATCATACTTGGAGGGAAGAAGCCCACTGGCTTCTGGCAAGGACTCACTGGGTCCTGGCTTTGAAGACATTACTAGTGAGGTGTGGTGTATTCACTACCTACTCTAGTGTGGCCTACTAAACTCTCTTGAGTTGTAGAAAGGGTGTGCTATCCCTTAACACACAACTCTAAGTTCAGTAGAACTTACTGTATACTAAGCTTGATTTATATGTACCTTAGGTACCCTTAGTGGTTTTCAGTTGATCAATTCAATTGAGATTATCTGGTAAAACAATATCAAGCTGGAATCCCACACACTGCACACCAATGTGAGAAGTTGGCCTGGTATATGCTGTCCACTAGTTATAGTGGGCACCTTGCACCAGTCCAAACAACCCCTTATGGATGATAGGTTAAAGACAACCTTTATTGAAAGCTATCCTAGTGGTGGCTATGGAGAGCAGCCTTCAGGCTAAGACTTGGAGGAATGTAAAGCAGCTTGTTTTACCAGTCTATAATCTCTTGAGTGACCAAATGAAAGAGGACCACACCAGGTATATATATAAAATATATGTATTTAGTCTTCAACACACCCCTCTAGTCTCTTTATGAGGCTAGAGTTCGAAGTACATAAGTTACAAGGCAAATATCAGCAGTTATTAGCACAATACACGTTTGAGCCCTAGGGGCGAACCAAACCATATACTAAAATAGTGGTATATGAACCACGACTGAGCTAGACACAAGGCCTAGAGCCTGTAGAAGGTCTTGGACCCCAAGGAACCACCCAAGGTAGTGACACAGGGGACCCACGGAGGACGCGTGCAGTGTGAGAACACAGCCGCAAATCGCCGTTAACTTCTATGGGAAAGTCGCGGTTGGAATTTTAAAGATAAAGGACACTTCGGAGAGGACTTCCAGTTAACCCCTTAAAACTTAAGAGTTTCTAGGGCCCACACCCACGTGAGTACCGAAATACTCGAGTTACCTCACCCAGGGAAGCCGGGTGCATACGCGTTAAAAGGTGTCGGGAATCGTCGTCGTTTTCAATGGCGACCTCTTGGGAAGTGCTGCTGCCGTGAAGAGGAAGAGTGTCCGGTGCGATCCAAGCTTGGATCGAGGAAGAGGAAGACCTGAAAGCAGAGGGGACAGAGTCTGGGTCACTAGCCAGTGACCAGGGGCACGATAGTCGAATGCCCTCAGATGTTGGATGCTTCAGGTGAGTTGATGGGTGCCTTGACTCTTCAGCCACGAGGTCCAGGAGGTGTCGACGACAACCAGGAGCTGGAATTGTGCTGTCCCACAAAGTCTGTCGAGTGCTGCCGTGTCTGCGACCAGATTGGACCCAACAAGCCTTGGCAACGGCAAGTCACGGGGAAATAAAGAAAAGGCTGAGGTGCAGAACAGCAAGATCTGAGGGACTCACCCAGCAAAGGTAAGTCAGGACACTTCTGGATCAACCAGAAAAGTCCAAGCAAATGAAGAGTTACCTTCGTGGGGACCCACTAGCCAACGGACTAGGGATCGCGAAGGAGCCTCAAGCGGTTGCACTTGGAGCTGGCCCACGGGACACTCGTGGAGTGTAGGCCAGTGATCTTTGCTGCAGTTAATGCGCGGTGCTAGTGCTACCTGGAACTCAAAGCACGGCTTCTAGAGATGTCAGGAAGTTGGTGCACTTTCAAATGTGCTTGGTGTCCAGGGGTCACGGTTCCACGTTACCCATGACAGCTATGGGCCTCAGCTTTGCTGGGGACTCAGGGCAGCCTCAGGAAAGTCTGGAAATCTACCTCTGGTGATGCAAAGACTTTGGCGTCCGGCGGGAGCTTCAGTGATGCAGACCAGACAGATGCTTCATTAGTGCCTGCCAAGCAGGGGAGTCCCTCCTTGACCCCAAGGGAGATTCTTCAGTCCTCTAATCTTGATGTAGAGCGTCGAAGGTCCAGGATTCAGCTTCAGAGTTTCGTCCAGGTACATCTAAAGTCCTGTTGCCAGGGTTCCCTTACTTATACTAAAGAAGGGGGTTGGACTAACTCTGGGGACCCACCTATGGGAGGGTTTGGAAAGAGGGGTGGATACACCCATTTCCTTTGTCCAGTTTCGCGCCAGAGCAGGGGCTGGTAGCCCCTGCAACTGGTTTGAACTGGGGTATGCACGAGGACACCAAATGTGCCCCCAGTGCAGGACTTCAAAGCACTCAGAGAGTGCACCCACCCAGCCCCAATCCACTAAGGCCTGTCTGGGAGGTGGTAACACCTCCCTTTGACATGAAACCTATTGTCCAGGCCTCCCCTGCTGGGGTTTCGGTCAGCAGCAGGAGGCCAGACTCGTGTCTGTGGCTGCAGCATCCATTTTGTGATGCCAGGCTCTGTTTAGTTGGTACCGGGTATACCGGTGCTGTCATGTCTCTCCCTCTAGAAGGGTGGGATCATACTCCCACACCAGTTACTGGTGTAGGGGTATGATTCCAAGGTGTTTGACACCAAACACGACATGTTTTCGTGCAGCCATCCCAAAGTTAGCATTTACCGTTTAGATATAATGCACTTAAGAGTATATGGTCAGGCTGCACCACAGACAACCCCGGAGAGGAGATTCCGAAGGCTGCAGAGGGGCTCTGCTCATGCATGGGCACCCTCTCACATATAACCAAGCACCCTGCCTTCAGGATTGATAAGGCCTGCCATAGGGGTGACTGATAGGTTTCTATGTGCCGTGTTAGGTCAGATATAGTGAATCTATATCTCTGTAAGGGGTGCAAGCACCACCTTACTCAGGCTGCAGTAGCAGTCCTGTGGTGTCATTTTGGATGGCTTTCCAGGGGTGGCACAATACATGCCTCAGCCCCTGGTAGGCCTCTGGAGTACCTATGCCCTGGGTACATAGTATACCATATACTAGGGACTTATAAGGGCACTCCAGAATCCAATCTGTGGTGTACCTAAAGTACATGGTGTGAGAAGTTGGCCTGGTATATGCTGTCCACTAATTATAGTGGGCACCTTGCACCAGTCCAAACAACCCCTTATTGGAGATAGGTTAAAGACAACCTTTATTGAAAGCTATCCTAGTGGTAGCTATGGAGAGCAGCCGTCAGGCTAAGTCTTGAAGGAATGTAAAGCAGCTTGTTTTACCAGTCTATAATCTCTTGAGTGACCAAATGAAAGAGGACCACACCAGGTATATATTCAAAACATATGTATTTATTGCTAAACACACCCCTCTAGTCTCTTTATGAGGCTAGAGTTCGAAGTACATAAGTTATAAGTTAGTTATCAACAGTAATAGCACAAATACACGTTTGAGCCCTAGGGGCGTACCAAACCATATACCAATAAAGTGGTATAAGAACCACGACTGTACTAGACACAAGGCCTAGAGCCTGTAGAAGTGCTCGGACCACAAGGAACCACCCAAGGTAATGACACAGGGGACCCACGGGGGACGCGTGCAGTGTGAGAACACAGCCGCGAATCGCCGTTGACTTCTATGGGGAAAGTCGCGGTTGGAATCTTAAAGAAAAGGGACACTTAGAGGAGGACTTGGAGCAAACCCCTTTAGAATTGGGTTGTTCTAGAGTCTATACCCACGGGAGTATCGGAGTACTCGAGTTACCTCACCCAGGGAAGCCGGGTGCATAGGTGTCTTTCGGGGTCGGGTTTCGTCGTCGTTTTCAATGGCGATCTGCTGCAAAGTGCTGCTGGCGGCCAAGTCGAAAGTGTTCGGGTGGATCCAAAGGTGGATCGAAGATCTGAAGAACCTGAAAGCAGAGGGGACAGAGTCTGGGTCACTAGCCAGTGACCAGGAAGGCGATGAGCGGATGCCCACCGATGTCGGGTGCTTCAGGTAGGTTGATGGTCGTCTTGACTCTTCAGCCACGAGGTCCAGAAGGAGTCGACGACGACCAGGAGCTGGATTCGAGCTGTCCCATGAAGTCTGTCGATTGTTGAGGTGCCGGCGACCGTATTGGACCCAACAAGCCTTGGCAACGGCAAGCCTCGTGGAAATAGAAGAAGGATGGTGGTGCAGACCCGCAAGGTCTGAGGGACTCACCCAGCAAGGGTAAGTCAGGGTACGCCTGGAGCAACCAGGGAAGCCCAAGCAGAAGAAGATTGGCCTTCGTGAGGGCCCACTAGCCAACGGACTAGTGACTGCAAAGGAGCCTCGAGTGGATGCACTTAGAGCTGGCTCACGGGACACTCGTGGAGTGGAGGCCAGTGATCTTCGGTGCAGTCGGTGCTGGAGGCGGGGGCTACTAGGAGCCCAAAGCACAACTTCGTGGAAGACCAGGAAAAGGATGCACTTGCAAATGTGCTTGGTGTCCAGGGGTCATGGTTCCACGTTACCCACGACAGCTACGGGCCTCAGCTTTGCTGGGGACTCAGGGCCGCCTCGAGGAAGTCTGGAAATCCACCTCTGGTGATGCAAAGACTTCGGCGTCTGGCGGGAGCTTCAGCGATGCAGACCGGACAATTGCTTCGTTGGTGCCTGCCAAGCAGGGGAGTCACTCCTTGACCCCAAGGGAGATTCTTCAGTCCTCTAATCTTAAAGTAGAGCGTCGAAGGACCAGGATTCTGTGTCAGAGTTTCGTCCAGGTAAATCTAAAGTCCTAAGGACTGAGGTCCCATACTTATACCAAGTTAGGGGGTTGGACATACTCTGGGGACCCACCTATGGGAGGGCCAGGGCAGAGGGGTGGTTACACCCTTTCCCTTTGTCCAGTTTCGCGCCAGAGCAGGGGCTGGAAGCCCCTGAGCCGGTTTGAACTGGGGTATGCACAGGGACACCAAATGTGCCCCCAGTGCAGGCCTTCACAGCACCAGAGAGTGCTCCCGCCCAGCCCCAATACACATTATCCTGTCTGGGGAGGTGGTTACACCTCCCTGGGACAGGAAACCTATTGTCCAGGCCTCCCTGCCGGAGTTTCAGTCAGCAGCAGGAGGCCAGACCCGTGTCTGTGGCAGCGGCATCCATTTTGTGATGCCAGGGCTTGGAAAGAAGTTACCGGGCAGGCCGGTGTGTACATGTCTCTCCCTCTAGAAGGGTGGAATGCTACCCCCGCCGGCAGAACTGGCGGGGGGCATAGTATTCCAAGATGTTTGACACCAAACACGACATGTTTCTGTGCAGCCATCCCAAAGTTAGCATTTAACGCGAGGTTATAAGGCGCTTAAGAGTATATGGTCGGGCTGCACTACAAACAGCATCAGAGAAGGGTCTCCGAACGCTGCAGAGGGGCTCTGCTCATGCAGAGGCACCCTCTCACGTAGGAACCAAGCACTCTGCCTTCAGGATTGACAAGGCCTGCCATAGGAGTGACTTATAGGTTCATATGTGTGTATGTATGTAGTGATATAGGTAACCTATATCACAGTAAGGGGTGCATGCACCACCTTACCCAGGCTGCAGTAGCAGACCTGTGGTGTCCTTTTGGCTGGCCTTCCAGGGGTGGCACAATACATGCTTCAGCCCCTGGCAGGCCTCTGAGGTACCTATGCCCTGGGTACATTGTATACCATATACTAGGGACTTACAAGGGCACTCCAGATTCCAATCAGAGATGTGCCTAGGGCACATGGAAACCATTTTAGAGAGGAAGCAGCTAGGCTGGGGTTCTGATTAGCAGGGCCCCAGCCAGACTAAAGTCGAAAAACAGTGAAGCATCAGCAAAAAGTGGGGGTACCCATGTGAAGCAGATCCTACTCTCCTACACAACCCCCCAAACGTAGGGACATTAAACTAACCTTGCCCAGTTAAGTCTTCATGTTCTAAGTGGAAGTACCTAGAGAGTCCATCTGCATTGGCATGGTTACTCCCAGGTCTATGTTCCACTGTGAAGTCCATCCCCTGTAGGGAAATGGACCACCTAAGCAGTTTGGGGTTTTCACCCTTCATTTGTTTTAGCCATAAGAGGGGCTTATGGTCTGTTTGAACAAGGAAGTGAGTACCAAACAAGTATGGCCTCAACTTCTTCAGAGCCCAGACCACAGCAAAGGCCTCCCTCTCAATGGCTGACCAACGTTTCTCTCTAGGGGTCAGCCTTCTGCTGATAAAAGCTACTGGCTGATCCTGACCTTCATCATTCAATTGTGACAGTACAGCCCCTACCCCCAATTCAGATGCATCTGTTTGGACAATGAACTTCTTGGAGTAATCAGGATTCTGTAGAATGGGAGCAGTGCACATGGCCTGCTTTAGGTCATCAAATGCCTTTAGACAGCTAACTGTCCACTGAACCTTTTTGGGCATTTTCTTGGAAGTTAAGTCATTCAGGGGTGTCACTATTGATCCATACCCCTTGACGAATCTCCTATAGTACCCAGTCAGGCCTAAAAAGGCTCTCACCTGAGTCTGGGTAGTTGGAGCAGTCCAGTCCATGATGGTCTGGATCTTGCTCTGCAAGGGTTGAACCTGGCCTCCACCCACAAGGTGGCCCAGGTACACAACCTGACTCTGCCCTATCTGGCACTTGGTGGCCTTGATAGTCAGGCCTGCTTTCTGCAGGGCCTGCAAAACATTTCTGAGGTGGACCAGGTGATCCTCCCAGGTGGAGCTAAAGACAGCAATATCATCTAGATATGCTGCACTATAGGCTTCCAGACCTGTAAGGACTGTATTCACCAACCTCTGAAAAGTGGCAGGTGCATTCTTCAGACCAAAGGGCATCACCACAAATTGATAATGCCCACTAGGGGTTGAGAATGCTGTTTTTGGCCTTGCATCATCAGCTAGTCTGATCTGCCAGTAGCCAGCTGTCAGGTCAAATGTGCTTAGATACTTGGCTGAGGCCAAAGTGTCTATTAGCTCATCTGCCCTAGGTATTGGATGGGCATCAGTCCTAGTGACTGCATTGAGACCCCTGTAGTCCACACAAAACCTCATCTCTCTTTTCCCACCATTGGTGTGAGGTTTTGGCACAAGGACCACTGGACTAGCCCAAGGGCTATCTGAGGGTTCAATAACTCCCAAATCCAACATCTTCTGGACTTCTGTCCTGATACAGTCCCTGACATGGTCAGTGTGAGAAGTTGGCCTGGTATATGCTGTCCACTAATTATAGTGGGCACCTTGCACCAGTCCAAACAACCCCTTATTGGAGATAGGTTAAAGACAACCTTTATTGAAAGCTATCCTAGTGGTAGCTATGGAGAGCAGCCTTCAGGCTAAGTCTTGAAGGAATGTAAAGCAGCTTGTTTTACCAGGCTATAATCTCTTGAGTGACCAAATGAAAGAGCACCACACCAGGTATATATTCAAAATATATGTATTTATTGCTAAACACACCCCTCTAGTCTCTTTATGAGGCTAGAGTTCGAAGTACATAAGTTATAAGTTAGTTATCTACAGTAATAGCACAAATACACGTTTGAACCCTAGGGGCGTACCAAACCATATACCAATAAAGTGGTATAAGAACCACGACTGAGCTAGACACACGGGCTAGAGCCTGTAGAAGTGCTTGGACCACAAGGAACCACCCAAGGTAGTGACACAGGGGACCCAGGGGGACGCGTGCAGTGTGAGAACACAGCCGCGAATCGCCGTTGACTTCTATGGTGAAAGTCGCGGTTGGAATTTTAAAGAAAAGGGACACTTAGAGGAGGACTTGGAGCAAACCCTTTTAGAACTAGGCTGTTCTAGTGTCAATACCCACAGGAGCACCAGAGTACTCGAGTTACCTCACCCAGGGGAGCCGGGTGCATAGGTGTCTTTCGGGGTCGGGTTTCGTCGTCGTTTTCAATGGCGATCTGCTGCAAAGTGCTGCTGGCGGCCAAGTCGAAAGTGTTCGGGTGGATCCAAAGGTGGATCGAAGATCTGAAGAACCTGAAAGCAGAGGGGACAGAGTCTGGGTCACTAGCCAGTGACCAGGAAGGCGATGAGCAGATGCCCACCGATGTCGAGTGCTTCAGGTAGGTTGACGGTCGTCTTGACTCTTCAGCCACGAGGTCCAGGAGGCGTCGACGATGACCAGGAGCTGGATTTGAGCTGTTCCACGACTTCTGTCGATTACAGGGGTGTCGGCGACCGGATTGGACCCAACAAGCCTTGGCAACAGCAAGTCTTGTGGAAATGGAAGAAGGACGATGGTGCAGACCAGCAAGGTCTGTGGGACTCACCCAGCAAAGGTAAGTCAGGGGACGCCTGGAGCAACCAGGGAGCCCAAGCAGAAGAAGATTGGCCTTCGGGAGGGCCTACTAGCCAACGGACTATCAACCGCGAAGGAGCCTCAAGTGGACGCACGTGGAGCTGGCTCACAGGACACTCGTGGAGTGGAAGCCAGTGATCTTCGGTGCAGTCGGTGCTGGAGGATGGGGCTACTCGGTACCCAAAGCACAACTTCGTGGGAGACCCAGAAGAGGATGCACTTGCAAATGCGATCGGTGTCCAGAGGTCACGGTTCCACGTTACCCACGACAGCTACGGGCCTCAGCTTTGCTGGGGACTCAGGGCAGCCTCGGGGAAGTCTGGAAATCCACCTCTGGTGATGCAAAGACTTCGGCGTCCAGCGGGAGCTTCAGCGATGCAGACCAGACAATTGCTTCTTTGGTGCCTGCCAAGCAGGGGAGTCACTCCTTGACCCCAAGGGAGATTCTTCAGTCCTCTAATCTTGAAGTAGAGCGTCGAAGGTCCAGGATTCTGTGTCAGAGTTTCGTCCAGGTAAATCTAAAGTCCTAAGGACTGGGGTCCCATACTTATACTAAGATAGGGGGTTGGACATACTCTGGGGACCCACCTATGGGAGGGTCAGGGCAGAGGGGTGGTTACACCCCTTTCCCTTTGTCCAGTTTCACGCCAGAGCAGGGGCTGGAAGCCCCTGAGCCAGTTTGAACTGGGGTATGCACATGGGACACCAAATGTGCCCCCAGTGCAGGACTTCAAAGCACCAGAGAGTGCTCCCGCCCAGCCCCAATACACACTATCCTGTCTGGGGAGGTGGTTACACCTCCCTGGGACAGGAAACCTATTGTCCAGGCCTCCCCTGCCGGAGTTTCGGTCAGCAGCAGGAGGCCAGACTCGTGTCTGTGGCAGCGGCATCCATTTTGTGATGCCAGGGCTCTGGAAAGTCAGTACCGGGTATACCGGTGTGTACATGTCTCTCCCTCTAGAAGGGTGGAATGCTACCCCCGCCGCCAGAACTGGCGGGGGGGTAGTATTCCAAGATGTTTGACACCAAACACGACATGTTTCTGTGCAGCCATCCCAAAGTTAGCATTTAAAGCGAGGTTATAAGGCGCTTAAGAGTATATGGTCGGGCTGCACTACAAACAGCATCAGAGAAGGGTCTCCGAACGCTGCAGAGGGGCCCAGCTCATGCAGGGGCACCCTCTCACATAGTAACCACGCACTCTGCCTTCAGGATTGATAAGGCCTGCCATAGGAGTGACTTATAGGTTTATATGTGTGTATGTATGTAGTGATATAGGTAGCCTATATCACAGTAAGGGGTGCATGCACCACCTTACCCAGGCTGCAGTAGCAGACCTGTGGTGTCCTTTTGGCTGGCCTTCCAGGGGTGGCACAATACATGCTTCAGCCCCTGGCAGGCATCTGAGGTACCTATGCCCTGGGTACATAGTATACCATATACTAGGGACTTATAAGGGCACTCCAGATTCCAATCAGAGATGTGCCTAAGGCACATGGAAACCATTTTAGAGAGGAAGCAGCTAGGCTGGGGTTCTGATTAGCAGGGCCCCAGCCAGACTAAAGTCGAAAAACAGTGAAGCATCAGCAAAAAGTGGGGGTACCCATGTGAAGCAGATCCTACTCTCCTACACGACCCCCCAAACGTAGGGACATTAAACTAACCTTGCCCAGTTAAGTCTTCATGTTCTAAGTGGAAGTACCTAGAGAGTCCATCTGCATTGGCATGGTTACTCCCAGGTCTATGTTCCACTGTGAAGTCCATCCCCTGTAGGGAAATGGACCACCTAAGTAGTTTGGGGTTTTCACCCTTCATTTGTTTTAGCCATAAGAGGGGCTTATGGTCGGTTTGAACAAGGAAGTGAGTACCAAACAAGTATGGCCTCAACTTCTTCAGAGCCCAGACCACAGCAAAGGCCTCCCTCTCAATGGCTGACCAACGTTTCTCTCTAGGGGTCAGCCTTCTGCTAATAAAAGCTACTGGCTGATCCTGACCTTCATCATTCAATTGTGACAGTACAGCCCCTACCCCCAATTCAGATGCATCTGTTTGGACAATGAACTTCTTGGAGTAATCAGGACTCTGTAGAATGGGAGCAGTGCACATAGCCTGCTTTAGGTCATCAAATGCCTTTTGACAGCTAACTGTCCACTGAACCTTTTGGGCATTTTCTTGGAAGTTAAGTCATTCAGGGGTGTCACTATTGATCCATACCCCTTGACAAATCTCCTATAGTACCCAGTCAGGCCTAAAAAGGCTCTCACCTGAGTCTGGGTAGTTGGAGCAGTCCAGTCCATGATGGTCTGGATCTTGCTCTGCAGTGGTTGAACCTGGCCTCCACCCACAAGGTGGCCCAGGTACACAACCTGACTCGGCCCTATCTGGCACTTGGTGGCCTTGATAGTCAGGCCTGCTTTCTGCAGGGCCTGTAAAACATTTCTGAGGTGGACCAGGTGATCCTCCCAGGTGGAGCTAAAGACAGCAATATCATCTAGATATGCTGCACTATAGGCTTCCAGACCTGAAGGACTGTATTCACCAACCTCTGAAAAGTGGCAGGTGCATTCTTCAGACCAAAGGGCATCACCACAAATTGATAATGCCCACTAGGGGTTGAGAATGCTGTTTTTGGCTTTGCATCATCAGCTAGTCTGATCTGCCAGTAGCCAGCTGTCAGGTCAAATGTGCTTAGATACTTGGCTGAGGCCAAAGTGTCTATTAGCTCATCTGCCCTAGGTATTGGATGGACATCAGTCCTAGTGACTGCATTGAGACCCCTGTAGTCCACACAAAACCTCATCTCTCTTTTCCCACCATTGGTGTGAGGTTTTGGCACAAGGACCACTGGACTAGCCCAAGGGCTATCTGAGGGTTCAATAACTCCCAAATCCAACATCTTCTGGACTTCTGTCCTGATACAGTCCCTGACATGGTCAGGTTGCCTATAAATCTTATTTTTAATAGGCAGACTGTCCCCAGTGTCCACTTCATGAGTGCACCAGGTAGTCTGATTGGGAGTCAGTGAGAATATGTGCCTGAACTGATTGAGCACCTGTCTGCAATCAGTTTGCTGCTGGGCAGTGAGGCTGCCCGCCAAGGCTACACCATCCACTGACCCATCATCAGGGTTCTGTGAGAGCAGGTCAGGGAGTGGGTCACTCTCTTCCTCCTGTCCCTCATCAGTAGCCATGAGCAAGCCCATGTCTGCCCTGTCCACATATGGTTTTAAACTGTTGACATGGAGAACCCTGTGGGGACTCCTGGGTGTTCCTAGGTCTACTAAATAGGTAACCTCACCCTTCTGTTTAACAATGGTATGGGGTCCACTCCATTTGTCTTGGAGAGCTGCTGGGGCCACTGGCTCCAACACCCACACCTTCTGTCCTGGCTGGTAAACAGTCAGTACAGCCTTTAGTCATGCCAGGCTTTTTGAAGTTCCTGGCTAGCCTCAAGGTTTTTAGTTGCCTTTTTCATGTACTCAGCCATCCTGGAGCGGAGACCAAGTACATAGTCCACTATGTCTTGCTTTGGGGGCTTGAGAGGTAACTCCCATCCTTCCTTCACCAAGCACAATGGTCCCCTGACAGGGTGACCAAACAAAAGTTCAAAAGGGCTGTAGCCAACCCCCTTTTGAGGCACCTCCCTGTATGCAAATAAAAGGCAGGGCAAGAGTATGTCCCATCTTCGCCTAAGCTTTTCTGGGTGCCCTTTAATCATGCCCTTCAAGGTTTTGTTGAATTTCTCAACTAAACCATTGCATTGTGGGTGATAGGGTGTGGTGAACTTGTAAGTCACTTCACACTCCTTCCACATTGCTTTCAAGTATCCAGACATAAAGTTAGCACCCCTGTCTGATACAACCTCCTTAGGGAAGCCCACTCTTGAGAAAATTCCCAGGAGGGCTCTTGCCACCACAGGTGCTGTAGTGGTCCTAAGGGGAATAGCCTCTGGGTACCTGGTGGCATGATTCACTACCACCAGGATAAACCTGTGCCCAGATGCTGTTTGGGGATCCATGGGACCAACAATGTCAATCCCCACCCTTTCAAAGGGAACCCCCACCACAGGTAGTGGTATCAGGGGGCCTTTGTAGTGCCACCTGCCTTGCCACTGGCCTGGCAGGTTACACAGGAGCGACAAAACTCCTTGGTGTCTTCAGACATGTGGGGCCAGTGAAAGTGAGGGACAATTCTGTCCCAAGTCTTGTTCTGGCCCAGGTGACCTGCTAAGGGAATGTCATGGGCTAGGGTCAATAGGAAGCCCCTGAACTTCAGAGGTATAACCAACCTCCTGGTGGCACCAGGTTTGGGGTCTCTACACTCTGAGTACAAGAGTCCATCATCCCAATACACTGTATGGGGACCACTAGCTTTCCCAGCAGCCTCAGCAGCAGCTTGCTGTCTGAGGGGTTCAAGAGAGGGGCAGCTCTGCTGCTCCTGGCTCAGATCTGCTCTGGAAGGGCCCCCTGTCCCCAAGAACTCAACCTGGTCAGGTTAAAGCTCCTCTGGGACAGTTCCTTCCTCAGGACTGAGATCATCCCCCTCAAGAGACTGATCTTCCTTCTGAGCCAAGGGGAAGGCACTGCCTTTACCCTACTACTCCTCTTCTTGGAGGGCACTTGGTCCATTATTCCAGAATCCAAGGCCTGTTCAGTGTTAGACATTTTGGCTTGTGACCTGGTCACAGCAAACACATCTGCAGGGATGCCCAGCATTTCTGCATGGGTCCTGAGCTCCACTTCTGCCCAAGCTGAAGTTTCTAAATCATTGCCAAGCAAGCATTCAACGGGTAGGTCTGCACTTACCACAACCTTCTTAAGGCCAGTTACCCCTCCCCAGGAGAAGTTAACAACTGCCAGAGTATGGTCTGTTCTGACATTGCTAGCATTGGTCACTTGGTACATTTTGTGAGAAGTTGGCCTGGCATATGCTGTCCACTACTTATAGTGGGCACCTTGCACCAGTCCAAACAACCCCTTATTGGAGATAGGTTAAAGACAACCTTTATTGAAAGCTATCCTAGTGGTAGCTATGGAGAGCAGCCTTCAGGCTAAGTCTTGAAGGAATGTAAAGCAGCTTGTTTTACCAGTCTATAATCTCTTGAGTGACCAAATGAAAGAGCACCACACCAGGTATATATTCAAAATATATGTATTTATTGCTAAACACACCCCTCTAGTCTCTTTATGAGGCTAGAGTTCGAAGTACATAAGTTATAAGTTATTTAAACACAGTAATAGCACAAATACACGTTTGGGCCCTAGGGGCGTACCAAACCATATACCAATAAAGTGGTTAAAGAACCACGACTGAGCTAGACACTAGGCCTAGAGCCTCTAGAAGTGCTTGGACCACAAGGAACCACCCAAGGTAGTGACACAGGGGACCCACGGGGGACGCGTGCAGTGTAAACACACAGCCGCGAAACGCCGTTAACTTCTATTGAGAAAGTCGCGGTTTGGAAATTAAAGAAAAGGGACACTTAAAGAAGGACTTGGAGCAAACCCTTTGAGAACTAGGTCGTTCTAGAGTCTCTACCCACGGGAGCACCGGAGTACTCTTGTTACCTCACCCAGGGAAGCCGGGTGCATAGGTGCCTTTCGGGGTCGGGTTTCGTCGTCGATTTGAATGGCGATCTGCGGCAAAGTGCGGCTGGCGACCAAGTGGAAAGTGTCCGGGTGGATCCAAAGGTGGATCGGAGATCTGAAGAACCTGAAAGCAGAGGGGACAGAGTCTGGGTCACTAGCCAGTGACCAGGAAGGCGATGAGCAGATGCCCACCGATGTCGAGTGCTTCAGGTAGGTTGATGGTCGTCTTGACTCTTCAGCCACGAGGTCCAGGAGGCGTTGTCGGCGACCAGGAGCAGGATTCAGGCTGGTACACGATGTGTGTCGAGTGCTGACGTGTCGGCGACTGGATTGAAGCCAACAAGCCTTGGCAACGGCAAGTCTTGATGAAGATGAAGATTGACGATGATGCAGACCAGCAAGGTCTGAGGAACTCACCCAGCAAGGGTAAGTGAGGGCAAGCCTGGAGCAACCAGGGAGCCAAAGA
The DNA here is from genome assembly GCA_963921515.1 of Calotriton arnoldi. Classification (NCBI taxonomy): domain Eukaryota; kingdom Metazoa; phylum Chordata; class Amphibia; order Caudata; family Salamandridae; genus Calotriton; species Calotriton arnoldi. The sequence continues at coordinate 1,435,948 of CAWUFW010002860.1, forward strand.
AGAAAAGGATTGGCCTTCGTGAAGGGCTACTAGCCAACGGGCTAGCGACTGCGAAGGAGCCTCTAGATGGTACACGTGGAGCTGGCTCACAGGACACTCGTGGAGTGGAGGCCAGTGATCTTCAGTGCAGTTAGAGCTTGAGACTAGGGCTACTCAGAGCCCAAAGCACGACTTCGTGGGAGACCCAGAAGAGGATGCACTTGCAAATGCGTGCGGTGTCCAGGGTTCACGGTTCCACGTTACCCACAACAGCTACGGGCCTCAGCTTTGCTGGGGACTCAGGACAGCCTCGGGGAAGTCTAGAAATCTACCTCTGGTGATGCAAAGACTTCGGCGTCCGACGGGAGCTTAGGCGATGCAGACCGGACAATTGCTTCTTTGGTGCCTGCCAAGCAGGGGAGTCACTCCTTGACCCCAAGGGAGATTCTTCTGTCCTCTAATCTTGTAGTAGAGCGTCGAAGGTCCAGGATTCTGTGTCAGAGTTTCATCCAGGGATAATCTAAAGTCCTAAGGACTGGGTTCCTATACTTATACTAAGTTTAGGGGTTGGACTACTCTGTGGCCCCACCTATGGGTGGGTCAGGGCAGAGGGGTGGCTACACCCCTTTCCTTTGTCCAGTTCACGCCAAAGCAGGGGCTGCAAGCCCCTGATCAGGTTTGAACTGGGGTATGCACAGGGACACCAAGTGTCCCCCAGTGCAGGACTTCAAAGCACCCGAAGTGCTCCCGCCCAGCCCCAATACACACTATCCTGTCTGGGGAGGTGGTCACACCTCCCTGGGACAGGAAACCTATTGTCCAGGCCTCCCCTGCCGGAGTTTCGTCCAGCAGCAGGAGGCCAGACTTGTGTCTGTGGCAGCAGCATCCATTTTGTGATGCCAGGGCTTTAGAAAGAAGTTACCGGCCAGGCCAGGGTTAACATGTCTCTCCCTCTAGAAGGGTGGAATGCTACCCCGCCGCCAGAATTGGCGGGGGTAGTATTCCAAGATGTTTGACACCAAACACGACATGTTTCGGTGCAGCCATTCCAAAGTTAGCATTTAACGCGAGGTTATAATGCGCTTAAGAGTATATGGTCAGGCTGCACTACAAACAGCATCAGAGAAGGGTCTCCGAACGCTGCAGAGGGGCCCTGCTCATGCAGGGGCACCCTCTCACATAGGAACCACGCACTCTGCCTTCAGGATTGATAAGGCCTGCCATAGGAGTGAGTTATAGGTTTATATGTGTGTATGTATATAGTGATATAGGTAACCTATATCACAGTAAGGGGTGCATGCACCACCTTACCCAGGCTGCAGTAGCAGACCTGTGGTGTCAGTTTGGATGGCCTTCCAGGGGTGGCACAATACATGCTGCAGCCCCTGGTAGGCCTCTGAGGTACCTATGCCCTGGGTACATAGTATACCATATACTAGGGACTTATAAGGGCACTCCAGATTCCAATCAGTGATGTGCCTAAGGCACATGGAAACCATTTTAGAGAGGAAGCAGCTAGGCTGGGGTTCTGATTAGCAGGGCCCCAGCCAGACTAAGGTAAAAAAACAGTGAAGCATCAGCAAAAAGTGGGGGTACCCATGTGAAGCAGATCCTACTCTCCTACACAACCCCCCCAAACGTAGGGACATTAAACTAACCTTGCCCAGTTAAGTCTTCATGTTCTAAGTGGAAGTACCTAGAGAGTCCATCTGCATTGGCATGGTTACTCCCAGGTCTATGTTCCACTGTGAAGTCCATCACCTGTAGGGAAATGGACCACCTAAGCAGTTTGGGGTTTTCACCCTTCATTTGTTTTAGCCATAAGAGGGGCTTATGGTCTGTTTGAACAAGGAAGTGAGTACCAAACAAGTATGGCCTCAACTTCTTCAGAGCCCAGACCACAGCAAAGGCCTCCCTCTCAATGGCTGACCAACGTTTCTCTCTAGGGGTCAGCCTTCTGCTAATGAAAGCTACTGGCTGATCCTGACCTTCTTCATTCAATTGTGACAGTACAGCCCCTACCCCCAATTCAGATGCATCAGTTTGAACAATGAACTTCTTGGAGTAATCAGGAGTGGACTCTGTAGAATGGGAGCAGTGCACATGGCCTGCTTCAGGTCATCAAATGCCTTTTGACAGCTAACTGTCCACTGAACCTTTTGGGCATTTTCTTAGAAGTTAAGTCATTCAGGGGTGTCACTATTGATCCATACCCCTTGACAAATCTCCTATAGTACCCAGTCAGGCCTAAGAAGGCTCTCACCTGAGTCTGGGTAGTTGGAGCAGTCCAGTCCATGATGGTCTGGATCTTGCTCTGCAATGGTTGAACCTGGCCTCCACCCACAAGGTGGCCCAGGTACACAACCTGACTCTGCCCTATCTGGCACTTAGTGGCCTTGATAGTCAGGCCTGCCTTTTGCAGGGCCTGTAAAACATTCCTGAGGTGGACCAGGTGATCCTCCCAGGTGGAGCTAAAGACAGCAATATCATCTAGATATGCTGCACTATAGGCTTCCAGACCTGTGAGGACTGTATTCACCAACCTCTGAAAAGTGGCAGGTGCATTCTTCAGACCAAAGGGCATCACCACAAATTGATAATGCCCACTAGGGGTTGAGAATGCTGTTTTTGGCTTTGCAGCATCAGCTAGTCTGATCTGCCAGTAGCCAGCTGTCAAGTCAAATGTGCTTAGATACTTGGCTGAGGCCAAAGTGTCTATCAGCTCATCTGCCCTTGGTATTGCATGGGCATCAGTCCTAGTGACTGCATTGAGACCCCTGTAGTCCACACAAAACCTCATCTCTCTTTTTCCACCACTGGTGTGAGGTTTTGGCACAAGGACCACTGGACTAGCCCAAGGGCTATCTGAGGGTTCAATAACTCCCAACTCCAACATTTTCTGGACTTCAGTCCTGATACAGTCCCTGACATGGTCAGGTTGCCTATAAATCTTATTTTTAATAGGCAGACTGTCCCCAGTGTCCACTTCATGAGTGCACCAGGTGGTCTGACTGGGTGTCAGTGAAAACATGTGTCTAAACTGATTGAGCACCTGTCTGCAATCTGTTTGCTGCTGGGTAGTGAGGCTGCCTGCAAAGGATACACCATCTACTGACCCATCGTCAGGGTTCTGTGAGAGCAGGTCAGGGAGTGGGTCACTCTCTTCCTCCTGCCCTTCATCAGTAGCCATGAGGAAGCCCATGTCTGCCCTGTCCACATATGGTTTGAACCTGTTGACATGGAGAACCCTGTGGGGACTCCAGGGTGTTCCTAGGTCTACTAAGTAGGTAACCTCACCCTTCTGCTCAACAATAGTGTGGGGTCCACTCCATTTGTCTTGGAGAGCTGCTGGGGCCACTGGCTCCAACACCCACACCTTCTGTCCTGGCTGGTAAACAGTCAGCACAGCCTTTGGTCATGCCAGGCCTTTTGAAGTTCCTGGCTAGCCTCAAGGTTTTTAGTTGCCTTTTTCATATGCTCAGCCATCCGGGAGCGGAGACCAAGTACATAGTCCACTATGTCTTGCTTTGGGGGCTTGAGAGGTAACTCCCATCCTTCCTTCACCAAGCACAGTGGACCCCTGACAGGGTGGCCAAACAAAAGTTCAAAAGGGCTGTAACCAACCCCTTCTGAGGCACCTCCCTATATGCAAATAAAAGGCAGGGCAAGAGTATGTCCCATCTTCGCCTAAGCTTTTCTGGGAGCCCTTTAATCATGCCCTTCAAGGTTTTGTTGAATCTCTCAACTAAACCATTGCATTGTGGGTGATAGGGTGTGGTGAACTTGTAAGTCACTCCACACTCCTTCCACATTGCTTTTAAGTATCCAGACATAAAGTTAGCACCCCTGTCTGATACTACCTCCTTAGAAAAGCCCACTCTTGAGAACATTCCCAGGAGGGCCCTTGCTTCCACAGGTGCTGTAGTGGTCCTAAGGGGAATAGCCTCTGGGTACCTGGTGGCATGATCCACTACCACCAGGATAAACCTGTGCCCAGATGCTGTTTGGGGATCCATGGGACCAACAATGTCAATCCCCACCCTTTCAAAGGGCACCCCCACCACAGGTAATGGTATCAGGGGGGCCTTTGTAGTGCCACTGCCTTGCCACTGGCCTGGCAGGTTACACAGGAGCGACACAACTCCTTGGTGTCTTCAGACATGTGGGGCCAGTGAAAGTGAGGGACAATTCTGTCCCAAGTCTTGTTCTGGCCCAGGTGACCTGCCAAGGGAATATCATGGGCTAGGGTCAATAGGAAGCCCCTGAACTTCAGAGGTATAACCAACCTCCTGGTAGCACCAGGCTTGGGGTCTCTACACTCTGAGTACAAGAGTCCATCATCCCAATACACAGTATGGGGACCACTAGCTTTCCCAGCAGCCTCAGCAGCAGCTTGCTGTCTGAGGGTTTCAAGAGAGGGGCAGCTCTGCTGCTCCTGGCTCAGATCTGCCCTGGAAGGTCCCCCTGTCCCCAAGAACTCAACCTGGTCAGGTTCAAGCTCCTCTGGGACAGTTCCTTCCTCAGGACTGAGATCATCCCCCTCAAGGGACTGATCTTCCTTCTTAGCCAAGGGGAAGGCACTGCCTTTACCCTACTACTCCTCCTCTTGGAAGGCACTTGGTCCATTATTCCAGAATCCAAGGCCTGTTCAGTGCTAGACATTTTGGCTTGTGACCTGGTCACAGCAAACACATCTGCAGGGATCCCCAGCATTTCTGCATGGGTCCTGAGCTCCACTTCTGCCCAAGCTGAAGTTTCTAAGTCATTGCCAAGCAATCATTCGACTGGTAGGTTTGCACTTACCACAACCTTCTTAAGGCCAGTTACCCCTCCCCAGGAGAAGTTAACAACTGCCAGAGTATGGTCTGTTCTGACATTGCTAGCATTGGTCACTTGGTACATCTCACCAAGTATAACTTGCCCAGGATTCACAAGGTCTTGTGTCACCATGGTGACACTTGCCCCTGTGTCCCTAAATGCCAAAGCCTCTCGTCCATTGATTAAAGGCTGTTGTCTGTACTTGCCCAGATTACTGGGACTCACAGAGGAGGTCACATCCATGCCTCCATCACAGACTAACACAGCCTGAGTGAGTTCTCTGACTAGGTCAGAGCCCACCTCAGTACCCAGGGTCAACCCTACTAAACCCTTGGCTGTTGTACTCCCACCACCAACTGTAACTGTACTAGGGGGAACAGGTGCCTTAGGGGCATTGGTGGGGGCTGGACTTGAGTCTTTGGACTTGGTGCAATCACTGGTCCAGTGGGTCTTTTGCTTACAGACCTTGCACCATGGTTTTCTTTGGCCTTTCCCTTTGGTAGACTGTGAATCCCCACCTGAAGAAGATTTTTGGGGGCCTGGTGAAGACTTTTGATATTTACCCTTCTCCCCACCCTTATCAGAGTTCTTAGAATCTTGCTTCTTAGGGTCACCACCTTGGTTCTGTACCTTCTGCCTCGCCCTGGTTCTGACCCATTTGTCTGCCTTCTTTCCCAATTCTTGGGGAGAGGTCAGATCAGAGTCCACCAGGTACTGATGCAACAGTTGATTTTGACAGTTATTAAGAATCTGCTCCCTCATTATCAGATTGTACAATCCTGTGAAGTCACACACCTTACTGCCCATCAACCAGCCTTCCAGAGCCTTAGCAGAACAATCCACATAGTCTACCCAGTCTTGAGTCTGTGCCTTTTGGGTATCTCTGAACTTCAACCTGTATTGTTCAGTTGTTAGGCCAAACCCATCAATAAGAGCACTCTTCAAGACCTTGTAATTATCAGCATCCTCTTCTCTTACAGTGAGGAGCTTGTCTCTACCTTTGTCTGCAAAGGAGAGCCACAAGATTGCTGCCACTGCTCCTGAGGGACCTTCTGTACTTTACAGGCCCTCTCTAGAGCAGTTATCCATTTGTGGATGTCATCCCCACTCTGGTAGGGAGGGACAATCTTGCTCAGGTTTCTATGGTCAAAAGACCTTTCCCTATCTCTAGGGACATGGCTGCCACCACGGGTCTCTAGTCCCAACTGTCTTCTCTCTCTGTAGAGATCTAGGGACTCCCTGTCTATAGCCAGTTGCTGTTTTCTGAGTTCAAGCTGAGCTTCCTCATATTGAATCAGCCTCTTTCTCCTCTCATGAGAGGATTCCCTCCTATGAGAGAAGACAGAGGTCCCTATTGAGGTGCCAGAGTGGTTAGACTCCTGAGAAGGAGACCTAGACCTTCTGGGCACACTCACAATCCTTCCTGGGGGACAAAGTGGAGGTCATCTTGAGCCTCCTCCTCATCCACAGGAGGAATTGGGTTATCCAGGTCAGGGTCATTGTCACCCTCCTGGTCAGTTCCAGAGGGGGGGCTGGGGGTGTTGCTACCCCAGGCCCCATCCTCATCTTCTGCCCCACCCTCTGCTCCTACCCCTTCAGTCCCTAAGGGCCTGCTGAGATCATAAGCCTCCAACATCTCTCTAAGATGTTGGGTGGTGGGACTTTGGCCTGTTTTCAGTTTCCTCAAGTTACATAATGCTCTCAATTCCAAGAATGGGAGTGTATCATACTTGGAGGGAAGAAGCCCAGGGGCTTCTGGCAAGGACTCACTGGGTCCTGGCTTTGAAGCCATCACTAGTGAGGTGTGGTGTATGCACTACCTACTCTAGTGTGGCCTACTAAACTCTCTTGAGTTGTAGAAAGGGTGTGCTATCCCTTAACACACAACTCTAAGTTCAGTAGAACTTACTGTATTCTAAGCTTAATTTATATGTACCTTAGGTACCTTTAGTGGTTTTCAGTTGATCAATTCAATTGAGATTATCTGGTAAAACAATAGCAAGCTGGAATCCCACACGCTGCACACCAATGTGAGAAGTTGGCCTGGCATATGCTGTCCACTACTTATAGTGGGCACCTTGCACCAGTCCAAACAACCCCTTATTGGAGATAGGTTAAAGACAACCTTATTGAAAGCTATCCTAGTGGTAGCTATGGAGAGCAGCCTTCAGGCTAAGTCTTGAAGGAATGTAAAGCAGCTTGTTTTACCAGTCTATAATCTCTTGAGTGACCAAATGAAAGAGCACCACACCAGGTATATATTCAAAATATATGTATTTATTGCTAAACACACCCCTCTAGTCTCTTTATGAGGCTAGAGTTCGAAGTACATAAGTTATAAGTTATTTAAACACAGTAATAGCACAAATACACGTTTGGGCCCTAGGGGCGTACCAAACCATATACCAATAAAGTGGTATAAGAACCACGACTGAGCTAGACACTAGGCCTAGAGCCTCTAGAAGTGCTTGGACCACAAGGAACCACCCAAGGTAGTGACACAGGGGACCCACGGGGACGCTTGCAGTGTAAACACACAGCCGCGAAACGCCGTTAACTTCTATGGAGAAAGTCGCGGTTTGGAAATTAAAGAAAAGGGACACTTAAAGAAGGACTTGGAGCAAACCCTTTGAGAACTAGGTCATTCTAGAGTCTCTACCCACGGGAGCACCGGTGTACTCTTGTTACCTCACCCAGGGAAGCCGGGTGCATAGGTGCCTTTCGGGGTCGGGTTTCGTCGTCGATTTGAATGGCGATCTGCGGCAAAGTGCTGCTGGCGACCAAGTGGAAAGTGTCCGGGTGGATCCAAAGGTGGATCGGAGATCTGAAGAACCTGAAAGCAGAGGGGACAGAGTCTGGGTCACTAGCCAGTGACCAGGAAGGCGATGAGCAGATGCCCACCGATGTCGAGTGCTTCAGGTAGGTTGATGGTCGTCTTGACTCTTCAGCCACGAGGTCCAGGAGGCGTTGTCGGTGACCAGGAGCAGGATTCTGGCTGGTAGACGATGTCTGTCGAGTGCTGAAGTATCGGCGACTGGATTGGACCCAAGAAGCCTTGGCAACGGCAAGTCTCGATGAAGATGAAGATTGACGATGATGCAGACCAGCAAGGTCTGAGGAACTCACCCAGCAAAGGTAAGTGAGGGCAAGCCTGGAGCAACCAGGGAGCCCAAGAAGAAAAGGATTGGCCTTCGTGAAGGGCTACTAGCCAACGGGATAGCGACCATGAAGGAGCCTCGAGACGGTGCACGTGGAGCTGGCTCACAGGACACTCGTGGAGTGGAGGCCAGTGATCTTCAGTGCAGTTGGTGCTGGAGACTAGGGATACTCGGAGCCCAAAGCACGACTTCGTGGACGACCCAGAACAGGATGCACTTGCAAATGGATGCGGTGTCCAGGGGTCACGGTTCAACGTTACCCACGACAGCTACGGGCCTCAGCTTTGCTGGGAACTCAGGGCAGCCTCGCGGAAGTCTGGAAATCCACCTCTGGTGATGCAAAGACTTCGGCGTCCGACGGGAGCTTAGGCGATTCAGACCGGACAATTGCTTCTTTGGTGCCTGCCAAGCAGGGGAGTCACTCCTTGACCCCAAGGGAGATTCTTCTATCATCTAATCTTGTAGTAGAGCGTCGAAGGTCCAGGATTCTGTGTCAGAGTTTCATCCAGGGATAATCTAAAGTCCTAAGGACTGGGTTCCTATACTTATACTAAGTTTAGGGGTTGGACTACTCTGTGGCCCCACCTATGGGTGGGTCAGGGCAGAGGGGTGGCTACACCCCTTTCCCTTTGTCCAGTTCACGCCAAAGCAGGGGCTGCAAGCCCCTGATCTGGTTTGAACTGGGGTATGCACAGGGACACCAAGTGTGCCCCCAGTGCAGGACTTCAAAGCACCCGAAAGTACTCCCGCCCAGCCCCAATACACACTATCCTGTCTGGGGAGGTGGTCTCACCTCCCTGGGACAGGAAACCTATTGTCCAGGCCTCCCCTGCCGGAGTTTCATCCAGCAGCAGGAGGCCAGACTTGTGTCTGTGGCAGCAGCATCCATTTTGTGATGCCAGGGCTTTAGAAAGAAGTTACCGGCCAGGCCAGGGTTAACATGTCTCTCCCTCTAGAAGGGTGGAATGCTACCCCCGCCATCAGAATTGGCGGGGGGTAGTATTCCAAGATGTTTGACACCAAACACGACATGTTTCGGTGCAGCCATTCCAAAGTTAGCATTTAACGCGAGGTTATAATGCGCTTAAGAGTATATGGTCAGGCTGCACTACAAACAGCATCAGAGAAGGGTCTCCGAACGCTGCAGAGGGGCCCTGCTCATGCAGGGGCACCCTCTCACATAGGAACCACACACTCTGCCTTCAGGATTGATAAGGCCTGCCATAGGAGTGACTTATAGGTTTATATGTGTGTATGTATATAGTGATATAGGTAACCTATATCACAGTAAAGGGTGCATGCACCACCTTACCCAGGCTGCAGTAGCAGACCTGTGGTGTCAGTTTGGATGGCCTTCCAGGGGTGGCACAATACATGCTGCAGCCCCTGGTAGGCCTCTGAGGTACCTATGCCCTGGGTACATAGTATACCATATACTAGGGACTTATAAGGGCACTCCAGATTCCAATCAGTGATGTGCCTAAGGCACATGGAAACCATTTTAGAGAGGAAGCAGTTAGGCTGGGGTTCTGATTAGCAGGGCCCCAGCCAGACTAAGGTCGAAAAACAGTGAAGCATCAGCAAAAAGTGGGGGTACCCATATGAAGCAGATCCTACTCTCCTACACATTTCACCAAGTATAATCTGCCCAGGATCTACAAGGTCTTGTGTCACCATGGTGACACTTGCCCCTGTGTCCCTAAATGCCAAAGCCTCTTTTCCATTGATTAAGGGCTGTTGCCTGTACTTGCCCAGATTACTGGGACTCACAGAGGAGGTCACATCCATGCCTCCATCACAGACTAGGACAGCCTGAGTGAGTTCTCTGACTAGGTCAGAGCTCATCTCCTTACCCAGGGTCAACCCTACTAAACCCTTGGCTTGTGTAGTCCCACCACCAATTGTAACTGCACTAGGGGGAGCAGGTGCCTTAGGGGCATTGGTGGGGGCTGGAGTAGAGTCTTTGGACTTGGTGCAATCACTGGTCCAGTGGGTATTTTGCTTACAGACCTTGCACCATGGTTTCTTTTGGCCTCTTCCCTTGTTAGACTGTGAATCCCCACCTGAAGAAGATTTTTGGGGGCCTTGTGAAGACTTCTGGTCTTTACCCTTCTCCTCACCCTTATCAGAGTTTTTAGAATCTTGCTTCTTAGGGTCACCACCTTGGTTCTGTACCTTCTGCCTCACCCTGGTTCTGACCCATTTGTCTGCCTTCTTTCCCAATCAGATCAGAGTCCACCAGGTGCTGATGCAACAGCTGATTTTGACAATTATTAAGGATCTGCTCCCTCATGATAAGATTGTACAATCCTGTGAAGTCACATACCTTACTGCCCAATAACCAACCTTCCAGAGCCTTGGCAGAACAATCAACAAAGTCCACCCAGTCTTGAGTCTGTGCCTTTTGGGTATCTCTGAACTGTAACCTGTATTGTTCAGTGGTTAGGCCAAACCCATCAATCAGAGCACTCTTTAAGACTGTGTATTTATCAGCATCCTCCTCTTTAACAGTGAGGAGCTTATCTCTACCTTTGTCTGCAAAGGAGAGCCACAAGATTGCTGCCCACTGCTCCTGAGGGACCCTCTGTACTTTACAGGCCCTCTCCAGTGCAGTTATCCATTTGTGGATGTCATCCCCACTCTGGTAGGGAGGGACAATCTTGCTCAGGTTTCTATGGTCATAAGACCTTTCCCTATCTCTGGGGAAATTGCTGCCACCATGGGACTCTAGTCCTATCTTTTTTCTCTCTTTGTAGAGATCTAGGGACTCCCTGACTATAGCCAACTGCTGTTTTCTGAGTTCAAGCTGGGCTTGCTCATACTCAATCAGTCTCTTTCTCCTGTCATGAGAGGATTCTCTCCTATGAGAGGAGACAGAGGTCCCTATTGAGGTGTCAGAGTGGTTAGACTCCTGAGAAAGAGATCTAGATCTTCTGGGCACACTCACAATTCTTCCTGGGGGGACAAAGGGGAGGTCATTCTGATCCTCCTCCTCCTCCACAGGAGGAATGGCGTTCTCCAGGTCAAGGTCATTTTCACCTTCCTGGCCAGTTTCAGAGGGGGGCCTGGGTTTCTTCACCCCTGACCCCTTCCTCATCTTCTGCCCCACCCTCTCTGCCTACCCCTTCAGTCCCTAGGGGCCTGCTGAGATCATCAGCCAGTAACACCTCCCTGAGGTGTTGGGTGCTGGCACTTTTGCCTGCCTTCAGCTTCCTAGTATTGCATAATGCTCTCAATTCCAAGAATGGGAGTTTATCATACTTGGAGGGAAGAAGCCCACTGGCTTCTGGCAAGGACTCACTGGGTCCTGGCTTTGAAGACATTACTAGTGAGGTGTGGTGTATGCACTACCTACTCTAGTGTGGCCTACTAAACTCTCTTGAGTTGTAGAAAGGGTGTGCTATCCCTTAACACACAACTCTAAGTTCAGTAGAACTTACTGTATACTAAGCTTGATTTATATGTACCTTAGGTACCCTTAGTGGTTTTCAGTTGATCAATTCAATTAAGATTATCTGGTAAAACAATAGCAAGCTGGAATCCCACACGCTGCCACCAATGTGAGAAGTTGGCCTGGTATATGCTGTCCACTAATTATAGTGGGCACCTTGCACCAGTCCAAACAACCCCTTATTGGAGATAGGTTAAAGACAACCTTTATTGAAAGCTATCCTAGTGGTAGCTATGGAGAGCAGCCTTCAGGCTAAGTCTTGAAGGAATGTAAAGCAGCTTGTTTTACCAGTCTATAATCTCTTGAGTGACCAAATGAAAGAGGACCACACCAGGTATATATTCAAAATATATGTATTTATTGCTAAACACACCCCTCTAGTCTCTTTATGAGGCTAGAGTTCGAAGTACATAAGTTATAAGTTAGTTATCTACAGTAATAGCACAAATACACGTTTGAGCCCTAGGGGCGTACCAAACCATATACCAATAAAGTGGTATAAGAACCACGACTGAGCTAGACACAGGGCCTAGAGCCTGTAGAAGTGCTTGGACCACAAGGAACCACCCAAGGTAGTGACACAGGGGACCCACGGGGGACGCGTGCAGTGTGAGAACACAGCCGCGAATCGCCGTTGACTTCTATGGGGAAAGTCGCGGTTGGAATTTTAAAGAAAAGGGACACTTAGAGGAGGACTTGGAGCAAACCCTTTGAGAACTAGGCTGTTCTAGTGTCAATACCCACGGGAGCACCGGAGTACTCGAGTTACCTCACCCAGGGAGCCGGGTGCATAGGTGTCTTTCGGGGTCGGGTTTCGTCGTCGTTTTCAATGGCGATCTGCTGCAAAGTGCTGCTGGCGGCCAAATCGAAAGTGTTCGGGTGGATCCAAAGGTGGATCGAAGATCTGAAGAACCTGAAAGCAGAGGGGACAGAGTCTGGGTCACTAGCCAGTGACCAGGAAGGCGATGTGCAGATGCCCACCGATGTCGAGTGCTTCAGGTAGGTTGATGGTCGTCTTGACTCTTCAGCCACGAGGTCCAGGAGGCGTCGACGAAAACCAGGAGCTGGATTTGAGCTGTTCCACAAAGTTTGTCAATTGCAGGGGTGTCGGCGACCGGATTGGACCCAACAAGCCTTGGCAACAGCAAGTCTTGTGGAAATGGAAGAAGGACGATGGTGCAGACCAGCAAGGTCTGTGGGACTCACCCAGCAAGGGTAAGTCAGGGCTCGCCTGGTGCAACCAGGTTGCCCAAGCAGAAGAAGATTAGCCTTCGGGAGGGCCTTCTAGCCAATGGAATAGTGACCGTGAAGGAGCCTCGAGTGGAGGCATGTGGAGCTGGCTCACAGGACACTCATGGAGTGGAGGCCAGTGATCTTCGGTGCATTGGGTGCTGGAGGCTGGGGCTACTCGGAACCCAAAGCACAACTTCGTGGGAGACCCAAAAGAGGATGCACTTGCAAATGCAATCGGTGTCCAGGGGTCACGGTTCCACGTTACCCACGACAGCTACGGGCCTCAGCTTTGCTGGGGACTCAGGGCAGTCTCAGGGAAGTCTGGAAATCCACCTCTGGTGATGCAAAGACTTCAGCGTCTGGCAGGAGCTTCAGCGATGCAGACCGGACAATTGCTTCTTTGGTGCCTGCCAAGTAGGGGAGTCACTCCTTGACCCCAAGGGAGATTCTTCAGTCCTCTAATCTTGAAGTAGAGCATCGAAGGTCCAGGATTCTGTGTCAGAGTTTCGTCCAGGTAAATCTAAAGTCCTAAGGACTGGGGTCCCATACTTATACTAAGATAGGGGGTTGGACATACTCTGGGGACCCACCTATGGGAGGGTCAGGGCAGAGGGGTGGTTACACCCCTTTCCCTTTGTCCAGTTTCATGCCAGAGCAGGGGCTGGAAGCCCCTGAGCCGGTTTGAACTGGGGTATGCACAGGGACACCAAATGTGCCCACAGTGCAGGACTTCAAAGCACCAGAGAGTGCTCCCGCCCAGCCCCAATACACACTATCCTGTCTGGGGAGGTGGTTACACCTCCCTGGGACAGGAAACCTATTGTCCAGGCCTCCCCTGCCGGAGTTTCGGTCAGCAGCAGGAGGCCAGACTCGTGTCTGTGGCAGCGGCATCCATTTTGTGATGCCAGGGCTCTGGAAAGTCAGTACCGGGTAAACCGGTGTGTACATGTCTCTCCCTCTAGAAGGGTGGAATGCTACCCCCGCCGCCAGAACTGGCGGGGGGGTAGAATTCCAAGATGTTTGACACCAAACACGACATGTTTCCGTGCAGCCATTCCAAAGTTAGCATTTAACGCGAGGTTATAATGCGCTTAAGAGTATATGGTCGGGCTGCACTACAAACAGCATCAGAGAAGGGTCTCCGAACGCTGCAGAGGGGCCCAGCTCATGCAGGGGCACCCTCTCACATAGGAACCACGCACTCTGCCTTCAGGATTGATAAGGCCTGCCATAGGAGTGACTTATAAGTTTATATGTGTGTATGTATGTAGTGATATAGGTAGCCTATATCACAGTAAGGGGTGCATGCACCACCTTACCCAGGCTGCAGTAGCAGACCTGTGGTGTCCTTTGGCTGGCCTTCCAGGGGTGGCACAATACATGCTTCAGCCCCTGGCAGGCCTCTGAGGTACCTATGCCCTGGGTACATAGTATACCATATACTAGGGACTTATAAGGGCACTCCAGATTCCAATCAGAGATGTGCCTAAGGCACATGGAAACCATTTTAGAGAGGAAGCAGCTAGGCTGGGGTTCTGATTAGCAGGGCCCCAGCCAGACTAATGTCGAAAAACAGTGAAGCATCAGCAAAAAGTGGGGGTACCCATGTGAAGCAGATCCTACTCTCCTACAGTCAGGTTGCCTATAAATCTTATTTTTAATAGGCAGACTGTCCCCAGTGTCCTCTTCATGAGTGCACCAGGTGGTCTGACTGGGTGTCAGTGAGAATATGTGCCTGAACTGATTGAGCACCTGTCTGCAATCAGTTTGCTGCTGGGCAGTGAGGCTGCCTGCCAAGGCTACACCATCCACTGACCCATCATCAGGGTTCTGTGAGAGCAGGTCAGGGAGTGGGTCACTCTCTTCCTCCTGTCCCTCATCAGTATCCATGAGCAAGCCCATGTCTGCCCTGTCCATATATGGTTTTAATCTGTTGACATGGAGAACCCTGTGGGGACTCCTGGGTGTTCCCAGGTCTACTAAGTAGGTAACCTCACCCTTCTGTTCAACAATGGTATGGGGTCCACTCCATTTGTCTTGGAGAGCTGCTGGGGCCACTGACTCCAACACCCACACCTTCTGTCCTGGCTGGTAAACAGTCAGTACAGCCTTTGGTCATGCCAGGCTTTTGAAGTTCCTGGCTAGCCTCAAGGTTCTTAGTTGCCTTTTTCATGTACTCAGCCATCCTGGAGCGGAGACCAAGTACATAGTCCACTATGTCTTGCTTTGGGGGCTTGAGAGGTAACTCCCATCCTTCCTTCACCAAGCACAATGGACCCCTGACAGGGTGACCAAACAAAAGTTCAAAAGGGCTGTAGCCAACCCCCTTTTAGGCACCTCCCTGTATGCAAATAAAAGGCAGGGCAAGAGTATGTCCCATCTTCGCCTAAGCTTTTCTGGGAGCCCTTTAATCATGCCCTTCAAGGTTTTGTTGAATCTCTCAACTAAACCATTGCATTGTGGGTGATAGGGTGTGGTGAACTTGTAAGTCACTCCACACTCCTTCCACATTGCTTTCAAGTATCCAGACATAAAGTTAGCACCCCTGTCTGATACAACCTCCTTAGGGAAGCCCACTCTTGAGAAAATTCCCAGGAGGGCCCTTGCCACCACAGGTGCTGTAGTGGTCCTAAGGGGAATAGCCTCTGGGTACCTGGTGGCATGATCCACTACCACCAGGATAAACTTGTGCCCAGATGCTGTTTGGGGATCCATGGGACCAACAATGTCAATCCCCACCCTTTCAAAGGGAACCCCCACCACAGGTAGTGGTATCAGGGGGGCCTTTGTAGTGCCACCTGCGTTGCCACTGGCCTGGCAGGTTACACAGGAGCGACAAAACTCCTTGGTGTCTTCAGACATGTGGGGCCAGTGAAAGTGAGGGACAATTCTGTCCCAAGTCTTGTTCTGGCCCAGGTGACCTGCTAAGGGAATGTCATGGGCTAGGGTCAATAGGAAGCCCCTGAACTTCAGAGGTATAACCAACCTCCTGGTGACACCAGGCTTGGGGTCTCTACACTCTGAGTACAAGAGTCCATCATCCCAATACACTGTATGGGGACCTCTAGCTTTCCCAGCAGCCTCAGCAGCAGCTTGCTGTCTGAGGGGTTCAAGAGAGGGGCAGCTCTGCTGCTCCTGGATCAGATCTGCCCTGGAAGGGCCCCTGTCCCCAAGAACTCAACCTGGTCAGGTTCAAGCTCCTCTGGGACAGTTCCTTCCTCAGGACTGAGATCATCCCCCTCAAGAGACTGATCTTCCTTCTGAGCCAAGGGGGAAGGCACTGCCTTTACCCTACTACTCCTCTTCCTGGAGGGCACTTGGTCCATTATTCCAGAATCCAAGGCCTGTTCAGTGTTAGACATTTTGTCTTGTGACGTGGTCACAGCAAACACATCTGCAGGGATCCCCAGCATTTCTGCATGGGTCCTGAGCTCCACTTCTGCCCAAGCTGAAGTTTCTAAATCATTGCCAAGCAAGCATTCAACTGGTAGGTCTGCACTTACCACAACCTTCTTAAGGCCAGTTACCCCTCCCCAGGAGAAGTTAACAACTGCCAGAGTATGGTCTGTTCTGACATTGCTAGCATTGGTCACTTGGTACATTTCACCAAGTATAATCTGCCCAGGATTCACAAGGTCTTGTGTCACCATGGTGACACTTGCCCCTGTGTCCCTAAATGCCAAAGCCTCTTTTCCATTGATTAAATGCTGTTGCCTGTATTTGCCCAGATTACTGGGACTCACAGAGGAGGTCACATCCATGCCTCCATCACAGACTAGGACAGCCTGAGTGAGTTCTCTGACTAGGTCAGAGCTCATCTCCTTACCCAGGGTCAACCCTACTAAACCCTTGGCTTGTGTAGTCCCACCACCAACTGTCACTGCACTAGGGGGAGCAGGTGCCTTAGGGGCATTGGTGGGGGATGGAGTAGAGTCTTTGGACTTGGTGCAATCACTGGTCCAGTGGGTCTTTTGCTTACAGACCTTGCACCATGGTTTCTTTTGGCCTTTCCCTTTGTTAGACTGTGAATCCCCACCTGAAGAAGATTTTTGGGGGCCTTGTGAAGAATTCTGGTCTTTACCCTTCTCCCCACCCTTATCAGAGTTCTTAGAATCTTGCTTCTTTGGGTCACCACCTTGGTTCTGTACCTTCTGCCTCACCCTGGTTCTGACCCATTTGTCTGCCTTCTTTCCCAATTCTTGGGGAGAGGTCAGATCAGAGTCCACCAGGTGCTGATGCAACAGCTGATTTTGACAATTATTAAGAATCTGCTCCCTCATGATAAGATTGTACAATCCTGTGAAGTCACATACCTTACTGCCCAATAACCAACCTTCCAGAGCCTTGGCAGAACAATCAACAAAGTCCACCCAGTCTTGAGTCTGTGCTTTTGGGTATCTCTGAACTTTAACCTGTATTGTTCAGTGGTTAGGCCAAACCCATCAATCAGAGCACTCCTCAAGACTGTGTAATGCTCAGCATCCTCCTCTCTAACAGTGAGGAGCTTATCTCTCCCTTTGTCTGCAAAGGAGAGCCACAAGATTGCTGCCCACTGCTCCTGAGGGACCCTCTTTACTTTACAGGCCCTCTCCAGTGCAGTTATCCATTTGTGGATGTCATCCCCACTCTGGTAGGGAGGGACAATCTTGCTCAGGTTTCTATGGTCATAAGACCTTTACCTATCTCTGGGGAAATTGCTGCCACCATGGGACTCTAGTCCCATCTTTTTTCTCTCTTTGTAGAGATCTAGGGACTCCCTGTCTATAGCCAACTGCTGTTTTCTGAGCTCAAGCTGGGCTTGCTCATACTGAATCAGTCTCTTTCTCCTGTCATGAGAGGATTCTCTCCTATGAGAAGAGACAGAGGTCCCTATTGAGGTGTCAGAGTGGTTAGACTCCTGAGAAGGAGATCTAGCCCTTCTTGGCACACTCTCAACTCTTCCTGGGGAGACAAAGGTGAGGTCATCCTGATCCTCCCCTTCATCCACAGGAATAGCTGGGTTTTCCAGGTCAAGGTCATTGTCACCTTCCTGGCCAGTTTCAGAGGGGGGGGCCTGGGTTTCTTCACCCCTGACCCCTTCCTCATTTTCTGCCCCACCCTCTCTGCCTACCCCTTCAGTCCCTAAGGGTCTGCTGAGATCATCAGCCAGTAACACCTCCCTGAGGTGTTGGGTGCTGGCACTTTTGCCTGCCTTCAACTTCCTAGTATTGCATAATGCTCTCAATTCCAAGAATGGGAGTTTATCATACTTGGAGAGAAGAAGCCCACTGGCTTCTGGCAAGGACTCACTGGGTCCTGGCTTTGAAGACATTACTAGTGAGGTGTGGTGTATGCACTACCTACTCTAGTGTGGCCTACTAAACTCTCTTGAGTTGTAGAAAGGGTGTGCTATCCCTTAACACACAACTCTAAGTTCAGTAGAACTTACTGTATACTAAGCTTGATTTATATGTACCTAAGGTACCCTTAGTGGTTTTCAGTTGATCAATTCAATTGAGATTATCTGGTAAAACAATAGCAAGCTGGAATCCCACACGCTGCACACCAATGTGAGAAGTGGGCCTGGTATATGCTGTCCACTATTGATAGTGGGCACCTTGCACCAGTCCAAACAACCCCTTATTGGAGATAGGTTAAAGACAACCTTTATTGAAAGCTATCCTAGTGGTAGCTATGGAGAGCAGCCTTCAGGCTAAGTCTTGAAGGAATGTAAAGCAGCTTGTTTTACCAGTCTATAATCTCTTGAGTGACCAAATGAAAGAGGACCACACCAGGTATATAGTCAAAATATATGTATTTATTGCTAAACACACCCCTCTAGTCTCTTTATGAGGCTAGAGTTCGAAGTACATAAGTTATAAGTTAGTTATCAACAGTAATAGCACAAATACACGTTTGAGCCCTAGGGGTGTACCAAACCATATACCAATAAAGTGGTATAAGAACCACGACTGAGCTAGACACAAGGCCTAGAGCCTGTAGAAGTGCTTGGACCTCAAGGAACCACCAAAGGTAGTGACACAGGGGACCCATGGGGGACGCGTGCAGTGTGAGAACACAGCCGCGAATCGCCGTTGACTTCTATGGGGAAAGTCGCGGTTGGAATCTTAAAGAAAAGGGACACTTAGAGGAGGACTTGGAGCAAACCCCTTTAGAACTGGGTTGTTCTAGAGTCTATACCCACGGGAGTACCGGAGTACTCGAGTTACCTCACCCAGGGAAGCAGGGTGCATAGGTGTCTTTCGGGGTCGGGTTTCGTCGTCGTTTTCAATGGTGATCTGCTGCAAAGTGCTGCTGGCGGCCAAGTCGAAAGTGTTCGGGTGGATCCAAAGGTGGATCGAAGATCTGAAGAACCTGAAAGCAGAGGGGACAGAGTCTGGGTCACTAGCCAGTGACCAGGAAGGCGATGAGCGGATGTCCACCGATGTCGGGTGCTTCAGGTAGGTTGATGGTCGTCTTGACTCTTCAGCCACGAGGTCCAGGAGGTGTCGACAATGACCAGGATCTGGATTCGAGCTTCCTCACGACGTCTGTCGATTGCTGAGGTGTCGGCGACCAGATTGGACCCAACAAGCCTTGGCAACGGCAAGTCTCGTGGAAATAGAAGAAGGAGGGTGGTGCAGACCCGCAAGGTCTGAGGCACTCACCCAGCAAGGGTAAGTCAGGGCATACCTGAGCAACCAGGGAAGCCCAAGCAGAAGAAGATTGGCCTTCGGGAGGGCCCACTAGCCAACAGACTAGCAACCGCGAAGGAGCCTCGAGTGGACGCACTTAGAGCTGGCTCACGGGACACTCGTGGAGTGGAGGCCAGTGATCTTTGGTGCAGTCGGTGCTGGAGGTGGGGGCTACTGGGAGCCCAAAGCACAACTTTGTGAGAGACCAGGAAGAGGATGCACTTGCAAATGTGCTTGGTGTCCAGGGGTCACGTTTCCACGTTACCCACAACAACTACAGGTCTCAGATTTGCTGGGGACTCAGGGCAGCCTCGGGGAAGTCTGGAAATCCACCTCTGGTGATGCAAAGACTTCGGCGTCCGGCAGAAGCTTCAGCGATGCAGACCGGACAATTGCTTCATTGGTGCCTGCCAAGCAGGGGAGTCACTCCTTGACCCCAAGGGAGATTCTTCAGTCCTCTAATCTTAAAGTAGAGCGTCGAAGGTCCAGGATTCTGTGTCAGAGTTTCGTCCAGGTAAATCTAAAGTCCTAAGGACTGGGGACCCATACTTATACCAAGTTAGGGGGTTGGACATACTCTGGGGACCCACCTATGGGAGGGTCAGGGCAGAGGGGTGGTTACACCCCTTTCCCTTTGTCCAGTTTCATGCCAGAGCAGGGACTGGAAGCCCCTGAGCCGGTTTAAACTGGGGTATGCACAGGGACACCAAATGTGCCCCCAGTGCAGGACTTCAAAGCACCAGAGAGTGCTCCCGCCCAGCCCCAATACACATTATCCTGTCTGGGGAGGTGGTTACACCTCCCTGGGACAGGAAACCTATTGTCCAGGCCTCCCCTGCCGGAGTTTCAGTCAGAAGCAGGAGGCCAGACCCGTGTCTGTGGCAGCGGCATCCATTTTGTGATGCCAGGGCTTGGAAAGAAGTTACCGGGCAGGCCGGTGTGTACATGTCTCTCCCTCTAGAAGGGTGGAATGCTACCCCTGCCACCAGAACTGGCGGGGGGTAGTATTCCAAGATGTTTGACACTAAACACGACATGTTTCCGTGCAGCCATCCCAAAGTTAGCATTTAACGCGAGGTTATAATGCGCTTAAGAGTATATGGTCAGGCTGCACTACAAACAGCATCAGAGAAGGGTCTCCGAACGCTGCAGAGGGGCTCTGCTCATGCAGAGGCACTCTCTCACGTAGGAACCAAGCACTCTGCCTTCAGGATTGACAAGGCCTGCCATAGGAGTGACTTATAGGTTCATATGTGTGTATGTATGTAGTGATATAGGTAACCTATATCACAGTAAGGGGTGCATGCACCACCTTACCCAGGCTGCAGTAGCAGACCTGTGGTGTCCTTTGGCTGGCCTTCCAGGGGTGGCACAATACATGCTTCAGCCCCTGGCAGGCCTCTGAGGTACCTATGCCCTGGGTACATAGTATACCATATACTAGGGACTTACAAGGGCACTCCAGATTCCAATCAGAGATGTGCCTAGGGCACATGGAAACCATTTTAGAGAGGAAGCAGCTAGGCTGGGGTTCTGATTAGCAGGGCCCCAGCCAGACTAAAGTCGAAAAACAGTGAAGCATCAGCAAAAAGTGGGGTACCCATGTGAAGCAGATCCTACTCTCCTACTCCTGGAATCAATTTAAAAGAGAAAGCAGATAGGCTGGGGACCTGAATAGTAGGTTCCCAGCCAAACTAAGTAAAAAACCATCAAAACACCAGAAAAAAAGTGGGGGCAACCATGTATTCCACCTTCCTACACTGTTTTCTTAATTTTAACACTCCTATTTACACAATACGTGACTACAACACTAAAGCACCTTACTGCCTGCCATTTAAAAAAAAAATTCTGATATTTCTTGTCCCATGAGTCTACGATTTTGATTATTTTTGTTCTTGTAAATCACACCCACTTTGATGGGAGCAGCTCAGCTAAGTTACGCATCTGCCTTTCTTGATTCTTACTGATATGATATTTTAGTAACATAATAGATACGTGTCTTCATAGGAAACACTTTTTCCTGTTTCAGATAGTACTAGGAGAATAGTGACTGGATTCTGGTAGCACCCTCGGGGCTATATTGCAAAAAGGGCCTCTGGACCACAGGTGGCATCCAGAAGTATTTTCCCACTCCTAATGTATTTTGGGAATATAGACAAGTCTCCCACCTTATTACTTTGTAAGCTCACAACCTAAGTTCTCACATATTTGTAACAAAGTATTCCCTTGTTTGCTCAGAGAAAAACCCCAAGTGCCCATAAAGTTAGTTCATTATCCTGAGCTTACTCTGCAGTTTCCAGGCCGAGGTTCCCCTTCAGGGAAATTGACAATGGGGCAATGACTACCTGCGTGGTCTCACCCAGAAACACTGATGTATGATTGACCCAGTGATTTCAGACTAATGGCCTTGATGGAAAAGGCAGGCTTAGTATATTCTCATTGTTTACCCTGCCTTAATGCCTGTGATCTGAGGTGGTATGCTGTGCCTGATCATGATACGCTTGAACAGTGGCTCAGGAGCTTGAACTTAGATAACGTTACCAACTGAAAATAATTTAATTTTTTGACTGATTGTTGCTAAGAGCTCGGATAGCCACAAGATGTGAAGAAGCTAAATTATGTTTTGAAGAACAGTAACCGGGGATGGAGAAAATTTGCTTCTGACTGAACCATTACAGAAGCTACCCATTGGGCATCTATTGTTGTAAAGTCAAATGTATGTGACCAGCTCAATGTATTACAAATCGATAACTCAACAAAATGTCATCTCAATAACAATATTTAGTCTACCACAGACCAATGTCTTAATCTCTATCTTATTACCGCAAAATACACAATAGCTAAATCAGGGGCGATGTAGCTAGCTTTTATGGATCTCACTGCGGCCTTTGACCGAGTGAATCGCCGGAAATTATGGACACTCATTGGCGAGCTTGGGGTGGATCCGGCAATAATTAACATTTTAATGTCCCTACATTCTAACACCTTGGCAGCAGTTAGATATACACAGGAGGGGATGGTTACGGACCACTTTAAGTGCTCAAGCGGGGTTAGACAGGGCTGTATTTTAGCGCCATTCTTGTTTACTTTATATATCAACCGCCTAGATTCCGCCCTGATGGCTATACAAGCAGATACCCTGAGGATAGGCACATGAGCAGTCCCTGTTCTGCTTTATGCAGATGATGCAGTACTCCTCGCCCGCACCCCAAAGAGTTTGCAGCTTTTAATAGATGGCTTTGTGATCTTCATGAATAATCTGGATTTGTCCCCCAATTTAGCAAAGTCATATATTATGGAAATTGGGAAGAAGTCAAGCAAGCCTTATAATTACACAATAGGCACACATAATTTAGGGAAAGTTCCGGCCTTCTCATATTTGGGCATTTTATTTGACGGAAATTTGAATTTTAAATATTTATTGGAGGAGAAGTGTCTTGCCCTGTTAAGGTCCACAGGAGCAATTGCTAATTTTGCTCACAGACTAGGCCGTTGGACTCCAGGAATGATTTTAAAGTTATATAACTCTATCTGTTGCTCTAAAGTTTTATATGGATGTGGGGTCTGGGGATTCACAGAGGTTAATAAGCTACAAACTGAAGAGAATAAATATTTTAGGCGCATGCTGAAAGTGCCTCATAGTACCCCTGCGTACATTGTCCTCGAATAACTGGGCTCCAAATACATTTCTGATATGGTGGCAGTCAAACCCCTACTGTGCTGGGCGAAGATTTGGTCAAATGAAGAGGCTGGTTTTAATAGGCTGGTAATTCAGGATTGTCTCTCGCTTGACCATGCGCTCAAAATACCGTGGTTAAGATATGTAAAGGACAACCTCTCTACATTAGGCCGTGCAGATTTGTTTACCAATCCGGATAAGGTGAGAACCCAGGAAAAGACATTTATTAAAGATCTGTTTTTAAGTATGTTATGTTGCAACGTGAGGATATTGAACTTTATAAGCCCATGGTGAGAGAACATATTCTAGTTAAATCAACCCAGGGCATAGAACCATACTTATCTCCAGTGCACATGACAGATTTTTAATTACTCGTTTTAGATTAAATTTATTTCATCACCTATTGGCTGTCCCTGCTGGTTTTACATTGAAAATAGAACACAGAGGACCCTGTGGCTGCGACAATAGGTCTCCACAGGATACCCTACATTTTGTCCTACTCTATCCGCACTATGCATATCCCAGAAAAATGTTTCTGAAGGGCCTTTTAAGAAGATTTAGATTTAAACAGGTACATGTTGCCTTGCTGTTTTTAAAATTGTCATCAGATGTTTTTACACTTTTCTATGTTTCCAACTTTTTAAGATCTGCTTTAAAGTTAAGAACTACGAGGGTGCTTGACGTACAGAAGAATTTTTTGCTATTTGCACTAAGCTTTGGTGTTATAAAAGTACTAGTTGAGTATTTTATTGTTTTATATATTTTAAACCTGCACTAAAACTTGATGGGTGCACTTTTGATACAAAGTGACAATTGGGGGATAATGACAGTATATATGCCTGGTTTTCCCGTGTACGTGGCAAATTCTATGAAGATTTACTTGGCTTGATGTATGTATTTTTAAGATGTTTCTTTTATGGTCATATTTTTATATTCTGAATAAAAATTATTATTATTATTAACAATATTTAGTAAGGTGTATGAATAATGTAAAGTAAGACTCTGTACATAAAACCAAAACTGCAGTTCATTATATTTCCATGTAATGCTTTCAAACGTGGCCTAAATGGTTGTTTCACTTTCTATGATGGTACATTCTTGCTCCCCAAACACTTGAGCATTCTTGTTCGTTTACTCATTTATCTATTTTCATGTGGAACAGGTAAAAGATGCAACATATTTCCAAATCCTCGGGGCACCTTACCATTGTAGGTCAGGTGTAATAAACAGAACAGTAGAGGAGAGAAGGGAGAGAGAGCAAAGCAGATTTGCTGACATTTGTGATAGATGAGGAGAAAGCTATTTTCCTCTAGATTTTGAAGTATGGAATTGCAGAGACAGACGCTTCTGAACAAGAACCTTGGATCGCTCCGGACACTCTTCTTCTCCACGGCAGAAGCACTTTTCCAGAGGTCGCCATTGAAAACGACGACGATTCCCGACACCTTTTAACACGTATGCACCCGGCTTCCCTGGGTGAGGTAACTCGAGTATTTCGGTACTTAAGTGGGTGTGGGCCCTAGAAACTCTTAAGTTTTAAGGGGTTAACTGGAAGTCCTCTCCGAAGTGTCCTTTTTTCTTTAAAAATCTAACTGCGACTTTCCCCATAGAAGTCAACGGCGGCTCGCGGCTGTGTTCTCACACTGCACGCGTCCCCCGTGGGTCCCCTGTGTCACTACGTTGGGTGGTTCCTTGAGGTCCAAGCACTTCTACAGGCTCTAGGCCTTGTGTCTAGTTCAGTCGTGGTTCTTATACCACTATTTTAGTATATGGTTTGGTATGCCCCTAGGGCTCAAACGTGTATTGTGCTAAATACTGCTGATATTTGACTTGTAACTTATGTACTTTGAACTGTAGCCTCATAAAGAGACTAGAGGGGTGTGTTTAAGACTAAATACATATATTTTATATATATACCTGGTGTGGTCCTCTTTCATTTGGTCACTCAAGAGATTATAGACTGGTAAAACAAGCTGCTTTACATTCCTCCAAGACTTAGCCTGAAGGCTGCTCTCCATAGCTACCACTAGGATAGCTTTAAATAAAGGTTGTCTTTAACCTATCATCCATAAGGGGTTGTTTGGACTGGTGCAAGGTGCCCACTATAACTAGTGGACAGCATATGCCAGGCCAACTTCTCACAATATACCTCAGTAACGAGAGCACGCAGACCTTTAAACTTGACAGCTTGCATTTCCCATTTGAGTACAGAGAGGGGCGAGAGAAGTACAAATAGAGTCGAGAGAAGTGCTGAAAAATCAAGACAGGTGCAGAAACAGTAATAAATATGCAGAAAGAGGCAAGAAAAGTGCAGAAAGAGGCAAGAAACATGCAGAAAGACACAAGAGAAGTGCACATAGATGCAATAGAAGTGCAAAAAGAACCAAGAGAGGTGCAGAATGGGGAAAAAATGGTGTAGAAAGACGCAAGAGAGGTAAAAAAGGAAGAAATGTGCAGAAAGAAGCAAGAGAAGCACAGAAAGTGGCAATAGAAGTACATAAAGAGGAAGAAAGATGCAGAAACAAGCAAGACAAAAGCAGAAAGAGGAAAGAGAAATGCAGAACAAGTAAGAAAGGTACAGAAAGAAACAAGAGAGGTGCAGAAAGAAGCAAGAAAAGTGATGAAACAGACAAGAAAGCTGCAGAAAGAAACAAGAGAGGAGCAGAAAAAAGCAAGAGAGGTGCAGAAAGAAGCAAAGAGAGGTGCAGTAAGAGGGAAGAAGGTAGAGAAAGAGGCAAGAGAGGTGCAGACAGAAGCAGGAGAAGTACAGAAAGAAGCAACAGAGGTGCAGAAAGAGGCAAGAGGGTTGCAGAACGAGGCAACACAGGTGCAGAAACAGGCTAGAGAAGTGCAGAAAGAGGCAAGAAAAGTACAGAAACAGGCAAGAGAGGTACAGAAAGAGGGAAGTGGGGTGCAGAAAGAGGCAAGAGGGGTGCAGAAAGAAGCAAGGGAGGTGCAGAAAGAGCCACGATAAGTGCAGAAAGAAGCAATAGAGATGCAGAAAGAAGCAATAGAGATGCAGAAAGATGGAGGAGAAGTGCAGAAAGAGGCAAGAGAGGTGCAGAAAGAGGCAAGAGAGGTGCATAATGAGGCACCTGAGGTGCAGAAAGAGGCAACAGAGGTGCAGAGAGAGGCAAGAGAGGTGCAGAAACAGGCAAGTGAAGTGCAGAAAGAGGCAAGAAAAGTGCAGAAGGAAGCAACAGAGGTGCAGAAAGGCGCAAGAGAAGTGCATAAAGAGGCAAGAGAGGTGTAGAAAGAAGCAAGAGAGGTGCTGAAAGAGACTAGAGAGTTGCAGAAAGAGGGAAGAGGGGTGCAGAAAGAAGCAAGAGAGGTGCAGAAAGAAGCAAGAGAAGTGCAGAAAGAAGCAACAGAGTTGCTGAAAGAGGCAAGAGAAGTGCAGAAAGAGGCAGGCAAGGTGCAGAAAGAGGGAAGAGGGGTGCAGAAAGAGGCAAGAGGGGTGCAGAAGGAAGGAAGAGAGGTACAGAAAGAAACAAGAAAGGTACAGAAAGAAGCAACAGAGGTGCAGAAAGAGGCAACAGAAGAGTAGAAAGAGGCAAGGGAGGTGCACAAAGAGACAAGAGAGATGAAGAAAGAAGAAAGTGGAGTGCAGAAAGAAGTAACAGAAGTGCAGAAAAAAGCAAGAAAAGTGCAGAAAAAAGCAACAGAGGTGCAGAAATAGGCAAGAAAAGTACAGAAAGAGGCACGAGAGGTACATAAAGAGGCAGAGAGGTGTTGAAACAGTCAAAAGAAGTGCAGAAAGAGGCAAGCTAAGTGCAGAAATAAGCAACAGAGGGGCAAAAGAAGTAAAGTGCAAAAGCAAAACCAAAGTGCAGAGAAGTGCAAAAGCAGGGAAGAGAGGTGTAGAAAGAGGCAAGAGTCATGCAGAAAGATTTAAGAGAGGTGCTTAAAGAGGCAAGAGAGCTGCAGAAAGAGGGACTAGGAGTGCAGAAAGAGGCACGAGGGGTGCAGAAAGAAGCAAGAGATGTGCAGAAAGAAGCAAGAGAAGAGCAGAAAGAAGCAACAAAGTTACAGAAAGAGGCAAGAGAGGTGCAGAAAGAGGCAAGAAAGATGCAGAAAGAGGCAAGAGGGGTGGAGAAAGAAGCAAGAGAGGTACAGAATGAAACAAGAGAAGTGCAGAAAGAAGCAACAGAGGTGCAGAAAGAGGCATCAGAAGAGCAGAAAAGGCAAGAGAGGTGCAGAAAGAGGCCAGAGAGGTACAGAAAGAGGCAACTGAGGTGCAGAAAGAGGCAACAGAGGTGCAGAAAGTGGCAATAGAGGTGCAGAAACAGGCAAGAGAAGTGCAGAAAGAGGCAAGAGAAGTGCAGAAAGAAGCAACAGAGGTGCAGAAAAATGCAAGAGAAGTGCATGAAGAGGCAAGAGAGGTATAGACAGAGGCAACAGACATGTAGAAAAAGCGAGAGAGGTGCTGAAAGAGAAAAGAGAGTTGCAGAAAGAGGGAATAGGAGTGCAGAAAGAGGCAAGAGGGGTACAGAAAAGAGCAAGAGAGGTGAAGAAAGAAGCAAGAGAAGTGTA
This sequence comes from Calotriton arnoldi, assembly GCA_963921515.1. Classification (NCBI taxonomy): domain Eukaryota; kingdom Metazoa; phylum Chordata; class Amphibia; order Caudata; family Salamandridae; genus Calotriton; species Calotriton arnoldi. The sequence goes on from CAWUFW010002860.1 coordinate 1,463,473, forward strand.
GAAAGAAGCAACAGAGTTGCAGAAAGTGGCAAGAGAAGTGAAGAAAGAGGCAGGAGAGGTGCAGAAAGAGGCACGAGAGGTGCAGAAAGAGGGGTGCATTAATAGGCAAGAGTGGTGCAGAAGGAAGAATGAGAGGTACAGAAAGAAACAAGAAAAATGCAGAAAGAAGCAACAGAGGTGCAGAAAGAGGCAACAGAAGAGCAGAAAGAGGCAAGAGAGGTGCACAAAGAGACAAGAGAGTTGAAGAAAGAAGAAAGTGGAGGTGCACAAAGAGCCAAGAGAAGTGCAGAAAGAAGCAATAGAGATGCAGAAAGATGGAGGAGAAGTGCAGAAAGAGGCAAGAGAGGTGCAGAAAGAGGCAAGAGAGGTGCATAATGAGGCAACTGAGGTGCAGAAATAGGCAACAGAGGTGCAGAAAGAGGCAAGAGAGGTGAAGAAACAGGCAAGAGAAGTGCAGAAAGAGGCAAGAGAAGTGCAGAAAGAAGCAACAGAGGTGCAGAAAGATGCAAGAGAAGTGCATAAAGAGGCAAGAGAGGTGTAGAAAGAAACAAGAGAGGAGCAGAAAAAAGCAAGAGAGGTGCAGAAAGAAGCAAAGAGAGGTGCAGAAAGAGGCAAGTGAGGTACAAAAAGAGGCAAGAGAGGTGCAGAAACAGGCAACAGAGGTGCAGTAAGAGGGAAGAAGGTAGAGAAAGAGGCAAGAGAGGTGCAGACAGAAGCAGGAGAAGTACAGAAAGAAGCAACAGAGGTGCAGAAAGAGGCAAGAGGGTTGCAGAACGAGGCAACACAGGTGCAGAAACAGGCTAGAGAAGTGCAGAAAGAGGCAAGAAAAGTACAGAAACAGGCAAGAGAGGTGCAGAAAGAGGGAAGTGGGTTGCATAAAGAGGCAAGAGGGGTGCAGAAAGAGGCAAGAGAGGTGCATAATGAGGCAACTGAGGTGCAGAAAGAGGCAACAGAGGTGCAGAGAGAGGCAAGAGAGGTGCAGAAACAGGCAAGTGAAGTGCAGAAAGAGGCAAGAAAAGTGCAGAAGGAAGCAACAGAGGTGCAGAAAGACGCAAGAGAAGTGCATAAAGAGGCAAGAGAGGTGTAGAAAGAAGCAAGAGAGGTGCTGAAAGAGACAAGAGAGTTGCAGAAAGAGGGAAGAGGGGTGCAGAAAGAAGCAAGAGAGGTGCAGAAAGAAGCAACAGAGTTGCAGAAAGAGGCAAGAGAAGTGCAGAAAGAGGCAGGCAAGGTGCAGAAAGAGGGAAGAGGGGTGCAGAAAGAGGCAAGAGGGGTGCAGAAGGAAGGAAGAGAGGTACAGAAAGAAACAAGAAAGGTACAGAAAGAAGCAACAGAGGTGCAGAAAGAGGCAACAGAAGAGTAGAAAGAGGCAAGGGAGGTGCACAAAGAGACAAGAGAGTTGAAGAAAGAAGAAAGTGGAGTGCAGAAAGAAGTAACAGAAATGCAGAAAGAGGCAAGAGAAGTGCAGAAAAAAGCAAGAAAAGTGCAGAAAAAAGCAACAGAGGTGCAGAAATAGGCAAGAAAAGTACAGAAAGAGGCACGAGAGGTACATAAAGAGGCAAGCTAAGTGCAGAAATAAGCAACAGAGGGGCAGAAAGACACAAGAGAAGTGCAAAATCAGGGAAGAGAGGTGTAGAAAGAGGCAAGAGTCATGCAGAAAGATTTAAGAGAGGTGCTTAAAGAGGCAAGAGAGCTGCAGAAAGAGGGACTAGGAGTGCAGAAAGAGGCAAGAGGGGTGCAGAAAGAAGCAAGAGATGTGCAGAAAGAAGCAAGAGAAGAGCAGAAAGAAGCAACAAAGTTGCAGAAAGAGGCAAGAGAGGTGCAGAAAGAGGCAAGAAGGAGGCAGAAAGAGGCAAGAGGGGTGGAGAAAGAAGCAAGAGAGGTACAGAATGAAACAAGAGAAGTGCAGAAAGAAGCAACAGAGGTGCAGAAAGAGGCATCAGAAGAGCAGAAAAGGCAAGAGATGTGCAGAAAGAGGCAAGAGAGGTACAGAAAGAGGCAAGAGACATGTAGAATAAGCGTAAGAGGTGCTGAAAGAGAAAAGAGAGTTGCAGAAAGAGGGAATAGAAGTGCAGAAAGAGGCAAGAGGGGTACAGAAAAGAGCAAGAGAGGTGAAGAAAGAAGCAAGAGAAGTGTAGAAAGAAGCAACAGAGTTGCAGAAAGTGGCAAGAGAAGTGAAGAAAGAGGCAGGAGAGGTGCAGAAAGAGGCACGAGAGGTGCAGAAAGAGGGGTGCATTAATAGGCAAGAGTGGTGCAGAAGGAAGAATGAGAGGTACAGAAAGAAACAAGAAAAATGCAGAAAGAAGCAACAGAGGTGCAGAAAGAGGCAACAGAAGAGCAGAAAGAGGCAAGAGAGGTGCACAAAGACACAAGAGAGTTGAAGAAAGAAGAAAGTGGAGGTGCACAAAGAGCCAAGAGAAGTGCAGAAAGAAGCAATAGAGATGCAGAAAGATAGAGGAGAAGTGCAGAAAGAGGCAAGAGAGGTGCAGAAAGAGGCAAGAGAGGTGCATAATGAGGCAACTGAGGTGCAGAAAGAGGCAACAGAGGTGCAGAAAGAGGCAAGAGAGGTGAAGAAACAGGCAAGAGAAGTGCAGAAAGAGGCAAGAGAAGTGCAGAAAGAAGCAACAGAGGTGCAGAAAGATGCAAGAGAAGTGCATAAAGAGGCAAGAGAGGTGTAGAAAGAAGCAAGAGAGGTGCTGAAAGAGACAAGAGAGTTGCAGAAAGAGGGAAGAGGGGTGCAGAAAGAAGCAAGAGAGGTGCTGAAAGAGACAAGAGAGTTGCAGAAAGAGGGAAGAGGGGTGCAGAAAGAAGCAAGAGAGGTGCAGAAAGAAGCAAGAGAAGTACAGAAAGAAGCAACAGAGTTGCAGAAAGAGGCAAGAGAAGTGCAGAAAGAGGCAGGCAAGGTGCAGAAAGAGGGAAGAGGTGTGCAGAAAGAGGCAAGAGGGGTGCAGAAGGAAGGAAGAGAGGTACAGAAAGAAACAAGAAAAGTACAGAAAGAAGCAACAGAGATGCAGAAAGAGGCAACAGAAGAGCAGAAAGAGGCAAGGGAGGTGCACAAAGAAACAAGAGAGTTGAAGAAAGAAGAAAGTGGAGTGCAGAAAGAAGTAACAGAAGTGCAGAAAGAGGCAAGAGAAGTGCAGAAAAAGGCAAGAAAAATGCAGAAAAAAGCAACAGAGGTGCAGACATAGGCAAGAAAAGTACAGAAAGAGGCAAGAGAGGTGCATAAAGAGGCAGAGAGGTGTTGAATCAGGCAAAAAAAGTGCAGAAAGAGGCAAGCTAAGTGCAGAAAGAAGCAACAGAGGGGCAGAAAAACACAAGAGAAGTGCAAAAGCAGTGAAGAGAGGTGTAGAAAGAGGCAAGAGTCATGCAGAAAGATTCAAGAGAGGTGCTGAAAGAGGAAAGAGAACCGCAGAAAGAGGGACTAGGAGTGCAGAAAGAGGCAAGAGGGGTGCAGAAAGAAGCAAGAGATGTGCAGAAAGAAGCAAGAGAAGAACAGAAAGAAGCAACAAAGTTGCAGAAAGAGGCAAGAGAGGTGCAGAAAGAGGCAAGAAGGATGCAGACAGAGGCAAGAGGGGTGGAGAAAGAAGCAAGAGAGGCACAGAATGAAACAAGAGAAGTGCAGAAAGAAGCAACAGAGGTGCAGAAAGAGGCATCAGAAGAGCAGAAGAGGCAAGAGAGGTGCAGAAAGAGGCAAGAGAGGTACATAAAGAGGCAACTGAGGTGCAGAAAGAGGCAACAGAGGTGCAGAAAGTGGCAATAGAGGTGCAGAAGCAGGCAAGAGAAGTGCAGAAAGAGGCAAGAGAAGTGCAGAAAGAAGCAACAGAGGTGCAGAAAGATGCAAGAGAAGTGCATGAAGAGGGAAGAGAGGTATAGACAGAGGCAAGAGACATGTAGAAAAAGCGAGAGAGGTGCTGAAAGAGAAAAGAGAGTTGCAGAAAGAGGGAATAGGAGTGCAGAAAGAGGCAAGAGGGGTACAGAAAAGAGCAAGAGAGGTGTAGAAAGAAGCATGAGAAGTGTAGAAAGAAGCAACAGAGTTGCAGAAAGTGGCAAGAGTAGTGAAGACAGAGGCAGGAGAGGTGCAGAAAGAGGCACGAGAGGTGCAGAAAGAGGAGTGCATTAAAAGGCAAGAGTCGTGCAGAAGGAAGAATGAGAGGTACAGAAAGAAACAAGAAAAATGCAGAAAGAAGCAACAGAGGTGCAGAAAGAGGTAACAGAAGAGCAGAAAGAGTCAAGAGAGGTGCACAAAGAGACAAGAGAGTTGAAGAAAGTGGAGTGCAGAAAGAAGTAACAAAAGTACAGAAAGAGGCAAGAGAGGTGCAGAAAGAGGTAAGAGAGGTGCAGAAACAGGCAAGAGAAGTGCAGAAAGAGGCAAGATAAGTGCAGAAATAAGCAACAGAGGTGCAGAAAGACACAAGAGAAGTGCATAAGCAGGCAAGAGAGGTGTAGAAAGAGGCAAGAGACATGCAGAAAGAGGCAAGAGAGGTATTGAAAGAGGCAAGAGAGCTGCAGAAAGAGGGAATAGGAGTGCAGAAAGAGGCAAGAGGGGTGCAGAAAGAAGCAAGAGAGGTGCAGAAAGAAGCAAGTAAAGTGCAGAAAGAAGCAACAGAGTTGCAGAAAGAGGAAAGAGAAGTGGAGAAAGAGTAAGGAGACGTGCAGAAATAGGCAAGAGAGGGGAAGAAAGAGGGAAGAGGGGTGCAGAAAGAGGCAAGGGGAGTGCAGAAAGAATCAAGAGAGGTACAGAAAGAAACAAGAGAAGTGCAGAAAGAAACAACAGAGGTGCAGAAAGAGGCAACAGATGAGCAGAAACAGGCAAGAGAGGTGCAGAAAGAGGCAAGAGAGGTACAGAAAGAGGCAACAGAGGTGTAGAAAGAGGCAACAGAGGTGCAGAAACAGGCAAAAGATGTGCAGAAACAGGCAAGAGAAGTGCAGAAAGAGCCAAGAGAAGTGCAGAAAGAAGCAACAGAGGTGCAGAAAGACGCAAGAAAAGTGCATAAAGAGGCAAGAGAGGTGTAGAAAGAGGCAAGAGACATGTAGAAAGAAGCAAGAGAGGTGCTGAAAGAGACAAGAGAGTTGCAGAAAGAGGCTAAAGAGGTGCAGAAAGAGGCAAGATGGGTGCAGAAAGAAGCAAGAGAGGTGCAGAAAGAAGCAAGAGAAGTGCAGAAAGAAGCAGCAGAGTTGCAGAAAGTAGCAAGAGAAGTGCAGAAAGAGGCAGGAGAGGTGCAGAAAGAGGCAAGAGTGGTGAAGAAAGAGGAAAGAGAGCTGCAGAAAGAGGGAATAGGAGTGCAGAAAGAGGCAAGAGGGGTGCAGAAAGAAGCAAGAGAGGTGCAGAAAGAAGCAAGTAAAGTGCAGAAAGAAGCAACAGAGTTGCAGAAAGAGGAAAGAGAAGTGGAGAAAGAGTAAGGAGACGTGCAGAAAGAAGCAAGAGAGGTGCAGAAAGAAGCAAGTAAAGTGCAGAAAGAAACAACAGAGGTGCAGAAAGAGGCAACAGATGAGCAAAAACAGGCAAGAGAGGTGCAGAAAGAGGCAAGAGAGGTACAGAAAGAGGCAACAGAGGTGCAGAAACAGGCAAAAGATGTGCAGAAACAGGCAAGAGAAGTGCAGAAAGAGCCAAGAGAAGTGCAGAAAGAAGCAACAGAGGTGCAGAAAGACGCAAGAAAAGTGCATAAAGAGGCAAGAGAGGTGTAGAAAGAGGCAAGAGACATGTAGAAAGAAGCAAGAGAGGTGCTGAAAGAGACAAGAGAGTTGCAGAAAGAGGCTAAAGAGGTGCAGAAAGAGGCAAGACGGGTGCAGAAAGAAGCAAGAGAGGTGCAGAAAGAAGCAAGTAAAGTGCAGAAAGAAGCAACAGAGTTGCAGAAAGAGGAAAGAGAAGTGGAGAAAGAGTAAGGAGACGTGCAGAAATAGGCAAGAGAGGTGAAGAAAGAGGGAAGAGGGGTGCAGAAAGAGGCAAGAGGAGTGCAGAAAGAATCAAGAGAGGTACAGAAAGAAACAAGAGAAGTGCAGAAAGTAACAACAGAGGTGCAGAAAGAGGCAACAGATGAGCAGAAACAGGCAAGAGAGGTGCAGAAAGAGGCAAGAGAGGTACAGAAAGAGGCAACAGAGGTGTAGAAAGAGGCAACAGAGGTGCAGAAACAGGCAAAAGATGTGCAGAAACAGGCAAGAGAAGTGCAGAAAGAGCCAAGAGAAGTGCAGAAAGAAGCAACAGAGGTGCAGAAAGACGCAAGAAAAGTGCATAAAGAGGCAAGAGAGGTGTAGAAAGAGGCAAGAGACATGTAGAAAGAAGCAAGAGAGGTGCTGAAAGAGACAAGAGAGTTGCAGAAAGAGGCTAAAGAGGTGCAGAAAGAGGCAAGACGGGTGCAGAAAGAAGCAAGAGAGGTACAGAAAGAAGCAAGAGAAGTGCAGAAAGAAGCAGCAGAGTTGCAGAAAGTAGCAAGAGAAGTGCAGAAAGAGGCAGGAGAGGTGCAGAAAGAGGCAAGAGTGGTGAAGAAAGAGGAAAGAGGGTAGCAGAAAGAGGGAAGAGAGGTGCAGAAGGAAGCAAAAGTGGTACAGAAAGAAACAAGAAAAGTGCAGAAAGAAGCAACATAGGTGCAGGAAGAGGCAACAGAAGAGCAGAAAGAGACAAGAGAGGTGCAAAGAAATGGAATACAAGTGAAGAAAGAGTCAAGAGGGGTGCAAAAAGAAGCAAGAGTGGTTAAGAAAGAAGAAAGGGGAGTGCAGAAAGAAGTAACAGAAGTGCTGAAAGAGGCAAGAGAAGTGCAGAAAGAGGCAAGAAAAGTGCAGAAAGAAGCAACAGAGGCGCAGAAATAGCCAAGAAAAGTACAGAAAGAGGCAACAGAGGTGCAGAAAGAGGCAAGAGAGGTGCAGAAACAGGCAAGAAACGTGCAGAAAGAAGCAACAGAGGTGCAGAAAGATGCAAGAGAAGTGCATAAGCAGGCAAGAGAGGTATATAAAGAGGCAAGAGACATGCAGAGTGAGGCAATAGAGGTTCTGAAAGAGGCAAGAGAGCTACAGAAAGAGGGAATAGGTGTTCAGAAAGAGGCAAGAGGGGTGCAGAAAGAAGCAAGAGAGGAGCAGAAAAAGGCAAGAGAAGTGCAGAAAGAGGCAGGAGAGGTGAATAAAGAGGCAAGAGAGGTGCAGAAAGAGGGAAGAAGGGTGCAGAAAGAGGCAAGAGGGTTGCATAAAGAAGCAAGAGAGGTACAGAAAGAAACAAGAGAAGTGCAGAAAGAAGCAACAGAGGTGCAGAAAGAGGCAACAGAAGAGCAGGATTGAGGCAAGAGACGTGCACAAAGAGACAAAACAGACGCAGAGAGATGGAAGACGAGTGCAGAAAGAGACAAGAGGGGTGCAGAAAGAAGCAAGAAAGGTGCAGAAAGAGGCTCGAGAAGTGCAGAAAGAAGCAAGAAAGGTGCAGAAAGAGGCAAGAGAAGTGCAGAAAGACGCAAGAGAACTGCAGACAAAGGAAGAAAGGTTCAGAAAGAGGAATAAAGGTGCAGAAAGATGGAAAAATAGTGCAGAAAGAAGCAAGTGAGGTGCAGAAAGAGGCAAGAGAGGTGCAGAAAGAGGAAGACAGGCACAGAAAGAGGAAGAAAGGTGCAGAAAGAGGCAAGAGAGGTACAGAAAGAGGCAAGAGAAGTGCAGAAAGAAGCAACAGAGTTACGGAAAGAGGTGTAGTAGTGAGCCTCAGCAAGGCCTACCAGTGCTTAGGGGTTCACCCTTCTCTGCACAGAGTCCTCAGACACTTAGGAAGAAGTTGGCATAGAAACTGGAATAAGAAAGACAGAGTTTATTAAACCTCATGAGGTGGAGCTACATTTACACACCACCCTTCGGTAATGCATGAAGTAGCACACTGAATGGAAGGACCATGGTCCTTTTATACACACACAGGGGCTCAAATGGAGGCGGTACAAACACAAATGCTGGTTTTAGGTACATATAAGGTCATACAGAAAATGCACAGTCGACAAGTGGGTGGAGCTAACAGTTTCTACTTCTAGTAGACACATCCTGACATTTATAAACTCGGAACAGCTGCAAGATCAACCGAGCATGTGCAAAGCAAAAAGAACTAAATATAACTTGTCTCTAGGCAGATTTCAAGGGCAGTTAACAGGAAGGTAGGACAGAGCACATGGCGAGCACATGGTAGCACAAGGCAGCCAAAATGGCTGCCAGAAATACAAAATGGATTCCACAAAGCGGACAATTTAGCCTCTGAATACAGGCTGTCTTCAGCCAATGCTTAACTTAAGTGCTGCCAAATTACAACAGACGACCCTTTCAGCATTGGCTGAAGACATTCGTTTATTTGGGGTAATCTAGATATTCATCCCGTACATCTATTAACATTATTTCGGCCACCTCTTTATTCAACATTTGTTGGGCCTTCGTTTCAGCAACGTTCCCTTTGGTAGGTATACAAGCAGAGATGCAAATGGAGCAAAGCATTGGACCACATTGGATACATACACAGCATGAAAAAAGTATTATAATTATTACACACAGGATAGTCAGTAGCTTCCAGCCCCAAGCAGAAACAAGAGTCCAAAACCATCCAGCAAAAGTCCAAGTACCAGTCTCTGGATGGATTTCTGCAGCAATCTTATGCAGTTTTGATATTGCGTCATATACTGAAGGTGAGTGATCCGGTATGAATACACAACAGCTGCTACCGATGATGCGACATGCACCACCTCGATCATCCAAAATTACGTCTAGCACCATCCTATTCTGGAGTGCTACAATCCTTGCAATCTGTAGTTCCTCTGTAATGTTCCCAAGTGCCATAGCTGTCTGATTGGTAACAGCTTCCACAACACGAGTTAGTCGCCTGATCTTCCTGCTATTTAATGCAGCACCCACAAAGAAAAATAAGCCCAAGTTGAAATCAACATATTGTTGTAGGGTAGTGTCGGTTTGGTCAACTTCATCCATACTTATTGTCCTCTTATTTCTGTTTTTGGAAATATCATTGTACAGTTTAAAATCACGGTGATACAATTCAGGTGCCAGAAACACAGGGGGCAACAGAAAAGATACATAACAGATTCCTGACCACCCAACAGGTAATTGATAATATCCGTTATTTCCACACACAAAATACGTGTTATGCGAGGCTGTGAAAGTGCTCTTATTGGCACCTTCAATGGTCAGGATTACAGTACACTCGCTCCTCCCCACTGGAATTCTTCCAACACTACAAATACACAAATCTGCTTTAGCTTTTGTCACAGAAATCACAAAAGGTCCAATGTTCTTTATTATTCTCACATTTGTGAAAAAATATGGTGTTGAAATATTGTCCGGTTGATACTCTTCCCATTCCCATTTAGTCCCTTTGGCTTGTTGATAACCTTCTTTATTTTGATAACATACTCTATTAAGTTGAAAAATAATCCCACCTACTGAAGGCTTTCCATATGCAAACAAGAGCGCATACCAAGCTTGATAAGAACCATTGTGAGAAAATGGAAAAGGAATAAAAGGTGTTCCTCCTTTCTTTTGATGTGCAGGTATCATCCCACACACCCAACAGTTGGTAGTATTTGTAGCATTGTGAGTATGGTGCAACATCTGGATAAAAGTATTGTTTAGATAAGATTGTCGATGCTTTTGCTCATGGTAAGGAAGAGTAAAGTAGTGGTGTTCCACGGGTACTGGCGTAGTGGCAACAAAAAGCTGTCGAACAGGAGCCACCTTCTCGATGTACCATGTAATTGCTGCCATAGCCACCATAGCAACAACAAACCCTACAGCACAAATGATTCTTTTGTTGGTCATTTTAGCAGCAGTAATGATTGATCTTTCTGAAAACTTGTTGAAAACAATCGTTGGAGCTCTTCTCCCTGGGCAGCCGCTGATTTCTTCACCATGGGCCAAAGCGGGTGTCACTACACTAATACAGGGCTGATCCCCTCCCCTTGCCACATTGGCTCTCCGTTTCACTAACCCAGGGCGGTAGCTCAACCAGTCTTTTCAAAACTGCAGATCCTTTCCTCGGTCTCAATATATATCTGGATACTCCAGTGATCGTGTGGTCCGGGAAGACTTCCGCAGATTCGTCAGGTGAGATAGCTTGGCCTTTCTCCGTCTCCAGAATCTCTCGATGGTCGGTCAACACAGCAGGTTCCACCAAGGCAGGCGACACGCGTTTGCAGTGTGTGCTGTGGATCCAATTCTTTCTGTTTGTCACTCGAACTGCTGTCCTTGTCGCAAGGAGCACCTGCTCTGGTCCTCGCCACCTTGGCTCCAAGCTGTTCGATCTGTCGAAGACCTTGACCATTACATGGTCACCAGGACGGAGTTCGTGGGCCTCACCTGTAGATCTGACAGGAAGAGCTTCTCGAACCTGTTGATGAATAGAAATCAAACTGTCAGTTAACTGTGCCAAATAATCATTCATCAGAACACAAGGAACATCATGTATGGGGCGTGGCTTAGGAATTCCCCAAATGTTCATCGGTCTCCCAAACACCACCTCATAGGGGGTAAGACCTGATCGTGAATGTGGCACCGATCTTATGGATAGTAATGCCAAAGGTAGTGCATCTGGCCACTTTAGGGACGTGGAAGCCAGTATTTTCGCCAACTTTGATTTTAAAGTAGCGTTATACCTTTCCACCAATCCTGCTGATTGCGGGTGGAAAACTGTATGGAATTTCTGTTTGATCCCTAATCCTTTCAGGACATGCTCAACAACTTGCCCAATAAAATGAGGTCCATTGTCACTCCACAAAAGTTTGCAAACACCGTATCTAGGGAAAAACTCCTTTAGAAGCACCTTTGCTGTGGTGAGAGCAGTATTATCCTTCGTAGGGTATGCCTCTATCCATTTGCTAAAGGCACATACCACCACTAGGACATATTTCAGATTTTTGCAGCTTTCGAGTTGGATGTAATCCATCTGCAAAACTTCAAAAGGTGCGGTTGGTGTAGCAAACCCTCCTGTAGGAGTTCGTGTCCCTTTTCCAGGATTATACTGCCAACAGATCAAACAGAACTGTACTACCCTTTTGGCTGTGCTAGCAATTTCAGGATGCTCCCAAACTTGTGTAAGCAATTTAGTTATTGCTAGAGCTCCAACATGTGCCAGCCCATGTGCCATTTGAATCATAGGTTGTAAATAGGCCGCAGGCAATTTCCACTTATTCATTTCTTTGTTACGCCAACAACCCTCATCATCTAATATTCCTTCTGGAGAAGTGTGGCTCAATGGTTAGAGCGGCAGACCCTGATGCAGAGATCTGGCCCGGGACCAGGGTTCAATTCCCGCCTCGGCGGGTCTTGGGCTCAATTTCCTCGGACCTGATAATTCTCGCCTCGGTGCCTATTCTAATCATGGGTCCCACTCTGCAACTCTGGGCAATAGCTTGCTTAATCTCCACAACGGCCCCAACAGCGCTGGGATGCCTGGCTTCACCTTGGGGGTGCCCAGGAGTGGACATTTCACAGGGAAAAGCCAGGAAGGGTTCCACAGCGGTATGCGTACAGCGCCAGGAAACCCCAGTTGGGGTATCAGTGCACTGTACAAATTCATTTCATTTCTTTAGACCATTGCTCAAGCTCTTCCACAGAAGCAGATCTCTGTATATCCAATACTTCCTCTCTAGCATCATGCCAACGCTCAGCTTGTGATTTCACTACGTACATGGGTGTAGTGCTTCGCTGCATCGCAGTCTCACGGGCTACGCGGTCTGCAAAGGCATTGCCTTGTCCTATTTTGTCAGTCACTTTCTTGTGTGCGCTACACTTCATAATAGCAACTCTCTTTGGGTATGTAAGTGCAGTCAAGAGATTATGCACTAACTCTCCGTGCATTATCTGCATCCCATGGGATGTAAGAAAGCCTCTTTCCTTCCAGAGTAGGCCAAAATCATGAACCACTCCAAAAGCATAGCGGCTATCCGTGTAAATGTTCACCCACAAGTCAGTGCTAAGCTCACATGCTCGTGTCAAAGCTATTAGTTCAGCAGCTTGAGCCGACTTCTGAGGTATGCGAGCTGTTTCCACTATTGTCTCAAGCGTGGTAATTGCATAAGCAGCTGAAGTCGTGCCATCTGGTAACTTCAGACAGGACCCATCAACCCACAGTTCCCCATCTACATCTGGAAGGGGCGTATCTTGCAAATCGATGCGACCCTTTGTCTGTTCCTCAGTAACGAATATACAATCGTGAGGCTCCTTTGACTGAGACTGAGTCGCAGGATATGGCAACAAAGTGGCGGGGTTCAGTGTCGCACATCTCTTCAAGGTAATATGAGGTGCTAGCAGTGTCAATTCGTATCCTGTCAAACGAGCACTAGTTAAGTGCTGAGTCTTAGTCTGATTCAAAAGGGCATCTACTGCATGGGGTACTAGCACTAACTGTTTGTGTGACAAAACTATACCTTCACTCTGACGTATGGACACAGCCGTCGCTGCAACTGAACGGAAGCACCCAGGTAATGCACGAGCAACAGGGTCAAGAACTGCAGAAAGGTATGCGCAAGGACGCTGTTTGTCCCCGTGTGTCTGTACTAAAACTGACAATGCACATCCTTCTTTCTCATGTACATAGAGTGAAAAGCCTTCGTGTAATCTGGTGTGCCTAACACTGGTGCAGAGCAAAGAGCTTGTCTCAACTGACAAAAAGCATTTTGACATTCATCTGTACATGGAAGGGGGATCGGAGTGTTTTTAGTCAAAAGTGCTAGCAAGGGTTTAACAATGTGTGAAAAACCCAATATCCATTGCCTGCAAAACGAAGTCAGACCAATGAATGCACGGACATCTTTCTGCGTGGAAGGTACAGGGGTGTCTAAAATTGCTTGAATGCGATCTGGTGTCAGTGCACGGCCCTCCTTAGACAGAAGGTGTCCTAAATAGGTCACCTTCGGTCTACAATATTGCAATTTCTTCCGTGATACTTTATGGTGGTGTGTAGCAAGAAAAGAAAGCAAAGACAAAGTGCATTTCTCACACTGCTCAGGTGTATCAGCTGCCAACAAGATGTCATCGACATATTGTATGAGAGCCACTCCTTTAGACAAGGTAAAGGAATCAAGCTGTCTTTTTAATGCTTGACTGTAAATACTAGGACTCTCAGTATAGCCTTGAGGAACTCTACAAAATCTGTATGATCTATTATTCAAAGTGAAACCGAACAAATATCGGCTATCAGGATGAATAGGAATCGAGAAGAAAGCATTCTTCAGATCAATTACAGAAAATGTAGTTGCTGTTGGAGGGACCAAGGTAAGCAATGTCGTTATGTCAGATACTACAGGGTACTGTGGTACTACAATCTTGTTAACTTCTCTCAAATCGATGATAAATCTATAGATCCTAGTGTCAGTATCTTTTTCAAAATGGGAAGAATCGGACTATTGCAGACATTGGAAGGAACTTCTTCCACAACCCCCACCTTAATTAAATCATGTACAATACGTGTGAGTGCTTCTTCTCCTTCTCGAGAAAATTTATACTGAGGCAGTCTTGGCAATAAAGCGCCCTCCTTAACACTAATATGTACTGGTGGAATAACCATTTGTCCTACATGAGTGTCCGAAGTAGCCCACAAAGTACTAGGGAGTGAGGCTAGTGCAATGTCCTCTTTAATAATACAAGATCTCTCAATCACAGGGTAGTTGTCATTCAAAATAACCCGTACTCCTTCCGGAGAACACCGTATCGTAGCCCTAAAATATTTAAGCATATCAAGACCCACAATATTGTCTGGTGTGTTTGGAGAAAGCAAAAACGGACATGGAGCAGTAAACTTATCAACATCAAATGCAAGTGGTTGTGACAATGGGCTAAGGGAAGGTGTTCCATCGAAACCTATCGATGTAATGGTTAAGCCAGACAGGGGAGCCCTTGGAACCAATTGTTTAGACAAGGCGCTACGAGTAGCTCCTGTATCAACCAGAAACTGATCAGTAGAACCCAAAACATGTGCTGTAACATAGGGACCCCTCTGATCTACTGGAACTTCAACTGATTCCTTACCCCATCCTAGGCAATCCTATGCATAAGCAGAGTCTTGAAAATCAGAGGGCACATAGTCAGACATTTGATATTGGTTCCTTCTATCAAAAGTGTTAAACCCATCCTGCCCACGTATATTAGCATCAAACCGAGCACAATCATTCGCGCTTCCTCTAGGCCCTTGATATCCTGAACGATTTCTCATTTGTCCCCGACCACGTAGATTCTGCTGAGCACGCAGCACTGGACAATCAGAAAGCCAATGTCCAAATTTTTGCAGTACGCACATTGATCAACAGACAAATTCGAACGGGCAGAGGAAGGAAAGGACGAACCATAAGATCCACGTCCCCCTCTATCATTACCTCTAGAAGGCGGACCATAAGCTTGAGCCAACATAACCTTTGTTTTCAACTCCTTAGACTTTTTGTCCTCATTACCTTTGGTTTCTAATTCTTGCCGCTCATAATACTGGGCCATAGTTAAAAGAGAAACCGGAGAAGATGTAGTCCATGAACTCTCACTGGCCTTTAAGCGACTAGCTATTCCTGGCAAAAGGTTTGCGACATATTTATCGACAAACAGATGCCTACCCGTGTCATCTGTCAATGACTGGCCACTAAAATCGTGAAATGCTTCTTCAAAGCGTGTGAAGAAGTCAGAAACTGATTCATCTACCTTTTGCTTGCAAGACGCTAGCACTGTCCAATCTATCTTTTTAGGGGGAACGATCGTCTTTAATTTAACTAATATAGCTGCCGGAAGATTTAAAATTAACTGACACGGTTTCTGTGCAGGTTCTCTATCTTCATCTAACCGCTCTAAATCTTTCCACAATGCTCCAAATGTCGCATTATCATCTATTTTGCGCACAGTTCTCCACATATCAGGTGGTAATATTAATCCAAAAAACAAATCAATATCCGACAAAGTCATAGTACAAGAGCTGATTGCACCCTCAACTTCCTCATAAAAGGCTGCTGGATTCTTTCGCGGGTCAGGCAATGCATTTTTAAGGGCCATAACATCTGCTCTATTCCAAGGAGTGTAAACCCAATTATAAATAAAGTACCCTTTCGCATTAAGAGAAGTCTTATCATCCTCTGTACCCGTTCCTTTAGGAGGAACATATAAAGGCGCGGCTTCCCGCATGGGTTTCACATGAATTACAACATTCTTATCTGTTTCAGGAGTAGAAGTTCGTGCCATGCTGATCTGAGATGCTAGTGCAGCTGTTTCTGCTGCCTTTTTCTCCTCTCGCAAACGGGCTGCTTCAACACGCAGTTTAACCAAGCGTCTGATCGTGTCAGCCACCTGGGAGAAGACAAAAAGACCGTCACGTAATTGTTTACAATCAGCTGCTACATCATCGGGCTCCACTTCTACCGAATACTTCCTAAATTGTTCAATAACCTCTGCAGCAAATGTATCGGTAAAATATATTTGCTCCCTTTCCTGCCATCCTTTTATACTATCTAAAAGTTCAGAAGCAGTGGTAGTACTACGAACGGCTTTACGCGCAGTAGATCTGATGTCAGATGCACGCTCAGCAGATAGCATGGAGCGAGTTTCTCGAGCTTTGTCCTGGTCTGAAAAAGAGTCCTCATCTGACTCATGAGGAGCGGAAGAAAAAATATACGGAGGTGGAGAACGATCTAATAACAAGAAATCATCTTGCAGTTTATTAAGGATAGGATAAAGGGGCTGCCTAACAGCGTATTGGCCAGTTACCTGTAAATGGCGTTCCCTATCTTCCCTCTCTTTAATTTCTTTCATCTCCTTGTTTTTTAACTCTAATGCTTTCGCATAAATGGTCTTTCGCTGTTCTTTGTCAATCAAGGCTTGCTCACGCTTCATTCGCTCACGCACTTCTTTCTCCCACATTCGCACACAATCAAACATATCTTGCCTAGTCTTTCGTTTAAACATACATTGTTCCACATACTGAATTTTTCGCAAATCAAATGACCCATACATAGGCCAACGCAACTCAGGATCTTTACTAGTATATTTGTTCCATAACGTGCAGTACATTATAGAAGAAATACCATACTTAATATACATATCCCTATTAGGCGTCCCCTCCGGGGGCTGGTTGTGCTTCGATCAAGTCTCAAATTGGTACCACTACAAAAGCAACACATCCTACGAAGTGTGCTGAAAATAGGCATGCCAAAAAATAGTGCAAAATATGCAGTATTATAATCAAAGTAGCGCTTAAGGTACTCTTCGTACGTTGCGCTGTTCAAACAATTTTAAATAGAGAAAATTCTCCTCATTACCTGCCTATATGTATTGCAATGCATATATAATTTACAAAACAAATTCCAAAATTGGCCAATCATACAAACAAAGCCACAGTAAGTGTTACTAAAACTACCTTACCAATCAAAGGCATCAAACCAAGAGCAAGTGCCGCAAAATGGCTCTTACCAATCAAATGGTGTCCAGGTTCCAACTGCCAAGTTCTCAAATCGACCAAATGGTCACTGCACGGCGAATCAACAGAAGAGATCTCAGTCGAGGACCGGCGCCGCCGGGATGGTCAGATCAGAAAGAAAGGAAAAACGCCGTGGGTGCCAAGACTCTGGTCTCCTCAGGCAGCGATCGCGTCCGAGAGCGAGATTCCAATCCTTCGTCTCGACCAGTCCTTCGTGCATCCGAGTCGCCGATGAGCCCCGCGTTGGAAGCGCAAATTTGTAGTAGTGAGCCTCAGCAAGGCCTACCAGTGCTTAGGGGTTCACCCTTCTCTGCACAGAGTCCTCAGACACTTAGGAAGAAGTTGGCATAGAAACCGAATAAGAAAGACAGAGTTTATTAAACCTCATGAGGTGGAGCTACGTTTACACACCACCCTTCGGTAATGCATGAAGTAGCACACTGAATGGAAGGACCATGGTCCTTTTATACCCACACAGGGGCTCAAATGGAGGCGGTACAAACACAAATGCTGGTTTTAGGTACATATAAGGTCATACAGAAATGCACAGTCGACAAGTGGGTGGAGTTAACAGTTTCTACTTCTAGTAGACACATCCTGACATTTATAAACTCGGAAAGCTGCAAGATCAACTGAGCATGTGCAAAGCAAAAAGAACTAAATATAACTTGTCTCTAGGCAGATTTCAAGAGCAGTTAACAGGAAGGTAGGACAGAGCACATGGCGAGCACATGGTAGCACATGGCAGCCAAAATGGCTGCCAGAAATACAAAATGGATTCCACAAAGCGGACAATTTAGCCTCTGAATACAGGCTGTCTTCAGCCAATGCTTAACTTAAGTGCAGCCAAATTACAACAGAGGCAAGAGAAGTGCAGAAAGAGGCAATAGAGGTTCTGAAAGAGGCAAACAGGTGCAGAAAGAGGGAAGAGGGGTGCAGAAAGAGGAAAGAGGGATGCAGAAAGAGGTAAGAGGGATGCAGAAAGAAGCAAGAGATGTGAAGAAAGAAGCAAGAAAAGTGCAGAAGGAGGCAAGAAGGATGCAGAGAGAGGGAAAACAGGCACAGAAAGAGGAAAGAAGGGTACATAACGAGGCAAGAGGGGTGCATTAAGAAGCAAGAGAAGGGCAGAGAGAACCAACAGAGGTACAGAAAGAGGCCAGAGGGGTGCAGAAAGAGGGAAGAAATGAGCAGAAAGAAGCAAGCGAGGTGCAGCAAGAGGCAAGAGATGTGCACAAAGTAGCATGAGAACTGCAGAAAGAATATGAAAGGTGCAGAAAGAGGCAAGAGAGGTGCAGAAGAAAGGAAAAGTGGTGCAGAACGAGGAAGAAAGACACGGAAAGAAGCAAGAGAAGTGCAGAAAGAGGCAATAGAGGTGCTGAAAGAGGCAAACAGGTGCAGAAAGAGGTAAGAGGGATGCAGAAAGAGGAAAGAGGGACGCAGAAAGAGGCAAGAGGGATACAGAAAGAGGCAAGAGAAGAGCAGAAAGAAGCAAGTGAGGTGCAGAAAGAGGCAAGAGAAGTGCAGAAAGAGGCAATAGAGGTGCTGAAAGAGGCAAACAGGTGCAGAACGAGGTAAGAGGGATGCAGAAAGAGGAAAGAGGGATGCAGAAAGAGGCAAGAGGGATGCAGAAAGAAGCAAGAGAGGTGCAGAAAGAAGCGAGTAAAGTGCAGAAAGAGGCAAGAAGGATGCAGAAAGATGGACAACAGGCACAGAAAGAGGAAAGAAGGGTACAGAAAGAGGCAAGAGGGGTGCAGAAAGAAGCAAGAGAACTACAGAAAGAGGAAGAAAGGTGCAGAAAGAAGAAGAAAAGCACAGAAAGAAGCAAGAGAGGTGAAGAAAGAAGCAAGAGAAGTGTAGAAAGAAGCAACAGAGTTGCAGAAAGTGGTAAGAGAAGTGAAGAAAGAGGCAGGAGTGGTGCAGAAAGAGGCACGAGAGGTGCAGAAAGAGGGGTGCATTAATAGGCAAGAGTGGTGCAGAAGGAAGAATGAGAGGTACAGAAAGAAACAAGAAAAATGCAGAAAGAAGCAACAGAGGTGCAGAAAGAGGCAACAGAAGAGCAGAAAGAGGCAAGAGAGGTGCACAAAGAGACAAGAGAGTTGAAGAAAGAAGAAAGTGGAGTGCAGAAAGAAGTAACAAAAGTACAGAAAGAGGCAATAGAGGTGCAGAAAGAGGTAAAAGAGGTGCATAAACAGGCAAGAGAAGTGCAGAAAGAGGCAAGATAAGTGCAGAAATAAGCAACAGAGGTGCAGAAAGACACAAGAGAAGTGCATAAGCAGGCAAGAGAGGTGTAGAAAGAGACAAGAGACATGCAGAAACAGGCAAGAGAGGTGCTGAAAGAGGCAAGAGAGCTGCAGAAAGAGGGAATAGGAGTGCAGAAAGAGGCAAGAGGGGTGCAGAAAGAAGCAAGAGAGGTACCGAAAGAAGCAAGTAAAGTGCAGAAAGAAGCAACAGAGTTGCAGAAAGAGGCAAGAGAAGTGCAGAAAGAGTAAGGAGAGGTGCAGAAATAGGAAAGAGAGGTGAAGAAAGAGGGAAGAGGGGTGCAGAAAGAGGCAAGAGGGGTGCAGAAAGAATCAAGAGGGGTGCAGAAAGAATCAAGAGAGGTACAGAAAGAAACAAGAGAAGTGCAGAAAGAATCAACAGAGGTGCAGAAAGAGGCAACAGACGAGCAGAAACAGGCAAGAGAGGTGCAGAAAGAGGCAAGAGAGGTACAGAAAGAGGCAACTGAGGTGCAGAAAGAGGCAACAGAGGTGCAGAAAGAGCCAAGAGAAGTGCAGAAAGAAACAACAGAGGTGCAGAAAGACGCAAGAGAAGTGCATAAAGAGGCAAGAGAGGTGTAGAAAGAGGCAAGAGACATGTAGAAAAAAGCAAGAGAGGTGCTGAAAGAGACAAGAGAGTTGCAGAATGAGGCTAGAGAGGTGCAGAAAGAGGCAAGACGGGTGCAGAAAGAAGCAAGGGAGGTGCAGAAAGAAGCAACAGAAGTGCAGAAAGATGCAACAGAGTTGCAGAAAGTGGCAAGAGAAGTGCAGAAAGAGGCAGGAGAGGTGCAGAAAGAGGCAAGAGAGGTGCAGAAAGAGGAAAGAGGGTTGCAGAAAGAGGGAAGAGAGGTGCAGAATTAAGCAAAGGTTTTACAGAAAGAAACAAGAAAAGTGCAGAAAGAAGCAACATAGGTGCAGGAAGAGGCAACAGAAGAGCAGAAAGAGGCAAGAGAAGTGCATAAAGAGACAAGAGAGGTGCAAAGAAATGGAATACAAGTGAAGAAAGAGTCAAAAGGGGTAAAAAAGAAGCAAGAGTTGTGAGAAGTTGGCCTGGCATATGCTGTCCACTATTTGTAGTGGGCACCTTGCACCAGTCCAAACAACCCCTTATTGGAGATAGGTTAAAGACAACCTTTATTGAAAGCTATCCTAGTGGTAGCTATGGAGAGCAGCCTTCAGGCTAAGTCTTGAAGGAATGTAAAGCAGCTTGTTTTACCAGTCTATAATCTCTTGAGTGACCAAATGAAAGAGGACCACACCAGGTATATATTCAAAATATATATATTTATTGCTAAACACACCCCTCTAGTCTCTTTATGAGGCTAGAGTTCGAAGTACATAAAGTATAAGTTAGTTATCTACAGTAATAGCACAAATACACGTTTGAGCCCCAGGGGCGTACCAAATAGGCCTGGGCAAAAAACTACGCTACGCTCGCGTAGTTTGCGAAGTTTGCGCTACTTCGCACTACGCGAATTGCACGTAGCACAGGGCAAACACGCGTAGCATAGCGTAGCGTAGTGCAGCGGTCATTTTTGCTTGCTCGCGGTCCTCAACGTCAAGTTGGCGACCACGAGCAAGCAAAATGACATCCCGGCGAGACTTTTCCTCGTTCGCGATCAGCAACATCAAGTTGCCGATCGCGAGCGTGAAAATAAACCTCCCGGCGAGATTCTCAACGCGGGGAGGTCAGGTTTCTCATTGCGAGTGGTCGCGTATGCTCGCGACCGCTCGCGATGAGAAACTACCAGTCCGCGTTGAGAAAGCTGCCGCTCGAGTAAAAATCTACTCGAGCGGCAGTAAAAGACAGCTCGCACTGTGCAAGATGCCGTTTTCAATGATTGCACAGTGCGGACAAGCATCCGGCACTGTGCAATCATTGCGAACACGCACTACGCAGTTCGCGTAGTGCTACGCGTAGCTCGCGTAGTGCGAACTGCACTTTGCGTAGCTTCGCGAAGCGTTACTTCGCGAACTACGCCCAGGGTTAGTACCAAACCATATACCAATAAAGTGGTATAAGAACCACGACTGAGCTAGACACAGGGCCTAGAGCCTGTAGAAGTGCTTGGACCACAAGGAACCACCCAAGGTAGTGACACAGGGGACCCACGGGGGACGCGTGCAGTGTATGAACACAGCCGCGAATCGCCGTTAACTTCTATGGGGAAAGTCGCGATTAGAATTTAAAAGAAAAGGGACACTTAGAGGAGGACTTGGAGCAAACCCTTTGAGAACTAGGCTGTTCTAGTGTCAATACCCACGGGAGCACCGGAGTACTCGAGTTACCTCACCCAGGGAGCCGGGTGCATAGGTGTCTTTCGGGGTCGGGTTTCGTCGTCGCTTTCAATGGCGATCTGCTGCAAAGTGCTGCTGGCGGCCAAGTCAAAAGTGTTCGGGTGGATCCAAAGGTGGATCGAAGATCTGAAGAACCTGAAAGCAGAGGGGACAGAGTCTGGGTCACTAGCCAGTGACCAGGAAGGCAATGAGCAGATGCCCACCGATGTCGAGTGCTTCAGGTAGGTTGACAGTCGTCTTGACTCTTCAGCCACGAGGTCCAGGAGGCGTCGACGACAACCAGGAGCTGGATTCGAGCTGTCCCATGACGTCTGTCGATTGCAGGGCTATCAACGACCGGATTGGCCCCAACAAGCCTTGGCAACGGCAAGTCTTGTGGAAATGGAAGAAGGACGATGTTGCAGACCAGCAAGGACTGTGGGACTCACGCAGCAAGGGTAAGTCAGGGCACGCCTGGAGCAACCAGGGAGCCCAAGCAGAAAAAGATTGGCCTTCGGGAGGGCCTACTAGCCAATGGACTAGCGACTGCAAAGGAGCCTCGAGTCGATGCACATAGAGATTTCTCACAGGACACTCGTGGAGTGGAGGCCAGTGATCTTCGATGCAGTTGGTGCTGGAGACTGGGGCTACTGGGAGCCCAAAGCACGACTTCGTGGGAGACCCAGAAGAGGATGCACTTGCAAATGTGATCGTTGTCCAGGGGTCACGGTTCCACATTACCCTCGACAGCTACGGGCCTCAGCTTTGCTGGGGACTCAGGGCAGCCTCGGTGAAAAATGGAAATCCACCTCTGGTGATGCAAAGACTTCGGCGTCCGACAGGAGCTTCAGTGATGCAAACCGGACAATTGCTTCTTTGGTGCCTGCCAAGCAGGGGAGTCACTCCTTGACCCCAAGGGAGATTCTTCAGTCCTCTAATCTTAAAGTAGAGCGTCGAAGGTCCAGGATTCTGTATCAGAGTTTCATCCAGGTAAATCTAAAGTCCTAAGGACTGGGGTCCCCTACTTATACTAAGGTAGGGGGTTGGACATACTCTGTGGCCCCACCTATGGGAGGGTGTTGGACTTGGCCCTTTTTAGCAGGTTCACCCCTAAACTTTTTCGCCTGGTCTGTGACCTAGTGTTGGTGGTTTTAGGCCTCTGGGCACTTTCGCACTGTGGTCCAGTGGAAAGTGCGTGCGCGCTCTGTGCACATTTAGTGAGATTGACCTGCCCCCCATAGGAATGCATTGGGGATCTGTGTGCCAGTGGTAATTCCTAGGGTGAGAGGAGTGCAGGGGCGAGTTTAGTATGTGCGAACTTGTGAGAATAAATGCTGCGCAATGGTGTGTGCAGATTTATTATAACTGGTGTAGGAATGCCACTTTTAGAAGTTGGCATTTATGTGTGCTCTGTGTCTGCCTGCCTGATGTGAATTGCATGTCTGGCTTGTGAGTGACAGGGGCTGGGAGGTGTGTGTGGCTCCAGGAGGGGCAGGGTGAGTCAGCGCAGGGCTGAATAGGGAGATCTGCATCTAGATGGGAGGGAGGAGTTGCACCTGGGACCTGAATAGGGCTGTGCCTTCCCTCCACAATGCTGGCTCCACCCCCTGTGGTGCGTCTGATGTCCCTAGCCTGTCCTGTGAAAGGAGAGAGGAGCTGAGCAAAACAAAGTGCTCCAAAGCTCCCCCCAAACCAGTTGCGTCTGGTTTTTCCCCAACCCTGTGCTGTGACACAAAGGGGATTTTGTGGATAAAAGAAGGGGCTGTGACCCCATGAATGTTGTTCAGTTCTTGGTTGCTGTTCCTGCGGGGCACGCTGCTGTTGGGGCCCAGGGGGGGGCTGCCATGAGGGCTTGCCTCCCTGGGCCCTGCATTGCCCCTTGATGCCTGAAAGGACTTTTGGTAATTCTAGCGCCTCGTGTGCGCTTTCTTTGAAATTTCCCCAAAGAGAGGAAGAGCGTGGGCTACGCAGCGCTGTGCTGCCCGTCCTTTTGGGGGGGAATCCCGATGTGAGGGATTCACCCATGATGCTGCTGGAAGCGGGAGCCCACCCCGTGTTGGGAATTGTTTGCGGGTGCCCACCCCGCGTTTTGAGCTAATTGGCGGGTGCCCACCCCGCTTATAGGTGATTTCACGTTGGAGAGCGGGTGCCCACCCCGCTCTCATCCTATTTTGGATAGCGGGTGCCCACCCCGCGTTTCACCGCCGCGGCCCGTGCCGCGACCAGGAAGCCAGGCAGCCTTGCCTGGTTGTGGGCGGGGCATAGCGGCCGGCTGACCAATTGCAGCGCGGCCGAGAAAGGAGGTGAAGGAGCCTCGCGGGCTCCATCTCGAAGTCCCAGTCCCAGGAGGGGGCCGGGTGAAGGAAGGAGTGTGGCCGGAGCCAGCAGCGACCCCGCAGGCCGCCGCAAGAGGAGTCTGGTGAGTGGAGCTGGTGCGGAGGGGGCGCGAGGCACATTGTCGGTGCCTGCCCCTCCGCGCTGGGGGAGAAGAAGCGGAAGGCACCCTGGAGCCTCGTGGGCTCCATCTTGAAGTCCCGGTCCCAGAAGAGGGACCGGGCGAAGCCAGTTGATCGGCGGGGCTCCCGTGAGTGAGGGAAGCCCCGCGCCAGGAGACCGGAGGAGTCCCCGTGCAGTCCGGTGAGTGGCCGCTGCCTGCTGGGTGTTGGTGCCTTTCGAGGCACGTTGCCGGTGCTTGGGGGGACTTGGGGCATTTCTGGGCACAGTTGTAGTGCCGGGCCCCTATTTTTCTTTACAGCTGCCCCGCTTGCTAGTGGGCAGCTGCAACGTTTGGGCATCTTGGTGTTTAGAGCCCCTGAGGGCCACAGAGGCCCGGGGGCATATTGAGGCACATTGTCGGTGCCTGGGCGGTCCCGCAAGAGAGCGGGCCGCCCCAACGATGGGGGCATGTGATGTAATGCCACTAGGAGGGTCCAGAGGGCACAGAGGTGCCGGGCCCCCCTCCTTTATGCAAAGTGCCACGAACTGGGCACAATTGAGAGAGAGTCCCTGAGAGGGACCAGAGGCACAGTGAGTGCCAGTGAGTTGCACAGCTGCCCAGCAATTAGTGGGCAGCTGCTACGTTTAGGTTTGCGCAGTTGCGCACCCTTGACTTTCGCTGCGTTGGCAGCACGCCCTGACTCTGTGGACATAGGGAATTTTAGCCCCTTTAGAGATGGCCAGTTGGCCAGGGGGGTCAGTGAGTTACGAGATATTAGGAAATGTGATGCTCTACTATGATTCATGCCGCTAATTGTGTTTAGGGATGAGATTATGTGCATAATGTGGTTATGCTGGTGAGGTTATTTCCTACCGTGAGTTTTTACCCCTAATGTGAGTTATGCTTAGGAGGTTAGGTTCTAATGCATTTAGACTTCTGAGATGATCACATAATGTGTTTATGCTGGTGAGGTTGGCGCAGAATGTATTCTGCTCCTAAATGTGATACTGTGCATAATGTGGTTTATGTTACAGGATGATGCTTAGTACAGTGGTTACCAGTGATTACTGGTTGTACGTTTAGGATCTGTTTTACATTTACTAAGTTCGCTTTGTGCTGGTGCTGACAGTGGTCCAGTTGGCCCTGTCAGGTGTAAATAATCCCTTGTAAATATGACCTAGTGCCAGGTGGCACCATGTATATTATGTGAGTACTATTCTAATGTGTTATGAGAATACAAAGGCTATTTTTGATATAACCTTGTGTGGAGTTCCTTCTTGTGGTGTGCCTGGTATGTTGTTGCTGAGTGCGTGCGCAAACGCTTTACACATTGCCTCCGGGATAAGCCTGACTGCTCGTGCCAAGCTACCAAGGGGTGAGCAGGGGTTATCTTTGGCGTGTAACTCCCTTGCCCTGACTAGAGTGGTGGTCTCTGCCTGGCTTTGGCGCAAGCCTTAGCCAACCAGAGATCCCATTTCTAACATTGGTTGTCAGCGGTGAGGATAGGACTTGCTTTTGCGCAGTACCACAGCAACAACTGGTTGCACTACAAACTCTGCATTTAGATAATCACATATTGGGGATTATTTTTACTGATTTTATTTTTCTCCTCAACAGAGTCATTTTTTAATGGTGTTTTCTGCGCTTTTATGATTGGTGGCAGAAGAGAGAAAATGACAGGGCGGGACGCCAGTAGGTTGGGAGGTTCCCATAGATAGGGAGTCCCTTGCTGGGTCCAGTGCCCAATCCCTTTTCCTGTCCCCAGAGGTGTGGGTGGATAGAAGGGAAGAAAGGGAGTGTGGAGGAGAAAAAGTTAGCTCTGGAGGGTAGTTTATCCCCTGAGCTCAGTTGAGTTGTCTGGATTCACCAGTAAGGGTGGGATCCAGTGGTGGCAGCAATATGGTGTCCAGTGCAGGAAGTCCCATTCCCCGTTCCCACAGTATGGTAAAGGTTCCCAGTAAGAGGGGTACAGGTTGAGATTCAGGGGCAGTAAGGAACTGTCTCACCAGTCTTGGTTGGGGGGGGGTGTCTGGATGAGTGGTGTGTTGCACTGGACGAGTGGGTGTGAGTTCTTTTGGTGATAAGGAGCTTGCACGGGAGGTGGACCTCTGGCTGTGTGCTAGAGGTCCTGCAGAGGCATTGGAGAATGATTCCAACAAGAGTGGTTCGGGTATCTTCCGGTCCTGTGTGGTGGAAGAGGTTCAGTGTAGCCCAGCTAGGTCCCAGTGTAGTGGGAGGGGTGTAGGGGCTCACGTCCTGTCTCAGAGGAGAAGGAGTGAGTGTGGGCTGTGTCCCAAGGTGCCCGAAACCCAGTCCCAGGGCCTGGATGGTTTCTTCAGGGAACACCAGGTTGGGGGCCTAGGCTGTACTTGTAGGCCATTTGAGGAGGATCTCCCATTGTCTAGAGGACGTGGAGTGTCTGCAACCAGAGCTCCAGCGGTCCTGGTGTCTGGCAGTACCACTCCAGTTGGGAGGGTGCAGAGGTCCAGAGTGAGGGGTGAGAGGGGGAAAGAGTCCTCAGTGGAAGAACCAGTGGGTCAGGGGCCAGCCAGAAGGGCTGAGTCGCCAATGAATGACCATGGTGACGCCACGTCTGTCCTGGGGGATCTGCACGCACTGTCAGATGGACAGGAGGTCGTGAGATCTGCGCCAGGCAGACTGTCACACGACACATTAGTTATGTGTCACCCTCGGGGGGCATGCGTGCTCCCCGTGAAGTCCTGGTTCGCCGGGCATCTGACCAAAGGGTACCGTCCCTGGGTTGGGGAGCCAGGTTCAGGTGTTTCCTGACCTGGATGGCAGGGTGACTGTAATCAGTGTCCTGGCCGGGTTGCCTTCTAGGGGTACCCCTGTGAACACAGGTGGGGCCCATCTTAAGTGAAGAGACCCTGTGTTTCCCAGAAGGGGTGGTGCAGGCCTAGCCGGGATCTTTAGGGTCCCTGGCTGAATGTGGTAGTACTACCCTGAGAGCAGGTGGGGCCCATCTTAAGTGAAGGGACCCTGCTCTACAGTGGGAGGGTGCAGAACTCTGGAAGGGGGTGCAGAGGGAGGGAGTCCTCGCCTCTGACCCCGGTGCATCCGGTGAATTCGGATCCCAGGTGGTAGACCAGTTGATGGAGAGAGGTCCTGAACTGGTGGGAGAGTTGTGTTCTGGTGGGTGCTTCCCCTGGGAGGGTGCGGAACCCCAGAAGTAGAGGTAGGGTGAGGAGACGCTTCGCCTGTGACCTCTGGTCAGCCTGAGGGTGCGGACCCTCGGTTGAAGGATCAGTGGTAGTTTGGAACTACACTGAGAGGGAGAGTGGAGAATGGCTATTGGATGCCAGGGGTTACTGCCCCCCACTCTTTGGATTGGCAAGGACCAGTGGCCTAGGGCCTGGTCCTGGCCGTGGACAACTAAGGAGTACCGGTGGGGTAGCTTAGTTGGTCCGGAGTTTTTCTCTTAGATGGATTCCATGGGTTCCAAGTGGCGTAGAACCGGAGGGTGTCCCTGCAGTGCGCGTCCATGTTCTATCGCCCAAAGCAGGGAAGCCCATCACGGTGGTGATTGGTCTGCCCTGCGTTTTGGCTGGAAGGGGGTTGTGTTGGACTTGGCCCTTTTTAGCAGGTTCACCCCTAAACTTTTTGCCTGGTCTGTGACCTAGTGTTGGTGGTTTTAGGCCTCTGGGCACTTTCGCACTGTGGTCCAGTGGAAAGTGCGTGCGAGCTCTGTGCACATTTAGTGAGATTGACCTGCCCCCCATAGGAATGCATTGGGGATCTGTGTGCCAGTGGTAATTCCTAGGGTGAGAGGAGTGCAGGGGCGAGTTTAGTATGTGCAAACTCGTGAGAATAAATGCTGCGCAATGGTGTGCGCAGATTTATTATAACTGGTGTAGGAATGCCACTTTTAGAAGTTGGCATTTATGTGTGCTCTGTGTCTGCCTGCCTGATGTGAATTGCATGTCTGGCTCGTGAGTGACAGGGGCTGGGAGGTGTGTGTGGCTCCAGGAGGAGCAGGGTGAGTCAGCGCAGGGCTGAATAGGGAGATCTGCATCTAGATGGGAGGGAGGAGTTGCACCTGGGACCTGAATAGGGCTGTGCCTTCCCTCCACAATGCTGGCTCCACCCCTGTGGTGCATCTGATGTCCCTGGCCTGTCCTGTGAAAGGAGAGAGGAGCTGAGCAAAACAAAGTGCTCCAAAGCTCCCCCCAAACCAGTTGCGCCTGGTTTTTCCCCAACCCTGTGCTGTGACACAAAGGGGATTTTGTGGATAAAAGAAGGGGCTGTGACCACATGAATGTTGTTCAGTTCTTGGTTGCTGTTCCTGCGGGGCGCGCTGCTGTTGGGGCCCAAGGGGGGGCTGCCATGAGGGCTTGCCTCCCTGGGCCCTGCATTGCCCCTTGATGCCTGAAAGGACTTTTGGTAATTCTAGCGCCTCGTGTGCGCTTTCTTTGAAATTTCCCCAAAGAGAGGAAGAGCGTGGGCTACGCAGCGCTGTGCTGCCCGTCCTTTTGGGGGAATCCCGACGTGAGGGATTCCCCGTGATGCTGCTGGAAGCGGGAGCCCACCCCGTGTTGGGAATTGTTTGCGGGTGCCCACCCCGCGTTTTGAGCTAATTGGCGGGTGCCCACCCCGCTTATGGGTGATTTCACGTTGGAGAGCGGGTGCCCACCCCGCTCTCATGCTATTTTGGATAGCGGGTGCCCACCCCGCGTTTCACCGGCGCGGCCCGTGCCGCGACCAGGAAGCCAGGCAGCCTTGCCTGGTTGTGGGCGGGGCATAGCGGCCGGCTGACCAATTGCAGCGCGGCCGAGAAAGGAGGTGAAGGAGCCTCGCGGGCTCCATCTCAAAGTCCCGGTTCCAGGAGGGGGCCGGGTGAAGGAAGGAGTGCGGCCGGAGCCAGCAGCGACCCCGCAGGCCGCCGCAAGAGGAGTCTGGTGAGTGGAGCTGGTGCGGAGGGGGCGCGAGGCACATTGTCGGTGCCTGCCCCTCTGCGCTGGGGGAGAAGAAGCGGAAGGCACCCTGGAGCCTCGTGGGCTCCACCTTGAAGTCCCGGTCCCAGAAGAGGGACCGGGCGAAGCCAGTTGATCGGCGGGGCTCCCGTGAGTGAGGGAAACCCCGCGCCAGGAGACCGGAGGAGTCCCCGTGCAGTCCGGTGAGTGGCCGCCACCTGCTGGGTGTTGGTGCCTTTCGAGGCACGTTGCCGGTGCTTGGGGGGACTTGGGGCATTTCTGGGCACAGTTGTAGTGCCGGGCCCCTATTTTTCTTTACAGCTGCCCCGCTTGCTAGTGGGCAGCTGCAACGTTTGGGCATCTTTGTGTTTAGAGCCCCTGAGGGCCACAGAGGCCCGGGGGCATATCGAGGCACATTGTCGGTGCCTGGGCGGTCCCGCAAGAGAGCGGGCCGCCCCAACGATGGGGGCATGTGATGTAATGCCACTAGGAGGGTCCAGAGGGCACAGAGGTGCCGGGCCCCCCTCCTTTATGCAAAGTGCCACGAACTGGGCACAATTGAGAGAGAGTCCCTGAGAGGGACCAGAGGCACAGTGAGTGCCAGTGAGTTGCACAGCTGCCCAGCAATTAGTGGGCAGCTGCTACGTTTAGGTTTGCGCAGTTGCGCACCCTTGACTTTCGCTGCGTTGGCAGCGCGCCCTGACTCTGTGGACATAGGGCATTTGAGCCCCTTTAGAGATGGCCAGTTGGCCAGGGGGGTCAGTGAGTTATGAGATATTAGGAAATGTGGTGCTCTACTATGATTCATGCCGCTAATTGTGTTTAGGGATGAGATTATGTGCATAATGTGGTTATGCTGGTGAGGTTATTTCCTACCGTGAGTTTTTACCCCTAATGTGAGTTATGCTTAGGAGGTTAGGGTCTAATGCATTTAGACTTCTGAGATGATCACATAATGTGTTTATGCTGGTGAGGTTGGCGCAGAATGTATTCTGCGCCTAAATGTGATACTGTGCATAATGTGGTTTATGTTACAGGATGATGCTGAGTACAGTGGTTACCAGTGATTACTGGTTGTACGTTTAGGATCTGTTCTACATTTACTAAGTTCGCTTTGTGCTGGTGCTGACAGTGGTCCAGTTGGCCCTGTCAGGTGTAAATAATCCCTTGTAAATATGACCTAGTGCCAGGTGGCACCATGTATATTATGTGAGTACTATTCTAATGTGTTATGAGAATACAAAGGCTATTTTTGATATAACCTTGTGTGGAGTTCCTTCTTGTGGTGTGCCTGGTATGTTGTTGCTTTGTGCATGCGCAAACGCTTTACACATTGCCTCCGGGATAAGCCTGACTGCTCGTGCCAAGCTACCAAGGGGGTGAGCAGGGGTTATCTTTGGCGTGTAACTCCCTTGCCCTGACTAGAGTGGTGGTCTCTGCCTGGCTTTGGCGCAAGCCTTAGCCAACCAGAGATCCCATTTCTAACAGAGGGTCAGGGCAGAGGGGTGGTTACACCCCTTTCCCTTTGTCCAGTTTCGCGCCAGAGCAGGGGCTGGAAGCCCCTGAGCCGGTTTGAACTGGGGTATGCACAGGGACACCAAGTGTGCCCCCAGTGCAGGACTTCAAAGCACCAGAGAGTGCTCCCGCCCAGCCCCAATACACACTATCCTGTCTGGGGAGGTGGTCACACCTCCCTGGGACAGGAAACCTATTGTCCAGGCCTCCCCTGCCGGAGTTTCGGTCAGCAGCAGGAGGCCAGACTTGTGTCTGTGGCAGCGGCATCCATTTTGTGATGCCAGGGCTCTGGAGATTCAGTACCGGGTATACCGGTGTGTACATGTCTTTCCCTCTAGAAGGGAGGAATGCTACCCCCGCCGCCAGAACTGGCGGGGGGGTAGTATTCCAAGATGTTTGACACCAAGCACGACATGTTTCCGTGCAGCCATCCCAAAGTTAGCATTTAACGCGAGGTTATAATGCGCTTAAGAGTATATGGTCAGGCTGCACTACAAACAGCATCAGAGAAGGGTCTCCGAACGCTGCAGAGGGGCCCTGCTCATGCAGGGGCACCCTCTCACATAGGAACCACGCACTCTGCCTTCAGGATTGATAAGGCCTGCCATAGGAGTGACTTATAGGTTTATATGTGTGTATGTATGTAGTGATATAGGTAGCCTATATCACGGTAAGGGGTGCATGCACCACCTTACCCAGGCTGCAGTAGCAGACCTGTGGTGTCAGTTTGGATGGCCTTTCAGGGGTGGCACAATACATGCTGCAGCCCCTGGTAGGCCTCTGAGGTACCTATGCCCTGGGTACATAGTATACCATATACTAGGGACTTATAAGGGCACTCAGATTCCAATCAGAGATGTGCCTAAGGCACATGGAAACCATGTTAGAGAGGAAGCAGCTAGGCTGGGGTTCTGATTAGCAGGGCCCCAGCCAGACTAAGGTAAAAAACAGTGAAGCATCAGCAAAAAGTGGGGGTACCCATGTGAAGCAGATCCTACTCTCCTACACAACCCCCCAAACGTAGGGACATTAAACTAACCTTGCCCAGTTAAGTCTTCATGTTCTAAGTGGAAGTACCTAGAGAGTCCATCTGCATTGGCATGGTTACTCCCAGGTCTATGTTCCACTGTGAAGTCCATCCCCTGTAGGGAAATGGACCACCTAAGCAGTTTTGGGTTTTCACCCTTCATTTGTTTTAGCCATAAGAGGGGCTTATGGTCTGTTTGAACAAGGAAGTGAGTACCAAACAAGTATGGCCTCAACTTCTTCAGAGCCCAGACCACAGCAAAGGCCTCCCTCTCAATGGCTGACCAACGTTTCTCTCTAGGGGTCAGCCTTCTGCTAATAAAAGCTACTGGCTGATCCTGACCTTCATCATTCAATTGTGACAGTACAGCCCCTACCCCCAATTCAGATG
Organism: Calotriton arnoldi; assembly: GCA_963921515.1. Classification (NCBI taxonomy): domain Eukaryota; kingdom Metazoa; phylum Chordata; class Amphibia; order Caudata; family Salamandridae; genus Calotriton; species Calotriton arnoldi. The sequence goes on from CAWUFW010002860.1 coordinate 1,494,704, forward strand.
CATCAGTTTGAACAATGAACTTCTTGGAGTAATCAGGACTCTGTAGAATGGGAGCAGTGCACATGGCCTGCTTTAGGTCATCAAATGCCTTTTGACAGCTAACTGTCCACTGAACCTTTTTGGGCATTTTCTTGGAAGTTAAGTCATTCAGGGGTGTCACTATTGATCCATGCCCCTTGACAAATCTCCTATATTACCCAGTCAGGCCTAAGAAGGCTCTCACCTGAGTCTGGGTAGTTGGAGCAGTCCAGTCCATGATGGTCTGGATCTTGCTCTGCAGTGGTTGAACCTGGCCTCCTCCCACAAGGTGGCCCAGGTACACAACCTGACTCTGCCCTATCTGGCACTTGGTGGCCTTGATAGTCAGGCCTGCTTTCTGCAGGGCCTGCAAAACATTTCTGAGGTGGACCAGGTGATCCTCCCAGGTGGAGCTAAAGACAGCAATATCATCTAGATATGCTGCACTATAGGCTTCCAGACCTGTAAGGACTGTATTCACCAACCTCTGAAAAGTGGCAGGTGCATTCTTCAGACCAAAGGGCATCACCACAAACTGATAATGCCCACTAGGGGTTGAGAATGCTGTCTTTGGCTTTGCATCATCAGCTAGTCTGATCTGCCAGTAGCCAGCTGTCAGGTCAAATGTGCTTAGATACTTGGCTGAGGCCAAAGTGTCTATTAGCTCATCTGCCCTTGGTATTGGATGGGCATCAGTCCTAGTGACTGCATTGAGACCCCTGTAGTCCACACAAAACCTCATCTCTCTTTTCCCACCATTGGTGTGAGGTTTTGGCACAAGGACCACTGGACTAGCCCAAGGGCTATCTGAGGGTTCAATAACTCCCAAATCCAACATCTTCTGGACTTCTGTCCTGATACAGTCCCTGACATGGTCAGGTTGCCTATAAATCTTATTTTTAATAGGCAGACTGTCCCCAGTGTCCACTTCATGAGTGCACCAGGTAGTCTGACTGGGTGTCAGTGAGAATATGTGTCTGAACTGATTGAGCACCTGTCTGCAATCAGTCTGCTGCTGGGTAGTGAGGCTGCCTGCCAAGGCTGCACCATCCACTGACCCATCGTCAGGGTTCTGTGAGAGCAGGTCAGGGAGTGGGTCACTCTCTACCTCCTGTCCCTCATCAGTAGCCATGAGCAAGCCCATGTCTGCCCTGTCCACATATGGTTTTAACCTGTTGACATGGAGAACCCTGTGGGGACTCCTGGGTGTTCCTAGGTCTACTAAGTAGGTAACCTCACCCTTCTGTTCAACAATGGTATGGGGTCCACTCCATTTGTCTTGGAGAGCTGCTGGGGCCACTGGCTGGTAAACAGTCAGTACAGCCTTTTGGTCATGCCAGGCTTTTTGAAGTTCCTGGCTAGCCTCAAGGTTTTTAGTTGCCTTTTTCATATACTCAGCCATCCGGGAGCGGAGACCAAGTACATAGTCCACTATGTCTTGCTTTGGGGGCTTGAGAGGTAACTCCCATCCTTCCTTCACCAAGCACAATGGACCCCTGACAGGGTGACCAAACAAAAGTTCAAAAGAGCTGTAGCCAAACCCCTTTTGAGGCACCTCCCTGTATGTAAATTAAAGGCAGGGCAAGAGTATGTCCCATCTTCGCCTAAGCTTTTCTGGGAGCCCTTTAATCATGCCCTTCAAGGTCTTGTTGAATCTCTCAACTAAACCATTGCATTGTGGGTGATAGGGTGTGGTGAACTTGTAAGTCACTCCACACTCCTTCCACATTGCTTTTAAGTATCCAGACATAAAGTTAGCACCCCTGTCTGATACAACCTCCTTAGGGAAGCCCACTCTTGAGAAAATTCCAGGGAGGGCTCTTGCCACCACAGGTGCTGTAGTGGTCCTAAGGGGAATAGCCTCTGGGTACCTGGTGGCATGATCCACTACCACCAGGATAAACCTGTGCCCAGATGCTGTTTGGGGATCCATGGGACCAACAATGTCAATCCCCACCCTTTCAAAGGGAACCCCCACCACAGGTAGTGGTATCAGGGGGGCCTTTGTAGTGCCACCTGCCTTGCCACTGACCTGGCAGGTTACACAGGAGTGACAAAACTCCTTTGTGTCTTCAGACATGTGGGGCCAGTGAAAGTGAGGGACAATTCTGTCCCAAGTCTTGTTCTGGCCCAGGTGACCTGCTAAGGGAATATCATGGGCTAGGGTCAATAGGAAGCCCCTGAACTTCAGAGGTATAACCAACCTCCTGGTAGCACCAGACTTGGGGTCTCTACACTCTGAGTACAAGAGTCCATCATCCCAATACACTGTATGGGGACCACTAGCTTTCCCAGCAGCCTCAGCAGCAGCTTGCTGTCTGAGGGGTTCAAGAGAGGGGCAGCTCTGCTGCTCCTGGCTCAGATCTGCCCTGGAAGGGCCCCCTGTCCCCAGGAACTCAACCTGGTCAGGTTAAAGCTCCTCTGGGACAGTTCCTTCCTCAGGACTGAGATCATCCCTCTCAAGGGACTGATCTTCCTCCTGAGCCAAGGGGGAAGGCACTGCCTTTACCCTACTACTCCTCTTCTTGGAGGGCACTTGGTCCATTATTCCAGAATCCAAGGCCTGTTCAGTGCTAGACATTTTGGCTTGTGACCTGGTCACAGCAAACACATCTGCAGGGATGCCCAGCATTTCTGCATGGGTCCTGAGCTCCACTTCTGCCCAAGCTGAAGTTTCTAAGTCATTGCCAAGCAAGCATTCAACGGGTAGGTCTGCACTTACCACAACCTTCTTAAGGCCAGTTACCCCTCCCCAGGAGAAGTTAACAACTGCCAGAGTATGGTCTGTTCTGACGTTGCTAGCATTGGTCACTTGGTACATTTCACCAAGTATAATCTGCCCAGGATTCACAAGGTCTTGTGTCACCATGGTGACACTTTCCCCTGTGTCTCTAAATGCCAAAGCCTCTCTTCCATTGATTAAGGGCTGTTGTCTGTACTTGCCCAGATTACTGGGACTCACAGAGGAGGTCATATCCATGCCTCCATCACAGACTAGGACAGCCTGAGTGAGTTCTCTGACTAGGTCAGAGCTCATCTCTTTACCCAGGGTCAACCCTACTAAACCCTTGGCTTGTGTAGTCCCACCACCAACTGTAACTGCACTAGGGAGAGCAGGTGCCTTAGGGGCATTGGTGGGGGCTGGAGTAGAGTCTTTGGACTTGGTGCAATCACTGGTCCAGTGGGTCTTTTGCTTACAGACCTTGCACCATGGTTTCCTTTGGCCTTTCCCTTTGGTAGACTGTGAATCCCCACCTGAAGAAGATTTTTGGGGGCCTTGTGAAGACTTTTGATCTTTACCCTTCTCCCCACCCTTATCAGAGGTTTTCGAATCTTGCTTCTTAGGGTCACCACCTTGGTTCTGTACCTTCTGCTTCACCCTGGTTCTGACCCATTTGTCTGCCTTCTTTCCCAATTCTTGGGGAGAGGTCAGATCAGAGTCTACCAGGTGCTGATGCAACAGCTGATTTTGACAGTTATTAAGAATCTGCTCCCTCATGATCAGATTGTACAATCCTGTGAAGTCACATACCTTACTGCCCAATAACCAACCTTCCAGAGCCTTGGCAGAACAATCAACAAAGTCCACCCAGTCTTGAGTCTGTGCTTTTTGGGTATCCCTGAACTTTAACCTGTATTGTTCAGTGGTTAGGCCAAACCCATCAATTAGAGCACTCTTCAAGACTTTGTAATTATCAGCATCCTCCTCTCTAACAGTGAGGAGCTTGTCTCTACCTTTGTCTGCAAAGGAGAGCCACAAGATTGCTGCCCTCTGCTCCTGAGGGACCCTCTGTACTTTACAGGCCCTCTCTAGAGCAGTTATCCATTTGTGGATGTCATCCTCACTCTGGTAGGGAGGGACAATCTTGCTCAGGTTTCTATGGCCATAAGACCTTTCCCTATCTTTGGGAAAACTGCTGCCACCATGGGACTCTAGTCCCAACTTTTGTCTCTCTCTATACAGATCTAAGGACTCCCTGTCTATAGCCAATTGTTGTTTTCTGAGTTCAAGCTGGGCTTGCTCATACTGAATCAGTCTCTTTCTCCTCTCATGAGAGGATTCCCTCCTATGAGAGGAGACAGAGGTCCCTATTGAGGTGTCAGAGTGGTTAGACTCCTGAGAAGGAGACCTAGACCTTCTGGGCACACTCAGAACTCTTCCTGGGGGGACAAAGGGGAGGTCAGTCTGATCCTTTCCCTCCTCCTCCACAGGAGGAATTGGGTTTTCCAGGACAAGGTCATTTTCACCTTCCTGGCCAGTTTCAGAGGGGGGGCCTGGGTTTCTTCACCCCTGGCCCCTTCCTCATCTTCTGCCCCACCCTCTTTGCCTACCCCTTCAGACCCTAGGGGCCTGCTGAGATCATCAGCTAGTAACACCTCCCTGAGGTGTTGGGTGCTGTCACTTTTGCCTGCCTTCAACTTCCTAGTATTGCATAATGCTCTCAATTCCAAGAATGGGAGTTTATCATACTTGGAGGGAAGAAGCCCACTGGCTTCTGGCAAGGACTCACTGGGTCCTGGGTTTTAAGACATTACTACTGAGGTGTGGTGTATGCACTACCTACTCTAGTGTGGCCTACTAAACTCTCTTGAGTTGTAGAAAGGGTGTGCTATCCCTTAACACACAACTCTAAGTTCAGTAGAACTTACTGTATTACTAAGCTTGATTTATATGTACCTTAGGTACCCGTAGTGGTTTTCAGTTGATCAATTCAATTGAGATTATCTGGTAAAACAATAGCAAGCTGGAATCACACACGCTGCACACCAATGTGAGAAGTTGGCCTGGCATATGCTGTCCACTATTTGTAGTGGGCACCTTGCACCAGTCCAAACAACCCCTTATTGGAGATAGGTTAAAGACAACCTTTATTGAAAGCTATCCTAGTGGTAGCTATGGAGAGCACTTCTCTAGCAAAGAAGGGGGACAGTAGGGCTTGTTAACGGGGTCCAGCATACGTGCCCAGTCAAAACATTACATAAAGAGTATGCTGTTCCCCAGGGCGGACAACGTTTAATGAGGGGAAGGGAATTCTCCTTGTCGGATCTAGAGTCCTCACACACCCAGCAAGCTAGGTGTCATGCTTCATCATCTGGACTTGCTCCTCGTCGGGTCGGCGCTGCAATACCCAACGGGCACCCGTAAAGGGGCTCTTTCGCGGAGATCTTTAGTTCCAGCCGTATTGTGCGTGGGTGTGAGGGCCCTAAAAAACAGTGTAGATGTGATGTGGGTGGGTGACGTTAAAAAAGGTTGGATAATCCAAATAAACTATTTATTAAGGTGGTTATCCACCTTCTTAAAAGCAAACAGAGTGGCCGCTCTCTGGCTCTATGGTCCAGTGGAGCTTAGCTCATCTCTCAAAGTGTGGTCGACATGTTTCATGCATTGTGGTCACTACTGATCCATTGCATTTCATCAGGACCTATTATTTATGCTATCTACACGTGGTGATGGGAAGGGAGACTCCTACCTACCACACTTCATGGGTGCGAGCGCAGAGTCCCGCCAATCCTAGTGGTAACCTACACAAGGGGAATAACAAGAAAAACAGTATGTAGTCACTAGATACTTCCATCTTGCAGACAGGTCAAATCACCCCAACATCCTCATAACAGTTGTCCATCTAGTGAGCAAACTAGGATTAAAGTCTGACCCCTAGGTAAAGCGTAATTAAAAGGGGGAGACTGGATTAAAAATACGGCTAAAAGAGAGACTGGTGGAAAAGTAAAAAGGCATTCCCTAAAAAAGGGGGGTCAAATATACAGAAGATGACTCACCTAACTGAAGGGAAAAACTCACTTCATTCGGTATTTTGGGCTCCAGACACCAATATCGTGGTGTCCTGCAGAGTTGGAGGCAAGGTAGACAATCGAAAGTTAAACACCGGTTAACTAATCCAGCTAAGCAATGGGACACGGCTGAAGCTGGTGTCCATGTATGGGGGAGAAGCTGTGAGCACACTGCCCACCCCTCCCCTGTCACTGCGGCCATACGTAGCGGCCACCCCCAATGAAGCATTTATGGTTTGTGGCATCGAGGACTGGTTTACCTGCAACCCAAAGGGGACGAAGGCAGCCCGCCCTGCCTTTAGCCGCAAGTGCGACCCGGGAGCCACATAGGCCGTGAGTCACACACATGGCCGCGGCAGGAGGATTGGTGTAAACAGGACGTCCTAGTCCACCTTCCATACTGGACCCACTCGGTCCGTTCGCCAATGTGGATAATTGTGTGGTCACCCCAAAGCGGCACCCTCACTCACCTGTCCATGCTGGACGTGCGCCGGTAAACCTCCCACGCGCCGAGCCGCAAAAGCCGGATCATACCCGTACTACCATCAAGGTGGTGATTTATAGGTATTCCTAGCTTCCCGCGGCCTGTTACAAAGGGGTCGGCGTCACGCTATGTAGTGTCACGTGGTACAGTGGGCGTCTCAGCTGCCTCGAGTACACCGGCCCAGAACACACAGCGGCCATCTTAGAGTGTGCAAACAGAGTATGCAGTCACAGGTAAATTCACTAGCTGTTACCCGTGTACTACCAGGTCATTGTGTGCATCCAGTAAAATAAAATAAAATAAATATGGGGAACTCGTGTGTTACAGCTGTCATGTTTCGAGTATGCCCCCATCCAGTTGTCAACTAGTAGTGGCCCTAAACAATGTCAGGGGCTACTGCGAAGAGTAGAGATGCAACTATCTCCTCGCCAAAATGGCCCAGGGAATGTCATCATTGAGACCATGTGAGTTGGTAGAGAGACGGTGCACCCATCTCTGTTCTATTTTAAAAAGGGCCTGTTGTGTGATCTTGGGGTGTGCTTCAAGGACCACCCACTTAAGGGATTCTGCTGAATGGTTAAGCTGTTTGCAGTGTGTGTACATTTTGGTGGTTGCTTTCATGCATCTAACATTGCTTTTGTGTTCAGTGATGCGTACCTTCACAGCCCTCATCGTCATTCCTATATATTTCTTGTCACAGGGACAAGCCAACATGTATATGCACTTAGATGTATTACAGTTGGTATGCCGCTTCAGCCTCCATGTGAATGTGTCAGTCAATGCGATCTCTTTGACGGATCTAGTTTGCTCACACACTGAGCAAGTGCCACAGGGGTAGTGCCCTGTTACAGGCGGGAGGTCCCATAAAGTCCTCTGAGTCAGTGGTTCCTTAGCCTTGGGCCTGGTGTGTATTAGGATGTCTTTGAGATTTTGCGTGCGTTTGAAAGCAAACCTGGGTCTCGGGAGGTTCACATCTCCTGTGTTCACTATTCCCCAGTGTTTGTTAATAATCCTCTTGATTAGTGTGGAATGGGATGTGAATGATGTGACACACGTTAAAACTTCAGTCTGCTCTCTAGTAGTACCATGGAGTAAAGATTCCCGTGGGTTGTTCATGGCCCTCTTGTAGGAGTTCCTGACCTGACGTGCCGGGTATCCCCTCTCCCTAAGGTTCTGTTGTAGGAGTTGGGTCTCTGTCTTGTAGTCAGTCAAGGTACTACAGTTCCTCCTGATGCGGAGGAACTGACCAAACGGTAGGTTGTTCCTGAGAGCCATCGGATGGTGACTACCGTATAGAAGGAGACTATTCCTGTCTGTGTCTTTTCTGTACAGGGTCGTACTAAGTCCCTCATTGGTAAGTCTTATCCTTAGATCAAGGAAGGGGATACTCCTATCTGATACGGTGTGTGTGAATTTGAGAAACACATTCTGTGTGTTGATCCATTGGCAGAATGCCTCACACGTTGCCATGTCTCCCCTCCAGAGAATGAGGATGTCATCTATGAATCTTTTCCATAGTGTCAGGTTGTTTCTATAGGGGTTGTTTGGGTTCATGATGACCTCCTCTTCAAAAGTTGCCATGTACAGGCAGGCCACACTTGGGGCGAAGGTACTCCCCATGGAAGTACCCTGGGACTGATGAAATAGTTGTGTCTCATATTCAAAAAAGTTTTCCTTTAGTGCTAAAGAGGCACACCCCATAATGAAGGAGACCGGAGTTGGTGAATCCCATTCTTCCTTCAGTAGACTGACCTCAATGGCATCCAGGGTCGCTCGTTGTGGAATGTTAGTGTATAACGCTTCCACGTCAAGTGTCACTAGAAGGTTAACCTCGTTAAGGCTCTCAGTGTTGTCAATAATACGTAGTACGTCTGTTGTGTCCTGCACAAATGATGGTATTTTCCTCACCAGGGGCTGGAGGAAGTGGTCGCAAAACCTTGACAGTGGTTCCAGCAAAGACCCAATGCCTGACACTATAGGCCTCCCTGGGACCGGTGTTGTGTTTTTGTGGATCTTGGGGAGGGTATAGGAATACGGTATCTTAGGCTCTTTTATTATAAGGAAGTCCGCCTCCTTCTTTGTGATCCAGCCATTGTTTTCAGCCTCAAGAACCATAGTCGCTATCTCTGATGCGAGTCTAGGTGTGGGGTCTACCGCCAAGGGAGTGTAATGTCGGGTATTCCCAAGCTGGCGTCTACATTCTCTGTCATAGTCTGCAGTAGACTGAATGACAGTTGCCCCGCCCTTGTCGGCCTGCTTGATGGTGATGTTGCTATCAGTAGCCAATGTCATGGCAGCATTCCTTTCATCGTTAGAGAGGTTGTGGAATGGGTTAGTCCTCGGGGAACCGGATAACTCTTTGAGTACCGCCCTCTCAAAAGTCAAGATCTCAGGTGGAATCATACTATTGTTTGGTGTAAATGTGGAAGGGTTGCGAAGACCAGAGTCACCGCACTCAGGCGAAACCCTGTCTTGAAAGAAGGCCTTGAGGCGCACTTTCCTGAAGAATTCTTGTACTTCACACATCTCACTAAATTTATCAAGTTGGGGGGTCGGGACAAATCCAAGGCCTTTCTCCAGGACTAACATTTCCGTGCTGGTCAGGTTCCTATTCGAGAGATTAACTACTAAGCCCTTTTTCCCTTGCTCACACTCCTGGTCTCTACTGAGTGTGGGGTATGGTCTTGCCATTGAACTCCCTTCTGTGCTCCTCTTCTTCGCCCTCTTCCTCTGCCCCAACCTCTGCCTAAAAAAGGGGGGTTACTCATAGGGAAGTATTGTGGTGGGCCCTGAGGATACATCGGGTATTGCCACAGTGGTGGAACAGGTCCTTGAAAGGCCGGACCATTGTTATAGTTGGGGTAGGGCTGGTAGTTAGGTCTGCGTTGGTTGTGGTTGCCCCAGCTACCAGTACTCGAATCGCTGTTCGAGGATCCCCTCCTGCTGTTGTCAGAGCTTTCATCAGAGGAGTAACTACTCCTCGGTGCAGCGTAGTCATCCTTCAAGTAAGGATAAACTTTCTCCTTGTCAAACTTAGCTACATCTTTCTGCAGTTTAGTAACCTTCTGTTTGAGGAGGTACTCCCTGTTTTCAGCGATCTCGTTGTTTATTTCCGTTAGCTTGGAGGTAAAGGCCGTTTTAGGGATAGAGGATTTCAATGCAGCTTCAGCTACCTGAATTCTGGCGAGAAGTGCATCCGCCAGCCTCTTGGCGGTGTTAATAATTAGGACCAGTAGGTCTTTGGTGCATTTCCAAGATACTTGGCACCAGTCTTTTTTGAAGGGCCCATCTTCCAGAAAGATTCTGGGCAAGATGTTGACAATGAGGCCATGGGGTGCAATATTCGCTCGTAAATACTCTGTCATGAGAGCTCCATGCAGAGTGACTTTCAACCATTCTCTTTTCAGCGCCGCAATCGACGTCCAGTCTTCGGACTGTGACCCTGAGGCCACAGCACCCCCTGCCCCGAGAAGGGAGGGGGCTGTTCTTAAAATGTCAGCTATGGCTTCCTCAATGAAGCTGAGTCCCGGGGTATCCTCCATCTCTAGTAGGAAACCCAGCTATCCACTTAGAATCTAGAGGGTGGTATAGCGTGCAATTTGTTGGGCCAATACGTGTAACTCACACTGTATGGTAACCTAATTACTACTGTCCCACGGGGGTCACCCGTGCAAGTATCTCTAGCAAAGAAGGGGGACTGTAGGGCTTGTTAACGGGGTCCAGCATACGTGCCCAGTCAAAACATTACATAAAGAGTATGCTGTTCCCCAGGGCGGACAACGTTTAATGAGGGGAAGGGAATTCTCCTTGTCGGAACTAGAGTCCTCACACACCCAGCAAGCTAGGTGTCATGCTTCATCATCTGGACTTGCTCCTCGTCGGGTCGGCGCTGCAATACCCAACGGGCACCCGTAAAGGGGCTCTTTCGCGGAGATCTTTAGTTCCAGCCGTATGGTGCGTGGGTGTGAGGGCCCTAAAAAACAGTGTAGATGTGATGTGGGTGGGTGACGTTAAAAAAGGTTGGATAATCCAAATAAACTATTTATTAAGGTGGTTATCCACCTTCTTAAAAGCAAACAGAGTGGCCGATCTCTGGCTCTATGGTCCAGTGGAGCTTAGCTCATCTCTCAAAGTGTGGTCGACATGTTTCATGCATTGTGGTCACTACTGATCCATTGCATTTCATCAGGACCTATTATTTATGCTATCTACACGTGGTGATGGGAAGGGAGACTCCTACCTACCACACTTCATGGGTGCGAGCGCAGAGTCCCGCCAATCCTAGTGGTAACCTACACAAGGGGAATAACAAGAAAAACAGTATGTAGTCACTAGATACTTCCATCTTGCAGACAGGTCAAATCACCCCAACATCCTCATAACAGTTGTCCATCTAGTGAGCAAACTAGGATTAAAGTCTGACCCCTAGGTAAAAGCGTAATTAAAAGGGGGAGACTGGATTAAAAATACGGCTAAAAGAGAGACTGGTGGAAAAGTAAAAAGGCATTCCCTAAAAAGGGGGGTCAAATATACAGAAGATGACTCACCTAACTGAAGGAAAAACTCACTCCATTCGGTATTTTGGGCTCCAGACACCAATATCGTGGTGTCCTGCAGAGTTGGAGGCAAGGTAGACAATCGAAAGTTAAACACCGGTTAACTAATCCAGCTAAGCAATGGGACACGGCTGAAGCTGGTGTCCATGTATGGGGGAGAAGCTGTGAGCTAACCCTGGGCGGTGAACTACGCTACGCTCGCGGAATTTGCGAAGTTTCGGTAACTTCGCGATTCGCGTAGAACGCGAAGTTACCGTGCACTACGCAATTTGCGGCGTAGCGTAGCTGTTTTTCTTCTTCGCGCGCTCAATATACGTTCTCGCGCGCGGTAACGACCTACCGTGATTCTGTGTTCGCCGACGCGACTTCCTATCCGTTCGCGGGCGCCACGAGATTTGGAATCCGGCCGCACGATCCCGCGAGAGTGTGCGAACGCGAACACGTCATTCGGACGCGCGATCTGACTTCCGGCGGCAGTGTTGGTAAGATCGCGATCCGGAACACGAAGAAACTACAATCTGGCAAAGAATATATCTCGAGTATCATAAAACCTTCTAAAAAATGATGAATTAGTTCATTTTGCACAAAAACTCCTCAGGTTGTCATTTAGAGATGTAGTTTGGTGAGCAAGGAGTCCTTTTTCTTTTTCCAAGAGGAAGGAATTGCCCCTGATTCTCAAACTTCCTGTTCCTGTCCAGCAGGCTCCTCCCAGTGCTTTGTCCATGTGCTGTTCACTTTCATTTGGATTTGGAGCTGGAAGGATCACTTTTTGTGTCTGTCTGCTGCATCATATCATTGGATTGGATTTGAGGACTCTGGGATTTGAGATTTTACAAGTAAGTTGGAGAATTGGTGTACTTGTTTGTTTGATTGGGGCTTGTTTGTACCTACATTTTTTGTGGGATTTCCATAGTTTTTAAAATGTATTGTTGTGGCCTGTAGTTTCGGCAGGGGCCTAGTTGTTTTTCTTTGATTGGAATTTCAGCCAGTAGGCCCGGACTAGAGCCAGAGGTACCCATGGGTGCATGTTTCTGTGGTGTCTGTTGAATTTAAAGTTTAAACATCATGTAGGCCGGGCATCCATGGATGGCATTGGATTGATTTGCAAAATGTGGGTTTTGGGGTGGTATTTTATATTTTTGGGTGTTTGTTAAATAAATAGGCCTTTTCAGCCAGTAGGTAACCCTGGGCGTTCAGCTCGCGGACTTTGGGCAAGTCCGCACTGCGCGACAACGCTGACTTACACTTTTTATCTTCTTCGCGCGCTCAATGTACGTTTTGCGCGCGCGATAACGACAATTTGTGACGATCGCGATGCCGAACACGCAGAATTTACAATCTGGCGAACAATATCTCTCGAGCATCATTAAACCTTCTCGAAAATGTTGATTTAGTTCATTTTGCACAAAAACTCCTCAGGTTGTCATTTAGATGTAGTTTGGTGATCAAGGAGTCATTTTTTTTTTGTTTTACAATTTTTTCCAAGAGGTAGCAAGTTGCCCAGAGTCTCCAACTGCCTGGTCCTGTCCTTTGTCTTCACTTTTTTGTTATTTTGGGTGGCCTGGCCATGTGGGTGGCGGCCATTTTGTAAAGCCAGGCATTGTGCTTTTGCCATAGGCCTGCATTGTCTGTCTTGTGTTCCTTTTCTTGTTGTTCTGGGTGGCCTGGCCATGTGTTGGTGTCGGGTCTGAAGTCCAATCCACGTGAGATTCCACAGGAGCAAAGAAATTAGTTCCCCCCCACCTTTAGACAACAACTCCTGGAGGAGGTATAGTAACTCACTCACAAGACGCTGCTAACCAAAAGTAAGGGGAATAACGCATAGAGTGACCACCACTCTTTCCCCAGAGATGACACCAGGTAGCGTGGTAGTGGGGAGCTGGTCCCACAGAGAAGCTAAACAAAAGAGATAACAAATAAGACTGGTCTTACTCCTCAAGAACTAAACAGTAGTCAAGAACATTAATGCATGTCACTTCCCAACATATGCAGTTCACTTACCAGTGATAGAGTCCCAGGATATTCTGATTTTTCTCAGCGTCCTATGAGCGCATAACCCAGGCCCAATCGATGAAAGACCAGGAAGTGCAGGTAAGGGAATACTGAGAAGAAGAACGACTAAGGGACGACAAACACAACCACTCACTTCCACAACCACTCAAGGTCACGTTGGGTGATTCAAAAGAGGGAGAGTCCCCTAGTTTGTTAAGGGGAGTGGGGATTCCAAGAATTACTGACCGGCTCCGTAGGGAAAGGAGCGGATCAGCGGCACTCACGCTTTCACGAAAGCGGGAGAGGAAAAGACGGCGTGGCGCGCTGGCCGGCTCCGTAGGGAGAGGAGCGGATCAGCGGCGCACAAGCTTTCAAGAAAGCGGGACTGGAAAAGATGGCGTGGCGCGCTGGCCGGCTCCGTAGAGAGAGGAGCGGATCAGCGGGCGCACACGCTTTCAAGAAAGCGGGACAGGAAAAGATGGCGTGGCGCGCTGGCCGGCTCCGTAGGGAGAGGAGCGGATCAGAGGCGCACACGCTTTCAAGAAAGCGGGACAGGAAAAGATGGCGTGGCGCGCTGGCCGGCTCCGTAGGGAGAGGAGCGGATCAGAGGCGCACACGCTTTCTCGAAGGTGGGTCGGCAATAGATGGCGTGACGCGCTGGCCGGCTCCGTGGGGAAAAGAGCGGATCAGCGGCACAGACGCTTTCACGAAGGCAGGTCAGCAAAGGAAGGCGTGGCACGCTGGCCGGCTCCGTGGGGAGAGGAGCGGATCAGCGAGACACACGCTCGTCAGGGAAGGAACAGAACTTCTGATGGATAGCAGAAGTAGACAAGGCAACTCGGGATAGAAGAGTTCAAGCCGGATACCAGGAATCAATCCAAAGAGCAGGTACTCAACTCCGAGCTCGAAGGGGGCGTGGTCACTAGTTAGGGATAGTAAGTCAAGCATTGGCAATTGGGTGAGACGGCCTCTTATAGCAGGTAGGGGTCGTCACAAAAGAACTCACACTGTGAACTAACGAGGGAAGTACACATGCATCAAGGTACCGACATTTCTCCTACAAGGGCATCTGCTGCCGAAATCCTAACAGTTCTCCCACCCAAAGGCCTATTCCCGGGCGGGGTTTTGAAGGATGGAGTGCATGGAATCTGCGAATCAACACAGGGGCATGAATATTTTCAGCAGGCTCCCAGGACCTATCCTCTGGGGCATAGCCTACCCAATCAATGAGGTACTGTATTTTGCCTCTGTGTTTGCGGGAATCTAAAATCATGTTCACTTCATATTCCTCTTCACCCTCTATGATTATTGGGGGAGGAGGCTTCTCAGGGACTAGAGGGGGTATGTATCTTTTGACTAAGGAGCAATGAAATACAGGGTGTATTTGCATGTCGTCTGGCAACTGCAGGTGTACTGTAACAGGTGTTATTACTCTCTTTACCAGATAAGGACCTATGTATCTAGGTTGTAATTTTTAGAGCCTCTCAATCTCAGATTTCTAGTTGATAACCACACCTTGTCTCCTACTTGATAAGCAGGTTCAGGACGTCTGTGTTTATCAGCCTGTAGTTTCATGGCTTCTTTGGCTCGGTGTAATTCTTTTTTGCGTTGTCCCAGTTGGACAAAAGAACTTTGTGATGATCTTTAAGAGCAGGGATACTCTCTAATTCTGAGGGAAGAGAAATAGGCAGGAATTTAGGGTGTTGTGCTAATGTGAAAAAGAAAGGAGACACACCAGTAGAAGAATGTGTGGAATTGTTATAGGCAAATTCAGCCATAGGGAGAGCTCGGGACCAGTCACTTGTGATTGTGGCTAACAGACAACGTAAATATTGTTCTAAAGTCTGGTTAGTTCTTTCGGTTTGACCATCAGTTTGGGGATGATAAGCGGTGGAGAGTCTGTGATCTATACCCAGTGTCTTACACATGCCTTGCCAAAATTTGGACACAAATTGGGCCCCTCTGTCTGAAATGATTATCGAAGGAAGACCATGTAATCTGATTACATGTTCTAGAAAAATATGCACTAATTCTTTGGATGTGGGTAAGTTTTTTAGAGGGACAAAATGGGCCATCTTGGTTAACATATCTACCACTACAAAGATGGTGTTGTATCCCTGACTTCTCGGGAGATCTGTAATAAAATCCATGCTAATGGAATGCCAGGGGAAGGGGAACGGCAGTGGTTCTCAATAACCCGGCCGGAGCACAATGTGAGGCTTTTGTCGAGCACAGGTGGAACACGAATTGACAAAGGCTATAATATCTTTGGCCATTTCTTCCCACCAAAACCATCTCTGACAGATCTTGAGGGTTTTGCTACTCCCTGGATGTCCAGCCAGTGAGCTATTGTGGCACCAGAGCAATAGTTGTTTTTGCAATGCAACAGTTGGTATGTATAATTTGTTTTCGTGATAATACAACTGGTCTCTGATCTGATTCAGGGGATCGTTTTCCCATTCTTCAGAAGGGATGGTACGGTAGTATTCTTTTAGTTTGTCTATAAACCCCAAGGGAGTGACGTCCCCATGGCATTCTACCCCTATAATTTTTTTGTCAGAAAAAAAGGGGATAACATTCAGGAGAGGCAACTTTCTCTGGACCAAGTCGAGAGAGTGCATCTGCCTTGCCATGTTGAGATCCAGGGCGATAAGTGATAACGAAATCATACTCACTAAAGAATGAAACCCATCTCATTTGACGGGGAGTAAGTGCTCGTGCTGACCGAAAATATTGGAGATTTCTATGATCAGAGTAGATGGTAACTATATGTGGGGATCCTAACAAATAGTGTCTCCACTCCTGGAAGGCAAGCTTGATGGCCAATAGTTCACGTTCTCCAATTGTGTAGTTCTGTTCAGCAGGCAATAGGGTTTTAGAATAGTAAGCAACAGGATGCAAGCGTCCTGTGTTAGTATCTCTCTGAGAGAGAACTCCTCCCACCGCATACTGAGAAGCGTCTGCTTCAACGTAATAAGGTTGCGTATTATCAGCATGTTTGATGACAGGAGCGGTAGTGAATCGTTCCTTTAAAATGCAGAAGGCTCGTTCTGCTTCTTGATTCCATTCAAACTGTACTCCTTTCCGCAGAAGTCGAGTAATGGGTGTTAATAATTCAGAAAAGTGATCTATAAATCTGCGGTAAAAATTGGCAAAACCTATAAAAGATTGCACCTCTTTTACTGTACAGGGACTAGACCAGTTAACCAAGGCTTCTATCTTTTTGGGGTCCATATGTACGCCTTCAGGAGATATCACAAATCCTAGAAACTCCACTCTGGTGGTATGGAAGGTGCTCTTGTCAAGTTTGGCGAATAATTGGTTTTCCTTCAGTGTTTTCAAGATTTTTGTAACGTGGATAATATGATCTTGTTCTGTTTGTGAATAAATCAGGATATCGTCGATATAGACGATCACGAAGACATCAAGGTATTCTCTTAGTATTTCGTTAACAAAAAATTGAAATGCCGCTGGAGCATTACAAAGACCAAACGGCATTACGCAGTACTCAAATAACCCAAATTTGGTACGGAATGCTGTTTTCCATTCATCTCCATGTTTAATACGAATGAGATGGTAGGCTCCTCTAAGATCTATTTTGGTAAAGATCTTAGCTCCTCGTACCTGATCCAAAAGAACTGAAATAAGTGGTAGGGGATATTTATTCTTTATGGTGACTTTGTTAAGGGCGCGATAATCCAAACACGCTCGAAGACCCCCTTCTCGCTTTGGAATAAAAAAGATGGGAGAGGACACTGGAGATGTAGAGTGACGTATGAACCCTTTTTCCAGCATTTCTTCGATGTATTTCTGCAAGTATTCAGTTTCAGGTGCAGTTAGGGCATAAATACGACTAACTGGCAAGGTTGCTCCGGGTACTAAATCAATGCGACAATCATAGCTTCTGTGCGGAGGTAAGGCAGAGGCTTTAACTTCGTCAAAGACAGTTAGGTATTCCTCATAGTGCGCCGGAAGGTCAGGAACTGTGGACATTATATGTACCGCACAGCAAAGCGAACTATTCCATTCACTTGCTTCTTGATAACAGTTTATCATGCAATGATGAGATTTTAGTGTCACTGTTCGAGTCACCCAGTCTATTTGGGGATTGTGAACTTGTAGCCAGGGAACCCCCAGGATAGCGCCGAAATTGGGGGTGTCTATAAGATCAAAGACTATAGATTCTGAATGTCCGTTATTACACACCATTACAATCGGGGAGTCTGATAGGTAATCAATCCAGATGATAACTCAGACCCATCTACCGCTCTCACCGGTTCAGGATGAGGTTTCAATAAGAAAGGGATTCCGACATCTCGGGCCAACTGAATATCAAGAAAATTCCCTGTGGCCCCTGAGTCCAATAATATAGACATGTTCTTTCGACATTGAGGAGATATCACCAAAGTAA
Organism: Calotriton arnoldi; assembly: GCA_963921515.1. Classification (NCBI taxonomy): domain Eukaryota; kingdom Metazoa; phylum Chordata; class Amphibia; order Caudata; family Salamandridae; genus Calotriton; species Calotriton arnoldi. The sequence goes on from CAWUFW010002860.1 coordinate 1,511,955, forward strand.
TGGACAAGATAAAGTGTCTTGGTACTAGGGGAAGGATTTTCTTAGCAACGGAACGAGGTCTGATTGGACACTCACGAGCATAATGTCCTCCTTTCCCGCAATATAAACAGAGATTGTTCTTTCTCCTCTTGTCTTTTTCTTCAGCAGACAGCGGACTCCTCAGTCCTCCAATCTGCATAGGCTCAGCAACGTCTTTAATGTCTTTCTTTTCAGGTTTTAACATATATTTAGAAAGAGTAAGACGTGATTTTTCCCCTTTCCTTTCATGGAGTCTATGATCCAACTTGACCGTCATATCTATGAAGGCAGAGCAGTCATCAGGAGGATCTACTATTTGAGACAACAAATCTTTAAGTTCATCGTTTAACCCTCGATAAAACAGAGAGGTTCTTTTTTCCTCAGGCCAATGCGTTTCAGCTACCAGCCTATTAAAGTTAGTTATATACGTAAGTAGGTCCTTGGATCCCTGCCTAAGATTGAGAAGAGCATTATCGCTGGCCTGCATAAAGGTATGTTTTGAAAAAGACTCTTCATCTTATCCTGAAATAGCATAAAGTCATATAATAATGGATCGTTGTTTTCTACCAATGGAACAGCCCAATCTGCAGCATTGCCTGCTAAATAAGATATAACAAAGGCTACTTTAGCAGCGTCGTCTGGAAACGATGCCGCCTTACACAGGAACTGTAGCTGACATTGGTTCATGAAGACGCTAAATCTAGCACTGTCTCCGTTGAACCTCTCTGGCATAGCTAGTGGAACTGGGCTGGGAGTATGAACAGTAAAGTGAACAGGAGGTATGTTGCTATCTACCCTTGTGGAGGAATTGGGACTATGGGACGGAACTGAAAAATGCGCAGGCTGAATGTAACTTTTCCGGGTCTTTGGAAGGGTACCAGGGTTCCTAGGGTCTACTGAATTCTGTGACTTTGATTGTAGTAACTCTGTCTGTAATCTCTGATTTTCAGACCTTAACCTCCCTACCTCCGATTGCAATTCAACTAGAACTGCCGCAAGTTCCTCTACTGAGGGACCTAATAAAGATGAGTGGAGAGAGGGATCTAGAGGGGCGCTAGCCCCGTCAGTATTCATCTTTGCTCAGGTGGAAATAACTCTTGGGCTTGACTTTCTGTCGGGTCTGAAGTCCAATCCACGTGAGATTCCACAGGAGCAAAGAAATTAGTTCCCCCCACCTTTAGACAACAACTCCTGGAGGAGGTATAGTAACTCACTCACAAGACGCTGCTAACCAAAAGTAAGGGGAATAACGCATAGAGTGACCACCACTCTTTCCCCAGAGATGACACCAGGTAGCGTGGTAGTGGGGAGCTGGTCCCACAGAGAAGCTAAACAAAAGAGATAACAAATAAGACTGGTCTTACTCCTCAAGAACTAAACAGTAGTCAAGAACATTAATGCATGTCACTTCCCAACATATGCAGTTCACTTACCAGTGATAGAGTCCCAGGATATTCTGATTTTTCTCAGCGTCCTATGAGCGCATAACCCAGGCCCAATCGATGAAAGACCAGGAAGTGCAGGTAAGGGAATACTGAGAAGAAGAATGACTAAGGGACGACAAACACAACCACTCACTTCCACAACCACTCAAGGTCACGTTGGGTGATTCAAAAAGAGGGAGAGTCCCCTAGTTTGTTAAGGGGAGTGGGGATTCCAAGAATTACTGACCGGCTCCGTAGGGAAAGGAGCGGATCAGCGGCACTCACGCTTTCACGAAAGCGGGAGAGGAAAAGACGGCGTGGCGCGCTGGCCGGCTCCGTAGGGAGAGGAGCGGATCAGCGGCGCACAAGCTTTCAAGAAAGCGGGACTGGAAAAGATGGCGTGGCGCGCTGGCCGGCTCCGTAGAGAGAGGAGCGGATCAGCGGCGCACACGCTTTCAAGAAAGCGGGACAGGAAAAGATGGCGTGGCGCGCTGGCCGGCTCCGTAGGGAGAGGAGCGGATCAGAGGCGCACACGCTTTCAAGAAAGCGGGACAGGAAAAGATGGCGTGGCGCGCTGGCCGGCTCCGTAGGGAGAGGAGCGGATCAGAGGCGCACACGCTTCTCGAAGGTGGGTCGGCAATAGATGGCGTGACGCGCTGGCCGGCTCCGTGGGGAAAAGAGCGGATCAGCGGCACAGACGCTTTCACGAAGGCAGGTCAGCAAAGGAAGGCGTGGCACGCTGGCCGGCTCCGTGGGGAGAGGAGCGGATCAGCGAGACACACGCTCGTCAGGGAAGGAACAGAACTTCTGATGGATAGCAGAAGTAGACAAGGCAACTCGGGATAGAAGAGTTCAAGCCGGATACCAGGAATCAATCCAAAGAGCAGGTACTCAACTCCGAGCTCGAAGGGGGCGTGGTCACTAGTTAGGGATAGTAAGTCAAGCATTGGCAATTGGGTGAGACGGCCTCTTATAGCAGGTAGGGGTCGTCACAAAAGAACTCACACTGTGAACTAACGAGGGAAGTACACATGCATCAAGGTACCGACATTTCTCCTACAAGGGCATCTGCTGCCGAAATCCTAACAGTTGGCGGCCATTTTGTGTGAACAGCCACTGTGCTTTTGCCATAGGCCTCCAAGCTTGCGGCCTAGTGTGCCAGTAGGCCCGGAGGTAGTCATCCTCATGGGTGCATAAAAACTGTTTCTGTGTTGTCTGTTGAATTGTAACATAATTTAGGCCATGGATGGCATTGGATTGATTTGCAAAATGTGGCTTTTGGGGCGTATTTTATTTTTTTGGGTGTTTGTTAAATAAATAGGCCTTTTCAGCCAGTAGGTAACCCTGGGCGTTCAGCTCGCGGACTTTGGGCAAGTCCGCACTGCGCGACAACGTGGACTTACACTTTTATCTTCTTCGCGCGCTCAATGTACGTTTCGCGCGCGATAACGACATTTTGTGACGATCGCGATGCCGAACACGCAGAATTTACAATCTGGCGAACAATATCTCTCGAGCATCATTAAACCTTCTCGAAAATGTTGATTTAGTTCATTTTGCACAAAAAACTCCTCAGGTTGTCATTTAGATGTAGTTTGGTGAGCAAGGAGTCATTTTTTTTTGTTTTACAATTTTTTCCAAGAGGTAGCAAGTTGCCCAGAGTCTCCAACTGCCTGGTCCTGTCCTTTGTCTTCACTTTTTTGTTATTTTTGGTGGCCTGGCCATGTGGGCGGCGGCCATTTTGTTAAACCAGCCACTGTGCTTTTGCCATAGGCCTCCAAGCTTGCGGCCCAGTATGCCAGTAGGCCCAGAGGTAGTCACCATGGGTGCATAAAACTGTTTCTGTGTAGTCTGTGGAATTTTGACATCATTTAGGCCATGGATGGCATTGAATTGATTCAATTGAATTGCGAAATGTGGTTTTTTTTGGAGGGTCTGACTATTTCACTTTTTGGGTGTGTTAAATAAATGCCTTTTTTGCGTGTGTACTGTGTAATTATAATTGTGTTGTTGTAGTGGTTGTCTAACTTTCCAAAGTGTTTTTAGCCATGTGGATTTTAGTTTTTGCATTAAAGCTGTGTGTGTTTTATAAGGCATCCTTTGTCTGCCCATATATAGGCCTGCTTGAGTTCATTGTTTGCCGTGCCTTGTGCCTGTGAGTCACCATGTTTCTGGGGGCCATTTTGTTGTGGTAGTTATTAGTGTGCTGTTTTTGCCACATAGGCCTGCGTGTCTTTCCATTGTTCCTCTTGTCTTACTGCTTCCAAATCCATCCCCATTGCCAGCTGCAGCTCCCTGATGCTGCTATATAATACATCCCACGTGATGCACAAATTTAGGCCAAACATGCTCCAGTACATTTTAGTTTTTGTTCTTTACTATTCTTATTCTTCCAGAGTGTACACTAGCACTACACAGTAGCCAGGAAAGCCCTGGCCTTGTTGTCAACGTCTCATAAATGGCTACACTGTGTGTTGTTGTTCACAGAGTTTCTGAAATTTAATAATTGAGGCCACCACACACTAAGTTCTATATTCTATTTGTTTGATTTGTGCTATGTTTGACTGATGTTCTGGCTTTTTTGCTTTTAGGTGCACAAAGACTGAGGAGGAGGTGTGTCTCTCATCATTGCCTGTTGCACTTCCAGACAGACATCCTGCTGCTGTACACACAACACAACGTGACGTGTGACCTGACCAGACATCTCTGCAACTGAGTGCTGCTGACATCTGAAGAAGATGGGCCCAAAGAAAGCAGGTACCAGGTCCTCCAGTACCAAGAAAGTTGCTATTGAGAAGAAGAAGGAACAGAAGAAGCAAGTGACACTGAAGTCTAGTGTGCCTTGCCAATACCTTTTGGGAAAAAAATTGCGCCTGCAGCAGCGGTGTCCGGGGGCAAGCTGGGGGCAGCACCTCCGCATCAGTGGACCCAACCCACCAACCCAGGCCCAAGCACATGAGTGGGGAAGAGGTAGCCAGCCTAATGGTGGAAATCAGTGATGCTGAGCCGGAGATAAACTTATCGCTATCTCAAAGTAGTACCCAATCAACGCAGGAGGAAACACAGCAGATAAGTGGTCAACAACAACAGCCGCAACCACCGCCCGCAATAGTAGTTGTTGTTCCTCCTGAAGTAGGGGCAGTTCAGGAAATTGAGCCTCATGCAGAGGTAGAAGAAGAAGCCACTCATTCAGAAGATCCATTGTCTTCCAAATCCCCAGCAAGGAAAAGGAGGGGTAGTCCATCAAGTTCTTCGCCAAGCCCCCTTCTGATGATCTAGATGCCACTTGGAAGCCACAAACTGAGTCTGAGAGGGAGCCACGTTCCAAGACCAAGCTAGGGAAAAGGAAGGTTCCAGAAAGCCTTACACTTATGGAGGTCGATGTAGAACAGCAAGATGATGATGATGATGACGACGAGCCAGTCATCACGAACATCACTCCCGGCCCGAGGAGATGGAGACCAACATTCTTACTCTATCCAAAATCGCTGCGAGGGATGTAGCACGCATACCTCCACAGGTAACACCAACACGACCTACAGCTTCCATATTTGCATTAGCAAAGGCCCGGCAGCGACCTACATCCAGCACAACCACCACCTCTGTAGGAGTAGGTAGTGGTACAGCAGCACAGAGTCAAATTCAACACACACCCTACAGATCATCCGGCATTGGAAGTGGCACCTCCAGCAGGAGGCCAAAGTTAAGCTCCCCAGTTTGGGACTTCTTTATGGTTAGCGAAAAGGAGGAGAACATTGCTATATGCTCCATTTGTAATACCTCTGTTAGTCGTGGTAAGCTTGGTACAAACTATGGTACCGGAGGCCAAATGACCCATCTGAAAAAACACCACTTGATCAGCTGGGAGGACCACCTTCGCGCCATAAAAAAACTGCAACCATTGGTGTTGGTGGGGATAAAGGAGTAGAAGAAGAAGATCCGATCACGGTGGAAGAGGAAGGACAGGGAGACATTCTCTCTGGTAGTGGTACACAAGGTGTCCCTGACCCCAGCAGTGCAGTCTTAACGTTGCACACATCTTCAGCAACATCTCAGTGGCACAAGAGTAAGAGTCAGCCGGAGACACCAAGAAGTACCAGGTCCGCACTACCAAAAAGTGCGTTGAGCCTAAGAGAAAGGAAAACCATGCAGCCTACCATTATCAGCATGTTTGGGGGTGAGGGGCAGTACGAACGCAACCACCCAATAGCACGTTTGTACAATGCGAAGCTGGTTAAAATGTTAGCACTGAACCTTCTCCCTTTTTCTTTTGTTGACGAGTTGGATTTTGTGGAATTTGTGTCAACCATCTGCCCAAAATGGCATGTTCCCAGCCGCTACTGTTTTGCCAGAGTTGCAGTTCCAGCACTACATCACGACGTGCTGGAATTGCTAGGAAAGGCCTTGAAGCAGAGTGCTGTTCACAGTATCCACCTGACTACAGACATGTGGACCAGTTGCCAAGCCACAGATTACATGTGCATCACTGCACACTGGATCAGTTTTGCGGGGGTTAGAGAACAGGTATCTGCTGGTGTTGATACTGCAGAGATTTTTCATGCCACTCGCAAACATGCAACTGTAGCCATGTTTGCCATGGAGAAATCTCATACTGCTGCAAACATTTTGGAAGAGTTTAACACCAAGGTCTTTGAGTGGCTGCGCCCAAGAGGGCTTACGATTGGTTTTGTTGCCACGGACAACGGCAGTAATGTAATTTTGGCCATGCGCAATGGTGGCTATTTCAGGGTCCCGTGTTTGGCACACTGCATTAACATTGTTGTTCAAGACTTTTTGAAAAATGAATCAAAAGTCAGCAACTTACTGGTCACCTGCAGAAGAATATGCACACATTTCAGCCATTCTTTTAAAGCCCGGAAGCAGCTGAGGGTCATTCAACGTGAGCATAAAATGCCAGTCAAAGCGCTCATCCAGGAGGTGCCAACACGTTGGAACTCCACCTATTACATGCTTGATCGTCTGTTTGAACTGTACATACCACTCAATGCTTATGTCATGCAAAGATTAGGGGAACCTACTGTGAGAGGCATGACCATTGAGATGGCTCAATGGGACCTCATTAAATGCCTGACTGAGATGCTACTTCCTTTTGAGATCTTCACACGTGAAGTCAGCAGGGAGGACTGTACTATGGGCCAAGCTATCCCATTGTTGCACATGCTAGAGCAACAGCTGAAGGATGTGTCTGAAACGTACACAGGTGTGGATGACAAACAAGACGCATATCATTTGGCGGAGACCTTAGCCGCTCGCTTATCGGAAAATACAATGATTAAAAATAAAATTTTGTCACAACCACATTACATTAGTGCCACAATTTTGGATCCACGGTACAAAGTATTTCTGAACAGCAAGGCAGTAATTCCTTTTCGGAAGTGGATGTTGCCAACTACAAAACTTTGATAGCTAAGGAAGCCACTATTTTCGAAAGCGAACGGCTGTTAATTACAGGCCCCCACCCCAGGCCATAACCAGTACTACAGGGCATCCAGAGTCAAGTTCTACTTCGGAGCCTGAGGGCAGTGCATTTGCCTCCCAGCAGTCACCTACACCAACAATAACATCAAGAACAGGATCATCCACAGCACAATGTGCAACTGATTGGTTTCTACAGCAGGGGTATGGTAAGTCCAGTGCTGATGCAAAGGCAAAACAGGCCGAGCACATCGGAGCACCCCTGAACATTGAGCGGATGGTCCAGGCCTATCTGGATGACCCAACAGAGGTCTTCATGGATCGAAACCCATTGGTGTATTGGTATGGGAAAAGAAGCCAATGGACAGTGCTCAGCAGGCTGGCGATAAAGTATCTGGCTTCCCCTGACGCAAGTGTCTCTTCTGAGCGTGTTTTCAGTGCTGCTGGTGCCATTGTAACTTCGAAAAGGACCAGTCTCTCGGCCCAAAGCGTGGAGAGGTTAACCATGATCAAAATGAATCAGCACTTTATACCACCGGATTACAAAATACGTGAATCACAGCAGGAAGAGGAGAGCGACTTGGATGACGTAAATAGTGCGTTACAGGACCTACTTCTGTCCGAACCACCAGAGTTTGAGGAAAAGCTCCTCTTCCCTGACAACTAGGCTTTCAAATTGTTGCTTTCTTCCTTCCTTTATGTGTCTGTGTATCTGTCTTTCTGGTTCAAATCAAATCACAACAAAACCATCACCACCGTCTTCTCTTTTTATTTCCCTATTGGAGTTGCACGTCTGTGCATTTAACTGTCCACTCTTCAGAGTCCTGCTTCATCTTCCTGTCTCGCACAAGTACATTTCCATCAAGCCAGACATTAGTACAAGAAATGTTGCCTTTACCAGTCCCGCCTCCATTAGAAGTGAAACGTGACTACTATAGCTATCCTCCGTTTTGTTTTCGAGCCGAAACTCATCAGTGTCCGAAGGCTACAGCCTCAGCAGGCATCCAAAGGTCCTCAATGTCAGGACAGAAGGTACTTGGCAGAGAAAGACAAGAGACTCTTCGAAGAAACTTGCTGACATTTGTGCAAACTCAAATGACCAGCAATGAGCGCTACACAGGCCGCGGCCCATCATCACAGTGCTGACCATGGGAAGCAACTTAAACTGTGACAAAGTGCCACAGATGAATAAGACGAAAACCGAAACAGCGCCTAACACTCAAAATGAATGTGGACTGGAGTAATGATGAGGCCACTGCCCCGTAAAAAAAAAAAAAATGTCAGAACTAGGCATCTGATGATCTGACAGCCAAAGAGAAGAGCAAGACAGGTAATGATGGAATGCATTGGATGCTTGCAGACTCTGAGCGATTGCTGTTGTTTGTTGTTGATGTTGTGCATGAAGTCGAACTCTACTCTACTAGTTAATCTACAAAGTGACTCAAGTAAGTCAGTGACAGTCAATGTTTCCCTTCTTGTTGTTTAATAACCAAATTGTACTCCTACTACTGCAGGTGCAGGCCAATATCTGTTGCAATTTTTTAATATGGAATATGGACTTAATCGGAGTCACTACAGACTGAGTTGTAGTTGGACAACACGTACCACACCATGATGATGACCATACTATCTTTTTGCGCGCAGTCATTCAGTTGGATCGGAGATGATTCAAGGAATAACTGCATTTCATGAAGTGGCATAAGGTAAACATAAACACAACAATTCAACAAGAAAGTAGTAAACACAGCAGACCTACATGTCCATGTAGTGGTGTAGTCGAGTGTAGTGATGACTGACAGCGGCGCATTGATTTTGTCACTTAATTAGGAAAATGCTAAGTTGCTGTGTATGCCTTTTGTCTGGCTATGTCAAAAATTAAGGTAATTGGAGGTTGGGTCACGGGCTGGTGCTGTGGTGGGCCTGTTCTGTCCTGTTGTTGTTGTAGCTTAATGCTGTAAACAGAATCTACACGATATATCCAAGCCGCCTCACTCTGAAAGTGTTCTCTCTTCTCTTCTTGGACTCCACCGTAAATGATGTTTTTTTTATTCATTGATTTCTCAATACCCCTTTTGTTTTTCCATCTAGACGTTACAGGCCGGCCTTTACCCTGTGCTTGCTATACTGGGAGACACAACTCACATTTACCTTACCAATCGGCATCAGGAAGGCCACCAAGATTGATGTGCGGAGCGTCCATGGAAGATAGGACCAAGAGGAAGGACGAGATTCAACTCCACAATTTTAGCATGATAATACAGTAACTTTAGTATCATTCATCATTCATCTTTTAATTAATTTGAATCCTTTTTCTCTGCAATCATTAGGACTGTGTGTTGTGTGTTTGTTTGCTAATTGATCCCTACAAATATTTTTTAATTGTCTTTGCTATCTTTACAAGTAAGCCCAGTACAACATGGAATTTGGGTCTCTGAGGGCATATTACAGGCAAGGCAAATTGCATAGAATATACTGGTGCCCTGTACTGTCTAATTGTCTAGTAGGAGTTATTAAGTACTACTCATTAACCATCAAGTTATCTAATCTTCATCATCATTAACGCATGCATTTCCCTTTTCTCCCTTTATAGATTTTTGGATAAGATCATGGTCGTCTGCCAAGATTGCACTTTGCTTTTGTTGTCCATGCGTACTGTTTTTCATTTTCAAACCTTTCCCCAAACCCCCTTCCCATCCATTCATCAAACCCTAACCCTCTTCCCCGGGCTGTGATTTATATTGAGGTGTGATGTGACTACATAAAATGTACACCAATTGATCACACGCTTGCTGGGGCAGATGTGGTGAAAGCAACACTAATTCAATTGCAAGGCAGGGCGAGGAGCTTCTTCTGCTTGCCCACCCATGCTCAGTCTATGTGCAAGCCGTCACCGGCTAATAGTAGTACATCATAATTAATTGCCGTCATTGATTGGATTAATCATCAAACTCCTACCACACAGCAGTAAAGGTTACGAATTACGATTGTGTTAAGTTAAGTGACTCACTCGACAGCACAACTACAGTTTATAACTTCTTGTACTAGGCTGTCCCCGCCACCATTATGTTTAATTTGACTTTAGCAGTTGCAACTGCAATATTGTTTGTTTGGCAGTCGTCTTCTGTACTGTATTTTACTTCGTTCGACTACTCCTCCCACAGTCGCTCTCAGGCAAGTGACTGTCTCTTTTTATTTTTTAGCAAATGCTACTGCCAGTGTCTACTCTACTACTACCACCACAACCATGGCATCTTCTACATTCTCTATGGAAACCATGCAGCCATCGCTGTGCCGAACGTAGTCATCATCAATCACAGGTAAGATAAGTTTGGTGGGAGGTAGAATACTAGTAGGACAAATAACTCAGTGAGGGGTACCGCATCTATCTGTTTGTTATACATCATCGGCAGATTATTTAAATCAAACACTGGCTGCGGCCCTGCAGCAGCAAGGAAACCAATGTGACATTAATTCAGTAAAACAGTAACCCCCACAAAACATTAACATTGTATGTTTAAGTATAAATATAATTTAATACCCTAACAAAAATAAACTATCCCACACCTGACCCACCCCTCTCCCTAACCCCAACCAATGTCCAAAACGAAAAAAGTCCAAAGAATGTCCCGAAACCCCAACGCCCAATTCCCACCCACCAAAACAAGGAATAAAAAGGGGCAAAGCAACAGGGTCCTCGATGTTATAATCGGCGGGCTTTGAGGTGTTTGTCCACCAGGATTTTCACCCGCTCCTCCATTTGCTCCTCTTGCCGTGCCATCCGGAGGAGAATCTTCCTGCGGAATGCCCTGCAGTGGCATCCACAATGGGGGACAGCAGTGCTGGCTGCTAGTGAATTGCGGCTGGCGGCTACCAGACCGCGGCGCCGTACCGCTGGAGTTGGGGCCTGGCTGGGGCCCGGGGCATCGGACGAGGCTGCAGCTGCTGCCGCCTCCTCCTCCTCCTCCGCCTGAGCCACCAGCCGCCGGTACTCCTGGCATATGGCCTCCAGTTTCCGGCGCCGGGCCCTGACTGCCAACTCCTTCCGCGATGGTTTGTCTTGGGAAAAGAAAGAAAAAAATATTGTTGTAACCAGTACTCTTACCTAAACAGTAACACAAAATTAATTCAACACATAATGGCACAGTAGCACTAGCAAGAAGCACAGTACATAACATTTGTGGTAATAATCTATCTATCCTCCCACTTCCTCGGCCTCTAACATTTGTGGGAGTTTCAGGCATTATACTAGCACTATGGACTCCAACCAGTACACAGTACACCAGTGTTCTTCTTATCTCTAGTTTAGCGAAATGACATAACCTGGTTGTAGCCGGCATTGCCAGCTCGGTCATCTATGCTTGAACCCAAGACAAACATACGAGTCATGACGCAGAGTCACATTAGTTTGATTTACTACTGTTTGCAGGTGGGGAAGCTCGTATTTTTCTATTACGGGTGGCACTGGCCATACTCTCTCTGTTACATGGAGGGCAATTGCTCAATTTCACAGTGCCTTGGCTACTACAAAAAGGCAGATTATATATCTGATCCAATGATCGTTGCTTTTATATGGGACAACGACATAAGGTCAGTAGCGGTCGGTGGTGGGACTCGGGGAGTTCGGCCAGGCGGTGACGTGGGTAGGGGCAGGATGGGGGTAGTAAACTATGGATTACGGCCAATTACAGGTAAGTAAACATATAAATAAATGAAACTAATTTTGTTGCGCACACTGCATCGCATTTGGCGGTGCAGTGCGCACAATGAAATTCACTTTATTTATTTGTATGTTACAGTAAAGTTACCTGTATTTGCCCGCGTAATACATTGTTTACTACTACCACCCTGCCCCTCCCCACATCGGCTTTGCTACGCTGGCGCGGTTTCTTTAACATTCCCTAAAACTGTGCATCCCGTAACAGTCTCCACCTATGCTGTCTATGATGAATACATACAGGCATCCATCCATTCTAAGTAAATGTCAATCATTCTTCTTAATCTCTCCACAAACGTTACTCTGTTTCACCAACAACAACGCATGCGTCCACTCACTCCGTTGCTTGCCTTGGCTTTGAGTTTCACCCAAACACCGCTGATGATTCTTGCTATCCACAGTATCCACCCATACTGTGTCGCCCACCCAGGCAGGCATCCATTCTTCTTTCACCTCCCACCCATCCTTCAACAACACATGCATCTGATTCCTATCAGCCACCTATCCATGCTTCCAACGTATCCTTCTCTGCCAGTCGTCATATTAAATCTCGCCCGCCCTTCCTCCTTCCACCCTTCTTTCCCTTTTTGTTCAACACATCCATCAAGGTCATCTGATCTGACTTTTAGTCTCCTCCATAAAACTTTCACAGCTGAGTTGGAGTCAGATATAAGAGGCCATTGGTTAATGAAGTCACGCTGGTAATGCTATTGCTACTGCATTGCTCATGCTAAGTAAAGGGTGTCTTCTTTATTAACCGTTGTATAATGTTCACTACAACTTCATACCTAATAAGTCTCAACAACAGTACAGTGAGTGAAGTCCACTCCACACACCCTTCCATCTAGTGCAATGTCAATAAGTCATGAATATAACTTACCACCGCCCGCCACTGCTGCTGGCTCACCCCTGTATCTCCTGCAGGTGCTGCATCTCCTGCCCCTCCGGAATGGCCGCAACGCCATCGCCGCTGGCCCCACCGGCACTGGTGGTCGGTAGTACGCCTAGAAAAAACATGACACATTTTTAGATGCCTGTACACCTCCCCCTATTTATTCTTTTTCACTAGCAAGATTGAAAAAAAAGTTAATACATACATATTATTATTATAAATCACATTCAATAGTCCAAATCGGGTACTAGAGTACAGTCAGTAGACAGACACTAGTAGTGTTATTATGGTCCCTAGGGTCATTATTATACTATACTCTACTCTTTGCAAAGTTAGCCTGAGCCATGCAACCATTTTTCGCTTCATGTCTTTTGCGCATGTTACCTCGCAGCTTGTTGTGCAGTAACAGTAAGACGCCTTTTGAGCCCACATGAGCACATACAGCTACTGTCTGAGCGTTGCGTACAAGAGGTCGAAAAACAAGCCACTTTGTTATGGAGTTCGGTTAGTCCGTATAACTTAGCCATAGGTAACATGTTACACTTTTTTGGCAGGACTGACAAATGCTTGCATTAACACGCACCATTTTTCTCAGGCAGAGGATTCCCTTCTACGAACCAGAGATTTGAAGAGCTTATGAATGATGCATGTAACCAGTAATTCTACGGTGAGGAGTCGCCCAGAATTCACACAGATCTTTTGTCTTATATCATCATGCACTTGTTGCAACAATTTTTATTGTTTTAATCTTATGCATTTTGCTGTTGGAGCTGGCTGGAGTACACTGAATTTTATAGAACAACAACATACAGAGGTTGTTATTTGAAAATAAACCTTTTGAACTTACACATAGACTCTGTGGTATTTGGTGTGGTGGTGGTGGTGGACTTACACGAGTGAGTGAGCGAAAGGGTGTTATGTTCTGGGTTGTGGAATCATAATCATTGGGTATCTTCGGGTGGGGGTTCGGGGACCTAATGAGACACTAGCTAGTCGTTCAGGGGATTGTGGGTTCACTTCTGACTGAGGTGTGAGGAACGTCCAAGTTCCAAACTCGCATCACCAACATCCTATTTCATTGTGCATAGTTCTGCATGGGGCTGTGCAGAATCCAAGTAGTATGTACTATATCCTATCAAAAATAGTCAAATATCTGGTTGTGCATTTTGTTTGTGGTAATTGTCAAAGCCTCAAGGTTAAGAAGCCTAGAAGAGGACAACCAAAAGGACTGGACTCAGTGGCTAGAGCTATTAGTATTGGTCAATCTGAGTTTTATTCAAAACCGTACAATAAAGAGTGGCAATGCAAACTGGGCAAGCTTAGCGACAGACTAATAGTAGTAGTACAGAGTACAGACATTCATAGCAGAGGCAGTTAGAACTTAGAGGCAGGGATAACCAGAATTTAGAAACAGATAGTCAAGTCAAGATCAAAGAATCTTTTGTAAAAAATATAATTAGGGAGTGGAGCCAGAATTAATAGTTCTGAAAAAATAAGGTCCAGTAAAAGTTAGGGCAATATAATTGTTAATATAACCACTGGAGGACTTACTGAGACCAGCAGCAGGGCCCTCAGTAGAGGAGCGGTTCTCTGGTGGTTGTCCCGCCGACTCGGACCCCGTCTTCTTGCCCCTGGGTGCTGCAGATCAGTGATCATGTAAGATATAATAAAGAAAAAGAAAGACACAAACATTAATGATTGCTGTGAAACAAATAAATTATCTAAAAAAAACGCTCAAAAAACGTTTTAGGAAACAAAAATTGCAATAAAATTGACCTATCTAATCCGATCGACTACTGGCTTGCGGGATTCACGGACAGTCTACTTATTTGGGAACACTAATTCAGTGTTCCATTCTGATTGATTCAAATAAAATCCAGAACACTAACTAAGCCTAAGTACCACCTGACCTAGCCCACCTATTCCAGGCGGGCCAATTGTTCATTAAGCCTGCATTTCCATTTTTTTTCCATCAAAAATGCATAGATGAGAAGGAGGACACATGCATAAAGTCAGTGCATAATGCATACACCAAATTGTTGGTTGGTTGCGTCTGATGTTCTGCAGCTGACTGACACTGCTAAGCTAAGCTTACCAGTACCACTCACTAAACAAACTACAAAAGGTTCTACTAAGGACTGGGGTAAGCAGCACTCAGTGACAGAGGATGCGTCACGCAGACCGCTCAAAAATGATCAACTAATAGTAACTAAACCTAGTATCAAATCCATCCACCACTATTTGACAGGAGGACAAAGGAAGGACTACAGTCTCTCTAGCAATAGCATTACCTAACTGAAGTTCTCTAAAGTAAACTCTTACATAATAATGACAAGCGAGCGCAAAGTTGCAAAAAAGTAAGAGTACCGCCCAGCACCTGTGTCCTACAATCACAGAAGATTTTGAAACGTAATTTACCTGCAATGTAAGCAGCATTATTCTTGTTATTTGTAAAAAATGTATACACAAATCACAATACTTATACTACTATACATATTGGCTACTCACCAAGCCCCACGACCTCGACACCTAGCAGGTCCAACAGGTCCTGCTCCCGGTCAAGAATGTCTGACCACCAGTGGGCCAGCTGGTTATGGGTGCGCCGGACCGCGGAGCAGCGAAACACTGCCCGACGCACCTTCGCCCACCGGCGGTGATGCTCCTGGGTCGGGTAACCGGAGCCTGGCCTGCTGCCTGCTGCCAAGGTCAAGGGGAGGTGGCGCTGAATAAAAAAAAACAAGGGCGGCCACCTCCTCCTCCGTAAACAGCTGGCGGGCTTGCACCCCTGCAGGGCGCAGTCTGCCGCAAGGCAGGCGGCGATTGGGCGCACGCGCCTTGCCCTTTGAGCCGCTGCTGCTACCCTTCGCCATGGTTCTGGGGTGGGAGGAGGTGAAAAAGAAAAGTTAGAAGGGAAAAATAAAGTTAGGGGAAGAAGTAGGAGCTTAAAGAAGAAAGTTATATAAAACAGTTGAAAAGTAAAAAAAAACACAGTAAAAAGTAGAAAAAAATGCAAAATATAGACTTAGGCAGAGAGAGAGATAGGGAAGAAATAAAGAAAAATTGAAAAACAGTGTAAAAAACTAAGGATTGCACAGATTGAGGGAGGATAGAAAAGCAGGCCCAGAACCATAGCATAGAGTGGTAAAACAAGTTCGCGCGATATTTCTCCGAGAGCACGCAAAAAACGTCGCGAACACGTACAACGCGTTCCCGAACATGGAATGCGCATCGCGAGCACGCTATACGCGACCCGGAACAGGAAATAAGGGATCGCGAACGGGCGGGACAAGTGAAAAACAAATGGCCGCGCCATAGGCGACCGCATGGGTAAGTTAGCGCCCCGAGCACGCAAACAGCGTCCCGAACACGAACAACGCGTTCCCGAGCAAGAAAAACGCATCGCGAACGGGCGCGCCAAGCAGCTACGCATGCTCGTGAAGCTACGCGTAGCTCGCGTAGCGCTCCAACGTCTTCGCGTAGCTTCGCGTAGCGCGAATACGCGAACTACGCCCAGGGTTACTGTGAGCACACTGCCCACCCCTCCCCTGTCACTGCGGCCATACGTAGCGGCCACCCCCAATGAAGCATTTACGGTTTGTGGCATCGAGGACTGGTTTACCTGCAACCCAAGGGGGACGAAGGCAGCCCGCCCTGCCTTTAGCCGCAAGTGCGACCCGGGAGCCACATAGGCTGTGAGTCACACACATGGCCGCGGCAGGAGGATTGGTGTAAACAGGACGTCCTAGTCCCCCTTCCATACTGGACCCACTCGGTCCGTACGCCAATGTGGATAATTGTGTGGTCACCCCAAAGCGGCACCCTCACTCACCTGTCCACGCTGGACGTGCGCCGGTAAACCTCCCGTGCGCCGAGCCGCAAAAGCCGGATCATACCCGTACTACCATCAAGGTGGTGATTTATAGGTATTCCTAGCTTCCCGCGGCCCGTTACAAAGGGGTCGGCGTCACGCTACGTAGTGTCACGTGGTACAGTGGGCGTCTCAGCTGCCTCGAGTTCACCAGCCCAGAACTGGCTGATCCTGACCTTCATCATTCAATTGTGACAGTACAGCCCCTACCCCCAATTCAGATGCATCTGTTTGGACAATGAACTTCTTGGAGTAATCAGGACTCTGTAGAATGGGAGCAGTGCACATGGCCTGCTTTAGGTCATCAAATGCCTTTTGACAGCTAACTGTCCACTGAACCTTTTTGGGCATTTTCTTGGAAGTTAAGTCATTCAGGGGTGTCACTATTGATCCATACCCCTTGACAAATCTCCTATAGTACCCAGTCAGGCCTAAAAGGCTCTCACCTGAGTCTGGGTAGTTGGAGCAGTCCAGTCCATGATGGTCTGGATCTTGCTCTGCAGTGGTTGAACCTGGCCTCCACCCACAAGGTGGCCCAGGTACACAACCTGACTCTGCCCTATCTGGCACTTGGTGGCCTTGATAGTCAGGCCTGCTTTCTGCAGGGCCTGCAAAACATTTCTGAGGTGGACCAGGTGATCCTCCCAGGTGGAGCTAAAGACAGCAATATCATCTAGATATGCTGCACTATAGGCTTCAGACCTGTAAGGACTGTATTCACCAACCTCTGAAAAGTGGCAGGTGCATTCTTCAGACCAAAGGGCATCACCACAAACTGATAATGCCCACTAGGGGTTGAGAATGCTGTCTTTGGCTTTGCATCATCAGCTAATCTGATCTGCCAGTAGCCAGCTGTCAGGTCAAATGTGCTTAGATACTTGGCTGAGGCCAAAGTGTCTATTAGCTCATCTGCCCTTGGTATTGGATGGGCATCAGTCCTAGTGACTGCATTGAGACCCCTGTAGTCCACACAAAACCTCATCTCTCTTTTCCCACCATTGGTGTGAGGTTTTGGCACAAGGACCACTGGACTAGCCCAAGGGCTATCTGAGGGTTCAATAACTCCCAAATCCAACATCTTCTGGACTTCTGTCCTGATACAGTCCCTGACATGGTCAGGTTGCCTATAAATCTTATTTTTAATAGGCAGACTGTCCCCAGTGTCCACTTCATGAGTGCACCAGGTAGTCTGACTGGGTGTCAGTGAGAATATGTGTCTGAACTGATTGAGCACCTGTCTGCAATCAGTCTGCTGCTGGGTAGTGAGGCTGCCTGCCAAGGCTACACCATCCACTGACCCATCGTCAGGGTTCTGTGAGAGCAGGTCAGGGAGTGGGTCACTCTCTTCCTCCTGTCCCTCATCAGTAGCCATGAGCAAGCCCATGTCTGCCCTGTCCACATATGGTTTTAACCTGTTGACATGGAGAACCCTGTGGGGACTCCTGGGTGTTCCTAGGTCTACTAAGTAGGTAACCTCACCCTTCTGTTCAACAATGGTATGGGGTCCACTCCATTTGTCTTGGAGAGCTGCTGGGGCCACTGGCTCCAACACCCACACCTTCTGTCCTGGCTGGTAAACAGTCAGTACAGCCTTTGGTCATGCCAGGCTTTTTGAAGTTCCTGGCTAGCCTCAAGGTTTTTAGTTGCCTTTTTCATATACTCAGCCATCCGGGAGCGGAGACCAAGTACATAGTCCACTATGTCTTGCTTTGGGGAGCTTGAGAGGTAACTCCCATCCTTCGTTCACCAAGCACAATGGACCCCTGACAGGGTGACCAAACAAAAGTTCAAAGGGCTGTAGCCAACCCCTTTTGAGGCACCTCCTGTATGCAAATAAAAGGCAGGGCAAGAGTATGTCCCATCTTCGCCTAAGCTTTTCTGGGAGCCCTTTAATCATGCCCTTCAAGGTTTTGTTGAATCTCTCAACTAAACCATTGCATTGTGGGTGATAGGGTGTGGTGAACTTGTAAGTCACTCCACACTCCTTCCACATTGCTTTTAAGTATCCAGACATAAAGTTTGCACCCCTGTCTGATACAACCTCCTTAGGGAAGCCCACTCTTGAGAAAATTCCCAGGAGGGCTCTTGCCACCACAGGTGCTGTAGTGGTCCTAAGGGGAATAGCCTCTGGGTACCTGGTGGCATGATCCACTACCACCAGGATAAACCTGTGCCCAGATGCTGTTTGGGGATCCATGGGACCAACAATGTCAATCCCCACCCTTTCAAAGGGAACCCCCACCACAGGTAGTGGTATCAGGGGGCCTTTGTAGTGCCACCTGCCTTGCCACTGGCCTGTCAGGTTACAGAGGAGCGACAAAACTCCTTGGTGTCTTCAGACATGTGGGGCCAGTGAAAGTGAGGGACAATTCTGTCCCAAGTCTTGTTCTGGCCCAGGTGACCTGCTAAGGGAATATCATGGGCTAGGGTCAATAGGAAGCCCCTGAACTTCAGAGGTATAACCAACCTCCTGGTAGCACCAGGCTTGGGGTCTCTACACTCTGAGTACAAGAGTCCATCATCCCAATACACAGTATGGGGACCACTAGCTTTCCCAGCAGCCTCAGCAGCAGCTTGCTGTTTGAGGGGTTCAAAGAGGGGCAGCTCTGCTGCTCCTGGCTCAGATCTGCCCTGCAAGGGCCCCTGTCCCCAGGAACTCAACCGGGTCAGGTTCAAGCTCCTCTGGGACAGTTCCTTCCTCAGGACTGAGATCATCCCCCTCAAGGGACTGATCTTCCTCCTGAGCCAAGGGGGAAGGCACTGCCTTTACCCTACTACTCCTCTTCTTGGAGGGCACTTGGTCCATTATTCCAGAATCCAAGGCCTGTTCAGTGCTAGACATTTTGGCTTGTGACCTGGTCACAGCAAACACATCTGCAGGGATGCCCAGCATTTCTGCATGGGTCCTGAGCTCCACTTCTGCCCAAGCTGAAGTTTCTAAGTCATTGCCAAGCAAGCATTCAACGGGTAGGTCTGCACTTACCACAACCTTCTTAAGGCCAGTTACCCCTCCCCAGGAGAAGTTAACAACTGCCAGAGTATGGTCTGTTCTGACGTTGCTAGCATTGGTCACTTGGTACATTTCACCAAGTATAATCTGCCCAGGATTCACAAGGTCTTGTGTCACCATGGTGACACTTGCCCCTGTGTCCCTAAATGCCAAAGCCTCTCTTCCATTGATTAAGGGCTGTTGTCTGTACTTGCCCAGATTACTGGGACTCACAGAGGAGGTCATATCCATGCCTCCATCACAGACTAGGACAGCCTGAGTGAGTTCTCTGACTAGGTCAGAGCTCATCTCTTTACCCAGGGTTAACACTACTAAACCCTTGGCTTGTGTAGTCACACCACCAACTGTAACTGCACTAGGGGGAGCAGGTGCCTTAGGGGCATTGGTGGGGGCTGGAGTAGAGTCTTTGGACTTGGTGCAATCACTGGTCCAGTGGGTCTTTTGCTTACAGACCTTGCACCATGGTTTCCTTTGGCCTTTCCCTTTGGTAGACTGTGAATCCCCACCTGAAGAAGATTTTTGGGGGCCTTGTGAAGACTTTTGATCTTTACCCTTCTCCCCAACCTTATCAGAGGTTTTCGAATCTTGCTTCTTAGGGTCACCACCTTGGTTCTGTACCTTCTGCTTCACCCTGGTTCTGACCCATTTGTCTGCCTTCTTTCCCAATTCTTGGGGAGAGGTCAGATCAGAGTCTACCAGGTGCTGATGCAACAGCTGATTTTGACAGTTATTAAGAATCTGCTCCCTCATGATCAGATTGTACAATCCTGTGAAGTCACATACCTTACTGCCCAATAACCAACATTCCAGAGCCTTGGCAGAACAATCAACAAAGTCCACCCAGTCTTGAGTCCGTGCTTTTTGGGTATCCCTGAACTTTAACCTGTATTGTTCAGTAGTTAGGCCAAACCCATCAATTAGAGCACTCTTCAAGACTTTGTAATTATCAGCATCCTCCTCTCTAACAGTGAGGAGCTTGTCTCTACCTTTGTCTGCAAAGGAGAGCCACAAGATTGCTGCCCACTGCTCCTGAGGGACCCTCTGTACTTTACAGGCCTCTCTAGAGCAGTTATCCATTTGTGGATGTCATCCCCACTCTGGTAGGGAGGGACAATCTTGCTCAGGTTTCTATGGTCATAAGACCTTTCCCTATCTTTGGGAAACTGCTGCCACCATGGGACTCTAGTCCCAACTTTTGTCTCTCTCTATAGAGATCTAGGGACTCCCTGTCTATAGCCAATTGCTGTTTTCTGAGTTCAAGCTGGGCTTGCTCATACTGAATCAGTCTTGTTCTCCTCTTATGAGAGGATTCCCTCCTATGAGAGGAGACAGAGGTCCCTATTGAGGTGTCAGAGTGGTTAGACTCCTGAGAAGGAGACCTAGACCTTCTGGGCACACTCAGAACTCTTCCTGGGGGGACAAAGGGGAGGTCCTCCCCCTCCTCCTCCACAGGAGGAATTGGGTTTTCCAGGACAAGGTCATTTTCACCTTCCTGGCCAGTTTCAGAGGGGGGCCTGGGTTTCTTCACCCCTGGCCCCTTCCTCATCTTCTGCCCCACCCTCTTTGCCTACCCCTTCAGACCCTAGGGGCCTGCTGAGATCATCAGCTAGTAACACCTCCCTGAGGTGTTGGGTGGTAGCACTTTGCCTGCCTTCAACTTCCTAGTATTGCATAATGCTCTCAATTCCAAGAATGGGAGTTTATCATACTTGGAGGAAGAAGCCCACTGGCTTCTGGCAAGGACTCACTGGCTCCTGGCTTTGAAGACATTACTAGTGAGGTGTGGTGTTTGCACTACCTACTCTAGTGTGGCCTACTAAACTCTCTTGAGTTGTAGAAAGGGTGTGCTATCCCTTAACACACAACTCTAAGTTCAGTAGAACTTACTGTATTACTAAGCTTGATTTATATGTACCTTAGGTACCCTTAGTGGTTTTCAGTTGATCAATTCAATTGAGATTATCTGGTAAAACAATAGCAAGCTGGAATCCCACACGCTGCACACCAATGTGAGAAGTTGGCCTGGTATATGCTGTCCACTAATTATAGTGGGCACCTTGCACCAGTCCAAACAACCCCTTATTGGAGATAGGTTAAAGACAACCTTTATTGAAAGCTATCCTAGTGGTAGCTATGGCGAGCAGCCTTCAGGCTAAGTCTTGAAGGAATGTAAAGCAGCTTGTTTTACCAGTCTATAATCTCTTGAGTGACCAAATGAAAGAGGACCACACCAGGTATATATTCAAAATATATGTATTTATTGCTAAACACACCCCTCTAGTCTCTTTATGAGGCTAGAGTTCGAAGTACATAAAGTATAAGTTAGTTATCTACAGTAATAGCACAAATACATGTTTGAGCCCCAGGGGCGTACCAAACCATATACCAATAAAGTGGGATAAGACCCACGACTGAGCTAGACACAGGGCCTAGAGCCTGTAGAAGTGCTTGGACCACAAGGAACCACCCAAGGTAGTGACACAGGGGACCCACGGGGGACGCGTGCAGTGTATGAACACAGCCGCAAATCGCCGTTAACTTCTATGGGGAAAGTCGCGATTAGAATTTAAAAGAAAAGGGACACTTAGAGGAGGACTTGGAGCAAACCCTTTGAGAACTAGGCTGTTCTAGTGTCAATACCCACGGGAGCACCGGAGTACTCGAGTTACCTCACCCAGGGGAGCCGGGTGCATAGGTGTCTTTCGGGGTCGGGTTTCGTCGTCGCTTTCAATGGCGATCTGCTGCAAAGTGCTGCTGGCGGCCAAGTCGAAAGTGTTCGGGTGGATCCAAAGGTGGATCGAAGATCTGAAGAACCTGAAAGGAGAGGGGACAGAGTCTGGGTCACTAGCCAGTGACCAGGAAGGCGATGAGCAGATGCCCACCGATGTCGAGTGCTTCAGGTAGGTTGACGGTTGTCTTGACTCTTCAGCCACGAGGTCCAGGAGGCATCGACGATGACCAGGAGCTGGATTCGAGCTGGCCCACGAAGACTGTCGATTGCAGGGGTTTCGGCGACCGGATTGGACCCAACAAGCCTTGGCAACAGCAAGTCTCATGGAAATGGAAGAAGGATGATGTTGCAGACCAGCAAGGTCTGTGGGACTCACCCAGTGAAGGTAAGTCAGGGCACGCCTGGAGCAACCAGGGAACCCAAGCAGAAAAAGATTGCCCTTCAGGAGGGCCTACTAGCCAACGGACTAGCGACCACGAAGGAGCCTCGAGTCGATGCACGTGGAGCTGGCTCACAGGACACTCGTGGAGTGTAGGCCAGTGATCTTCAGGGCAGTTGGTGCTGGATGCTGGGGCTACTCGGAGCCCAAAGCACGACTTCGTGGAAGACCCAGAAGAGGATGCACTTGCAATTGAGATTGGTGTCCAGGGGTCATGGTTCCACATTACCCTTGACAGCTACGGGCGTCAGCTTTGCTGGGGACTCAGGGCAGCCTTGGGGAAATCTGGAAATCCACATCTGGTGATGCAAAGACTTCGGCGTCCGATGGGAGCTTCAGCGATGCAGACCGGACAATTGCTTCTTTGGTGCCTGCCAAGCAGGGGAGTCACTCCTTGACCCCAAGGGAGATTCTTCAGTCCTCTAATCTTAAAGTAGAGCGTCGAAGGTCCAGGATTCTGTATCAGAGTTTCGTCCAGGTAAATCTAAAGTCCTAAGGACTGGGGTCCCCTACTTATACTAAGGTAGGGGGTTGGACATACTCTGTGGCCCCACCTATGGGAGGGTCAGGGCAGAGGGGTGGTTACACCCCTTTCCCTTTGTCCAGTTTCACGCTAGAGCAGGGGCTGGAAGCCCCTGAGCCGGTTTGAACTGGGGTATGCAAAGGGACACCAAGTGTGCCCCCAGTGCAGGACTTCAAAGCACCAGAGAGTGCTCCCGCCCAGCCCCAATACACACTATCCTGTCTGGGGAGGTGGTCACACCTCCCTGGGACAGGAAACCTATTGTCCAGGCCTCCCCTGCCGGAGTTTCGGTCAGCAGCAGGAGGCCAGACTCGTGTCTGTGGCAGCGGCATCCATTTTGTGATGCCAGGGCTCTGGAAAGTCAGTACCGGGTATACCGGTGTGTACATGTCTTTCCCTCTAGAAGGGTGGAATGCTACCCCCGCCGCCAGAACTGGCGGGGGGTAGTATTCCAAGATGTTTGACACCAAACACGACATGTTTCCGTGCAGCCATCCCAAAGTTAGCATTTAACGCGAGGTTATAATGCGCTTAAGAGTATATGATCAGGCTGCACTACAAACAGCATCAGAGAAGGGTCTCCGAATGCTGCAGAGGGGCCCTGCTCATGCAGGGGCACCCTCTCACATAGGAACCACGCACTATGCCTTCAGGATTGATAAGGCCTGCCATAGGAGTGACTTATAGGTTTATATGTGTGTATGTAGTGATATAGGTAGCCTATATCACAGTAAGAGTGCATGCACCACCTTACCCAGGCTGCAGTAGCAGACCTGTGGTGTCAGTTTGGATGGCCTTCCAGGGGTGGCACAATACATGCTGCAGCCCCTGGTAGGCCTCTGAGGTACCTATGCCCTGGGTACATAGTATACCATATACTAGGGACTTATAAGGGCACTCCAGATTCAATCAGAGATGTGCCTAAGGCACATGGAAACCATTTTAGAGAGGAAGCAGCTAGGCAGGGGTTCTGATTAGCAGGGCCCCAGCCAGACTAAGGTCGAAAAACAGTGAAGCATCAGCAAAAAGTGGGGGTACCCATGTGAAGCAGATCCTACTCTCCTACAAGAGTGGTGAAGAAAGAAGAAAGGGGAGTGCAGAAAGAAGTAACAGAAGTGCTGAAAGAGGCAAGAGAAGTGCAGAAAGAGGCAAGAACAGTGCAGAAAGAAGCAACAGAGGTGCAGAAAGAGCCAAGAAAAGCACAGAAAGAGGCAACAGAGGTGCAGAAAGAGGCAAGAGAGGTGCAGAAACAGGCAAGAAAAGTGCAGAAAGAGGCAAAAAAAGTACAGAAAGAGGCAAGATAAGTGCAGAAAGAAGCAACAGAGGTGCAGAAAGATGCAAGAGACATGCAGAATGAGGCAATAGAGGTGCTGAAAGAGGCAAGAGAGCTACAGAAAGAGGGAATAGGAGTTCAGAAAGAGGCAAGAGGGGTGCAGAAAGAAGCAAGAGAGGAGCAGAAAAAGGCAAGAGAAGTGCAGAAAGACGCAGGAGAGGTGTAGAAAGAGGCAAGAGAGGTGCAGAAAGAGGGAAGAGGGGTGCAGAAAGAGGCAAGAGGGGTGCAGAAAGAAGCAAGAGAGGTACAGAAAGAAACAAGAAAAGTGCAGAAAGAAGCAACAGATGTGCAGAAAGAGGCAACAGAAGAGCAGGATTGAGGCAAGAGACGTGCAAAAAGAGACAAAACAGATGCAGAGAGATGGAAGACGAGTGCAGAAAGAGGCAAGAGGGGTGCAGAAAGAAGCAAGAAAGGTGCAGAAAGAGGTAAGAGAAGTGCAGAAAGACGCAAGTGAACTGCAGAAAAAGGAAGAAAGGTTCAGAAAGAGGAAGAAAGGTGGAGAAAAATAGTGCAGAAAGAAGCAAGTGAGGAGCAGAAAGAGGCAAGAGAGGTGCAGAAAGAGGAAGAAAGGCACAGAAAGAGGAACAAAGGTGCAGAAAGAGGCAAGAGAGGTACAGAAAGAGGCAAGAGAAGTGCAGAAAGAAGCAACAGAGTTACAGAAAGAGGCAAGAGAAGTGCAGAAAGAGGCAATAGAGGTTCTGAAAGAGGCAAACAGGTGCAGAAAGAGGGAAGAGGGGTGCAGAAAGAGGAAAGAGGATGCAGAAAGAGGTAAGAGGGATGCAGAAAGAAGCAAGAGAGGTGCAGAAAGAAGCAAGAAAAGTGCAGAAAGAGGCAAGAAGGATGCAGAGAGAGGGAAAACAGGCACAGAAAGAGGAAAGAAGGGTACAGAAAGAGGCAAGAGGGGTGCAGAAAGAAGCAAGAGAGGTACAGAAAGAAACAAGAGAAGTGCAGAAAGAAGCAACAGAGGTGCAGAAAGAGGCAACAGAAGAGCAGGATTGAGGCAAGAGACGTGCAAAAAGAGACAAAAAAGATGCAGAGAGATGGAAGACGAGAGCAGAAAGAGGCAAGAGGGGTGCAGAAAGAAGCAAGAAAGGTGCAGTAAGAGGCAAGAGAAGTGCAGAAAGACGCAAGTGAACTGCAGAAAAAGGAAGAAAGGTTCAGAAAGAGGAAGAAAGGTGGAGAAAGATGGAAAAATAGTGCAGAAAGAAGCAAGTGAGGTGCAGAAAGAGGCAAGAGAGGTGCAGAAAGAGGAAGAAAGGCACAGAAAGAGGTAGAAAGGTGCAGAAAGAGGCAAGAGAGGTGCAGAAAGAGGCAAGAGAAGTGCAGAAAGAAGCAACAGAGTTACAGAAAGAGGCAAGAGAAGTGCAGAAAGAGGCAATAGAGGTTCTGAAAGAGGCAAACAGGTGCAGAAAGAGGGAAGAGGGGTGCAGAAAGAGGAAAGAGGGATGCAGAAAGAGGTAAGAGGGATGCAGAAAGAAGCAAGAGAGGTGCAGAAAGAAGCAAGAAAAGTGCAGAAAGAACCAACAGAGGTGCAGAAAGAGGCCAGAGGGGTGCAGAATGAGGGAAGAAATTAGCAGAAAGAAGCAAGTGAGGTGCAGCAAGAGGCAAGAAATGTGCACAAAGTAGCACGAGAACTGCAGAAAGAATATGAAAGGTGCAGAAAGAGGCAAGAGAGGTGCAGAAGAAAGGAAAAGTGGTGCAGAAAGAGGAAGAAAGACACTGAAAGAAGCAAGAGAAGTGGAGAAAGAGGCAAGAGAGGTGCAGAAAGAGGCAAGAGAGGTGCAGAATGAGGCAAGAAAGGTACAGAAAGAGGCAAGAGAAGAGCAGAAAGAAGCAAGTGAGGTACAGAAAGAGGCAATAGTAGTGAAGAAAGAGGGAAGAGAAGTGTAGAAGAAGCAACAGAGCTACAGAAAGAGGCAAGAGAAGTGCAGAAAGAGGCAATAGAGGTGCTGAAAGAGGCAAACAGGTGCAGAAAGAGGTAAGAGGGATGCAGAAAGAGGAAAGAGGGATGCAGAAAGAGGCAAGAGGGATACAGAAAGAAGCAAGAGAGGTGCAGAAAGAAGTGAGTAAAGTGCAGAAAGAGGCAAGAAGGATGCAGAAAGATGGACAACAGGCACAGAAAGAGGAAAGAAGGGTACAGAAAGAGGCAAGAGGGGTGCAGATAGAAGCAAGAGAACTACAGAAAGAGGAAGAAAGGTGCAGAAAGAAGAAGAAAAGAACAGAAAGAAGCAAGAGAAGTACAGTAATAAGCAAATAAGTGCAGAAAGAGGCAAGTGAGGTACAGAAAGAGGCAAGAGAGGTGCAGAAAGAGGCAAGAGAGGTGAAGAAAGAAGCAATAAAACTGCAGAAAAAGAAAGGTGCAGAAAGAAGAAGAAAGGTGCAGAAAGAAGCAAGAGAAGTGCAGAAAGAAGCAAGTGAGGTGCAGAAAGATGCAAGAGAGGTGCAGAAAGAGGAAGAAAGGTACAGAAAAAGGAAGAAAGGTGCAGAAAGAGGCAACAGAATTACAGAAAGAGGCAAGAGAAGTGCAGAAAGAGGCAATAGAGGTGCTGAAAGAGGCAAACATGTGCAGAAAGAGGGAAGAGGGGACAGAAAGAGGAAAGAGGGTTGCAGAAAGAGGCAAGAGAAGTGCAGAAAGAACCAACAGAGGTGCAGAAAGAGGCCAGAGGGGTGCAGAATGAGGGAAGAAATGAGCAGAAAGAAGCAAGTGAGGTGCAGCAAGAGGCAAGAGATGTACACAAAGTAGCACGAGAACTGCAGAAAGAATATGAAAGGTGCAGAAAGAGGCAAGAGAGATGCAGAAGAAAGGAAAAGTGGTGCAGAAAGAGGAAGAAAGACACTGAAAGAAGCAAGATAAGTGGAGAAAGAGGCAAGAGAGGTGCAGAAAGAGGCAAGAGAGGTGCAGAATGAGGCAAGAAAGGTACAGAAAGAGGCAAGAGAAGAGCAGAAAGAAGCAAGTGAGGTGTAGAAAGAGGCACTAGTAGTGAAGAAAGAGGGAAGAGAAGTGTAGAAGAAGCAACAGAGCTACAGAAAGAGGCAAGAGAAGTGCAGAAAGAGGCAATAGAGGTGCTGAAAGAGGCAAACAGGTGCAGAAAGAGGTAAGAGGGATGCAGAAAGAGGAAAGAGGGATGCTGAAAGAGGCAAGAGGGATACAGAAAGAAGCAAGAGAGGTGCAGAAAGAAGCGAGTAAAGTGCAGAAAGAGGCAAGAAGGATGCAGAAAGATGGACAACAGGCACAGAAAGAGGAAAGAAGGGTACAGAAAGAGGCAAGAGGGGTGCAGATAGAAGCAAGAGAACTACAGAAAGAGGAAGAAAGGTGCAGAAAGAAGAAAAGCACAGAAAGAAGCAAGAGAAGTACAGTAAGAAGCAAATAAGTGCAGAAAGAGGCAAGTGAGGTACAGAAAGAGGCAAGAGAGGTTCTGAAAGAAGCAATAAAACTGCAGAAAAAGAAAGGTGCAGAAAGAAGAAGAAAGGTGCAGAAAGAAGCAAGAGAAGTGCAGAAAGAAGCAAGTGAGGTGCATAAAGATGCAAGAGAGGTGCAGAAAGAGGAAGAAAGGTACAAAAAGAGGAAGAAAGGTGCAGAAAGAGGCAAGAGAGGTAGAGAAAGAGGCAGGAGAAGTGCAGAAAGAAGCAACAGAATTACAGAAAGAGGCAAGAGAAGTGCAGAAAGAGGCAATAGAGGTGCTGAAAGAGGCAAACAGGTACAGAAAGAGGGAAAAGGGGTGCAGAAAGAGGAAAGAGGGATGCAGAAAGAGGCAAGAGGGATGCAGAAAGAAGCAAGAGAGGTGCAGAAAGAAGCAAGAAAAGTACAGAAAGAGGCAAGAAGGATGCAGAAAGAGGGAAAACAGGCACAGAAAGAGGGAAGAAGGGTACAAAAACAGGAAAGAGGGGTGCAGAAAGAAGCAAGAGAGGTGCAGAAAGAAAAAATAGAAGTGCAGTAAGAACCAACAGAGGTGCAGAAAGAGGCCAGAGGAGTTCAGAAAGAGGGAAGAGAATTGCAGAAAGAAGCAAGAGAGGTGCAGCAAGAGGCAAGAGAGGTGCAGAAAGTAGCAAGAGAACTGCAGAATGAATTTTAAAGGTGCAGAAAGGGGC
Source organism: Calotriton arnoldi (assembly GCA_963921515.1). NCBI lineage: Eukaryota > Metazoa > Chordata > Amphibia > Caudata > Salamandridae > Calotriton > Calotriton arnoldi. Next base: position 1,540,432 of record CAWUFW010002860.1, read on the forward strand.
AGAGGGGTGCAGAGGAAAGCAAAAGAGGTGCAGAAAGAGTAAGAAGGGCACGGAAAGAAGCAAGAGAAGTGGAGAAAGTGTCAAGAGAGGTGCAGAAAGAGGCAAGAGAGGTGCAGAATGAGGCAAGAAAGCTACAGAAAGAGGCAAGAGAAGTGCAGAAAGAAGCAAGAGAACTGCAGAAAGAGGGAGAAAGGTGCAGAAAGAGGCAAGAGAGGTACAGAAAGAGGCAAGAGAAGTGAAGAAATAAGCAACAGACTTACAGAAAGAGGCAAAAGAAGTCTAGAAAGGGGCAATAGAGGTGCTGAGAGAGGCAAACAGGTGCAGAAATAGGAAAGGGGGACAGAAAGAGGAAAGAGGGTTGCAGAAAGAGGCAAGAGGGATGCAGAAAGAAGCAAGAGAGGTACAGAAAGAAGTAAGAAAAGTTTAAAAAGAACCAACAGTGGTGCAGAAAGAGGCAAGAGGGGTTTAGAAAGAGGCAAGAGAAGTGGCAGAAAGAAGCAACAGAGTTACAGAAAGAGGCAAGAGAAGTGCAGAAAGAGGCAATAGAGGTTCTGAAAGAGGCAAACAGGTGCAGAAAGAGGGAAGAATGGTGCAGAAAGAGGAAAGAGGGATGCAGAAAGAGGTAAGAGGGATGCAGAAAGAAGCAAGAGAGGTGCAGAAAGAAGAAAGAAAAGTGCAGAAAGAGGCAAGAAAGATGCAGAGAGAGGGAAAACAGGCACAGAAAGAGGAAAGATGGGTACAGAAAGAGGCAAGAGAAGTGCAGAAAGAACCAACATAGGTGCAGAAAGAGGCCAGAGGGGTGCAGAATGAGGGAAGAAATGAGCAGAAAGAAGCAAGTGAGGTGCAGCAAGGGGCAAGAGATGTACAAAAAGTAGCACGAGAACTGCAGAAAGAATATGAAAGGTGCAGAAAGAGGCAAGAGAGATGCAGAAGAAAGGAAAAGTGGTGCAGAAAGAGGAAGAAAGACACTGAAAGAAGCAAGAGAAGTGGAGAAAGAGGCAAGATAGGTGCAGAAAGAGGCAAGAGAGGTGCAGAATGAGGCAAGAAAGGTACAGAAAGAGGCAAGAGAAGAGCAGAAAGAAGCAAGTGAGGTGCAGAAAGAGGCACTAGTAGTGAAGAAAGAGGGAAGAGAAGTGTAGAAGAAGCAACAGAGCTACAGAAAGAGGCAAGAGAAGTGCAGAAAGAGGCAATAGAGTGTAGGAAGGTGGAATCTGACTATATGGTTGCCCCACTTTTTTTATGGTGTTTTGCTGGTTTATGACTTAGTTGGACTGGGATCCTGCTATTCAGGGCCCCAGTCTATCTGCTTTTTCTGTAAAAAGGTTTCCATGTGCCTTAGGCACATCACTGATTGGGATCTGGAGTGCCCTTATTAGTCCCTAGTATATGGTATACTATGTACCAAGGGCATAGGTACCTCAGAGGCCTGCCAGGGGCTGCAGCATGTATTATGCCACCCCTGGAAGGCCACCCAAACTGACACCACAGGTCTGCTACTGCAGCCTGGGTAAGTTGGTGCATGCACCCCTTACTGTGATATAGGTTACCTATATCACTAAATCCATACACACATATAAACCTATAAGTCACTCCTAAGGCAGGCCTTATCAATCCTAAAGGCAGAGTGCATGGTTCCTATGTGAGAGGGTGCCCCTGCATGAGCAGGGCCCCTCTGCAGCGTTTAGAGACCATCTCTGATGCTGGTTGTAGTGCAGCCTGACCATATACTCTTAAGCGCATTATATCCTCGCGGTAAAATGCTAACTTTGGAATGGCTGCACCTAAACATGTCGTGTTTGGTGTCAAACATCTTGGAATACTACCCCCCGCCAATCCTGGCGGCGGGGGTAGCATTCCACCCTTCTAGAGGGAAAGACATGTTAACTCTGACTAGTCCGGTAACTTCTTTCCAGAGCCCTGGCATCACAAAATGGATGCTGCTGCCACAGACACGAGTCTGGCCTCCTGCTGCTGGACGAAACTCCGGCAGGGGAGGCCTGGACAGTAGGTTTCCTGTCCCAGGGAGGTGTGACCACCTCCCCAGACAGGATAATGTGTATTGGGGCTGGGCGGGAGCACTTTCGGGTGCTTTGAAGTCCTGCACTGGGGGCACATTTGGTGTCCCTAGTGCATACCCCAGTTCAAACCGGATCAGGGGCTTGCATCCCCTGCTTTGGCGCGAACTGGACAAAGGGAAAGGGGTGTAGCCACCCCTCTGCCCTGACCCACCCATAGGTGGGGCCACAGAAGTAGTCCAACCCCTATCTTTAGTATAAAGGTAGGAACCCAGTCCTTAGGACTTTAGATTATCCCTGGACGAAACTCTGTAACTGAATCCTGGACCTTCGACACTCTACTCACGATTAGAGGACAGAAGAATCTCCCTTGGGGTCAAGGAGTGACTCCCCTGCTTGGCAGGCACCAAAGAAGCATCTGTCCGGTTCGCATTTCTGAAGCTCCCGTCGGACGCCGAAGTCATCGCATCACCAGAGGTGGATTCTCAGACTTCCCCGAGGCTACCCTGAGTCCCTAGCAAAGCTGAGGCCCGTGGCTATCGTGGGTGACTTGAGACCGTGACCCCTGGATACCGAGCACATTTGCAAGTGCATCCTCTTCTGGGTCTCCCAAGAAGTCATGCTTTGGGCTCCGAGTAGCCCTAGCCTCCAGCACCACCTGCACCGAAGATCACTGGCCTCCACTCCACGAGTGTCCTGTGAGCCAGATCCACGTGCGGCATCAGGAGGCTCCTTTGCGGTCGCTAGCCCGTTGGCTAGTAGCCCTTAACGAAGGCCAATCCTTTTCTTACTTGGCATCCTGGTTGCTCCAGGATTGCCCTCACTTACCTTCACTGGGTGAGTTCCACAGACCTTGGTGGTCTGCACCATCGACGATCTACATCTTCACAGAGACTTGCCGTTGCCAAGGCTTGTTGGGTCCAATCCGGTCGCCAACACCTCAGCACTCGACAAACATCGTGTACCAGCCCGAATCCTGCTCCTGGTTGCCGACAACGCCTCCTGGACCTCGTGGCTGAAGAGTCCAGATGACCGTCAATGCACCTGAAGCACTCGACATCGGTGGGCATCTGTCCATCGCCTTCCTGGTCACTGGCTAGTGACCCAGACTCTGTCCCCTCTGCTTTCAGGTTCTTCAGAACTCCGATCCACTCTTGGATCCACCCGGACACTTTTCTCTTGGCCGCCAGCAGCACTTTGCAGCAGATCGCCATTCGAATCGACGACGAAACCCGACCCCGAAAGGCACCTATGCACCCGGCTTCCCTGGGTGAGGTAACACGAGTACTCCGGTGCTCCCGTGGGTAGAGACTCTTCAAAGTCCTAGATCTCAAAGGGTTTTGTCCTAGTCCTCTTTTAAGTGTCCCTTTTCTCTAATTTCCCGATCCCGACTTTCTCCATAGAAGTCAACGGCGTATCGCGGTTGTGTATTTACACTGCACGCGTCTCCCGTGGGTCCCCTGTGTCACTACCTTGGGTGGTTCCTTGTGGTCCAAGCACTTCTAGAGGCTCTAGGCCTAGTGTCTAGTTCAGTCGTGGTTCGCATACCACTTTATTGGTATATGGTTTGGTACGCCCCTAGGGCCCAAATGTGTATTTGTGCTATTACTGTGATTTAATAACTTCTAACTTATGTACTTGAACTCTAGCCTCATAAAGAGACTAGAGGGGTGTGTTTAGCAATAAATACATATATTTTGAATATATACCTGGTGTGGTGCTCTTTCATTTGATCACTCAAGAGATTATAGACTGGTAAAACAAGCTGCTTTACATTCCTTCAAGACTTAGCCTGAAGGCAGCTCTCCATAGCTACCACTAGGATAGCTTTCAATAAGGTTGTCTTTAACCTATCTCCAATAAGGGGTTGTTTGGACTGGTGCAAGGTGCCCACTATAATTAGTGGACAGCATATGCCAGGCCAACTTCTCACATTGGTGTGCAGCGTGTGGGATTCCAGCTTGCTATTGTTTTACCAGATAATCTCAATTGAATTGATCAACTGAAAACCACTAAAGGTACCTAAGGTACATATAATTTAAGCTTAGAATACAGTAAGTTCTACTGAACTTAGAGTTGTGTGTTAAGGGATAGCACAACCCTTTCTACAACTCAAGAGAGTTTAGTAGGCCACACTAGAGTAGGTAGTGCATACACCACACCACACTAGTGATGTCTTTAAGGGTAGGATCTAAAGAATCCTTGCAGGAAGCCATTGAGCTTCCACCCTCCAAGTATGATACACTCCCATTCTTGGAATTGAGAGCTTTATGCAACTTGAGAAAACTAAGGACAGGCCAAAGCCCCACCACCCAACACCTCAAGGAGTTGTTGGTGGCTTATGACCTTAGTAAGCCCTTGGGGACTGAAGGGGTAGGAGCTGAGGGTGGGGCAGAGGAAGAGGAAGAGGCCAGGGGTACCAATACCCCCAGCCCCCCTCTGAAACTGGCCAGGAGGGTGACAATGACCCTGACCTGGATAACCCAATCCCTCCTGTGGAAGATGATGAGGATGATCTGGATGATCCCCACTTTGTCCCCCAGGAAGGATTAAGAGTGTGCCCAGAAAGTCTAGATCTCCTTCTCAGGAGTCTAACCACTCTGGCACATCCATAGGGAGCTCTATCTCCTCTCACAGGAAGGAATCCTCTCATGAGAGAAGAGACAGACTGGTCCAGTATGAGGAAACTCAGCTGGAAATCAGAAAAAAGCAATTGGCTTTAGATAGGGAATCCCTAGATCTCCTTAGAGAGAGAAGAAAGTTGGGACTAGAGTCCCATGGTGGCAGCCATGTCCCTAGAGACAGGGAAAGGTCCTATGACCATAGGAACCTGATCAAGATTGTCCCTCCCTACCAGAGTGGGGATGACATCCACAAATGGATAACTGCATTAGAGAGGGCCTGTAAGGTACAGAAGGTCCCTCAGGAGCAGTGGGCAGCAATCTTGTGGCTCTCCTTTGCTGACAAAGGTAGAGATAAGCTCCTCACTGTTAGAGAGGAGGATGCTGATAATTACAAGGTCTTGAAGAGTGCTCTTATTGATGGGTTTGGCCTAACCACTGAACAGTACAGGTTGAAGTTCAGAGACACCCAAAAGCACAGACTCAAGACTGGGTTGATTTTGTAGATTGTGCTACAAAGGCTCTGGAAGGTTGGATACATGGCAACAAAGTGCATGACTTTTTAGGATTGTACAATTTGATTATGAGGGAGCAGATCCTTAATAATTGTCAAAACCAGCTTTTGCACCAGTATCTGGTGGACTCTGATCTGACCTCTCCCCAAGAATTGGGAAAGAAGGCAGACAAATGGGTCAGAACAAGAGTAAAAACTAGAAATCAGGGTGGTGACCAGAAGAAAGATTCTACTAAGTCCCAAGAGAAAGGTGGGGATACATCTAAGGATAAGTCCCCTACAGGGCCCCAAAATTCCTCTTCTGGGGGTGGGTCCCAAACTCCTTCCTCTCCTGAAAAGAAACCATATTGCCATGTCTGTAAAAAGCCTGGGCACTGGAAAACTGATCCCAGTTGCCCCAGGATTGGCAATAAAGAAAATGTTCCTCCCACAACTACTACCACCCCTCCTGGTACTACCAGTAGTAATCCTCCAGTTGGGAGTAGTGCACCCAAAAAGTTGGGTGCTTTTGCAAGAGGAACAGAGGTGAGCCCTAGTTTAGACAGGGACCCCTCAACAGACTCCTCTGACTCTGATGGTGGTATAGGATTTGCCACCTTTACCATGGGTCCCACAGCGTTGGGCAGGTACAGATTGGAGCCAATAATTAATGGTCAGAAAGCTGTGGCATTTAGGGACACAGGGGCTAGTGTCACCATGGTGGCAGGGAAACTAGTCCCCCTCACCAGTTTTTACCTGAGTTTAAGTACCAGGTGACCAACATTGATGGTGTCAGAACAGATCACCCCATGGCCATAGTCAATCTCAGCTGGGAGGGGGTCACAGGCCCAAAGAGAGTGGCAGTGTCCCCCACCTTACCTGTAGATTGCCTGATGGGCAATGATTTGGAAATTTCAGCCTGGGCTGAAGTTGAACACCAAACCCATCTTAGGATGTTGGGCGTCCCTGTAAAGGTTAGTGGGGCTGTGATGGCCACAGCCCCAGCTCAAGAATTTGGAGAGATGGAGCCTGAAAGAATGGCCCACTCTCCCCCAAAAGAGAGCACAAGGGTTGAAGAAAAGTCTTCTTCCCCCCAGACAGTAGGTAAGGGTCAGCCTCCTCAGGGAGCTGACCCTACCCCTAGTAAAGGAACTGCCACAGAGGTAGTCAGGCCTGGCCACCCCCCTGATGGCAGAGGACCCTTCCAAGGTGGTACCCAGTCTGGAGCAGGTAACCTGCCCCTCTCTACCCTGCCTCAGTCAGCCCAGGGCTGCAGAGGTCAGGGAGGTCAGTGGACCCCCCAGGGCCCCCTGTCCAGAGGAAGCCCCCATCAGCAGATTAGGGGCACCCAGTCTAGTAGCCCTAGCCAGGTGAAAATTCCTCTACACACTGAGGGATCCCCCATACCTTTATGTAGGGACCTCCCCCAGAAGGACTCTGTTAGGCAAGGGCAAACCTGGGACCAGAAGGTTCCAAACCTGCCATGTCCCTCCAGTAGTCCATCCAAAGTGACCCAACCCCCAGCTGTAGGCAGCCAAAGGTTGACCCTTAGAGCAAAGTGCAACTCAGTCATGGAAAGACAGGCATACATGGTGACCAGTGATCTGAGGAAGCTGAGGCCAACATTTCTAGGGCCTCACTTCCCTACTCAGACACCTCACCAGCCTTGTACTTTACCTAAGCACACCACAGGTAGTGATTCCCCATGGTGGAGACCCTCTCATACCCTTAGGGTGAGGGATTGCTTAGTGGGCCATAAGACAGGGGGCAACCATGCTAGTGCAGGTGCTTCCTTGTATGACCACTTAGTCAATGAAGGCTCAACTGGCCAAGGTTAGCCTTATCTCCTTTCGTTTGGGGGGTTATGTAGGAAGGTGGAATCTGACTATATGGTTGCCCCCACTTTTTTATGGTGTTTTGCTGGTTTATGACTTAGTTGGACTGGGATCCTGCTATTCAGGGCCCCAGTCTATCTGCTTTCTCTGTAAAAAGGTTTCCATGTGCCTTAGGCACATCACTGATTGGGATCTGGAGTGCCCTTATAAGTCCCTAGTATATGGTATACTATGTACCAAGGGCATAGGTACCTCAGAGGCCTGCCAGGGGCTGCAGCATGTATTATGCCACCCCTGGAAGGCCACCCAAACTGACACCACAGGTCTGCTACTGCAGCCTGGGTAAGGTGGTGCATGCACCCCTTACTGTGATATAGGTTACCTATATCACTAAATACATACATACATATAAACCTATAAGTCACTCCTAAGGCAGGCCATATCAATCCTAAAGGCAGAGTGCATGGTTCCTATGTGAGAGGGTGCCCCTGCATGAGCAGGGCCCCTCTGCAGCGTTCGGAGACCATCTCTGATGCTGGTTGTAGTGCAGCCTGACCATATACTCTTAAGCGCATTATATCCTCGCGGTAAAATGCTAACTTTGGAATGGCTGCACCTAAACATGTCGTGTTTGGTGTCAAACATCTTGGAATACTACCCCCCCGCCAATCCTGGTGGCGGGGGTAGCATTCCACCCTTCTAGAGGGAAAGACATGTTAACTCTGACTAGTCCGGTAACTTCTTTCCAGAGCCCTGGCATCACAAAATGGATGCTGCTGCCACAGACACGAGTCTGGCCTCCTGCTGCTGGACGAAACTCCGGCAGGGGAGGCCTGGACAATAGGTTTCCTGTCCCAGGGAGGTGTGACCACCTCCCCAGACAGGATAATGTGTATTGGGGCTGGGCGGGAGCACTTTCGGGTGCTTTGAAGTCCTGCACTGGGGGCACATTTGGTGTCCCTGTGCATACCCCAGTTCAAACCGGATCAGGGGCTTGCAGCCCCTGCTTTGGCGTGAACTGGACAAAGGAAAGGGGTGTAGCCACCCCTCTGCCCTGACCCACCCATAGGTGGGGCCACAGAGTAGTCCAACCCCTATCTTTAGTATAAAGGTAGGAACCCAGTCCTTAGGACTTTAGATTATCCCTGGATGAAACTCTGTAACTGAATCCTGGACCTTCGACGCTCTACTCACGATTAGAGGACAGAAGAATCTCCCTTGGGGTCAAGGAGTGACTCCCCTGCTTGGCAGGCACCAAAGAAGCATCTGTCCGGTTCGCATTTCTGAAGCTCCCGTCGGACGCCGAAGTCATCGCATCACCAGAAGTGGATTCTCAGACTTCCCCGAGGCTGCCCTGAGTCCCCAGCAAAGCTGAGGCCCGTGGCTATCGTGGGTGACTTGAGACCGTGACCTCTGGACACCGAGCACATTTGCAAGTGCATCCTCTTCTGGGTCTCCCAAGAAGTTGTGCTTTGGGCTCCTAGTAGCCCTAGCCTCCAGCACCACCTGCACCTAAGATCACTGGCCCCCACTCCACGAGTGTCCTGTGAGCCAGATCCACGTGCGGCATCACGAGGCTCCTTTGCGGTTGCTATCCCGTTGGCTAGTAGCCCTTAACGAAGGCCAATCCTTTTCTTTCTTGGCATCCTGATTGCTCTAGGCCTGCCCTCACTTACCTTCGCTGGGTGAGTTCCACAGACCTTGCTGGTCTGCACCATCGACGATCAACATCTTCACCAAGACTTGCCGTTGCCAAGGCTTGTTGGGTCCAATCCGGTCTCCGACACCTCAGCTCTCGACAAACATCATCTACCAGCCCGAATCCTGCTCCTGGTCACCGACAACGCCTCCTGGACCTCGTGGCTGAAGAGTCAAGACAATGGTCAATGCACCTGAAGCACTCGACATCGGTGGGCATCTGTCCATCACCTTCCTGGTCACTGGCTGGTGACCCAGACTCTGTCCCCTCTGCTTTCAGGTTCTTCAGAACTCCGATCCACTCTTGGATCCACCCGGACACTTTTCTTTTGGCCGCCAGCAGCACTTTGCAGCAGATCGCCATTCGAATCGACGACGAAACCCGACCCCGAAAGTCACCTATGCACACGGCTTCCCTGGGTGAGGTAACACGAGTACTCCGGTGCTCCCGTGGGTAGAGACTCTTCAAAGTCCTAGATCTCAAAGGGTTTTGTCCTAGTCCTCTTTTAAGTGTCCCTTTTCTCTAATTTCCCGATCCCGACTTTCTCCATAGAAGTCAACGGCGTATCGCGGTTGTGTATTTACACTGCACGCGTCTCCCGTGGGTCCCCTGTGTCACTACCTTGGGTGGTTCCTTGTGGTCCAAGCACTTCTAGAGGCTCTAGGCCTAGTGTCTAGTTCAGTCGTGGTTCGCATACCACTTTATTGGTATATGGTTTGGTACGCCCCTAGGGCCCAAACGTGTATTTGTGCTATTACTGTGATTTAATAACTTCTAACTTATGTACTTCGAACTCTAGCCTCATAAAGAGACTAGAGGGGTGTGTTTAGCAATAAATACATATATTTTGAATATATACCTGGTGTGGTGCTCTTTCATTTGATCACTCAAGAGATTATAGACTGGTAAAACAAGCTGCTTTACATTCCTTCAAGACTTAGCCTGAAGGCTGCTCTCCATAGCTACCACTAGGATAGCTTTCAATAAGGTTGTCTTTAACCTATCTCCAATAAGGGGTTGTTTGGACTGGTGCAAGGTGCCCACTATAATTAGTGGACAGCATATGCCAGGCCAACTTCTCACATAGAGGTGCTGAAAGAGGCAAACAGGTGCAGAAAGAGGTAAGAGGGATGCAGAAAGAGGAAAGAGGGATGCTGAAAGAGGCAAGAGGGATACAGAAAGAAGCAAGAGAGGTGCAGAAAGAAGCGAGTAAAGTGCAGAAAAGGCAAGAAGGATGCAGAAAGATGGACAACAGGCACAGAAAGAGGAAAGAAGGGTACAGAAAGAGGCAAGAGGGGTGCAGATAGAAGCAAGAGAACTACAGAAAGAGAAAGAAAGGTGCAGAAAGAAGAAAAGCACAGAAAGAAGCAAGAGAAGTACAGTAAGAAGCAAATAAGTGCAGAAAGAGGCAAGTGAGGTACAGAAAGAGGCAAGAGAGGTTCTGAAAGAAGCAATAAAACTGCAGAAAAAGAAAGGTGCAGAGAGAAGAAGAAAGGTGCAGAAAGAAGCAAGAGAAGTGCAGAAAGAAGCAAGTGAGGTGCAGAAAGATGCAAGAGAGGTGCAGAAAGAGGAAGAAAGGTACAAAAAGAGGAAGAAAGGTGCAGAAAGAGGCAAGATAGGTAGAGAAAGAGGCAGGAGAAGTGCAGAAAGAAGCAACAGAATTACAGAAAGAGGCAAGAGAAGTGCAGAAAGAGGCAATAGAGGTGCTGAAAGAGGCAAACAGGTACAGAAAGAGGGAAAAGGGGTGCAGAAAGAGGAAAGAGGGATGCAGAAAGAGGCAAGAGGGATGCAGAAAGAAGCAAGAGAGGTGCAGAAAGAAGCAAGAAAAGTACAGAAAGAGGCAAGAAGGATGCAGAAAGAGGGAAAACAGGCACAGAAAGAGGGAAGAGGGGGTACAAAAACAGGAAAGAGGGGTGCAGAAAGAAGCAAGAGAGGTGCAGAAAGAAAAAATAGAAGTGCAGTAAGAACCAACAGAGGTGCAGAAAGAGGCCAGAGGAGTTCAGAAAGAGGGAAGAGAATTGCAGAAAGAAGCAAGAGAGGTGCAGCAAGAGGCAAGAGAGGTGCAGAAAGTAGCAAGAGAACTGCAGAATGAATTTTAAAGGTGCAGAAAGGGGCAGAGTGGTGCAGAGGAAAGCAAAAGAGATGCAGAAAGAGTAAGAAGGGCACGGAAAGAAGCAAGAGAAGTGGAGAAAGTGTCAAGAGAGGTGCAGAAAGAGGCAAGAGAGGTGCAGAATGAGGCAAGAAAGCTACAGAAAGAGGCAAGAGAAGTGCAGAAAGAAGCAAGAGAACTGCAGAAAGAGGGAGAAAGGTGCAGAAAGAGGCAAGAGAGGTACAGAAAGAGGCAAGAGAAGTGAAGAAATAAGGAACAGACTTACAGAAAGAGGCAAAAGAAGTGCAGAAAGAGGCAATAGAGGTGCTGAGAGAGGCAAAGAGGTGCAGAAATAGGAAAGGGGGACAGAAAGAGGAAAGAGGGTTGCAGAAAGAGGCAAGAGGGATGCAGAAAGAAGCAAGAGAGGTACAGAAAGAAGTAAGAAAAGTTTAAAAAGAACCAACAGTGGTGCAGAAAGAGGCAAGAGGGGTTTAGAAAGAGGCAAGAGAAGTGGCAGAAAGAAGCAACAGAAGTACAGAAAGAGGCAAGAGAACTGCAGAAAGAGGAAAGAGAGGTTCAAAAACAGGCAAGAGAGGTGCAGAAAGAGGGAACAGAGGTGGAGAAAGAGGCCAGAGAGGTGGAAAAATATTGAAGATGGGTGCAGAAAGAGGCAAGAGGGGTGCAGAAAGAAGCAAAAGAGGTACAGAAAGAAGCAAGAGAAGTGCAGAAAGAACCAACATAGGTGCAGAAAGAGGCTAAAGAGGTGCAGAAAGAGTCAAGAAAACTACAGAAAAAGGTAAGAGAACTGCAGAAAGAGTCAAGAGAGGTACAGAAAGAGGGAAAAAGGGGTAGAGAAAGAGGCAAGAGGGGTGCAGAAAGAAGCAAGAGAGGTGCAGAAAGAAGCAAGAGAAGTGCAGAAAGAGGCAAGAGGGGTACAGAAAGAAGAAAGAGAGGTGTAGAAAGAGGGAAGAAGGGAGCAGAAAGAGGCAAGAGGGGTCCAGAAAGAAGCAAGAGAGGTGCAGAAAGAGGTGAGAGGGGTGCAGAAAGAGGAAAGAGAAGTACAGAAAGAAGCAAGAAAGGTGCAGGAAGAGGCAAGAGAGGTGCAGAAAGTAGCAAGAGAACTGCAGAAAGAGTATGAAAGGTGCAGAAAGAGGCAAGAGAGGTACAGAGAGAAGAAAAAGAGGTGCAGAAAGAGGAAGAAAGGTGTGGAAAGAAGCTAGAGAAGTACAGAAAGAGGCAAGAGAGGTGCAGAAAGAGGCAAGAGAGGTACAGAATGAGGTGGAAAAGATACAGAAAGAGGGAAGAGAAGTGCAGAAAGAAGCAAGTGAGGTGCAGAAAGAGGCCAGAGAAGTGCAGAAAGAAGCAAGTGAAGTGCAGAAAGAAGCAAGAGGAATGCAGAAATAGAAAAGTAGGGTGCAGAAAGAAGCAAGAGAGGTGCAGAAAGGAGCAAGAGGGGTGCAGGAAGAGGAAGAAAGGTGCAGAAAGAGGAAGAAAGGTACAGAAAGAAGCAAAAGAAGTGCAGAAATCATCAAGTGAGGTGCAGAAATAGGCATGAGAGATGCAGAAAGAGGCAAGAGATGTGCAGAAAAAGCAAGAGAGGTGCAAAAAGAGGAAGAAAGCTACAGAAAGAGGAAGAAAGGTACAGAAAGAGGCAAGAGAGGTACAGAAAGAGGCAAGAGAAGTGCAGAAAGGAGCAACATAGTTTCAGAAAGAGGCAACAGAAGAGCAGAAAGAGGCAATAGAGGTGCAGAAAGAGGCAAGAGAGGTACAGAAAGAGAGAACAGGGATGCAGAAAGAGTAAAGAGGTATGCATAAAGAGGCAAGAGGGGTGCAGAAAGAGGCAAGAGAAGTGCAGAAAGAAGCAACAGAGGTACAGAAAGAGGCAAGAGAACTGCAGAAGGAGGCAAGAGAGGTTCAGAAACAGGCAAAGAGGTGCAGCATGCAGAAACAAGGGTGCAGAAAGAGGCTAGAGAAGTGCAGAAAGATTGAAGAGGGGTACAGAAAGAGGCAAGAGGAGTGCAGAAAGAAGCAAGAGAGGTGCCGAAAGAAGCAAAAGAAGTGCAGAAAGAACCAACAGAGGTACAGAAATAGGCAAGAGGGATGCAGAAAGAGGGACGAAAAGTGCAGAAAGAAGCAAGAGAGGTGGAGCAAGAGGCAAGAGAGGTGCAGAAAGTAGCAAGAGAACTGCAGAAAGAGTATGAAAGGTGCAGAAAGACGCAAGAGAGGTGCAGAAGAAAGCAAAAGAGGTACAGAAAGAAGAAGAAAGGCACAGAAAGAAGCCAGAGAAGTGCAGAAAGAGGCAAGAAGGATGCAGAGAGAGGGAAAACAGGCACAGAAAGAGGAAAGAAGGGTACAGAAAGAGGCAAGAGGGGTGCAGAAAGAAGCAAGAGAAGTGCAGAAAGAACCAACAGAGGTGCAGAAAGAGGCCAGAGGGGTGCAGAATGAGGGAAGAAATGAGCAGAAAGAAGCAAGTGAGGTGCAGCAAGAGGCAAGAGATGTACAAAAAGTAGCACGAAAACTGCAGAAAGAATATGAAAGGTGCAGAAAGAGGCAAGAGAGATGCAGAAGAAAGGAAAAGTGGTGCAGAAAGAGGAAGAAAGACACTGAAAGAAGCAAGAGAAGTGGAGAAAGAGGCAAGAGAGGTGCAGAAAGAGGCAAGAGAGGTGCAGAATGAGGCAAGAAAGGTACAGAAAGAGGCAAGAGAAGAGCAGAAAGAAGCAAGTGAGGTGCAGAAAGAGGCAATAGTAGTGAAGAAAGAGGGAAGAGAAGTGTAGAAGAAGCAACAGAGCTACAGAAAGAGGCAAGAGAAGTGCAGAAAGAGGCAATAGAGGTGCTGAAAGAGGCAAACAGGTGCAGAAAGAGGTAAGAGGGATGCAGAAAGAGGAAAGAGGGATGCAGAAAGAGACAAGAGGGATACAGAAAGAAGCAACAGAGGTGCAGAAAGAAGCGAGTAAAGTGCAGAAAGAGGCAAGAAGGATGCAGAAAGATGGACAACAGCCACAGCAGAAAGAGGAAAGAAGGGTACAGAAAGAGGCAAGAGGGGTGCAGATAGAAGCAAGAGAACTACAGAAAGAGGAAGAAAGGTGCAGAAAGAAGAAAAGCACAGAAAGAAGCAAGAGAAGTACATTAAGAAGCAAATAAGTGCAGAAAGAGACAAGTGAGGTACAGAAAGAGGCAAGAGAGGTGCAGAAAGAGGCAAGAGAGGTACAGAAAGAAGCAATAAAACTGCAGAAAAAGAAAGGTGCAGAAAGAAGAAGAAAGGTGCAGAAAGAAGCAAGAGAAGTGCAGAAAGAAGCGAGGTGCAGAAAGATGCAAGAGAGGTGCAGAAAGAGGAAGAAAGGTACAGAAAGAGGAAGAAAGGTGCAGAAAGAGGCAAGAGAGGTAGAGAAAGAGGCAGGAGAAGTGCAGAAAGAAGCAGCAGAATTACAGAAAGAGGCAAGAGAAGTGCAGAAAGAGGCAATAGAGGTGCTGAAAGAGGCAAACAGGTACAGAAAGAGGGAAAAGGGGTGCAGAAAGAGGAAAGAGGGATGCAGAAAGAGGCAAGAGGGATGCAGAAAGAAGCAAGAGAGGTGCAGAAAGAAGCAAGAAAAGTACAGAAAGAGGCAAGAAGGATGCAGAAAGAGGGAAAACAGGCACAGAAAGAGGGAAGAAGGGTACAAAAACAGGCAAGAGGGGTGCAGAAAGAAGCAAGAGAGGTGCAGAAAGAAAAAATAGAAGTGCAGTAAGAACCAACAGAGGTGCAGAAAGAGGCCAAAGGAGTTCAGAAAGAGGGAAGAGAATTGCAGAAAGAAGCAAGAGAGGTGCAGCAAGAGGCAAGAGAGGTGCAGATAGTAGCAAGAGAACTGCAGAATGAATTTTAAAGGTGCAGAAAGGGGCAAGAGGGGTGCAGAGGAAAGCAAAAGAGGTGCAGAAAGAGTAAGAAGGGCACGGAAAGAAGCAAGAGAAGTGGAGAAAGTGTCAGGAGAGGTGCAGAAAGAGGCAAGAGAGGTGCAGAATGAGGCAAGAAGGCTACAGAAAGAGGCTAGAGAAGTGCAGAAAGAAGCAAGAGAACTGCAGAAAGAGGAAGAAAGGTGCAGAAAGAGGCAAAAGAGGTACAGAAAGAGGCAAGAGAAGTGAAGAAATAAGCAACAGAGTTACAGAAAGAGGCAAAAGAAGTGCAGAAAGAGGCAATAGAGGTGCTGAGAGAGGCAAACAGGTGCAGAAATAGGAAAGGGGGGACAGAAAGAGGAAAGAGGGTTGCAGAAAGAGGCAAGAGGGATGCAGAAAGAAGCAAGAGAGGTACAGAAAGAAGTAAGAAAAGTTTAAAAAGAACCAACAGAGGTGCAGAAAGAGGCAAGAGGGGTTTAGAAAGAGGCAAGAGAAGTGGCAGAAAGAAGCAACAGAAGCACAGAAAGAGGCAAGAGAACTGCAGAAAGAGGCAAGAGAGGTTCAAAAACAGGCAAGAGAGGTGCAGAAAGAGGGAACAGAGGTGGAGAAAGAGGCCAGAGAGGTGGAAAACATTGAAGATGGGTGCAGAAAGAGGCAAGAGGGGTGCAGAAAGAAGCAAAAGAGGTACAGAAAGAAGCAAGAGAAGTGCAGAAAGAACCAACATAGGTGCAGAAAGAGGCTAAAGAGGTGCAGAAAGAGTCAAGAGAACTACAGAAAAAGGTAAGAGAACTGCAGAAAGAGTCAAGAGAGGTACAGAGAGAGGGAAAAGGGGTAGAGAAAGAGGCAAGAGGTGTGCAGAAAGAAGCAAGAGAGGTGCAGAAAGAAGCAAGAGAAGTGCAGAAAGAGGCAAGAGGGGTACAGAAAGAAGGAAGAGAGGTGTAGAAAGAGGGAAGAAGGGAGCAGAAAGAGGCAAGAGGGGTCCAGAAAGAAGCAAGAGAGGTGCAGAAAGAGGTGAGAGGGGTGCAGAAAGAGGAAAGAGAAGTACAGAAAGAAGCAAGAAAGGTGCAGGAAGAGGCAAGAGAGGTGCAGAAAGTAGCAAGAGAACTGCAGAAAGAGTATGAAAGGTGCAGAAAGAGGCAAGAGAGGTACAGAGAGAAGAAAGGTGTGGAAAGAAGCTAAAGAAGTACAGAAAGAGGCAAGAGAGGTACAGAAAGAGGCAAGAGAGGTACAGAATGAGGTAGAAAAGATACAGAAAGAGGGAAGAGAAGTGCAGAAAGAAGCAAGTGAGGTGCAGGAAGAGGCCAGAGAAGTGCAGAAAGAAGCAAGAGAAGTGCAGAAAGAAGCAAGAGGAGTGCAGAAATAGGAAAGTAGGGTGCAGAAAGAAGCAAGAGAGGTGCAGCAAGGAGCAAGAGGGGTGCAGGAAGAGGAAGAAAGGTGCAGAAAGAGGAAGAAAGGTACAGAAAGAAGCAAAAGAAGTATAGAAATCATCAAGTGAGGTGCAGAAATAGGCATGAGAGATGCAGAAAGAGGCAAGAGATGTGCAGAAAAAGCAAGAGAGGTGCAAAAAGAGGAAGAAAGCTGCAGAAAGAGGAAGAAAGGTACAGAAAGGGGCAAGAGAGGTACAGAAAGAGGCAAGAGAAGTGCAGAAAGGAGCAACATAGTTTCAGAAAGAGGCAACAGAAGTGCAGAAAGAGGCAATAGAGGTGCAGAAAGAGGCAAGAGAGGTACAGAAAGAGAGAACAGGGGTGCAGAAAGAATAAAGAGGTATGCATAAAGAGGCAAGAGGGGTGCAGAAAGAGGCAAGAGAAGTGGAGAAAGAAGCAACAGAGGTACAGAAAGAGGCAATAGAACTGCAGAAGGAGGCAAGAGAGGTTCAGAAACAGGCAAAGAGGTGCAGCATGCAGAAACAAGGGTGCAGAAAGAGGCTAGAGAAGTGCAGAAAGATTGAAGAGGGGTACAGAAAGAGGCAAGAGGAGTGCAGAAAGAAGCAAGAGAGGTGCCGAGAGAAGCAAAAGAAGTGCAGAAAGAACCAACAGAGGTACAGAAACAGGCGAGAGGGATGCAGAAAGAGGGAAGAGAAGTGCAGAAAGAAGCAAGAGAGGTGCAGCAAGAGGCAAGAGAGGTGCAGAAAGTAGCAAGAGAACTGCAGAAAGAGTATGAAAGGTGCAGAAAGACGCAAGAGAGGTGCAGAAGAAAGCAAAAGAGGTACAGAAAGAAGAAGAAAGGCACAGAAAGAAGCCAGAGAAGTGCAGAAAGAGGCAAGAAGGATGCAGAGAGAGGGAAAACAGGCACAGAAAGAGGAAAGAAGGGTACAGAAAGAGGCAAGAGGGGTGCAGGAAGAAGCAAGAGAAGTGCAGAAAGAACCAACAGAGGTTTAGAAAGAGGCCAGAGGGGTGCAGAATGAGGGAAGAAATGAGCAGAAAGAAGCAAGTGAGGTGCAGTAAGAGGCAAGAGATGTACAAAAAGTAGCACGAGAACTGCAGAAAGAATATGAAAGGTGCAGAAAGAGGCAAGAGAGGTGCAGAAGAAAGGAAAAGTGGTGCAGAAAGAGGAAGAAAGACACTGAAAGAAGCAAGAGAAGTGGAGAAAGAGGCAAGAGAGGTGCAGAAAGAGGCAAGAGAGGTGCAGAATGAGGCAAGAAAGGTACAGAAAGAGGCAAGAGAAGAGCAGAAAGAAGCAAGTGAGGTGCAGAAAGAGGCAATAGTAGTGAAGAAAGAGGGAAGAGAAGTGTAGAAGAAGCAACAGAGCTACAGAAAGAGGCAAGAGAAGTGCAGAAAGAGGCAATAGAGGTGCTGAAAGAGGCAAACAGGTGCAGAAAGAGGTAAGAGGGATGCAGAAAGAGGAAAGAGGGATGCAGAAAGAGGCAAGAGGGATACAGAAAGAAGCAACAGAGGTGCAGAAAGAAGCAAGTAAAGTGCAGAAAGAGGCAAGAAGGATGCAGAAAGATGGACAACAGCCACAGCAGAAAGAGGAAAGAAGGGTACAGAAAGAGGCAAGAGGAGTGCAGATAGAAGCAAGAGAACTACAGAAAGAGGAAGAAAGGTGCAGAAAGAAGAAAAGCACAGAAAGAAGCAAGAGAAGTACATTAAGAAGCAACTAAGTGCAGAAAGAGGCAAGTGAGGTACAGAAAGAGGCAAGAGAGGTGCAGAAAGAAGCAATAAAACTGCAGAAAAAGAAAGGTGCAGAAAGAAGAAGAAAGGTGCAGAAAGAAGCAAGAGAAGTGCAGAAAGAAGCGAGGTGCAGAAAGATGCAAGAGAGGTGCAGAAAGAGGAAGAAAGGTACAGAAAGAAGAAGAAAGGCACAGAAAGAAGCCAGAGAAGTGCAGAAAGAGGCAAGAGCGGTGCAGAAAGAGGCAAGAGAGGTGCAGTATGAGGCAAGAAAGGTACAGACATAAGCAAGAGAAGTGCAGAAAGAAGCAAATGAGGTGCAGAAAGAGGCAAGAGTAGTAACGAAAGAAGCAAGAGAACTGCAGAAAGATGAAGAAAGGTGCAGAAAGAGGAAGAAAAGCACAGAAAGAAGCAAGAGAAGTACAGAAAGAGGCAAGTGAGGTACAGAAAGAGGCAAGAGAGGTACAGAAAGAAGCAAGAAAAATGCAGAAAAATAAAGAAAGGTTCAGAAAGAGGAAGAAAGGTGCAGAAAGAAGCAACAGAAGTGCAGAAAGAAGCAAGTAAGGTGCAGAAAGAAGGAAAAGGGGTAGAGAAAGAGGCAAGAGTGGTGTAGAAAGAAGTAGGAGAGGTGCAGAAAGAAGCAAGAGAAGTGCAGAAAGAGGCAAGTGGGGTGCAGAAAGAGGGAAGAGAGGTGCAGAAAGAGGGAAGAAGGGAGCAGAAAGAGGCACAAGGGGTCCAGAAAGAAGCAAGTGAGGTGCAGAAAGAGGCTATAGCGGTGCAGAAAGAGGGAAGAGAAGTGCAGAAAGAAGCAAGAGAGGTGCAGCAAGAGGCAAGAGAGGTGCAGAAAGAAGAAATAGAACTGCAGAAAGAGTATGAAAGGTACAGAAAGAGGCAAGAGTGGTGCATAAATAATCAAGTGAGGAACAGAAAGAGGCAAGAGAGGAGCAGAAAGAGGCAAGAGATGTGCAGAAAGAAGCAAGAGAGGTACAGAAGAAAGCAAAAGAGGTACAGAAAGAAGGCTAAAGGCACAGAAAGAAGCCAAAGAAGTGCAGAAAGAGGCAACAGCCATGCAGAAAGAAGCAAGAGAGGTGCAGTGTGAGGCAAGAAATGTACAGACATAAGCAACAGAAGTGCAGAAAGAAGCAAGTGAGGTGCAGAAAGAGGCAAGAGTAGTGACGAAAGAAGCAAGAGAACTGCAGAAAGAGGAAGAAAGGTGCAGAAAGAGGAAGAAAAGCACAGAAAGAAGCAAGAGAAGTACAGAAAGTGGC
Organism: Calotriton arnoldi; assembly: GCA_963921515.1. NCBI lineage: Eukaryota > Metazoa > Chordata > Amphibia > Caudata > Salamandridae > Calotriton > Calotriton arnoldi. The sequence goes on from CAWUFW010002860.1 coordinate 1,559,426, forward strand.
AAGTGAGGTACAGAAAGAGGCAAGAGAGGTACAGAAAGAAGCAAGAAAAAGAAAGAAAGGTTCAGAAAGAGGAAGAAAGGTGCAGAAAGAAGCAAGAGAAGTGCAGAAAGAAGCAAGTGAAGGGCAGAAAGAAGGAAAAGGGGTAGAGAAAGAGGCAAGAGTGGTGCAGAAAGAAGTAAGAGAGGTGCAGAAAGAAGCAAGAGAAGTGCAGAAAGAGGCAAGTGGGATGCAGAAAGAGGGAAGAGAGGTAAAGAAAAGAGGGAAGAAGAGAGGAGAAAGAGGCACGAGGGGTTCAGAAAGAAGCAAGAGAGGCACAGAAAGAGGCTATAGCGGTGCAGAAAGAGGGAAGAGAAGTACAGAAAAAAGCAAGAGAGGTGCAGCAAGAGGCAAGAGGGATGCATAAAGAAGCAAGAGAGGTGCAGAAAGAAGTAAGAAAAGTTTAGAAAGAACCAACAGAGGTGTAGAAAGAGGCAAGAGGGGTTGGGAAAGAGGCAAGAGAAGTACAGAAAGAAGCAAGAGAGGTGCAGAAAGAGGCAAGAGAGTTGCAGAAAGAAGAAGGAGAACTGCAGAAAGAGTATGAAAGGTGCATAAAGTGGCAAGAGTGGTGCAGAAATAATCAAGTGAGGTGCAGAAAGAGTCAAGAGAAGTGCAGAAAGAGGCAATAGAGGTGCTGAGAGAGGCAAACAGGTGCAGAAAGAAGAAAGAGGGATGCAGAAAGAGGCAAGAGGGATGCATAAAGGAGCAAGAGAGGTGCAGAAAGAAGTAAGAAAAGTTTAGAAAGAACCAACAGAGGTGTAGAAAGAGGCAAGAGGGGTTTATAAAGAGGCAAGAGAAGTGGCAGAAAGAAGCAACAGAACTACAGAAAGAGGCAAGAGAACTGCAGAAAGAGGCAAGAGAGGTTCAAAAACAGGCAAGAGAGGCACAGAAAGAGGGAACAGAGGTACAGAAAGAGGCAAGAGAGGTAGAAAAACATTGAAGATGGGTGCAAAAAGAGGCAAGAGGGGTGCAGAAAGAAGCAAAAGAGGTACACAAAGAAGCAAGAGAAGTGCAGAAAGAACCAACATAGGTGCAGAAAGAGGCTAAAGGGGTGCAGAAAGAGTCAAGAGAACTACAGAAAAAGGCAAGAGAATTGCAGAAAGAGTCAAGAGAGGTACAGAAAGAGGGAAAAGGGGTAGAGAAAGAGGCAAAAAGAGTGCAGAAAGAAACAAGAGAGGTGCAGAAAGAAGCAAGAGAAGTGCAAAAAGAGGCAAGAGGGGTACAGAAAGAAGAAAGAGAAGTGTAGAAAGAGGGAAGAAGGGAGCAGAAAGAGGCAAGAGGGGTCCAGAAAGAATAAAGAGCGGTGCAGAAAGACGTACGAGGCGTGCAGAAAAACGAAAGAGAAGTACAGAAAGAAGCAAGAGAGGTGTAGGAAGAGGCAAGAGAGGTGCAGAAAGTAGCAAGAGAACTGCAGAAAGAGTATGAAAGGTGCAGAAAGAGGCAAGAGAGGAACAGAAAGAAGCAAAAGAGGTGCAGAAAGAGGAAGAAAGGTGTGGAAAGAAGCTAGAGAAGTACAGAAAGAGGCAAAAGAGGTGCAGAAAGAGGCAAGAGAGGTACAGAATGAGGCAAGAAAGGTACAGAAAGAGGGAAGAGAAGTGCAGAAAGAAGCAAGTGAGGTGTAGAAAGAGGCAAGAGAAGTGCAGAAAGAAGCAAGAGAAGTGCAGAAAGAGGAAGAAAGGTGCAGAAAGAGGGAGAAAGGTACAGAAAGAGTGAAGAGAGGTGCAGAAAGTAGCAAGAGAAGTGCAGAAAGAAGCAAGAGGAGTGAATAAATAGGAAAGTGGGGTGCAGAAAGAAGCAAGAGAGGTGCAGAAAGAAGCTAGAGAGGTGCAGGAAGGGGAAGAAAGGTGCAGAAAGAGGTAGAAAGGTGCAGAAAGAAGCAAAAGAAGTACAGAAATCATCAAGTGAGGTGCAGAAATAGGCAAGAGAGTTGCAGAAAGAGCCAAGAGATGTGCAGAAAAAGCAAGAGAGGTGCAAAAAGAGGAAGAAAGCCGCAGAAAGAGGAAGAAAGGTGCAGAAAGAGGCAAGAGAGGTGCAGAAAGAGGCAAGAGAAGCGCAGAAAGGAGCAACATAGTTTCAGAAAGAGGCAACAGAAGTGCAGAAAGAGGCAATAGAGGCAAGAGAGGTACAGAAAGAGAGAACAGGGGTGCAGAAAAAGTAAAAAGGGATGCAGAAAGAGGCAAGAGGGGTGCAGAAAGAGGCAAGAGAAGTGCAGAAAGAATCAACAGAGGTGCAGAAAGAGGCAAGAGAACTGCAGAAAGAGGCATGAGAGGTTCAGAAACAGGCAAAGAGGTGCAGCAAGCAGAACCAAGGGTGCAGAAAGTGGCAAGAGAAGTGCAGAAAGATTGAAGAGGGGTACAGAGAGAGGCAAAGGGAGTGCAGAAAGAAGCAAGAGAGGTGCCGAAAGAAGCAAAAGAAGTGCAGAAAGAACCAACAGAGGTACAGAAAGAGGCAAGAGGGATACAGAAATAGGCAAGAGAAGTGCAGAAAGAAGCAAGAGAGGTGCAGCAAGAGGCAAGAGAGGTGCAGCAAGAGGCAAGAGAGGTGCAGAAAGTAGCAAGAGAACTGCAGAAAGAGTATGAAAGGTGCAGAAAGAGGCAAGAGAGGTGCAGAAGAAAGCAAAAGAAGAAGAAAGGCACAGAAAGAAGCCAGAGAAGTGCAGAAAGAGGCAAGAGCTGTGCAGAAAGAGGCAAGAGAGGTGCCGTGTGAGAAGTTGGCCTGGTATATGCTGTTCACTAGTTAAAGTGGACACCTTGCACCAGTACAATTCGACTCTTATGGTAGGTAGGTTTAAGACAACCTTTATAGAAAGCTATCCTAGTGGTAGCTGTGGAGAGCAGCCTTCAGGCTAAGTCTTGGAGGAATGTGAAGCAGCTTGTTTTACCACACAATCTCTTGAATCACCAAATGAAAAGACACCACACAGGTATATATATCAAATATATATGTATTTATTACTAAACAACTCTCTACTAATCTCTTGTGAGATTAGAAGTCAGGAACATATGCACAAATCAACGGTTCTCAATAAATTAAGCACAAATATGGCTGGGGCCCTAGGGGCGTACCAGACCATATACTAAAAAAGAGACTTTTTGAACAACGACTTGCAAAGAGACAAGACCCAGGGCCTTCAGAAGTGCTGGGGCCTCACAAAACCACCCAAGGCAGGTAAGTAAAGGACCCACGGGGGACGCGTGCAGTGCATGAACACAGGCGCGGATCGCCGTAGACTTCAATGGGGCAAGTCGCGGTTGGAAATTAAGAGTTTAAGGGCACTTCGGGAGTAGCTACAAGCAAGTCACTTACAGGGTAAGTAGTTCTAGGGCCAACACCCACAGGAGCACCATAGTGCTGGAGTTACCTCACCCAGGGAAGCCGGGTGCATAGGTGTCCTTTGGTGTCGGGTCGCGGCGTCGTTTTCAATGGGAGCCAATGAAGACTTGCTGCTTGTGAAGACAGAAGAAGTGTCCGGTGGAATCCAAGCCTGAATTCAGAAGAAGGAAGACATGAAAGCAGAGGGGACAGTGTTCAAAGTCACTGGGCAGTGACCCGGGGCAAGGAAGATGAATGCCCACCGTCATTTACAGATTCAGGTCATTCATGGGTGTCTTGACTCTTCGGCCACGAGGTCCAGGAGGCGTCGAGGACAACCAGGAGCTGGATTCAGTGTCTGGCACAAAGTCTGCAGCTGACTGCGGTGTCAGCGACCCGATTGGAGCCAACAAGCCTTGATAGCAGCAAGTCTCGTGGAAAGAGCAAAAATTCAATGGTGCAGACCAGCAAGGTCTGGTGAACTCACCCAGCGAAGATAAGTCAGGGCTGGCCTGGAGCAACCAGGGGAGACCTTTGGTTCTGTAGAAAGGTCTTCAGGGGACCCACAAGCCAGCTGGCAAGGGATCGCAAAGACACCTCGGGAGGATTCTTTCAACAGGGGCCCACGGTCACTCGGGACGTGGTAGGCCTCTGATCTTCAGAGGGATTTCTGCTAGAGGCTAAGAACACACGTGGTCCAAAGCACAGGTTCATAGAGTGTCGTGAAGGGGTTGCACTTGACAATAGTGCACAGTACCCAGGGACTGCGGTTTCTCATCACTCGTGGGGTCCACTTGCCTCAGCTTCGCTGGGGACTCACGATGGCCTTGGAGAAGTCAGGAAATCCTTGTCTTGGGCTGCAGGGACCTCGGGCTCCGGCGGGAGCGGCGTAGTTTGCGACCGTCGTTTCAGTTTTGGTGCCTGCCAAGCAGGGAGTCACTCCTTGACTCCAAGGGAGATTCTTCAGTCTTTCAGAGGTAGTGGAACGTCGAAGGTCCAGGATTCTTCTTCAGAGCATCGTCCAGGGATATCTAGTTTGCAAGTTCAAGGGTTCCCTACCTTATACTAAAAAGGAAGGGAGGGACTAGCTCTAAGACCCCACCTATGGGAGGGTCAGGGGAGTGGGTGGCTACACCCACTTCCCTTTGTCCAGTTTCATGCCAGAGCAGGGGTAGGTAGCCCCTGAGCCGGTTTGAACTGGTGTATGCACAGAGGAGCCTTCTGCTCCCCCAGTGCAGGACTTCAAAGCACTCTAGGAGTGCGCCCACCCAGCCCCAATACACTAAACCCTGTCTGGGAGGTGGTCACACCTACCTGGGACAGGATACCTATTGTTGGGCTTCCTCCACTGCGATGTTCGGTCATCAGCAGGAGGGCAGCCCAGTGTCTGTGACTGGTGGCATCCATTTTGTGATGCCAGGGCTCTTCAGGATTCTACCGCGTTTCCACAGTAGGTACATGTCTATCCCTCTAGAAGGGTGGAATGCTACCCCCGCCGCCAGAACTGGCGGGGGTAGTATTCCAAGATGTCTGACACCAAACACGACATGTTTCCGTGCAGCCATCCCAAAGTTAGCATTTAACGCGGGGTTATAATGCGCTTAAGAGTATATGGTCAGGCTGCACTACAAACAGCATCAGAGAAGGGTCTCCGAATGCTGCAGAGGGGCTCTGCTCATGCAGGGGCACCCTCTCACATAGGAACCAAGCACTCTGCCTTCAGGATTGATAAGGCCTGCCATAGGAGTGACTTATAGGTTTATATGTGTGTATCTATGTAGTGATATAGGTAGCCTATATGACAGTAAGGGGTGCATGCACCACCTTACCCAGGCTGCAGTAGCAGACCTGTGGTGTCAGATTTAGTCTGCTTCCCAGGGGTGGCATAATACATGCTTCAGCCCCTGGTAGGCCTGTGAAGTACCTATGCCCTTGGTACCTAAGGTACCATATACTAGGGACTCATAAGGCACCACAGTATCCAATCACTAGTGCACCTAGAGTGCACTCCAAGTCGTTTAGAGAGAACAGAGAGGCTGGGGCCCTGATTGGCAGGGTCCCAGCCAGACTATAGCCAGAAACCAGTGTAAACATCAGAAAAAAAGTGGGGGCAACATAAGAGGCAGATCCTACTCTCCTACACAACCCCTCCCCAAACGCATGGACACTAAACTAACCTTGACCAGTTGAGTCTTCGTGCTCTAAGTGGAAATACCTTGAGAGTCCATCTGCATTGGCATGTTGGGTCCCAGGCCTGTGTTCCACTGTATAGTCCATCCCCTGTAGGGAAATGGACCACCTCAAAAGTTTTGGGGTTTCACCTTTCATCTGTTTAAGCCATAGGAGGGGCTTGTGGTCAGTCTGAACTATGAAGTGAGTGCCAAACAAGTATGGCCTCAGCTTCTTCAGGGCCCACACCACAGCAAAGGCCTCCCTCTCTATAGCTGACCAACGTTTCTCTCTAGGGGTCAGCCTCCTGCTAATAAAAGCTACTGGCTGGTCTTGACCTTCATCATTCAGTTGAGACAGTACAGCTCCCACACCCAGCTCAGAAGCATCTGTTTGGACAATGAACTTTTTGGTGTAGTCTGGTCTCTGTAAGATGGGGGCAGTGCACATGGCCTGCTTTAGGTCTTCAAATGCCTTCGGACAGCTAGCTGTCCACTGAACCTTTTTTTGGCATTTTCTTTGAGGTCAGATCATTCAAGGGGGTCACTATAGATCCATATCCCTTCACAAACATCCTATAGTACCCAGTCAGGCCTAAGAAGGCTCTCACCTGTGTCTGGTTGGTTGGAGCAACCCATTCCATTATGGTTTGGATTTTGCTCTGTAAAGGCTGAACCTGGCCTCCACCCACAAGATGGCCCAGGTACACAACCTGACTCTGCCCTATCTGGCACTTAGTGGCCTTGATAGTGAGGCCTGCTTTCTGCAGAGCCTCCAAAACATTTCTGAGGTGGACCAGGTGATCCTGCCAGGCGGAACTAAAGACAGCAATATCATCTAGATAAGCTGAGCAATAAGTTTCCATCCCTGCCAGAACTTTGTTCACCAACCTCTGAAAAGTGGCAGGTGCATTTTTCAATCCAAAGGGCATCACCACAAAGTGGTAGTGCCCACCAGGGGTCGAAAATGCTGTTTTGGCTTTTGCATCATCAGATAACCTGATCTGCCAGTAGCCAGCTGTTAGGTCAAATGTACTCAGATACTTGGCTGAGGCCAAAGTATCAATCAGCTCATCTGCCCTTGGTATGGGATAGGCATCAGTCCTTGTGACTGCATTGAGGCCTCTGTAGTCTACACAAAACCTCATTTCTTTCTTACCACCCTGGGTATGAGGCTTGGGTACTAGGACTACTGGGCTAGCCCAAGGGCTATCTGAAGGCTCAATCACACCTAACTCCAACATTTTCTGGACTTCAGTCCTGATACAGTCCCTGACATGGTCAGGTTGCCTGTAGATTTTACTCTTGACAGGCAGACTGTCCCCAGTGTCCACCTCATGGGTGCACCAGGTAGTCTGACTAGGGGTCAGGCTAAACATATGTCTGTACTGCTGCAGAACTTGTCTGCACTCAGTTTGCTGATGGTCAGTGAGGCTGCTTGCCAAAGCAACACCATCTACTGACCCATCATCAGGGTTCTGTGAGAGCAGGTCAGGGAGAGGGTCACTCTCCTCCTCCTGTTCCTCATCAGTTGCCATGAGCAAGCCCATGTCAGCCCTGTCAACATATGGTTTCAATCTGTTGACATGGAGCACCCTCAGGGGCTCCTGGGAGTTCCAAGATTCACCAGATAGGTGACTTCTCCCTTTTGCTCAACTATTGTATGGGGGCCACTCCATTTGTCTTGGAGGGCTGCTGGGGCCACAGGCTCCAACACCCACACTTTCTGTCCTGGCTGGTACACACTCAGCACAGCCTTTTGGTCATGCCAAGCTTTTTGTAATTCTTGGCTGGCCTCCAGGTTTTTGGTTGCCTTTTTCATGTATTCGGCCATCCTGGAGCAGAGACCAAGTACATAGTCCATCACATCCTGTTTGGGGGGTTTGAGAGGTAACTCCCAGCCCTCTTTTACCAAACATAATGGACCTCTTACAGGATGCCCAAACAGAAGCTCAAATGGGCTGTAACCAACCCCCTTCTGTGGAACCTCTCTGTATGCAAACAACAGGCAGGGAAGAAGAAGGTCCCATTTCCGCCTAAGCTTCTCTGGGAGTCCTTTAATCATTCCCTTCAGGGTTTTGTTGAAACGTTCAAACAACCCATTGCACTGTGGGTGATAGGGGGTGGTGAACTTATAAGTTACACCACACTCCTTCCACATTGCCTTCAAATATCCTGACATGAAGTTTGTATCTCTGTCAGAGATGACCTCCTTTGGGAAACCCACTCTGGAGAAAACTCCAATGAGGGCTCTTGCCACCACAGGGGCTGTGGTGGTCCTCAGGGGAATTGCCTCTGGGTACCTGGTGGCATGATCCACTACCACCAGGATAAATGTGTGCCCAGACGCAGTTTGAGGGTCAAGGGGACCAACAATGTCAATCCCTACCCTTTCAAAGGGTACCCCCACCACAGGTAGTGGTATCAGGGGGGCCTTTGTGGTGCCACCTGCCTTGCCACTGGCTTGGCAGGTGACACAGAAGCGACAAAACTCCTTTGTGTCCTCTGACATATGTGGCCAATGAAAATGTGGAACAAGCCTGTCCCAGGTCTTGTTTTGGCCCAAGTGACCTGCTAAAGGGATATCATGTGCTAGGGTCAAGAGGAACCCCCTAAACTTCTGAGGTATTACCAACCTCCTGGTGGCTCCAGGGGCTGGATCTCTACCCTCAGAATATAGGAGTACCTCATCCCAATAAACTTTATGGGACCCACTAGCACTCCCAGCAGCCTCAGCAGCAGCCTGCTGTCTGAGGGGTTCAAGAGAGGGGCAGCACTGTTGCTCCTTACTCAGATCTTCCCTAGAAGGGGCCCCTGCCCCCAAGAACTCAACCTGATCAGGCTCAAGTTCCTCTGGGGCAGTTCCTTCTTCAGGATCTGCTCCTCCTCCCTCAATAGGGGAATCAGTGATCTGAGACAGAGGGGAAGGCACTGCCTTACCCCTACTGCGCCTCTTCTTGGGAAGCATCTGGTCCATGGTTTCAGGATCCAGAGCTGGTTCAGTGTCATGCATTTTGGCCTGTGACCTGGTCACAGAAAATACCTTTGCAGGGATGCCCAACATCTCAGCATGAGTCCATAACTCTACTTCAGACCAGGCTGAAGTTTCTAGATCATTGCCCAATAGACATTCTACAGGGAGGTCTGCACTGACTACAACCTTCTTGAGGGCAGTTAACCCTCCCCAGGAGAAATTCACAACTGCCAGACTATGGTTGGTTGGTCCTGGCATTGCTTGCATTGGTCACCTGGTACATTTCGCCCAGGATGATCTGTCCAGGGTCCACAAGATCCTCTGCCACCATGGTGACACTAGCACCTGTGTCCCTAAATGCCAAAGCCCGTTTGCCATTTATTACAGGCTGCTGTTTGTATTTGCCCAGATTACTGGGGCTCACCAGGAAGGACATGTCAATGCTAAGGTTCCTCTAGCTACTTGCTGCTAAAAATTGCTTTTACTCTGCTGTCATTTTATTTTATGCTGCTGGGTGTTGTGTGAGGGGATCGTGGGAATTCTTTTAACTTTTCGCTTGTGTTTTACTGTGTTTGTTGGGAGTGTGTTATACTCCTTTCTACTGCCTAATCTGCCGATATTCTCTGAACGGAGTGTGTTATACTCCTTTTGTACTGCTCCCTGCTCTCTAATTCGGCCAGTTAGTTAGTGACGGCCATCTTGACAGGGCCGTGCGTCATTCACGCTCAGCGCTCTAGTTGATGCACGCTGCTCGCCCTCCACACTTCCCTACTTAATGGGCTGTGGTCGGACGCGCAGCGCTTGCTAAGGTTCCTCTAGCTACTTGCTGCTAAAAATTGCTTTTACTCTGCTGTCATTTTATTTTATGCTGCTGGGGGTTGTGTGAGGGGATCGTGGGAATTCTTTTAACTTTTCGCTCGTGTTTTACTGTGTTTGTTGGGAGTGTGTTATACTCCTTTCTACTGCCTAATCTGCCGATATTCTCTGAACGGAGTGTGTTATACTCCTTTTGTACTGCTCCCTGCTCTCTAATTCGGCCAGTTAGTTAGTGACGGCCATCTTGACAGGGCCGTGCGTCATTCACGCTCAGCGCTCTAGTTGATGCACGCTGCTCGCCCTCCACACTTCCCTACTTAATGGGCTGTGGTCGGACGCGCGCAGCAGACGCGCGCAGCGGACGCGCGCAGCGGGCGTGCCTAAGGCAAGCCCGTCTGCGCCCGTCAGCGTCAAGTCAGTGGCCAGGGCCAGTTATGCTGCTCGATGTGCGTTGGATGTTGGAGCTCACTTTCGGTATTCTGGTGAGTTCCTAAAAGCACTTCGGCCTCCGCCCTGTCGCATACATTGTCATAGCATTATGCCTTTTAATTTGGACTTTGTCTGCGCAGCCTGTGGTTTTGCTCCAAAATTAGAGCTCTTGCTGATCCAATCGCACGCTAAATCCACAGTATGCCCGCGCATTAGAGCTGCCCTTATAAATGCCAGATCTTTGAGGAAGCATCATGCTGATGTTTTTGATCTGGTTTTGGATAAATCTCTGGATCTGCTGTTTGTTACGGAGACCTGGCTTGATGTAGCTTCTAACCCTATCGTTGCGCTGGCTACCCCTGCTGGCTTTAAGCTCTGTCGGGTGGACCGCCCTGTTGGTAGAGGGGGTGGTTTAGCCATCTTGTACAGGGATAACTGAGTTCTCCATAGCGACACTTCAAGCACATGGGATGAGTGTGAGGTTTTGGATTTTAGTATCCTCTTCTTCGATCATTTTACGCTGGGTGGCTCCCTCATCTATCGCCCCCCTGGGTCGCCTACTGCCTTCCTCAAATCTTGCGGGGATGCTATAGCTGAGCGCGCATTGCGCTTTTCCCATTACATGGTTCTGGGTGATGTGAATCTCCACCTTGATCAACAAGATGCCAAAGACTCTGAGGTTTTTCTTGATTCCCTTCACTTAGCCCATCTCTCTCAATGGGTCTCTCAGCCCACTCATCAGGGTGGCCATATCTTAGATCCCATCTGTTCTAATTTTCCTGTTCAGGTGGCTGAGCCCTCCCCGACCTCTTGGTCAAATCACTTTCTTATTTGCTTCTCCTGGGAGATTGTTCAGCCTGCTCGGCCCACGCGCTGTTTGCGCCCTCCGCTGTTCAGCAAAATCGATCCTCTTCAATTTATGAGCTCCTTGGCTGCCTCTAGGCCTGCCAGCCAGCAAGATCTTGAAGGGAGCGTGATCGGGTTTACTAAATGGATAGCTGATTCAGTGTCTTCATTATCTGCACTGCGCCTGCCTATGTTTGTGAGGAATTCTCCTTCTAAACCCTGGTATCTACCGGAGTTTAAAACTCTGAAACATGAGTGCAAAGTTCTGGAGAGGGCCTGGCGTGCCAGCAGCTATTGCCCGTTGGCGAAACTCACTCTTAGAGCTAAACAAAAATGCTACTATGCCGCTATTGCGGCTGCAAAGGGGCGATACTTTGCGTCACGTATTGACCAGGCCAATAACAATGCTAAAGAAATGTTCTCAATTGTGCAAAGCTTTATGTCTCCAACTGCCTTGGTATGCTCCTCGCCTGTTTCGGAGTCCTGCTGCAATACCCTTAGCAAGTTTTTTTTGGACAAAATTTGTGCCATCCAGGCCACGTTCTCATCTTGTGCCTTAATGCTTACGCCCTGTTCTTTTGTCCGGCCTTTAGCTGATCCTTTGCATAATTTTTCATCTTTTTTGCCAGCAGATTTACCTACTACCCTCAAGATCCTGAAGGTCTTGAAATCAGGCTCTCCAACTGACCCCTGCGCGGCCAGACTTCTAGCCACGGCCGCAGACTGTATTAATCCTGAGGTCAATCAGATTATCAATATGTCATTGCGGGACGCCTTTGTTCCATCATCTTGGAAACAGGCGAAAATTCTTCCCCTCCTTAAAAAGCTGTCCCTTGATCCCTCGATTCCTGGTAACTATCGTCCCATCTCGCTTTTGCCTATCCTGGCTAAGGTTTGTGAAAAGGTGATCACAAACCAACTCACTGAGTATGTTGAAACCTATGGCCTGCTCCATCCGGCCCAATCAGGTTTCCGGGCTGCTTATAGCACTGAGTCAGCACTATTGGAGGTGTCTGAGGCGATTCGTGAGTGCCTGGATGCCGGCGGGAGGGCAGCTTTGGTTATGCTGGACCTCTCGGCGGCTTTCGACACAGTGCCTCATGTCTTGCTCCTTGATCGCCTCCTGGAGATTGGCGTATCCGGGTCCGTTTGGGGCTGGATTAGGTCTTTCTTGGAGGGTCGCTCGCAGCAGGTCTGGCTTCCACCGTGTGCCTCAGTCCCTCAACCAATGGCCACGGGTGTTCCACAGGGGTCATCCCTTAGCCCTCTTCTCTTTAACATCTATGTTACCCCGCTGATTTACCTCGCGGAGGCTTTAGGGGATAAGGTGATGCCCTATGCTGATGACACCCAGCTGCTGTTCTCCTGGGGTCAGGATGAGGACGCAGTTGCCCCTGCTCAACATTGCCTATCTTCGGTTTTTCACTGGCTTGCTCAGGCACAGCTTAAGTGCAATGAGGAAAAATCAGAGATCCTTTTGTACGGCACATTTCCTGTCGACTTCAGAGAGAAGCTCTGGCCCCCAGGTTTCTCCCTACCTAGTTTTAAGGGAGACTCTGTCAAGAATCTGGGGGTCTGGTTCAATGAGAACTTGCTTTTCTCTTCGCAGGTCAAGAAGTTGGCCGGCACCTGTTTTGGCATTTTGAAGACCTTGAGGAAGTTTCTTCCTCTTTTGCCTAAATCTGCAAAGGAAACTGTTGTCCGTGCTCTAATTCTTTCTCGCTTGGACTACGGCAATGCACTGTATGTGGGCATTCCAGGTTACCTTTTGAATAAGTTACAGGTGATTCAAAATTCGGCCGCTAGACTCCTGCTGGGTCTCTCCAGCAGGTGCAGTGTGCGTTCTCATTTGCGTTCCCTGCATTGGCTCCCGGTGGAGGTGTGAATAAAATTTAAAATTTTATCTATTGCTCATAAAGCCCTCCACGGTCTGGGACCCATCTATCTGCAGAAGAGGATTGCTTTCTATTCTCCGGTGAGACAGTTGCGTTCTTCCTCCCAACTTTTGGCACAGACCCCGCGGTTCAATCGCCAGAGGCTTGGTGGGAGCTCCTTTACCCGGATAGCTGCGCTGGCATGGAACGCTCTGCCACTGGCCTTACGGGTCGTCAAAGATCCGATGATCTTTAAGAAAAAGCTGAAAACTTTTCTTTTCTAGCTCTGTCTTTTGACTCTGACCCTTTTCAGGCTCGCGCCGGGACACTCCTTGGAGTATCTGTGCGCGTTAGAAGTTTATATAACATAACATAACAAATCAGCATTGCCTGAGTGGGTACTCTGACTAGGCCAGAGTCCACTTCAGAACCCAGGGTCAACCCTACTACACCCTTATTCTGAGTACCACCTCCACCAGTAGCTGAACTAGGGGGAACAGTTGCCTTAGGGGCAGGAGTGGTGGTGGTTTGGTCTTTGGACTTGTTACAATCAGAAGTCCAGTGCCCTTTCTGTTTACAGAATTTGCACCAGGGCTTCTTTTGGCCTTTTCCCTTGTTGGATTGTGACTCCCCACCAGATGCAGATTTTTGGGGCCCTTGTGAAGACTTCTGGTCTTTTGACTTATCCCCACTTTTCTCAGAGCCCTTAGAATCCTGCTTCTTTGTGTCACCCCCTTGGTTCTGGGTTTTCTGCCTCACCCTGGTTCTGACCGACTTGTCTGCCTTCTTTCCCAATTCTTGGGGAGAGGTCAGATCTGAGTCCACCAGGTATTGATGCAACAACTGGTTCTGGCAATTATTAAGGATCTGTTCTCTCATCATTAGATTATACAATCCCTTGAAATCAGTAACCCTACTGCCAACCAGCCAACCCTCCAGAGCCTTGGTTGCACAATCTACAAAGTCAGTCCAGTCCTGAGTCTGTGCCTTCTGGGTGTCTCTGAACTTCAACCTGTACTGCTCAGTGGTTAAGCCAAACCCATCTATCAGTGCACTCTTCAGGACTTCATAGTCATCAGCATCCTCTTCTCTAACAGTGAGGAGCTTGTCTCTACCTTTATCTGAAAAGGAGAGCCACAAGATTTCTGCCCACTGCTTTTGGGGGACCTGTTGTACTCTACAGGCCCTTTCCATAGCAGTTATCCACTTATGGATATCATCCCCACTCTGGTAGGGAGGAACAACCTTGCTCAGGTTCCTATGGTCTGGAATATATTCTCTGCCTCTAGGGACACTGTTGCTGCCACCAGGGGGTTCTAACCCCTCTTTTCTAGAAGCTCTCTGGAGCTCCAAGACTTCCTTATCTAATGCCAACTGCTTGGTTTTGAGGGCAAACCTTGCTTCCTCATACTGCAGCAGTTTGTACATTCTGTCAGAGGAGGTCTCTCTTCTTGAGAAGTAGGAGTTCCTCTGGTAGACAGATTCTCTGCCAGAGTGAAAGGAGTGTTCAGATTCCCTAGAAAGGGACCTAGGCCTCTCCTCCACTATGTCAGTTCTCTTAGGGAGAATTCCTCTGTCCTGTTCAGACCCCTTGGGACCTGGCCCTACAACCACAGAGTCTTGGTCATCCTGATGTCCATCATCTGACCCAGACACTGTAATTGACCCACTCACTGATTCAGACCCATTAGCTCCTAGAGCTAATCTAAGATCAGTTGCTGTCAGCAGATCTATCAGGTGTAGTGTGGAGGGACTCTGTCCTAGCTTCAGGTGCCTTTCAGCACACATGGCTTTCAAGTCAAAGAAAGTCATGTCCTTATACTGAGGCTGAGTGGATCCACTGGGTCCACCCCTTAAGGACATTCTAGTGTTGTGCAGTGTTGTACTACCTACACTAGTTTGTGGCCTACTGATACTAGCTTGAGCTGTAGAAAGGGTGTGCTATCCCTTGGCACACAGCTCTAAGTTCAGTAGAACGTATTGATACTAAGCTTGACTTTATATGTACCTTGAGTACCTATAGTGGTTTTCAGTTAGTAATTCAAATAGAGATTTTCTGGTAAAACAATAGCAAGCTGGAATCCCACACGCTGCCACCAATGTGAGAAGTTGGCCTGGTATATGCTGTTCACTAGTTAAAGTGGACACCTTGCACCAGTACAATTCGACTCTTATGGTAGGTAGGTTTAAAAAAACCTTTATAGAAAGCTATCCTAGTGGTAGCTGTGGAGAGCAGCCTTCAGGCTAAGTCTTGGAGGAATGTAAAGCAGCTTGTTTTACCACACAATCTCTTGAATCATCAAATGAAAAGACACCACACAGGTATATATATCAAATATATATGTATTTATTACTAAACAACTCTCTACTAATCTCTTGTGAGATTAGAAGTCAGGAACATATGCACAAATCAACGGTTCACAATAAATTAAGCACAAATATGGCTGGGGCCCTAGGGGCGTACCAAACCATATACTAAAAAAGAGACTTAAGAACAACGACTTGCAAAGAGACAAGGCCCAGGGCCTTCAGAAGTGCTGGGGCCTCACGAAATCACCCAAGGCAGGTAAGTAAAGGACCCACGGGGGATCGCGTGCAGTGCGTGAACACAGGCGCGGATCGCCGTAGACTTCAATGGGGCAAGTCGCGGTTGGAAATTAAGAGTTTAAGGGCACTTCGGGAGTAGCTACAAGCAAGTCACTTACAGGGTAAGTAGTTCTAGGGCTAACACCCACAGGAGAACTGTAGTGCTGGAGTTACCTCACCCAGGGAAGCCGGGTGCATAGGTGTCCTTTGGTGTCGGGTCGCGGCGTCATTTTCAATGGGAGCCAATGAAGACTTGCTGCTTGTGAAGACAGAAGAAGTGTCCGGTGGAATCCAAGCCTGGATTCGAAAGAAGGAAGACCTGAAAGCAGAGGGGACAGTGTTCAAAGTCACTGGGCAGTGACCCGGGGCAAGAAAGATGAATGCCCACCATCGTTGACAGATTCAGGTCGTTCTTGGGTGTCTTGACTCTTCAGCCACGAGGTCCAGGAGGTGTCGAGGACAACCAGGAGCTGGATTCAGCGTGTCCCATAAAGTCTTCAGCTGACTGCAGTGTCGGCGACCCGATTGGAGCCAACAAGCCTTGGTAGCAGCAAGTCTTGTGGAAAGAGCAAAAAGTCAATGGTGCAGACCAGCAAGGTCTGGGGAACTCACCCAGCAAGGGTAAGTCAGGGCGGGCCTGGAGCAATAAGGGGAGCCCTTTGGTTCTGTAGAAAAGTCTTCAGGGAACCCACAAGCCGGCTGGCAAGGGATTGAAAAGATGCCTCAGGAGGATTCCTTCAACAGGGGCCCACGGTCACTTGGGATGGAGTAGGCCTCTGATCTTCGGAAGGATTCCTGCTAGAGGCTGTGAACACACGTGGTCCAAAGCACAAATTCGTAGAACATCGTGAAGGGGTTGCACTTGACAATAGTGCACGGTACCCAGGGACTGCGGTTCCTCATCACTCGTGGGGTGCACTTGCCTCAGCTTTGCTGGGGTCTCACGATGGCCTTGGAGAAGTCAGGAAATCCTCATCTTGGGCTGCAGGGACCTCGGGCTCCGGCGGGAGCAGTGTAGTTTGCGACCATCGTTTCAGTTTTTGGTGCCTGCCAAGCAGGGGAGTCACTCCTTGACTCCAAGGGAGATTCTTCAGTCTTCCAGAGGTAGTGGAACATCGAAGGTCCAGGATTCTTCTTCAGAGCGTCGTCCAGGGATATCTAGTTTGCAAGTTCAAGGGTTACCTACCTTATACTAAAAAGGAAGGGAGGGACTAGCTCTAAGACCCAACCTATGGGAGGGTCAGGGGAGTGGGTGGCTACACCCACTTCCCTTTGTCCAGTTTCACGCCAGAGCAGGGGCAGGTAGCCCCTGAGCCGGTTTGAACTGGTGTATGCACAGAGGAGCCTTCTGCTCCCCCAGTGCAGGACTTCAAAGCACTCTAGGAGTGCACCCACCCAGCCCCAATACACTAAACCCTGTCTGGGAGGTGGTCACACCTCCATGGGACAGGATACCTATTGTTGGGCTTCCTCCACTGCGAGGTTCGTTCATCAGCAGGAGGGCAGCCCAGTGTCTGTGACTGGTGGCATCCATTTTGTGATGCCAGGGCTCTTCAGGATTCTACCGTGTTTCCACAGTAGGTACATGTCTATCCCTCTGGAAGGGTGGAATGCTACCCCCGCTGCCAGAACTGGCGGGGGGGGTAGTATTCCAAGATGTTTGACACCAAACACGACATGTTTCCATGCAGCCATCCCAAAGTTAGCATTTAACGCGGGGTTATAATGCGCTTAAGAGTATATGGTCAGGCTGCACTACAAACAGCATCAGAGAAGGGTCTCCGAATGCTGCAGAGGGGCTCTGCTCATGCAGGGGCACCCTCTCACATAGGAACCAAGCACTCTGCCTTCAGGATTGATAAGGCCTGCCATAGGAGTGACTTATAGGTTTATATGTGTGTATCTATGTAGTGATATAGGTAGCCTATATGACAGTAAGGGGTGCATGCGCCACCTTACCCAGGCTGCAGTAGCAGACCTGTGGTGTCAGATTTAGTCTGCTTCCCAGGGGTGGCATAATACATGCTTCAGCCCCTGGTAGGCCTGTGAAGTACCTATGCCCTTGGTACCTAAGGTACCATATACTAGGGACTCATAAGGCACCACAGTATCCAATCACTAGTGCACCTAGAGTGCACTCCAAGTCGTTTAGAGAGAACAGAGAGGCTGGGGCCCTGATTGGCAGGGTCCCAGCCAGACTACAGCCAGAAACCAGTGTAAACATCAGAAAAAAAGTGGGGGCAACATAAGAGGCAGATCCTACTCTCCTACATGCAGTATGAGGCAAGAAAGGTACAGACATAAGCAAGAGAAGTGCAGAAAGAAGCAAGTGAGGTGTAGAAAGAAGTAAGAAAAGTTTAGAAAGAACCAACAGAGGTGTAGAAAGAGGCAAGAGGGGTTTAGAAAGAGGCAAGAGAAGTGACAGAAAGACGCAACAGAAGTACAGAAAGAGGCAAGAGAACTGCAGAAAGAGGCAAGAGAGGTTCAAAAACAGGCAAGAGAGGCACAGAAAGAGGGAACAGAGGTGCAGAAAGAGGCAAGAAAGGTAGAAAAACATTGAAGATGGGTGCAAAAAGAGGCAAGAGGGGTGCAGAAAGAAGCAAAAGAGGTACAGAAAGAAGCAAGAGAAGTGCAGAAAGAACCCACATAGGTGCAGAAAGAGGCTAAAGGGGTGCAGAAAGAGTCAAGAGAACTACAGAAAAAGGCAAGAGAACTGCAGAAAGAGTCAAGAGAGGTACATAAAGAGGGAAAAGGGGTAGATAAAGAGGCAAAATGAGTGCAGAAAGAAACAATAGAGGTGCAGAAAGAAGCAAGAGAAGTGCAAAAAGAGGCAAGAGGGGTACAGAAAGAAGAAAGAGAGGTGTAGAAAGAGGGAAGAAGGGAGCAGAAAGAGGCAAGAGGGGTCCAGAAAGAAGAAAGAGAGGTGCAGAAAGAGGTGAGAGGCGTGCAGAAAAATGAAAGAGTAGTACAGAAAGAAGCAAGAGAGGTGTAGGAAGAGGCAAGAGAGGTGCAGAAAGTAGCAAGAGAACTGCAGAAAGAGTACGAAAGGTGCAGAAAGAGGCAAGAGAGGAACAGAAAGAAGCAAAAGAGGTACAGAAAGAGGAAGAATGGTGTGGAAAGAAGCTAGAGAAGTACAGAAAGAGGCAAAAGAGGTGCAGAAAGAGGCAAGAGAGGTACAGAATGAGGCAAGAAAGGTACAGAAAGAGGAAAGAGAAGTGCAGAAAGAAGCAAGTGAGGTGTAGAAAGAGGCAAGAGAAGTGCAGAAAAAAGCAAGAGAAGTGCAGAAAGAGGAAGAAAGGTGCAGAAAGAGGGAGAAAGGTACAGAAAGAGTGAAGAGAGGTGCAGAAAGTAGCAAGAGAAGTGCAGAAAGAAGCAAGAGGAGTGAATAAATAGGAAAGTGGGGTGCAGAAAGAAGCAAGAGAGGTGCAGAAAGTAGCAAGAGAACTGCAGAAAGAGTATGAAAGGTGCAGAAAGAGGCAAGAGAGGTGCAGAAGAAAGCAAAAGAGGTACAGAAAGAAGAAGAAAGGCACAGAAAGAAGCCAGAGAAGTGCAGAAAGAGGCAAGAGCGGTGCAGAAAGAGGCAAGAGAGGTGCAGTATGAGGCAAGAAAGGTACAGACATAAACAAGAGAAGTGCAGAAAGAAGCAAGTGAGGTGCAGAAAGAAGTAAGAAAAGTTTAGAAAGAACCAACAGAGGTGTAGAAAGAGGCAAGAGGGGTTTAGAAAGAGGCAAGAGAAGTGGCAGAAAGAAGCAACAGAAGTACAGAAAGAAGCAAGAGAACTGCAGAAAGAGGCAAGAGAGGTTCAAAAACAGACAAGAGAGGCACAGAAAGAGGGAACAGAGGTGCAGAAAGAGGCAAGAGAGGTAGAAAAACATTGAAGAGGGGTGCAAAAAGAGGCAAGAGGGGTGCAGAAAGAAGCAAAAGAGGTACAGAAAGAAGCAAGAGAAGTGCAGAAAGAACCAACATAGGTGCAGAAAGAGGCTAAAGGGGTGCAGAAAGATTCAAGAGAACTACAGAAAAAGGCAAGAGAACTGCAGAAAGAGTCAAGAGAGGTACAGAAAGAGGGAAAAGGGGTAGAGAAAGAGGCAAAAGGAGTGCAGAAAGAAACAAGAGAGGTGCAGAAAGAAGCAAGAGAAGTGCAAAAAGAGGCAAGAGGGGTACAGAAAGAAGAAAGAGAGGTGTAGAAAGAGGGAAGAAGGGAGCAGAAAGAGGCAAGAGGGGTCCAGAAAGAAGAAAGAGAGGTGAGAGGCATGCAGAAAAACGAAAGAGAAGTACAGAATAAAGCTAGAGAGGTGTAGGAAGAGGCAAGAGAGGTGCAGAAAGTAGCAAGAGAACTGCAGAAAGAGTATGAAAGGTACAGAAAGAGGCAAGAGAGGAACAGAAAGAAGCAAAAGAGGTGCAGAAAGAAGAAGAAAGCTGTGGAAAGAAGCTAGAGAAGTACAGAAAGAGGCAAAAGAGGTGCAGAAAGAGTCAAGAGAGGTACAGAATGAGGCAAGAAAGGTACAGAAAGAGGGAAGAGAAGTGCAGAAAGAAGCAAGTGAGGTGTAGAAAGAGGCAAGAGAAGTGCAGAAAGAAGCAAGAGAAGTGCAGAAAAAGGAAGAAAGGTGCAGAAAGAGGGAAAAAGGTACAGAAAGAGTGAAGAGAGGTGCAGAAAGTAGCAATAGAAGTGCAGAAAGAAGCCAGAGGAGTGAATAAATAGGAAAGAGCGGTGCAGAAAGAAGCAAGAGAGGTGCAGAACGAAGCAAGAGAGGTGCAGGTAGGGGAAGAAAGGTGCAGAAAGAGGTAGAAAGGTACAGAAAGAAGCAAAAGAAGTGCAGAAATCATCAAGTGAGGTGCAGAAATAGGCAAGAGAGTTGCAGAAAGAGGCAAGAGATGTACAGAAAAAGCAAGAGAGGTGCAAAAAGAGGAAGGAAGCCGCAGAAAGAGGAAGAAAGGTGCAGAGAGAGGCAAGAGAGGTGCAGAAAGAGGCAAGAGAAGCGCAGAAAGGAGCAACATAGTTTCAGAAAAAGGCAACAGAAGTGCAGAAAGAGGCAATTGAGGCGCAGAAAGAGGCAAGAGAGGTACAGAAAGAGAGAACAGGGGTGCAGAAAGAGTAAAAAGGGATGCAGAAAGAGGCAAGAGGGGTGCAGAAAGAGGCAACAGAAGTGCAGAAAGAATCAACAGAGGTGCAGAAAGAGGCAAGAGAACTGCAGAAGGAGGCACGAGAGGTTCAGAAGCAGGCAAAGAGGTGCAGGAAGCAGAACCAAGGGTGCAGAAAGAGGCAAGAGAAGTGCAGAAAGATTGAAGAGGGGTACAGAGAGAGGCAAGGGGAGTGCAGAAAGAAGCAAGAGAGGTGCCGAAAGAAGCAAAAGAAGTGCAGAAAAAACCAATAGAGGTACAGAAAGAGGCGAGAGGGATGCAGAAATAGGCAAGAGAAGTGCAGAAAGAAGCTAAAGAACTGCAGAAAGAGTATGAAAGGTGCAGAAAGAGGCAAGAGAGGTACAGAAGAAAACAAGGGCATGAGAGGGTCTGCACCATGGGGAATTACTACCTGTGGTGTGCTTTGGTAAAGTACAAGGCTGGTGAGGTGTCTGAGAAGGGAAGTGAGGCCCTAGGAAGGTTGGTTTCAGCTTCCTCAGATCACTGGTCACCATGTATGCCTGTCTTTCCATGACTGAGTTGCACTGTGCTCTAAGGGTCAACCTTTGGCTGCCTACAGCTGGGGGTTGGGTCCCTTTGGATGGACCACTGGAGGGACATGGCAGGTTTGGAACCTTTTGGTCCCAGGTTTGCCCTTGCCTAACAGAGTCCTTCTGGGGGAGGTCCCTGCACAAAGGTATGGGGATCCCTCAGTGTGTTGAGGAATTTTTACCTGGCTAGGGCTACTAGACTGGGTGCCCCTAATCTGCTGATGGGGGGGTTCCTCTGGACAGGGGGCCCTGGGGGGTCCACTGACCTCCCTGACCTCTGCAGCCCTGGGCTGACTGAGGCAGGGTAGAGAGGGGCAGGTTACCTGCTCCAGACTGGGTGCCACCTTGGAAGGGTCCTCTGCCATCAGGGGTGGGGCCAGGCCAGGCCTGACTACCTCTGGGGCAGTTCCTTCACTAGGGGTAGGGTCAGTTCCCTGAGGAGGCTGACCCTTACCTACTGTCTGGAGGGAAGAATACTTTTCTTCAACCCTTGTGCTCTCTTTTGGGGGAGAGTGGGCCATTCTTCCAGGCTCCATCTCTCCAAAATTTCCCTGGGCTTGGGCTGTGGCCATCACAGCCCCACTACCCTTTACAGGGACGCCCAGCATTCTCAGATGGGTTTGGTGTTCAACTTCAGCCCAGGCTGAAATTTCCAGATCATTGCCCATCAGGCAATCTACAGGCAAGGTTGGGAACACTGCCACTCTTTTTGGGCCTGTGACCCCTTCCCAGCTGAGATTGACTATGGCCATGGGGTGATCTGTTCTGACACCATCAATGTTGGTTACCTGGTATTTAAACTCAGGTAAAAGCTGGTGAGGGGGACTAGTTTCCCTGCCACCATGGTGACACTAGCCCCTGTGTCCCTAAATGCCACAGCTTTCTGACCATTAATTATTGGCTCCAGTCTGTACCTGCCCAATGCATTGGGACCCATGGTAAAGGTGGCAAATCCTATACCACCATCCAAGTCAGAGGAGTCTGTTGAGGGGGTCCTGTCTAAACTAGGGCCCACCTCTGTTCCTCTTGCAAAAGCACCTAACTTTCTGGGTACACTACTCCCAACTGGAGGATTACTACTGGTAGTACCAGGAGGGGTGGTAGTAGTTGTTGGAGGAACATTTTCTTTTTTGCCAATTCTGGGGCAACTGGGATCAGTTTTCCAGTGTCCAGGCTTTTTACAGACATGGAAATATGGTTTCTTTTCAGGAGAGGAAGGAGTTTGAGACCCACCCCCAGAAGAGGACTTTTGGGGCCCTGTAGTGGATTTATCCTTAGATTTATCCCCACCTTTCTCTTCTGACTTGGTAGAATCTTTCTTCTGGTCACCACCCTGATTCTTAGTCTTTACTCTGGTTCTGACCCATTTGTCTGCCTTCTTTCCCAATTCTTGGGGAGAGGTCCGATCAGAGTCCACCAAGTACTGGTGTAAAAGCTGGTTTTGACAATTATTAAGGATCTGCTCCCTCATAATCAAATTGTACAATCCTAAAAAGTCATGCACCTTGTTGCCATGTATCCAACCTTCCAGAGCCTTAGTAGCACAATCTACAAAATCAACCCAGTCTTGAGTCTGAGCCTTTTGGGTGTCTCTGAACTTCAACCTATACTGTTCAGTGGTTAGGCCAAACCCATCTATCAGAGCACTCTTCAAGACTTTGTAATTGTCAGCATCCTCCTCTCTAACAGTGAGGAGCTTATCTCTACCTTTGTCTGCAAAGGAGAGCCACAAGATTGCTGCCCACTGCTCGTGAGGGACCCTCTGTACTTTACAGGCCCTCTCTAGAGCAGTTATCCATTTGTGGATGTCATCCCCACTCTGGTAGGGAGGGACAATCTTGCTCAGGTTTCTATGGTCATAAGACCTTTCCCTATCTCTGGGGAAATTGCTGCCACCATGGGACTCTAGTCCCATCTTTTTCTCTCTTTGTAGAGATCTAGGGACTCCCTGTCTATAGCCAACTGCTGTTTTCTGAGTTCAAGCTGGGCTTGCTCATACTCAATCAGTCTCTTTCTCCTGTCATGAGAGGATTCTCTCCTATGAGAGGAGACAGAGGTCCCTATTGAGGTGTCAGAGTGGTTAGACTCCTGAGAAGGAGATCTAGACCTTCTGGGCACACTCACAATTCTTCCTGGGGGGACAAAGGGGAGGTCATTCTGATCCTCCTCCTCCTCCACAGGAGGAATTGCGTTCTCCAGGTCAAGGTCATTGTCACCTTCCTGGCCAGTTTCATAGGGGGGGGCCTGGGTTTCTTCACCCCTGGGTTTCTTCCTCATCTTCTGCCCCACCCTCTCTGCCTACCCCTTCAGACCCTAGGGGCCTGCTGAGATCATCAGCCAGTAACACCTCCCTGAGGTGTTGGGTGCTGGCACTTTTGCCTGCCTTCAGCTTCCTAGTATTGCATAATGCTTGTAGGAGAGTAGGATCTGCTTCACATGGGTACCCCCACTTTTTGCTGATGCTTCACTGTTTTTCGACCTTAGTCTGGCTGGGGCCCTGCTAATCAGAACCCCAGCCTAGCTGCTTCCTCTCTAAAATGGTTTCCATGTGCCTTAGGCACATCTCTGATTGGAATCTGGAGTGCCCTTATAAGTCCCTAGTATATGGTATACTATGTACCCAGGGCATAGGTACCTCAGAGGCCTACCAGGGGCTGCAGCATGTATTGTGCCACCCCTGGAAGGCCATCCAAACTGACACCACAGGTCTGCTACTGCAGCCTGGGTAAGGTGGTGCATGCACCCCTTACTGTGATATAGGCTACCTATATCAGTATATACATACACACATATAAACCTATAAGCCACTCCTATGGCAGGCCTTATCAATCCTGAAGGCAGAGTGCGTGGTTCCTATGTGAGAGAGTGCCCCTGCATGAGAAGGGCCCCTCTGCAGCATTCGGAGACCCTTCTCTGATGCTGTTTGTAGTGCAGCCTGACCATATACTCTTAAGCGCATTATAACCTCGCGTTAAATGCTAACTTTGGGATGGCTGCACGGAAACATGTTGTGTTTGGTGTCAAACATCTTGGAATACTACCCCCCCGCCAGTTCTGGAGGCGGGGGTAACATTCCACCCTTCTAGAGGGAAAGACATGTACACACCGGTATGCCCGGTACTGACTTTCCAGAGCCCTGGCATCACAAAATGGATGCCGCTGCCACAGACACGAGTCTGGCCTCCTGCTGCTGACCGAAACTCCGGCAGGGGAGGCCTGGACAATAGGTTTCCTGTCCCAGGGAGGTGTGACCACCTCCCCAGACAGGATAGTGTGTATTGGGGCTGGGAGGAAGCACTCTCTGGTGCTTTGAAGTCCTGCACTGGGGGCACATTTGGTGTCCCTGTGCATACCCCAGATCAAACCAGCTCAGGGGCTTCCAGCCCCTGCTCTGGTGCGAAACTGGACAAAGGAAAAGGGGTGTAACCACCCCTCTGCCCTGACCCTCCCACAGGTGGGGCCACAGAGTATGTCCAACCCCCTACCTTAGTATAAGTAGGGGAACCCCGTCCTTAGGACTTTAGATTTACCTGGACGAAACTCTGACACAGAATCCTGGACCTTCGACGCTCTACAACGATATACTCAGGGTAGACTTTTATCAAGCGTGGGGGTAGAGACATCTGATTTATTGGAAAAAGATATTTTAAGGGAAGAAATAGAATTGGCTATTTCTACTCTGCCATCTGGAAAGGCGGCTGGAGAAGATTCTATACCCGTCGAATTTTATAATCTTTTTAAAGATGTTTTGACTCTGCCACTTAGTCAGGTCATACAGTTTATTGGTTCAAATGGTAAGGTACCAGAGTAATGGAACATGACGCAGATTGTTTTCTTTCTGAAAAAGGGTAAGCCCCCTGACGAGTGCGGTTCGTATCGGACAATATCGCTCATTAATGCGGATGCAAAAATCTTTGCTAAAATATTGGCGAATCGTCTCGCCTCAGTCATGCCTGGTCTTGTATCCCCTCACCAACATGGTTTTATTCAAGGTAGGGACACTACCGTCCATGTTGATATGGCGGTTGGGGCTTTTGGTATGACAAGCAAGGGGCCAACCCCTCTCGGTATGATTCTTTTAGACGCTGAGAAGGCATTCGATAGGGTGGGGTGGGATTTTCTCTGGGCCATACTTGCAACATTTGGTATTAAGGGACAATTTAAAAGATGAATACAAGCTCTATATAATAAACCCCAAGATAAACTTGTATATTTAGGCTTGTACGTGAATGAGGGTTTTTTATCGATACACTGCACGAATTTCATAAAACCCTGGTTACTCAGGTCAAGTGATCCATTCTCATTTTGATATCTAATTTACGAATAAGGAAGCTGAATGGATCACAGTTCCTTCTTTCTCCCTCCTTCTTGATTTAACACATATTTAGGCTTACAGTCATTAATCTTTCCGATTCTGTGTGGCCCCCGGCAGGGTTGTCCTCTTTCACCTTTGTTATTCACTTTGTATATTGAGCCATTTATTTGTGCTCTGCAATGTAACTCTCAAATCCTGCCATTAGTTTCTGGGGTAAGCTCTCTTAAGGTTATCGCCTATGCGGATGATATCGCAGTTTTTACAACTGAACCCATCAGAGCGATAAAAGCTATTGAGGATGAAGCAGTCAAGTTCGGCTCTGTTTCAGGGTATAAATTAAACGTTAAAAAAACTCAAATACTTCTTAACTTTAAACCGGCTGTATTAATTCACGGGGTCTGCTCCATAGTTACTTATTTGGGGGTCAAGCTCTCTGCGCAGGTCGACAGGATTTTTTCTTTGAATTATGAATCTCTATTGAAAGGGTTAGCCAAATCATTAAAAAAATTGCATAAATTGCCTATAAGTATTATAGGGTGAATTAACATTATTAAAATGAAGATCTTACCTAAATTCTTGTACTTATTCCGTTCTAATCCTTTGCGGGTTCCTAATATATTTTTTAAGAGGTTAGCTTTATCTGGGGCTACAGAAAAGCTCGGCGTGCAATAGACTTGCAAAAGCTTCCATTTAAGCAGGGAGGATTGGATTTTCCTGATTTCAAGATGTATTTTTGGTCAGCTTTTGCGGGGCGCTTTCGCAGCCTCCTCAACCCAGCGCATACTATTTTTTATCATCAATATATGCTGGGAGAGGAGAGCAGCATGTATTTATATAGAATTAACAACCCAAATCACTTCAAAAGAGTCAAGTTTAAGACTATACGAGACAGTATATATACATGGCGCACTATATCTTGTAGATGTAATGTACTATTCCATTATGATAAACTTCCCCTTTGGGGCAACCCGATTTTCCCGGAGGTGCTCCAAGATGCCGTTAGCAAACGTTGGGCTAGCTATGGGATTACGTGCCTCGGAGATCTTTACGATCATAATGGTCTCGCTCCTTTTGGGAGCTTGCAGCTACTGTATAATCTACCGGATTATATGCTTTTAAAATATTTTCAGATCCGGGATTATCTCTCGAGGCATTTAAGTTTAATGAGTGTAACCCGTTCTGAAATCGTGGATTGCCTGCACAGCGGGAAGACTAAATCTTTGATCAGCAACCTGTATAAATGCCTCTGTAGCTATAGGCAAAGTGACTGTGAAAGACTGGCGGAGCATTGGAGTAAGGCTCTGGGGACAGCGGTCATGCCTATTTTTATTGAGCAAGCATTAAATACTGTAGATGACTCAGTTTATTCTACTAACTTATGACTACAGCAATTCCGTACTATATGTTTGCTGTACTATACGCCAGAAAAAATTGCTAAATGGGCTTCTAATGGCTCGGGTAGT
Organism: Calotriton arnoldi; assembly: GCA_963921515.1. Taxonomy (NCBI): domain Eukaryota; kingdom Metazoa; phylum Chordata; class Amphibia; order Caudata; family Salamandridae; genus Calotriton; species Calotriton arnoldi. The sequence goes on from CAWUFW010002860.1 coordinate 1,585,914, forward strand.
GATCGGACGAAATGTCCAAGATGCGATATGTATGCGGCTAGTATAACTCATATGTTTGCAACATGCCTGGCATTAGAGTCATTCTGGCAGAAGGTGGGTCAAGTATTTTCTCAGAGGTTGGGAATAGAGTCGCCTATCACGGTTATGGAAATCATGATGGGTTTTAAGAACATGAATTATAGATCCAATCGTCTATCTGCTATACTGTTGGTCTCCGCTAGGTTGGCAATAGCCCGGGTATGGATTGCTCCAAAACCTCCCTCTATTAGCGATTGGTGGTTGCTGGTCAGGGAAACGTACGAAATGGAACAAGCATTGGCTAAAACAAAGGGTATTTGTTCCTTGCCAAAATTTAATGCAATATGGGGGTCTTTGTTCTAATATTAATATGCTGAATTTTGAAAGCCTCCATGCTGTGACAATGTTATGTTGTTTAATTATGTATCCCTATTTGCCTTAAGCTTTTGAGATATGGTCTTTTGTATTTTTTTCCCTGTTTTCTTTATGTATGTAATACTGTGTTTAGCTTGTTGCCCGCGGGGAGAGGGGTGGAGAAAGAAGCAACAGAAATGCAGAAAGAATCAAGGGAAGTGCAGAAATAGGCAAGAGAGTTGCAGAAGCAGGCAACAGAGGTGCAGAAAGAGGGAAGAGGGGTTCAGAAAGAGGGAAGAGGGGTGCAGAAAGAAACAAGCGAGGTGCAGAAAGAAGCAAGAGATGTGCAGAAAGAAGCAACAGAGGTGCAGAAAGAGTCAGGAAGTGTACAGAAAGAATCAAGAAAGGGGCAGAAAGAAGTAAGGGAAGTGCAAAAGAAGCAAGCGAGGTGCAGAAAGAGGCAAGAGAGGTGCAGAAAGAGGCAAGAGAGGTGTAGAAAGAGGGAAGATGGTGCAGAAAGAGGCATGAGATGTGCAGAAAGAAGCAAGAGAGGTGCAGAAAGAGGCAGGAGAGGTGCAGAAGAAAGAAGCAAGAGAGGTGCAGAAAGAGGCAAGAGAGGTGTAGAAAGAGGGAAGATGGTGCAGAAAGAGGCATGAGGTGTGCAGAAAGAAGCAAGAGAGGTGCAAAAAGAGGCAAGTGAGGTGCAGAAGAAAGAAGCAAGAGAGGTGAAGAAAGATGCAAGAGCGGTGCAGAAAGGAGGGAGGTGCAGAAAGCAGAGGAGATGTGCAGAAAGAGGCAAGACAAGTGCAGAAAGAGGAAGAAAGGTGCAGAAAGAAGCAAGAGAAATGCAGAAAGAGGCAAGAGAGGCAGAGAAAGAAGCAAGAGTGGTTTGCACACCATTAGTACCAATTTAACACCCACATTTACCAATAAGTAATAGGTGACCATTCCAGTTTTACAAAGGGCCTTCGGCCACGCTGTAACACTTGCCGCTGCATTTTTGGTATCGTTTGAGCCGTTTGAGCTAGAAACAAGTTTTTTTTCCAAATGTGCAGATTATGCGGCAGATGATGGATTATGTGGCAAATGCGGAAAATGTATAATTATGTGAAAATCACTGCGGCCGAACAGTCGCATGATTCCAGTGGCCCTGCTCATAATTCTGACTGGGTCCAGAAGTACTCCTCAGTGGTTCCTTCTTTTTTTGTCTCATTGAGTTCATAGTTTAGCTTCTATGAAAATGAGAAAGACTAAACCTGAGGAAACCACTCCACAACACAGAATACCATACCACATAATTACTCTCCATAACACATAATCCCACTCTACATAATTCCTATACACTATATACCACATACTTTCTTTCCACATAATTTCACTGCACAACATACCACATAATTCCATTACACACAATGTACATCTACTCCGATCCCAAAAAGATTAGTAAAAAACTTTTACATTTACAATGCCAATAGCTCTAACTCTCGCAAATGCGAGACCTATTGCATTGCAAATGCTTATTTAACTTGTAGTCGCGTTTGCAGAGTGGTGGAAAAAGGGGGCTGGGCCTCTGACCAGCACTCAGGAATTCCCCTGCGTAGGACTTACATGAGGTATCAGGACAGCTTCTTGGCCCCCAAAGTCCCTCAGGAGTAAAGTGGACTTCATCCCCCAACCAAACGAGGGCATGGCCTCCGAAGACCTCTTAGCAATTCCACTGTGTGGGACTTACTGGAGGTAACAGATGGGGTAGTTGAGGAATCCTTGGTGGCCAACTACCTCTCCTATTACCTCCACTACGTCTCACACAGCAGGATTGCTAACTTCTGATAGCAGGTCACGCCCCCTTTGCCCACAACTCTGCTAACGTGCTTTCTGGCATGCTCTTGGTTGGGGAATGAAGTCCCCTTCACTTCTGGGGGTCCTTAGAGGTCAACAAGCCTACCTGTTGCCTCCAGTAAGCCCCACACAGTGGGATTGCTGAGAGGTGGTCGCAGGCCACGCCCCCTTTCTCCACCACTCTGCAATTGAGCCTCCTGGTGCACCAGCAGTGCGCCAAGAGGTGCATTTTGGGCCCCGGGGACCCCATCCCCTGAGGTCAGACCCATTTTTCATTTTTTTTGTTTAAAATAGAAAGGGAGGTGGGCACGCAGCCCCCCTCCCGAGGCCGATTCTGGCCCCGGGGACCCCATCTCCCAGGGCTAGGGCTTTGCTTATTTAATTTTTTAAAGGGGAGGGGGCCATGTGGCCCCCCCTCCCCAGGCTGATTTCGTCCCCGGGGAGCCTATACCCCGGGGCCTGGCCAATTAATATTTTTTTAATGTTTTTTGTTTTAAGGGAGGTGGGCTGAGCGCCCCCCCAGGCCATTCTTGGCCCATGGACCCCATCCCCTGAGGCATGGCAATCTTTAAAGGGACTGTGAGGGGAGCCTAAAGGCCCCCAAGGTCCCAGCCGGCTCCCACCTCCTGCGGGGGTCGGCATTGCTTTTTACCCCCAGGGAGCTGCTAACATGCAGCTCCCTGGGAGTAAAAAGCAAAGTGTACTCACCCTGAACAAGTGAGAGCAAAGTGCTCTCGCTTGTTCAAAGTGAGTACACTGTTTGCTGTGGGATGGCGGGAGCACTGCTCCCGCCTTCCCATAGCAAACTGCAATGTTCCAGGGGTGGGCATTCCGGGACATTGCTGGAGCCGGCCTGGGGTGGTGGTGATCCCCAGGGCCTTGGAGGGCTCCTGGAGGGGGGCCGCATGGCCCCCTCCCATCATGTTTAAAGCCCCTGGGAGGTGGTTGTCCCTGGGGCTGGGGGTCGGCAATAGACCCCCACTCTTAATAATTTATGTATGCCCCGGGGAGGTGGTGGTCCCTGGGGCCGTATGGGGTGACTCGAGCCCCCCACCCTACATTTTTGTAAAGCAGAGCCCCAGGAAGGTGGCGGTCCCCGGGGCTGCAGGGGGGGCCACGTGGCCCTACTGCACATAATAACTATAGCCCCGGGGAGGTGGCAGTCCTCGGGACTGCGTGGTGGGGACAGGAGCCCCCCACGCACTTTAATAATAATAATGCCCTGGGGAGGTGGCGGTCCCCGGGGCTGCAAGGGGCTGCGTTCTCCCCGCATGTAATCAGTATGGCCCTGGGAAGGTGGCGGTCCCTGGGCCTGCAGTGGCCCCGTGGGCCCGTGACAATATTTTGCCATTGCCCCCGGGACCTGGCCCACCAAGGGGCCTAATTAAATGAAGCGCGGGAGACAGTGAAAAAAAAATTTCAGCAGGAGTTGCGGTGGATCTGCGAATCCGGCCAAAAATGTTTAAAAAAATGAAGCACGGGCACCCGCGCTTCATTTCCTTTATGCCCCCGGGTGGGCCAGGTCCCGGAGGCAATGAGAAATAAAGATGCGGGGGCCCACAAGAGCCCCCGCAGCCCCGGGGACCGCCACATCCCCGGGGCTTATACATTGAAGTGCAGGGGCCATGCGGCCCACCCGCAGCCCTGGGGACTGCCACCTCCATGGGGCTATGTAGATAATCATGCGTGGGGTGCTCCCACCCCTATGCAGCCCCGGGGACCACCACCTCCCAGGGGCTACTTTTGAAATGGGAGAGGGGCCGCGTGGCCCCATCCTGGAGTCGTAAATGGCCTGGGTACTGCCACCCATAGTGTTGGCTCCAGCAATGTCCCAGAGTGCCCACCCCCAGGGCATTGCAGTTTGCTATGGGATGGCAGGAGCACATCCTATAGCAAACAGTATGCTCCGCTTTGACCAAGCGAGAGCACTTTGCTCTTGCTTGGTCAAAGCGGAGCACATTTTACTTTTTACCCCCAGGGAGCTGCATGTCTGCAGCTCCCTGTGGGTAAAAAGCCATGCCGGCTCCTGCAGGAGGCAGGAGCTGGCCGGGACCTGGGGGTCTGTCAGGCTCCCACTGTAGTTCCCAACCAGCTGGTCATGCCCTGGTGATGGGGGCCTTGGGGCCGAAAATGGCACGGGGCTACACGGCCCCCCTCCTGGTCCCATTTTCGGCCCCCGGGGACCCCATCCCCGGGGCATGGCCAGCTGGTTGGGAGCCTGAAGTGACTATTGCTATGGTATGTTTTCAGATGGTAAAGCATGGATGTAGTCCCGCAAGAATATTTTTTATTTTTACCTCTTGACAATGTCTTGTGACATATTGTGCATTGTGCAAATCTGCTCACTTCTCTTAAAGAATGTTCAAGATAGATAAATGGGTGTGTTCTTCTTATTGTTTTAGTTGAAAAGTGTATTATCCAATGTTATTCCTTTATTTCCCGGTGACATGATCTTCTTCACAACGATCAGCATCTTTTTGTTGAAATAGGGAAACAAAGTTAAAAACCAGCAAAATTTTCAAAATGAGTATAGGTAACAATGGGTAGTTTGATGGGTGTTTGGTGTTGGAGTTTAGATGTTGAAAATTATTTTTTTAAACTGTTGTTTTTTATAAATGTGTTGTTAAAAAAAGTTAAACAAATATGTTACTAAACAGCTAGACTAAAACTTAGTGTAAAATATGTCTATATATCTGTTTTACACTTTGTCATTTGTATTTGTGACTACTGATGTCATTGCGACCTCAGGTGTTGCTGTGAAGAAGGAAAATGCATTTTTGATGCAGCTATTTCAACAAATGAATACAAAGGGTAAAGTTAAATTAGTATCTTACTAAATAGCTACACTGAATATTTATGTAAAATATGTCTATATATGTGTTTTACACTTTGACAAAAACACCCGGTATTCTCTGTGTGTCCGTGGCAATTGCACTCATAGAATCACACAGGCACTACCTATGCAATGACACAATCACCCAGGCACTACTCATGCACTTACGTGATTACTCAGACATTACAAACTCACAGACCCATATAGCCACTCGCACATCCAGTCACCAACCTATACAGCGGCTCACACACCCACTCTCAAAGTTTACAGTTTACAGTTAGGAAATAAAATTAAAAATACCTTTGAAATTCACTGTATGGGTTGGTGAGTAGGTAGATGAGTGGGTGTATGGGTGATTTATTGGTTGTCAGAGCACCTGTATGGCTGAATGAGTGCCTGTGTGGGTGGGTGAGAGGGTGTGTGACAGCCTGCATGGATCAGTGAGTGGGTGAGTCAGTGGGTGTATTGGTTAGTCAGTGTGTAAGAGAAGGGCTGTATAAGTGACTGAGTGTGTGTATGGCTGTGTCAGTGAGTGAATGGATGTATCAGTGGTATAAGGGGGAGTAAGTGGATATGTGAAAGACAAAAAAATAGCAAGGAGGGGGAACCTGCCCCCCATGCTGCCCTGGGGACTGCCACCTCACTGGGGCTAGTTTTAAAAGATGAAGTGTTTGGGGCTCAAGCCCCCCACACTGCCCTGGGGACAACCACCTCACTGGGGCATACATCAATTTAGTGTGGTGGTCCGGTGCGGACCCCTGGCCCCGGGGACCACCACCTCCCTGGGGCTTTAAACCTGTTGGGAGGGGGGCCCTGGAGACCGCCACCCCCCAGGGCTGGCTCCAACAATGTCCCAGGGTGCCCACCCCTGGGACATTGCAGTTTGCTATGGCATGGCTGGAGCACTGCTCCCACCCTGCCATAGCAAACATCTGCTTCACTTCATGGAAGGGAGAGCAGGAAGATTGCTCTCTCTTCCATGAAGTGAAGCAGAATTGCTTTTGGGCAAAGGGAGCTGCATGTCAGCAGCTTCCCTTTGTGCAAAAGCATAGCCAGCTCCGGCAGGAGGTGGGGAGCCGGAAGGGAACGCAGGGCATTGGGCTCCCCCGTGGTCCCCAACCAGTGGCCAAGCTCCGGGGGATGGGGTCCCCAGGGCCCAAAATGGCACAGGTAGGGGGGCCACGTAGGCCCCGCTATTCATTTTTTTTTTAAAAAAAGGATTGGCCAAGCCCTGGGGGATGGGGTACCCTGGGCCAAAAATGTCCCTCTCCCTTTTTTTATTTTTTTTAAAAAATGGCCGGGCCTGGGGGATGGGTTCCCGGGGCTGATATCGGGCAATGGAACTGGGGATATTAATTTTTATTTTTTTTCTCTCGTGATAGAATTCGCAACCATATCACGGCTCCCCAGTGTAACGACGAGGTGGATTTGCGGATCCATCTTAAATAAATAATTTAATAGTATATGATTCAGAAGGTAGTGTTGCATTTGTGAACTTTTTTTATAGAGCTAGTAAGATTGAAGTTAATAATCACATTAAATTTGATATAGTTAGAAATAATATAAAAAAATGAAATTAAAAGTTAAATTTGAACAGTGTATTGTGTTATAGTACATTAAATTCATGCTTTTGTTTTGAAAATTTGCGACGGGTTCGCGAAACCTGGAAAATATTTAAAAAGAGTATGTATGTTAACAAATAAATAAGATTCGCTGTTGGGTTATAGGATGGCTTTAAAAAGAGCTGTTGTTTTCATTATGATTTTGTTGGAGCTACATGTAAGTGCAGATGCACAGCTTAAGGTTGTTGAGAATGATGCTGTTTCCTTCATCTGTGAAATGCACTCCATCACTACTGTAGATCTCATGCATATCAAAATGTAGATTGTTGTTATAGATGGAGCCCATCCTATGGTCTCTGAGATTAGCAGAAACAGCTTTATTGTCATCCTTCGCTGCTTTCTCAATCTTTGGACAGAATTGATTTGACCACTTCCATTTCTGTCTTTCAGATATATTAGAGTATACAAAGACAGTTTGAGGCAGAAGCAACATCAATTGTGCAAAGGTATCCTTCATTAGGATTTCCAGCCCTACCCCAGTCAATGTGTCTATTTCATTGCCACCACAGTGCACTATCATGAGATCAGGCTGGTCGGAGATGCAAAAAGGTTTTAACCAAAGGCATCAATTGGTGCCACTTTAATCCTCTCTGTGCAAACCATTTAATATCCACATTTTGCAAACCTAGGTCTTTGCCAATATATCTGTGTTCAGCATACATTTTGCACCAGAAAACATAGCTGTGCCCTACAATCCATACTGTAAGCATTTTGAAGGGATGTCTGTGAGGAATCAAAAGATGTCTGTAGCTGAGGTAGTCAGTTCGTAGAGTGAGAGGTATCTAAAATAGTGAAGATCATGCTGTTTTTGAGAAAACCGATAACTGATTGGCTGATCATCAACATTGTCCACTTAAAATAGGATGCATGTTACTTTCCTGAAGAAGCATGTTTCTTATTGGTTATTAAAAATGTTTGAAAGGTACAGTAGATAGGATAAGGTAATATTTTACAAAAGTCAACAACACCTGCTATTTGTTTTTGTAAGCTATTGTGCTGAACTTGAAAATATGATGAGCTTGTGACCTGCCAGTACAGTTGAATTTTGAAGAAACTGTTACTGTGGAAACTGAGATGAAGCAGAATGGGGGAAGGGATGAAACTTATCTGTGGTTTTAAAATATGAAATGCTAATTTATATTTAAGTGATATGCTGTTAAAGTAAGTTTTCCCAAATCAGTAGTGTGTTTAGAAGTAGTGTGCTGTTAAAAAATAATACTAGCATTATTGCAAATAGGTTTTTGAAGTTCCGTAAGGGTTCGCTGCTCCATCACGACACTACACTCACTGCGGTACCGCGGTGGAGTCACGACTCCAGTAAATTACAGAACTAGTTTGGGCAGTTTTAGAAGACACTAAGAAAGGGTTAAAATGTCTAACCAATAGAAATGTGTTTCAGAATTTGAAATAATGAAGAAAGCATTATGATTTGTTACTTACATTTATTTGTGTGCAGAAAGAGAGGGACAGTTTGCCATTACTGGTTTTACCTTGTTGAGAGTGATGCATTACATTTATTGTGTGAGAAAGAAAATCTTTTATGAGTTTCTGATATTTCATATTCTGCAATACTATTTGAGAGGTGAGTTACAAATTTGTAAGGTGTGTTATGTATGTACTGATATTTTTAACTTTTAACTTTGAAAAGCATTATTTTTAAAGTTTGGAAATTATTAGAGAAGTGTGGTGTTTGAAATATGCTACGAAATGTACAAATGTTTATTGTAGTTTGCTTTATTGTACTCAAATGAAGATTGAAATAGGTTGTGCATAGTAATATGTGTGCTTTGGTAGATGGATTAGTGATTATGGTACTTCGTATGAGTCTCTGGAAAGGTATAGTTGAAGTATGCTGTATAAATATAGGTGTTTGCTTGAAATGAGAAGTGCAGTCTGTCAAGTTAAAAGGACAGCATGGTCTTGTGACTGAGGTATGTCTCTACTTGTACATGTATTGTCACATGTTATGTATGTGAAGATGCTAGACATGTGAAACATAGGTATACAACTATTTGTCTGTTACTTATATGTATGGTGCCACTAGCAAAAGCCACAGACACATGCATGCATGTTTTCAAGAATATGGTGAGACTTACAACAGTAACATGGGAAGGATTGCTGTTTTAAATTTGGTAGCTGTAACATTCTGAGTAGTTGCTTAATAGTGAAGCTGCAAGAGAAAAGTGAGGTTTAAGACATGTTGCCAGAGGGATTACTGATTAGGCTACTTTGTATGAGTCTGTGGAAAGGTACAAATGAAGTATGCCGTATACATTTAGGTGTCTGCTTGAAATGGGAAGTGCAGTCTGTCAAGTTTAAAGGACTGCATGGTCTTGTGACTGAGGTATGTCTCTACTTGTACATGTATTTTCACACGTGTTATGAATCTGAAGATGCTAGACCTATAAAACACAGGTATACATCTATTTGTATGTTTCTTTTATGTATGATGCCACTAGCAAAAGGCACAGACACATGCATGTATGCTTTCAGGAATATGGTGAGACTTACAACAGTGACATGCGAGGGGTTTGTGCTTTATATTTGGCTAGGACCAACACTCTGAGTAGTTGCTGAATAGTGAAGCTTCAAGAGAAAAGTGAGGTCTAAGACATGTTGGCAGAGGGATTAGTGATTAGGCTACTTCGTATGAGTCTGTGGAAAGGTACACTTGAAGTACGCCGTATACATTTATGTGTCTGCTTGAAATGGGAAGTGCAGTCTGTCGAGTTGAAAGGACTGCATGGTCTTGTGACTGAGGTATGTTTCTACTTGTACATGTATTTTCACATGTGTTATGCATCTGAAGGTGTTAGATGTCTGAAACACAGGTATACAACCATTTGTATGTTTGTTTTATGTGTGAAGGCACTAGCAAAAGGCACAGACACATGCATGCATGCCTTCAGAAATATGGTGAGATTTACAACAGTAACATGGGAAGGATTGCAGTTTTATATTTGGCTAGTCCCAACATTCTGAGCAGTCGGTGAATAGTGAAGCTGGAAGAGAAAAGTGTGGTTTAAGACATGTTGGTCGATGGATTAGTGATTAGGCTATTTTGTATGAGTCTGTGGAAAGGTATAATTGGAGTATGCCGTATAACTTTAGGTGTTTGCTTGGAATGGGAAGTGCAGTCTCTCAAGTTTAAAGGCCTGCATGGTCTTGTGACTGAGGTATGTCTCTTCTTGCAGATGTATTCATATACGTGTTATGCATCTGAAGATGCTACACGTGTGTAACACAGGTATACAACTATTTTTATGTTTTTATTATGTATGATGCCACCAGTAAAAGGTAGAGACGCATGCATGCATGTTTTCAGGAACATGGTGAGACTTACAACAGTGACATTGCAAAGATTGCTGTTTTGAATTTCTGGAGTTCTCTTGCTTCTTGCTGCACTTCTCTTGACTGTTTCTGCTCACTATTGCTTCTTTCTGTACTTCTCTTGCCTCTTTCTGCACTCATCTTGTCTGTTTCTGCACCTCTGTTGCTTCTTTCTGCACTTCTCTTGTTTCTTTCTGCACCTCTTTTGCTTCTTTCTGCACCCCTCTTCCCCCTTTATGCAGCTCTCTTGCCTCTTTCTATACCTCTCTTGTGTGCTTCTGCACCTCTCTTGCCTCTTTCTGCACCTCACTTTCCTTTCTGCGCATCTCTTGATTCTTTATGAGCTCCTCAAGCCTCTTTGTGCACGTCTGTTGTTTCTTTCTGCACTTCTCTTGCTAATTTCTGCACTTCTCTTGCTTCTTTTTGCACCCCTCTTGCCTCTTTCTGCATCCCTCTTCCCTCTTTCTGCATCCCTCTTCCCTTTTTCTACACGTCTCTTGCCTCTTTCTGCACCTCTCTTGTCTCTTTCTGCACCCCTCTTCACTGTTTCTGTACCTCACTTGCCTCTTTCTGTGCTTGTCTTACTTCTTTATGCAGTTCTCTTGGCTCTTTCTGCACTTCTCCTGGTTCTTTCTGCAGCTCTCTTGCTTCTTTTTGCAAACCTCTTGCCTCTTACTGCACCCTTTTTCCATTTTTCTGCACCTCACTTGACTCTTTCTGCATCCTTCTTATCTCTTTGTGCACGTCTCTTGAGTCCTTCTGCATCTTCTCTTACCTCTTTCAACATCTCTCGCCAATTTCTACACCTCTCTTGCTTCTTTCTGCATGTGTCTTGTTCGTTTTTGCACTTCTCTTACCTTTTTCTGTACCTCTTTGCCTCTGTCTCCAGCTCTTTTGCCTTTTTCTGCACCTGTCATGCCTCTTTGTGCATTCCTTTTGCCTCTTTCTGCACTTCTTTTGTCACTTTTTACACCTCTTTTGCCTTTTTCTGCACTTCTGTTGTCTCTTTTTGTATTTGTGTTGCATGTTTCTGTACTTTTCTTCCTTCTCTCTGTACTTATCTTGCTTCTTTCTCGTCCTCTTTTGACTCACTTGAGTTGCTTGTTTCTGGAGCTCACTTGCTTCTTTCTGCACTTCTCTTGCTTCTTTCAACACGTCCATTACTTCTTTCTGTACCTCTTTTGCCCTTTTTGTACCTCTCTTGCTACTTTCTGTAGGTCTCTTGTTCCTTTTTTCACCTCTGTTGCTTCTTTGTGCACTCCTCTTGCCTCTTTTTGTACCCTTCTTCCCTGTTTCTGTACATCTGTTACCTGTTTCTGCACCGATCATGCTTCTTTCTGAACCCCTCTTCCCTCTTTCTGCTCCTCGCTCACCTGTTTTTGCACCTCTCTTGCCAATTTTGTGCACATCTCTTGCTTTTTTTCCACGTCTTTTGTCACTTTCTGAGCCTCTCTTCCCTTTTTCTGTACCTCATTTCTTCTTTCCGCACCTCTGTTGCCTTTTTGTGTACCTCTGTTGCTCCTTTCTGTACTCCTCTTGTCTCTTTCTTTTCCCTTATTCCCACTTTTTGCACTTCTGTTGCATCTTTGTGCACCGCTCTTGCCTCTTTCTGGATCTCTCTTGCCTCTTTCTGCACATTACTTCCTCTTTCAGCAGTTGTCTTGTCTCTTTCTGCACTTCTGTTGCTTGTTTTTGAACATCAGTTGTTTCTTTACACACTTTTCTTGCTTTATTCAGCTCCTCTCAAGCTTCTTTCTGCACCTCGCTTGCCTTTTTCTGCACCCGGCTTCCCTGTTTTGCACTTCTCTTGCCTCTTTCCGCATCTCTATTGCATCTTTGTGCACTTCTCTTGCATGTTTGTGCACCTTTGTTGTTTCTTTGTGCACCCCTATTGTCTCTTTTTGCACCTCTGTTGCCTCTTTCTGCATTTCTCACATTTTTAGTATCTGTGTTGTTCTTTGTGTATTTCTTTTAGCTGTTTCTAAACTCTCTTTCTCTTTATTTTTCTTTCTATCCCTTTCTTTCTCTTTCAGCACCTTTTTTCCTCTTTCTGCAGTTCTCTTGCTTGTTTCTACACTTTTGTTTTTTATTTGTAATGAAGAGACTAGCAAGTAATTGTAAGTAATTTCTTACTAGTTATCATGAATATTGATATGTAATTAATTTAATTGATGTAACAAACTATTGAAACTGTTCTTTGTTTTTTAGAAAATTATTTTGTTTGGATCACAAATTGAAGATGGCAACAAAACATGAAAAGAGAAGACAACAAATTAAACAGAACTACTTAAAGAAAAGTAAAAAGAGTGTATTAGAAAAAGACCAAAATGTTACTAAGGATAAAGTCTGTTCTGGTAAGAGCACTAAAAAGCTTATTAAAACAGTTGTGGAGAGATTAAAGAAAGACAATAATAATAAAAAGGAAAAAGAAAAGTTTTACAACAAAGCACAGGAAAAGAAGAATTGTAATGGTAAAAAAACATTCATTTTTGGAAAAACAACACGTTATAAGAAGACAAAAACAATTTAAAGCGATACGTATACGAATGTTTCAAAGTAGAGTAATTCAAAATTTATTAAAAGATTGTAAAAAGTATAAAAGAAGACCAGCAGCGTATAAGAAGAAACAACACATTGAAAGTGTAGTAGATACTGCTTTCGAATTGAAATGAAAATTATTTATATTATTAGTGAAGAGAATGAGAACATTGGATAAAACAATGGTGTTTATGAAAGAGAAAATCAAAAGAAAAAGACTTGTTAATAGAAGTAACTTTTGTAAAACTTTTACTGGTGAATGGAAGCACACTCCTAGTGCTGAGCCTTTCTTTAATGAAGAAAGCTATTTTCAACAGAACACATTAGTACAATCAGTTGATACTAGTGGTTGATGCTATGAGATGAAAGATGTAATAGCTGAAGAAGTTCAAGGGAAGCGTACACAAGCTCCTGTATATAAGTGGGATTATAGCAGTATTTGCAGTATTCGACAGGCATCTATTTACATATTGTGATTTTTTTTTACAAGAATATCTAAAAAATGTCTTAAACAGAAGATTAAGATGTTACAAGGACTAGATCCATGTAAAATAAGAAAATATACTAACTTGCAGAGTCATTCTCTGGCTTGTCTTTCAAGAAAATTGTGTCAAAGTACTTTTCATCATTTAAGAATGTTAGCAGTACACCACTCAGAAATGTGGAAATTAGTAAGGAGACTCTACTATGTAAAAACTCCTGCATTATGTTTAAGTGAAATGAACACAGCCCTTTTGCACGGTTCAGTATCAGATGAACAAAAAGTTTGTGATGATATTCAGTTTAGTTTTTTTGGTTCACAAGAAGAGTGTAGAGTAAGTGAGAGCTTGATAAGTGCAGGTGTTGAAGAACACGGGAAAGAGATTAGTATTGATGAGTTGGCAGAAGAAATTACAAAGTTTAAGACAGTTTCATCTGAAAAACCAAACTATGTTTGTATTTGTTGTCAATGTACAAACTATAGAAGTCAAACTAGGAATGTTGATTTATATTTAAAAAGTGAAAAGGAAAACAATGATAAGTGGCAGCAATTTAGTGCTTATTTGTTGGTAGAAGGTCAGTTTGAGTTGGGTACTGATCAAGTTATTTGTAAATATTGTTACAACAAATTAGAAGAGAACAAAAAGCCAGCAGGAGCAGTACATAAAAACTTAGAGTTGGTATCTATTCCTCAGGAACTGGCAGATTTGAATGCATATGAGTCCATTCTTATTCAATCTGTATACCCATTTCAAGCCATAGTTCGTATAGAGCCTAAAACAGGTAAGCTGCCACCAACAGATTTACAAAGAGGTCTGAAAGGAAGAGTTGTGTACTTACCTTTAGATTTTAAGAAAAATATTGAAACTGTTGGTTTAGACAGGGAGGAAAATGAGCCAGTAGTTATTCTAGTAACTGGTGTACCAACAAAGAGTCGAAAAATATGGCAAGAGTTTGTAGATGTTAATGAACTTCAAAAGGCTACATTATATCTGGTACAGAATAATATTTATTATAAGAATGTAAATGTTGATGAACAGGTAAAATGCTTAGAAGATGAAACAGAAATTTCAAGTGGCCAAATAGAAAAAGTGGACAAGTCCAGGAGTGAAGAGATTTATGAACATTCTACTATACATCCTCTACAGTCAAAAGAAGTGATAGGAAACAGTATTGAATTATTTCAAATGAAGGAAGCAAAGGGAACTCCCATGAGTGTATGGAAAAAAAGTTTAGAAGCTTGTTGTTTTCCACAGCTGTTTCCCACTGGAGAAGGTGGACGATTTGATGAGCTAGCTGTACGGATTCCAGCTTCAGAATACCGCTTGACAAGATTGTACTCTGAAGATCCAAGATTTCAACAGTGCATTCCATATATATTTCATCTTCTGTTTGAAAGTGATTTGTCTGCACTTACAGATGCAGTGAACCATATAGAATTCATGGACAAAGTTCAACAAAGAGATGAAAATTTAGAACCTCAGTTCATTTATTTGATGGCGTGTAAACATGGTGCCATTGAATATTGGTTTTGTCATCACGGTGAACTTAAATGTATGTTGATAAACTTAGGTACACCTACATGGTTTGCAACACTTAGCTGTGTTGAATAGGCGTGGGAAGATTTACTTAAATTTCTACGAGAAGCAAATTCAAATGTTAAAAATATTGAATTGAAGACACCGTAGATCCTGTAAATATCTGCAGGTATTTTAACCATAGGTTTCAAAGTATGATGTCATTTATCTGCAATAAAAATATTCCTCCTCTTGGAGAAGTTGCTGATTTCTATTGGCGAAAAGAGTACAAAGCCAGAGGTGCTCCTCAAATACACATGCTATTATGAATAAAGAATGCTCCCAAATTTGGAACTGATACTGATGAAACTGTTTTGTCTTTTATTAAACAGTATGTTACGTGTGCCATTCCAAAAGATGGAGGAGAAAATAGCTTGAGGCAACAAGTTTTCCGGTTTCAAAGTCATCGATGTGGGAAATACTGTCGACGAAATACAAGTGTAAAGGGAAATTTTATATAAAATGCCGTTTTGGATTCCCACGTCCAATAATTTCTAAAGGAAGAGTAAATAGTTTTTTGTCAGCAGTAAGGCATACAATAACTCGGAAATATCTGAAGAATACATACAATTTAAAAAGAACAGAAGATTCAAAGTACATTAATTACTTCAATCCAGTATTTTGAAAATGTGGAAAGCAAACATGGATATTCAACATGTTGCAGATAATTCAATTGCTGTTGCTCGCTATATTACATCATATACAACCAAATCAGAAAAGACAGAGATGAGAGAAATGTGGGAAGAAATTCCACAAGAGAAGAGTCTTAGCAAGAAATTGTACAGCTGTAGCTTGAAAATGCTTTGCCATCCAGACATTGGATCCTATGAATGCTCTGCCAGTCTATATTCAAAGTCAAGAGGAATCATTTGGGTAAGTTTAGGTCTTGCCTCCACACGAAATAGAATATTGAAATCTTTACAAGAAATTGAATACTTAGCACAGAATGAACCAGAAAGTACAGATATTGTTAAAACTAATATGTTGGATACATACTATCCCAAAAGGAGTCCAGATTTCGAAAACCTATGTCTGTATGAAATACTTCAACATTACAGCTTTAAAAGAAAAGTAACAGAAAATATAAAAGAGGAAAAATATGCAGTAATTGGATGTGACAGATGTTTAGTAAATCATGCCAAAGGAAATCTTATTAACCACAGAAAACTCAGTTGCGCAAGTCCAGTTAAGAGGGAATTTTTCTATTTAGCACTTCTGCAACTGTTCAAGCCTTGGAGTAGTGAAATGGAATTACTTGGAGATTTCGACTGCTATGAAGATTCTTTTAATGCAAGTAAAGATAGCAGTCAGTGCACAATTTTCCCTACGTATCTACAAATGTTAAATAATGAGATTGAACAAGAAAGTTCTATTGCAGCTGAAATAGCTATAGAAAGTTCTCAAGACAGTCAAAGTTTAGGTCCACTGAGTCAAGATCCACTGGGGCAACCAATTATCGAAAATGAAGCAGCAATAACCATGAATGAGGTAGAAACTGCAATGCAACAAGCACAACAGGATATTATTCAGTTGAAAAAGTTAGAAGAACAACTAAACATTGAACAAAAAGAAATGTATCTACAAGTCAAACAACATATTAAAACATAGTTTGCTGCACGAGACAAAGAAATGCCAATGTTCATCATTTAAACCTATCATAATGTACATCAGTGGCCAAGCTGGAACAGGAAAAAGTTTCTTAATTAAAGTTTTGACCAGTTATCTACACAAAACTACAGAATCACATTTATCTTGTGTTGTAACAGCTCCAACTGGATTAGCAGCACACAACATTAAAGGAATTACTTTACATCGATTACTTATGCTACCAGTTGAACATGATAATAAATTGGAATATCAGAAGCTATCTGGATAAGCTTGTTATTAAGTCTTAAGAGTACTGAAGAAAATGAAACTTTTAATCACTGATGAGGTGAGTATGGTCTCAAACTTAATGCTTGCCTTTGTACACTTGAGAATGCAACAGATTTTAAAAACAGATTACGATGTTCTATTTGGAGGAAAACATTTAATTGTATTCAAAGACCTACTACAACTTACTCCTGTAAAAGGACAACCTGTTTGTAAAACACTTGTCCATGAAGAGACTAGGAAATCTTTGAGAAGTATTGGAAATGTGAACATTTGGTTGCATTTTGAATATAAAGAACTTGTTAAGAATATGCGACAAGCAAGTGATGAAGATTATGGAAATATTCTTCAAGACATAAGAATTGGTGTCTTGACGGAACATTGTAAATAAGCTTTAGAAAGTCGGCTACAATGGAACTTGTTTACAACTGGAAACACAGCAGCTGAAGTAATGTACAATATGCTTGGATAAAAGAAGTCTATAGTTTGCCTAATGCCTACACTGCAAGAGTGTTCTTCATTTAATCAACAACTTTTAAAGCTGGAAAAACAACAAATAGTGGAAATTGAAGCTATTGATAAAATTGAACACCAGGGAGTGACTATTCTTACAGAGAAACTACAGGCTAAATTGCATTCTTTGGAAAAGTCTGTATCTAAAACTGCAGGCTTAGAAAAGACTTTACATGTATGTATAAACTGTCGGCTAATTTTGCGAAGTAATTTGAATGTAGAAGAAGGTTAAGTAAATGGAGCAATGGGAAAAGTTGTTGATTTTGTAAAATTTCAGAATAGAGATGGAAAAGAACTTTTGATTATAAAATTTTATCAAATTAAAGAGGTAAGACAGATTGGGCATTGTGTTGTATGTTTTTTGCTTGTAAAAGATTTGTATGTTCGCAGACAACAGTTTCCTCTGTCTTTAGAATATGCAGTAACTATTCATAAATCTCAAGGTTTAAGTATAAACAGTGCTTTTCTAAATATTGGAAGTACAGTGTTCAAAGAGGGAATGGCATACGTTGGATTGTCTCGAGTAAGAACATTGTCTGGTTTGTATTTGATAGATTTTGATGAGAAAAAGATTAGTGCTGATGCAAATTGTGTAAGAGAGAACAATCATTTAAGAAGACTTTATACTCCTGCTTTAGGTGACCATCCCATATATGAGAAACGTGTAGTATGTACAAAACAGAAATATGTCAAACATTCAAGTGAGGTTCAAAAACAGAAAACAATTGAAGAGAACTTGAAGGCGTAAAGAAAAAGAAGATGGAAACTGTTGATGACATTGTAGGATACCAGTTGGAAAATAGTTCAGGTATCAACTGTTATGCTAATGTGATTCTGAATGTTGTGTTTTATCTACCAGATCTTCATCATGAAATCCTGGTTAATCGTGAAAAAAGATTCTGTTCTTTACTACATCATGTATTTCAACAGTTGGTAAGTGACAGGAGTAAAATTCATACTGCTTCTGGCGTTCGGCATCTTTTGGATATATGTACTGGTTCATTGACATTTACTCTCAATATACACCAAGATTAAGCCTGGGCGGTGAACTACGCTACGCTCGCGGAGCTTGCGAAGTTGCGGTAACTTCGCGATTCGCGTAGAACGCGAAGTTACCGTGCACCACGCAATTTGCGGCGTAGCGTAGCTGTTTTTCTTCTTCGCGCGCTCAATATACGTTCTCGCGTGCGCGGTAACGACCTACCGTGATTCTGCGTTCGCCGACGCGACTTCCTATCCGTTCGCGGGCGCCACGAGATTTGGAATCCGGCCGCACGATCCCGCGAGAGTGTGCGAACGCGAACACGTCATTCGGACGCGCGATCTGACTTCCGGCGGCAGTGTTGGTAAGATCGCGATCCCGAACACGAAGAAACTACAATCTGGCGAAGAATATATCTCGAGCATCATAAAACCTTCTCGAAAATGATGAATTAGTTCATTTTGCACAAAAAACTCCTCAGGTTGTCATTTAGAGATGTAGTTTGGTGAGCAAGGAGTCCTTTTTCTTTTTTTCCAAGAGGAAGGAAGTGCCCCTGATTCTCAAACTTCCTGTTCCTGTCCAGCAGGCTCCTCCCAGTGTTTTGTCCATGTGCTGTTCACTTTCATTTGGATTTGGAGCTGGAAGGATCACTTTTTGTGTCTGTCTGCTGCATCATATCATTGGATTGGATTTGAGGACTCTTGGATTTGAGATTTTACAAGTAAGTTGGAGAATTGGTGTACTTGTTTGTTTGATTGGGGCTTGTTTGTACCTACATTTTTTGGGGGATTTCCATATTTTTTAAAATGTATTGTTGTGGCCTGTAGTTTCGGCAGGGGCCTAGTTGTTTTTCTTTGATTGGAATTTCAGCCAGTAGGCCCAGACTAGAGCCAGAGGTACCCATGGGTGCATGTTTCTGTGGTGTCTGTTGAATTTAAAGTTTAAACATCATGTAGGCCGGGCACCCATGGATGGCATTGTTTTGAATTGGTAAAAGTGGTTTTTGGGGCGTATTTTATTTTTTTGGGTGTTTGTTAAATAAATAGGCCTTTTCAGCCAGTAGGTAACCCTGGGCGTTCAGCTCGCGGACTTTGGGCAAGTCCGCACTGCGCGACAACGCGGACTTACACTTTTTATCTTCTTCGCGCGCTCAATGTACGTTTTGCGCGCGCGATAACGACAATTTGTGACGATCGCGATGCCGAACACGCAGAATTTACAATCTGGCGAACAATATCTCTCGAGCATCATTAAACCTTCTCGAAAATGTTGATTTAGTTCATTTTGCACAAAAAACTCCTCAGGTTGTCATTTAGATGTAGTTTGGTGATCAAGGAGTCATTTTTTTTTGTTTTACAATTTTTTCCAAGAGGTAGCAAGTTTCTCAGAGTCTCCAACTGCCTGGTCCTGTCCTTTGTCTTCACTTTTTGTTATTTTGGGTGGCCTGGCCATGTGGGTGGCGGCCATTTTGTAAAGCCAGGCATTGTGCTTTTGCCATAGGCCTGCATTGTCTGTCTTGTGTTCCTTTTCTTGTTGTTCTGGGTGGCCTGGCCATGTGTTGGCGGCCATTTTGTGTGAACAGCCACTGTGCTTTTGCCATAGGCCTCCAAGCTTGCGGCCTAGTGTGCCAGTAGGCCCGGAGGTAGTCATCCTCATGGGTGCATAAAAACTGTTTCTGTGTTGTCTGTTGAATTGTAACATAATTTAGGCCATGGATGGCATTGGATTGATTTTCAAAATGTGGCTTTTGGGGCGTATTTTATTTTTTTGGGTGTTTGTTAAATAAATAGGCCTTTTCAGCCAGTAAGTAACCCTGGGCGTTCAGCTCGCGGACTTTGGGCAAGTCCGCACTGCGCGACAACGCGGACTTACACTTTTTATCTTCTTCGCGCGCTCAATGTACGTTTTCGCGCGCGATAACGACATTTTGTGACGATCGCGATGCCGAACACGCAGAATTTACAATCTGGCGAACAATATCTCTCGAGCATCATTAAACCTTCTCGAAAATGTTGATTTAGTTCATTTTGCACAAAAAACTCCTCAGGTTGTCATTTAGATGTAGTTTGGTGAGCAAGGAGTCATTTTTTTTTTGTTTTACAATTTTTTCCAAGAGGTAGCAAGTTGCCCAGAGTCTCCAACTGCCTGGTCCTGTCCTTTGTCTTCACTTTTTTGTTATTTTTGGTGGCCTGGCCATGTGGGCGGCGGCCATTTTGTTAAACCAGCCACTGTGCTTTTGCCATAGGCCTCCAAGCTTGCGGCCCAGTATGCCAGTAGGCCCAGAGGTAGTCACCATGGGTGCATAAAACTGTTTCTGTGTAGTCTGTGGAATTTTGGCATCATTTAGGCCATGGATGGCATTGAATAGATTCAATTGAATTGCGAAATGTGGGTTTTTTTGGAGGGTCTGACTATTTCACTTATTTGGTGTGTTAAATAAATGCCTTTTTTGCGTGTGTACTGTGTAATTATAATTGTGTTGTTGTAGTGGTTGTCTAACTTTCCAAAGTGTTTTTAGCCATGTGGATTTTAGTTTTTGCATTAAAGCTGTGTGTGTTTTATAAGGCATCCTTTGTCTGCCCATATATAGGCCTGCTTGAGTTCATTGTTTGCCGTGCCTTGTGCCTGTGAGTCACCATGTTTCTGGGGGCCATTTTGTTGTGGTAGTTATTAGTGTGCTGTTTTTGCCACATAGGCCTGCGTGTCTTTCCATTTTTCCTCTTGTTTTACTGCTTCCAAATCCATCCCCATTGCCAGCTGCAGCTCCCTGATGCTGCTATATAATACATCCCACGTGATGCACAAATTTAGGCCAAACATGCTCCAGTACATTTTAGTTTTTGTTCTTTAATATTCTTATTCTTCCAGAGTGTACAGTAGCCAGGAAAGCCCTGGCCTTGTTGTCAACGTCTCATAAATGGCTACACTGTGTGTTGTTGTTGGCAGAGTTTCTGAAATTTAATAATTGAGGCCACCACACACTAAGTTCTATATTCTATTTGTTTGATTTGTGCTATGTTTGACTGATGTTCTGGCTTTTTTGCTTTTAGGTGCACAAAGACTGAGGAGGAGGTGTGTCTCTCATCATTGCCTGTTGCACTTCCAGACAGACATCCTGCTGCTGGACACACAACGTGACGTGTGACCTGACCAGACATCTCTGCAACTGAGTGCTGCTGACATCTGAAGAAGATGGGCCCAAAGAAAGCAGGTACCAGGTCCTCCAGTACCAAGAAAGTTGCTATTGAGAAGAAGAAGGAACAGAAGAAGCAAGTGACACTGAAGTCTGGTGTGCCGGCCAATACCTTTTTGGGAAAAAAAATTGCGCCTGCAGCAGCGGTGTCCGGGGGCAAGCTGGGGGCAGCACCTCCGCATCAGTGGACCCAACCCACCAACCCAGGCCCAAGCACATGAGTGGGGAAGAGGTAGCCAGCCTAATGGTGGAAAGCAGTGATGCTGAGCCGGAGATAAACTTATCGCTATCTCATAGTAGTACCCAATCAACGCAGGAGGAAACACAGCAGATAAGTGGTCAACAACAACAGCAGCCGCAACCACCGCCCGCAATAGTAGTTGTTGTTCCTCCTGAAGTAGGGGCAGTTCAGGAAATTGAGCCTCATGCAGAGGTAGAAGAAGAAGCCACTCATTCAGAAGATCCATTGTCTTCCAAATCCCCAGCAAGGAAAAGGAGGGGTAGTCCATCGAGTTCTTCGCCAAGCCCCCTTCTGATGATCTAGATGCCACTTGGAAGCCACAAACTGAGTCTGAGAGGGAGCCACGTTCCAAGACCAAGCTAGGGAAAAGGAAGGTTCCAGAAAGCCTTACACTTATGGAGGTCGATGTAGAACAGCAAGATGATGATGATGATGACGACGAGCCAGTCATCACGAACATCACTCCCGGCCCCGAGGAGATGGAGACCAACATTCTTACTCTATCCAAAATCGCTGCGAGGGATGTAGCACGCATACCTCCACAGGTAACACCAACACGACCTACAGCTTCCATATTTGCATTAGCAAAGGCCCGGCAGCGACCTACATCCAGCACAACCACCACCTCTGTAGGAGTAGGTAGTGGTACAGCAGCACAGAGTCAAATTCAACACACACCCTACAGATCATCCGGCATTGGAAGTGGCACCTCCAGCAGGAGGCCAAAGTTAAGCTCCCCAGTTTGGGACTTCTTTACGGTTAGCGAAAAGGAGGAGAACATTGCTATATGCTCCATTTGTAATACCTCTGTTAGTCGTGGTAAGCTTGGTACAAACTATGGTACCGGAGGCCAAATGACCCATCTGAAAAAACACCACTTGATCAGCTGGGAGGACCACCTTCGCGACAGAAAAAAACTGCAACCATTGGTGTTGGTGGGGATAAAGGAGTAGAAGAAGAAGATCTGATCACGGTGGAAGAGGAAGGACAGGGAGACATTCTCTCTGGTAGTGGTACACAAGGTGTCCCTGACCCCAGCAGTGCAGTCTTAACGTTGCACACATCTTCAGCAACATCTCAGTGGCACAAGAGTAAGAGTCAGCCGGAGACACCAAGAAGTACCAGGTCCGCACTACCAAAAAGTGCTTTGAGCCTAAGAGAAAGGAAAACCATGCAGCCTACCATTATCAGCATGTTTGGGGGTGAGGGGCAGTACGAACGCAACCACCCAATAGCACGTTTGTACAATGCGAAGCTGGCTAAAATGTTAGCACTGGACCTTCTCCCTTTTTCTTTTGTTGAAGGGTTGGGTTTTGTGGAATTTGTGTCAACCATCTGCCCAAAATGGCATGTTCCCAGCCGCTACTATTTTGCCAGAGTTGCAGTTCCAGCACTACATCACGACGTGCTGGAATTGCTAGGAAAGGCCTTGAAGCAGAGTGCTGTTCACAGTATCCACCTGACTACAGACATGTGGACCAGTTGCCAAGCCACAGATTACATGTGCATCACTGCACACTGGATCAGTTTTGTGGGTGTTAGAGAACAGCTATCTGCTGGTGTTGATACTGCAGAGATTTTTCATGCCACTCGCAAACATGCAACTGTAGCCATGTTTGCCATGGAGAAATCTCATACTGCTGCAAACATTTTGGAAGAGTTTAACACCAAGGTCTTTGAGTGGCTGCGCCCAAGAGGGCTTACGATTGGTTTTGTTGCCACGGACAACGGCAGTAATGTAGTTTTGGCCATGCGCAATGGTGGCTATTTCAGGGTCCCGTGTTTGGCACACTGCATTAACATTGTTGTTCAAGACTTTTTGAAAAATGAATCAAAAGTCAGCAACTTACTGGTCACCTGCAGAAGAATATGCACACATTTCAGCCATTCTTTTAAAGCCCGGAAGCAGCTGAGGGTCATTCAACGTGAGCATAAACTGCCAGTCAAAGCGCTCATCCAGGAGGTGCCAACACGTTGGAACTCAACTTATTACATGCTTGATCGTCTGTTTGAACTGTACATACCACTCAATGCTTATGTCATGCAAAGAATAGGGGAACCTACTGTGAGAGGCATGACCGTTGAGATGGCTCAATGGGACCTCATTAAATGCCTGACTGAGATGCTACTTCCTTTTGAGATCTTCACACGTGAAGTCAGCAGGGAGGACTGTACTATGGGCCAAGCTATCCCATTGTTGCACATGCTAGAGCAACAGCTGAAGGATGTGTCTGAAACGTACGCAGGTGTAGATGACAAACAAGACGCATATCATTTGGCGGAGACCTTAGCCGCTCGCTTATCGGAAAATACAAGGATTAAAAATAAAATTTTGTCACAACCACATTACATTAGTGCCACAATTTTGGATCCACGGTACAAAGTATTTCTGAACAGCAAGGCAGTAATTCCTTTTTCGGAAGTGGATGTTGCCAACTACAAAACTTTGATAGCTAAGGAAGCAACTATTTTCGAAAGCGAACGGCTGTTAATTACAGGCCCCCCACCCCAGGCCATAACCAGTACTACAGGGCATCCAGAGTCAAGTTCTACTTCGGAGCCTGAGGGCAGTGCATTTGCCTCCCAGCAGTCACCTACACCAACAATAACATCAAGAACAGGATCATCCACAGCACAATGTGCAACTGATTGGTTTCTACAGCAGGGGTATGGTAAGTCCAGTGCTGATGCAAAGGCAAAACTGGCCGAGCACATCCGAGCACCCCTTAACATTGAGCGGATGGTCCAGGCCTATCTGGATGACCCAACAGAGGTCTTCATGGATGGAAACCCATTGGTGTATTGGTATTGGAAAAGAAGCCAATGGACAGTGCTCAGCAGGCTGGCGATAAAGTATCTCGCTTCCCCTGTCGCAAGTGTCTCTTCTGAGCGTGTTTTCAGTGCTGCTGGTGCCATTGTAACTTCGAAAAGGACCAGTCTCTCGGCCCAAAGCGTGGAGAGGTTAACCATGATCAAAATGAATCAGCACTTTATACCACCGGATTACAAAATACGTGAATCACAGCAGGAAGAGCAGAGCGACTTGGATGACGTAAATAGTGCGTTACAGGACCTACTTCTGTCCGAACCACCAGAGTTTGAGGACGAGCTCCTCTTCCCTGACAACTAGGCTTTAAAATTGTTGCTTTCTTCCTTCCTTTATGTGTCTGTGTATCTGTCTTTCTGGTTCAAATCAAATCACAACTAAACCATCACCACCGTCTTCTTTTTATTTCCCTATTGGAGTTGCACGTCTGTGCATTTAACTGTCCACTCTTCAGAGTCCTGCTTCATCTTCCTGTCTCGCACAAGTACATTTCCATCAAGCCAGACATTAGTACAAGAAATGTTGCCTTTACCAGTCCCGCCTCCATTAGAAGTGAAACGTGACTACTATAGCTATCCTCCGTTTTGTTTTCGAGCCGAAACTCATCAGTGTCCGAAGGCTACAGCCTCAGCAGGCATCCAAAGGTCCTCACTGTCAGGACAGAAGGTACTTGGCAGAGAAAGACAAGAGACTCTTCGAAGAAACTTGCTGACATTTGTGCAAACTCAAATGACCAGCAATGAGCACTACACAGGCCGCGGCCCATCATCACAGTGCTGACCATGGGAAGCAACTTAAACTGTGACAAAGAAGTGCCACAGATGAATAAGACGAAAACCGAAACAGCGCCTAACACTCATAATGAATGTGGACTGGAGTAATGATGAGGCCACTGCCCCGCAAAAAAAAAAAAAAAATGTCAGAACTAGGCATCTGATGATCTGACAGCCAAAGAGAAGAGCAAGACAGGTAATGATGGAATGCATTGGATGTTTGCAGACTCTGAGCGATTGCTGTTGTTTGTTGTTGATGTTGTGCATGAAGTCGAACTCTACTCTACTAGTTAATCTACAAAGTGACTCAAGTAAGTCAGTGACAGTCAATGTTTCCCTTCTTGTTGTTTAATAACCAAATTGTACTCCTACTACTGCAGGTGCAGGCCAATATCTGTTGCAATTTTTTAATATGGAATATGGACTTAATCGGAGTCAATACAGACTGAGTTGTAGTTGGACAACACGTACCACACCATGATGATGACCATACTATCTTTTCGCGCGCAGTCATTCAGTTGGATCGGAGATGATTCAAGGACTAACTGCATTTCATGAAGTGGCATAAGGTAAACATAAACACAACAATTCAACAAGAAAGTAGTAAACACAGCAGACCTACATGTCCATGTAGTGGTCTAGTCGAGTGTAGTGATGACTGACAGTGGCGCATTGATTTTGTCACTTAATTAGGAAAATGCTAAGTTGCTGTGTATGCCTTTTGTCTGGCTATGTCAAAAATTAAGGTAAATGGAGGTTGGGTCACGGGCTGGTGCTGTGGTGGGCCTGTTCTGTCCTGTTGTTGTTGTAGCTTAATGCTGTAAACAGAATCTACACGATATATCCAAGCCGCCTCACTCTGAAAGTGTTCTCTCTTCTCTTCTTGGACTCCACCGTAAATGATGTTTTTTTTTATTCATTGATTTCTCAATACCCCTTTTGTTTTTCCATCTTGACGTTACAGGCCGGCCTTTACCCTGTGCTTGCTATACTGGGAGACACAACTCACATTTACCTTACCAATCGGCATCAGGAAGGCCACCAAGATTGATGTGCGGAGCGTCCATGGAAGATAGGACCAAGAGGAAGGACGAGATTCAACTCCACAATTTTAGCATGATAATACAGTAACTTTAGTATCATTCATCATTCATCTTTTAATTAATTTGAATCCTTTTTTCTCTGCAATCATTAGGACTGTGTGTTGTGTGTTTGTTTGCTAATTGATCCCTACAAATGTTTTTTAATTGTCTTTGCTATCTTTACAAGTAAGCCCAGTACAACATGGAATTTGGGTCTCTGAGGGCATATTACAGGCAAGGCAAATTGCATAGAATATACTGGTGCCCTGTACTGTCTAATTGTCTAGTAGGAGTTATTAAGTACTACTCATTAACCATCAAGTTATCTAATCTTCATCATCATTAACGCATGCATTTCCCTTTTCTCCCTTTATTGATTTTTTGGATAAGATCATGGTCGTCTGCCAAGATTGCGCTTTGGTTTTGTTGTCCATGCGTACTGTTTTTCATTTTCAAACCTTTCCCCAAACCCCCTTCCCATCCATTCATCAAACCCTAACCCTCTTCCCCGGGCTGTGATTTATATTGAGGTGTGATGTGACTACATAAAATGTACACCAATTGATCACACGCTTGCTGGGGCAGATGTGGTGAAAGCAACACTAATTCAATTGCAAGGCAGGGCGAGGAGCTTCTTCTGCTTGGCCACCCATGCTCAGTGTATGTGCATTGTGCAAGCCGTCACCGGCTAATAGTAGTACATCATAATTAATTGCCGTCATTGATTGGATTAATCATCAAACTCCTACCACACAGCAGTAAAGGTTACGAATTACGATTGTGTTAAGTTAAGTGACTCACTCGACAGCACAACTGCAGTTTATAACTTCTTGTACTAGGCTGTCCCCGCCACCATTATGTTTAATTTGACTTTAGCAGTTGCAACTGCAATATTGTTTGTTTGGCAGTCGTCTTCTGTACTGTATTTTACTTCGTTCGACTACTCCTCCCACAGTTTTTCTCAAGCAAGTGACTGTCTCTTTTTTTATTTTTTTAGCAAATGCTACTGCCAGTGTCTACTCTACTACTACCACCACAACCATGGCATCTTCTACATTCTCTATGGAAACCATGCAGCCATCGCTGTGCCGAACGTAGTCATCATCAATCACAGGTAAGATAAGTTTGGTGGGAGGTAGAATACTAGTAGGACAAATAACTCAGTGAGGGGTACCGCATCTATCTGTTTGTTATACATCATCTGCAGATTATTTAAATCAAACACTGGCTGCGGCCCTGCAGCAGCAAGGAAACCAATGTGACGTTAATTCGTAAAACAGTAACCCCCCACAAAACATTAACATTGTATGTTTAAGTATAAATATAATTTAATACCCTAACAAAAATAAACTATCCCACACCTGACCCACCCCTCTCCCTAACCCCAACCAATGTCCAAAACGAAAAAGTCCAAAGAATGTCCCGAAACCCCAACGCCCAATTCCCACCCACCAAAACAAGGAATAAAAAGGGGCAAAGCAACAGGGTCCTCGATGTTATAATCGGCGGGCTTTGAGGTGTTTGTCCACCAGGATTTTCACCCGCTCCTCCATTTGCTCCTCTTGCCGTGCCATCCGGAGGAGAATCTTCCTGCGGAATGCCCTGCAGTGGCATCCACAATGGGGGACAGCAGTGCTGGCTGCTAATGAATTGCGGCGGGTGGCTATCAGACCGCGGCGCCGTACCGCTGGAGTTGGGGCCTGGCTGGGGCCCGGGGCATCGGACGAGGCTGCAGCTGCTGCCGCCTCCTCCTCCTCCTCCGCCTGAGCCACCAGCCGCCGGTACTCCCGGCATATGGCCTCCAGTTTCCGGCGCCGGGCCCTGACTGCCAACTCCTTCCGCGATGGTTTGTCTTGGGAAAAGAAAGAAAAAAATATTGTTGTAACCAGTACTCTTACCTAAACAGTAACACAAAATTAATTCAACACATAATGGCACAGTAGCACTAGCAAGAAGCACAGTACATAACATTTGTGGTAATAATCTATCTATCCTCCCACTTCCTCGGCCTCTAACATTTGTGGGAGTTTCAGGCATTATACTAGCACTATGGACTCCAACCAGTACACAGTACACCAGTGTTCTTCTTATCTCTAGTTTAGCGAAATGACATAACCTGGTTGTAGCCGGCATTGCCAGCTCGGTCATCTATGCTTGAACCCAAGACAAACATACGAGTCATGACGCAGAGTCACATTAGTTTGATTTACTACTGTTTGCAGGTGGGGAAGCTCATATTTTTCTATTACGGGTGGCACTGGCCATACTCTCTCTGTTACATGGAGGGCAATTGCTCAATTTCACAGTGCCTTGGCTACTACAAAAAGGCAGATTATATATCTGATCCAATGATCGTTGCTTTTATATGGGACAACGACATAAGGTCAGTAGCGGTCGTTGGTGGGACTCGGGGAGTTTGGCCGGGCGGTGACGTGGGTAGGGGCAGGATGGGGGTAGTAAACTATGGATTACGGCCAATTACAGGTAAGTAAACATATAAATAAATGAAACTAATTTTGTTGCGCACACTGCATCGCATTTGGCGGTGCAGTGCGCACAATGAAATTCACTTTATTTATTTGTATGTTACAGTAAAGTTACCTGTATTTGCCCGCGTAATACATTGTTTACTACTACCCCCACCCTGCCCCTCCCCACATCGGCTTTGGTACGCTGGCGCGGTTTCTTTAACATTCCCTAAAACTGTGCATCCCGTGACAGTCTCCACCTATGCTGTCTATGATGAATACATACAGGCATCCATCCATTCTAAGTAAATGTCAATCATTCTTCTTAATCTCTCCACAAACGTTACTTTGTTTCACCAACAACAACGCATGCGTCCACTCACTCCGTTGCTTGCCTTGGCTTTGAGTTTCACCCAAACACCGCTGATGATTCTTGCTATCCACAGTATCCACCCATACTGTGTCTTCCACCCAGGCAGGCATCCATTCTTCTTTCACCTCCCACCCATCCTTCAACAACACATGCATCTGATTCCTATCAGCCACCTATCCATGCTTCCAACGTATCCTTCTCTGCCAGTCGTCATATTAAATCTCACCCGCCCTTCCTCCTTCCACCCTTCTTTCCCTTTTTGTTCAACACATCCATCAAGGTCATCTGATCTGACTTTTAGTCTCCTCCATAAAACTTTCACAGCTGAGTTGGAGTCAGATATAAGAGGCCATTGGTTAATGAAGTCACGCTGGTAATGCTATTGCTACTGCATTGCTCATGCTAAGTAAAGGGTGTCTTCTTCATTAACCGTTGTATAATGTTCACTACAACTTCATACCTAATAAGTCTCAACAACAGTACAGTGAGTGAAGTCCACTCCACACACCCTTCCAGCTAGTGCAATGTCAATAAGTCATGAATATAACTTACCACCGCCCGCCACTGCTGCTGGCTCACCCCTGTATCTCCTGCCGGTGCTGCATCTCCTGCCCCCTCCGGAATGGCCGCAACGCCATCACCGCTGGCCCCACCGGCACTGGTGGTCGGTAGTACGCCTAGAAAAAACATGACACATTTTTAGATGCCTGTACACCTCCCCCTATTTATTCTTTTTCACTAGCAAGATTGAAAAAAAGTTAATACATATTATTATTATAAATCACATTCAATAGTCCAAATCGGGTACTAGAGTACAGTCAGTAGACAAACACTAGTAGTGTTATTATGGTCCCTAGGGTCATTATTATACTATACTCTACTCTTTGCAAAGTTAGCCTGAGCCATGCAACCATTTTTCGCTTCATGTCTTTTGCGCTTGTTACCTCGCAGCTTGTTGTGCAGTAACAGTAAGACGCCTTTTGAGCCCACATGAGCACATACAGCTACTGTCTGAGCGTTGCGTACAAGAGGTCGGAAAACAAGCCACTTTGTTATGGAGTTCCGTTAGTCCGTATTACTTAGCCATAGGTAACATGTTACAGTTTTTTGGCAGGACTGACAAATGCTTGCATTAACACGCACCATTTTTCTCAGGCAGAGGATTCCCTTCTACGAACCAGAGATTTGCAGAGCTTATGAATGATGCATGTAACCAGTAATTCTACGTTCTACGGTGAGGAGTCGCCCAGAATTCACACAGATCTTTTGTCTTATATCATCATGCACTTGTTGCAACAATTTTTATTGTTTTAATCTTATGCATTTTGCTGTTGGAGCTGGCTGGAGTACACTGAATTTTATAGAACAACAACATACAGAGGTTGTCATTTGAAAATAAACCTTTTGAACTTACACATAGACTCTGTGGTATTTGGTGTGGTGGTGGTGGTGGACTTACACGAGTGAGTGAGCGAAAGTGTGTTATGTTCTGGGTTGTGGAATCATAATCATTGGGTATCTTCGGGTGGGGGTTCGGGGACCTAATGAGACACTAGCTAGTCGTTCAGGGGATTGTGGGTTCACTTCTGACTGAGGTGTGAGGAACGTCCAAGTTCCAAACTCGCATCACCAACATCCTATTTCATTGTGCATAGTTCTGCATGGGGCTGTGCAGAATCCAAGTAGTATGTACTATATCCTATCAAAAATAGTCAAATATCTGGTTGTGCATTTTGTTTGTGGTAATTGTCAAAGCCTCAAGATTAAGAAGCCTAGAAGAGGACAACCGAAAGAAATGGACTCAGTGGCTAGAGCTATTAGTATTGGTCAATCTGAGTTTTATTCAAAACCGTACAATAAAGAGTGGCAATGCAAACTGGGCAAGCTTAGCGACAGACTAATAGTAGTAGTACAGAGTACAGACATTCATAGCAGAGGCAGTTACAACTTAGAGGCAGGGATAACCAGAATTTAGAAACAGATAGTCAAGTCAAGATCAAAGAATCTTTTGTAAAAAATATAATTAGGGAGTGGAGCCAGAATTAATGGTTCTGAAAAAATAAGGTCCAGTAAAAGTTAGGGCAATATAATTGTTAATATAACCACTGGAGGACTTACTGGGACCAGCAGCAGGGCCCTCGGTAGAGGAGCGGTCCTCTGGTGGTTGTCCCGCCGACTCGGACCCCGTCTTCTTGCCCCTGGATGCTGCAGATCAGTGATCATGTAAGATATAATAAAGAAAAAGAAAGACACAAACATTAATGATTGCTGTGAAACAAATAAATTATCTAAAAAAAACGCTCAAAAAACGTTTTAGGAAACAAAAATTGCAATAAAATTGACCTATCTAATCCGATCGACTACTGGCTTGCGGGATTCACGGACAGTCTACTTATTTGGGAACACTAATTCAGTGTTCCATTCTGATTGATTCAAATAAAATCCAGAACACTAACTAAGCCTAAGTACCACCTGACCTAGCCCACCTATTCCAGGCGGGCCAATTGTTCATTAAGCCTGCATTTCCATTTTTTTTTTCATCAAAAATGCATAGATGAGAAGGAGGACACATGCATAAAGTCAGTGCATAATGCATACACCAAATTGTTGGTTGGTTGCGTCTGATATTCTGCAGCTGACTGACACTGCTAAGCTAAGCTTACCAGTACCACTCACTAAACAAACTACAAAAGGTTCTACTAAGGACTGGGGTAAGCAGCACTCAGTGACAGAGGATGCGTCACGCAGACCACTCAAAAATTATCAACTAATAGTAACTAAACCTAGTATCAAATCCATCCACCACTATTTGACAGGAGGACAAAGGAAGGACTACAGTCTCTCTAGCAATAGCATTACCTAACTGAAGTTCTCTAAAGTAAACTCTTACATAATAATGACAAGCGAGCGCAAAGTTGCAAAAAGTAAGAGTACCGCCCAGCACCTGTGTCCTACAATCACAGAAGATTTTGAAACGTAATTTACCTGCAATGTAAGCAGCATTATTCTTGTTATTTGTAAAAAATGTATACACAAATCACAATACTTATACTACTATATATATTGGCTACTCACCAAGCCCCACGACCTCGACACCTAGCAGGTCCAACAGGTCCTGCTCCCGGTCAAGAATGTCTGACCACCGGTGGGCCAGCTGGTTATGGGTGCGCCGGACCGCGGAGCAGCGAAACACTGCCCGACGCACCTTCGCCCACCGGCGGTGACGCTCCTGGGTCGGGTAACCGGAGCCTGGCCTGCCGCCTGCTGCCAAGGTCAAGGGGAGGTGGCGCTGAATAAAAAAAAATCAAGGGCGGCCACCTCCTCCTCCGTAAACAGCTGGCGGGCTTGCACCCCTGCGGGGCGCAGTCTGCCGCAAGGCAGGCGGCGATTGGGCGCACGCGCCTTGCCCTTTGACCCGCTGCTGCTACCCTTCGCCATGGTTCTGGGGTGGGAGGAGGTGAAAAAGAAAAGTTAGAAGGGAAAAATAAAGTTAGGGGAAGAAGTAGGAGCTTAAAGAAGAAAGTTATATAAAACAGTTGAAAAGTAAAAAAACACAGTAAAAAGTAGAAAAAAATGCAAAATATAGACTTAGGCAGAGAGAGAGATAGGTAAGAAATAAAGAAAAATTGAAAAACAGTGTAAAAAACTAAGGATTGCAAAGATTGAGGGAGGATAGAAAAGCAGGCCCAGAACCATAGCATAGAGTGGTAAAACAAGATGGCCGTGCCCATCGCGACCGCATGGGTAAGTTCGCGCGATATTTCTCCCCGAGCACGCAAAAACGTCGCAAACACGTACAACGCGTTCCCGAACATGGAATGCGCATCGCGAGCACGCTATACGCGACCCGGAACAGGAAATAAGGGATCGCGAACGGGCGGGACAAGTGAAAACCAAAATGGCCGCGCCCATAGGCGACCGCATGGGTAAGTTCGCGCCCCGAGCACGCAAACAGCGTCCCGAACATGAACAACGCGTTCCCAAGCAAGAAAAACGCATCGCGAACGGGCGCGCCAAGCAGCTACGCACGCTCGCGAAGCTACGCGAAGCTCGCGTAGCGCTCCGACGTCTTCGCGTAGCTTTGCGTAGCTTCGCGTAGCGCGACTACGCGAACTACGCCCAGGGTTAAACAAGATGCACAAGAATTTTTAAAGCTTATGCTTGAAGTATTAGAATATGAAGAAATACAGATTGAAAACTTATTTGGACTAAGTTACAGATGGGATCATAAGTGTGAAGAGTAATCATTTACTTCTACCACTGAAATACAAACAGAACGATTCATATACTTGACAATACCAGACTGCAAATCAGTACATTTTAACAAATTGATAAAAACAGCCAATCAGGATATGAGATGTTCACATTGTAGATCAGAGATGTTGTCTACATTACATATATAAAGATTTGGAAAATATCTGCTTTTAATGCTACAACGTTGTGAAGCAAATGGAAGAAAATTGCAAACAAAAATTACAAATTTTAATGCAAGTCAAATATCTATTTCAGGAAGAACTTTTAGAGCAGTGGCTATTATTTTCCATGATACACCTACTACAACATCTGGATACTATACTGTGTATTTGAAGTGTAATAAAGGATGGGCGCATTGCAATGATGTCCAATTGAAATTAAAACCATTAACAAATTCATATTTGTTACTTTTGCAGCCAATGTTTTGAGTACATCATTCGGCCTATTGGGAAGATGTGAAGAGAAAGTAGACAGCCCTGCAAACTATTAGTATTTATAATTAGCGTTTTGATTATTATTTGCACTAATTGAAATTACATTTGGAAAATTGTGTTTAAAAGCAAATAGTTTATATATTTGATTGTCTACGTTGTACCAGATGTAAATGAGAGTCTATATTCTGGCAAATGTATTTGAGATAAATAATAGAGTTAATGTGAAGGAAGTAATTAACAAAGTGTAGATATAAAAACGCATAGCTACATATATTGATAATGATGTACTATGCTGATTTAAAAAAAAAATTGTACAATCCATTTGGTTGTTTTTTCCCCACTGTTCAATGATGATACTACATTGAAATCACTGCATATGGTGAAGTTAAGTGGAATATGAGAACAGCAAAAAGGGAAACTGAAAATGTTATGTAATTCTAAATTTATGTTGTATTCTTAAAAATATAATATTATAATTTCTGTAATATATTATTATTAAATAACAGTTTTTCTTCTTCTTTTTCTAGTAGCGACTGTTGAAGTTAGAAAACTGTTTTAATGCTGTTTAGGACAATACTACTCTAGAATTGTTCTACTGAGTAATGTATCTAAATTACTTGAAAGGTAAGAACACATAATATAATATGCATAATAACCTAGAAAAATGTTAAAAAAATAATTATATGTTTCTAATATAAGTAATGTTGATCCTTTACACTATTTGAAAACTATCATCATATTTCTGAGGAGCAGTATCACACTTACTTACAAAACTGCATAGAGCAATAAAGGTGCTTTAATTGCAAGTTATTTACTCTTCATTATACAGGAAAGGTGTGTATTGAACTCCCTATCCAATGACTTCTCAGATATATACATAGAAAAGATGTGCACTAATTGAATTACCCAGTGACTACCCATCCACTCATTGAATGAAACAGATAGTAAAAATGCACTCATGCAATCACACAGGGAGTACTTGTGCACTAATTCATTACTAGCTATGCTTTCATAGAATCAGCCAGACAGTGCTGTTCCACTCCACTATTCATCTAGCCACTAGCCATGTACTCATCCATTCTCTCAGGCACTGTCCATGCAATCATGCAATCACTGATGCAGTACACATGCATTCATCCAATCACACAGACACTAACAATACACTACCTAATGAGCCACGCACTACTCATGCAGTAATCCAACCTGCCAGGCACTATTCACACATTCTTCCAATCACTCAGGCACTATCCATTCAGTTATACAGTTCTTCTTTTTTTTAAACTATTTTATATATCTTTTTAACAATTTTTTTTTTTTAATGTTTTTCAGATTTTACAAACAAAAGTTAAACAAAAAAACAAGCACAAAACAACGTGCCTAATTCGGATTTAAAAAAATTAACAATGGTGACTGTTAATTGTGTCCAACATGATTTGGACAACCTGTTCCCCAATGCTTAGAACTGTAATGCAATTTAGGCAAAAAAGTCCTGCTTTCGAGAAATCCGGAAGAGTCAATGGGATGGACTGCAACCTGTCGCCAATTTAAGGCATCATTTCCTTCATTCTGTCTTGCAAGTTCAGCTCTTGCAAGTCTGTTTTGGTGCATGGCTCTTAGATGTTTGTACATTGAGGATGTACCACATGAATACTTCCTCTCAGAACCGCGAGAGAGCACCTTTTTACAAATGTTGTATGTCACCTTTCTCGCATTAACTTTCTTTTCTCCTTCTGCCTTGGCTCCTCTTTCTCTTCCAGCAGGGTCTCCTCCTCCTCCTCCTGCAGATCCTGTGCAGTTGCCATTTTGAAATTTTGCAGTAAAATCTACAAAACACCACAAAACACCTCCAAAATGGTCTTGCTCCTGAAAAAGTAGGGCTGTTGCAACCAACCCAGAATTAGAAGAAAGAGGGTGGGATTTAGGAAACTTAAGGATGACAGGATCTTTAACCAATAAAATCTCTTTTTTTTGTGTCACATGGAGTGCGCAACCCCTACGGGGAACCACCGGGGTACCAAATGCGATTCCGCAACTTCTTTCAATTTTACATTTCAGCAATATTTAGTACTATCTTATAATATTTTAATTACACATAACTGTATCTGTTTATTTAAAATAAAGTAAATAAAGCTATATTAATATACAATATTGTTTAAAAAAAAGTAAGATTCGAGTCCCCTACGCGAATCCGGAAGTTGCGGTGTACGCGGACGTATTCGGATTCCTGAAATTATTATTAAAAATACGTTTTAATCACTTTCTTTTATTAATATAGAAGTTTATATACTATCTTAGCAAAACTGTAACCTTGAACTTAAGTTTACTATTGTCTACATATATGTATTAATATTACAAATTCCGGGTCTGCATTTATATTTTCAAAAGAAACAAGGAGATTTAATATAATTAAAATTAAAATATTAAAGTAATAATCAAGTGTAATTTATTGATCATGTGAAATATAACTGTTAAAAATCACGCTGGAGCAGCGATTCATAGGCGGAACTGGAAGTAAGGCCCGGTAGTGTACGCAGTGGTATCGGAAAACCCCCGATATACATAAATTTAATGTTTAATTATAGTTTAGTATAACTACATATTCATTATATTACTGTACAAGTAAACTACTACCCCTAACAAATACAGAAAGTAATAATTTCACTATATTTTACACTTTTAAATGGGTTTGCGTACAAAACGCAAGGATCCACGTGCGGTGCACGGCTCCATTTTTATATAAAAAAGACGTTTTTGTAAATATATATATATATATATATATATCCAAAACCCTCGTCGGTTATTTCATTCCAAGAAGAACGAGCGTGGACCCAGCATATGTGCAAATACATTTTATTGCCACCGGAGTGCTTCTTAAATGAAGGGTGGTGTCATGTGCACATTGGGAGCTGTCGGAGCCTTTGAGGAAGGGGCTTCATTTTACTCCGAAACGTGTCAGGCATGTACTATGGCAGCGCTGTGAATTATATTGGTATGTGGGACTGTGTGCATACCTAATAAAGGCCTGGAGCTTAGAACTGGTGCCGGAGTGCTTCTTACTGGATGGGCAACCTTGGGAGCAGTGATATATATATATATATATATATATATATATATATATATATATATATATATATATATATATATATATATATATATTATCTACTGGCGGTCGCCAGTAAATAGTTATAGTTAGGACCTATTTTCCATAGGAAATCCGCGACATTCTATTTGAAATAACTCTTGCGTCGGTTGACGAATCTTCGCGAAATTTTCAAACTTTATGGCCCGCTCCGGTCCGCTCCTACCCTGAAAGTCTCAGGGTGATTCGTCAAGCGGGGCCGAGAAAAAAGGGGGTCCCAAAACATGTTTTCCCCATTCATTTTCCCATAGGAAACTTTAGACACGGCTACAGCCCGAACTGCTGAACGGAATTACACCAAATTTGGCAAAGAGGTAGTTCTTGGTTAAGAAAGAACCCTTTTTGTTAAATGGTGTAAATCCGTTCAGTAGTTGTGGAGAAATTAAAAAAATAAGAGTCAAAAAATCAATTTCCCATAGGAAACCTTAGACACGGCTACAGCCCGAACTGCTGAACGGAATTACACCAAATTTGGCAAAGAGGTAGTTCTTGGTTCAGAAAGAACCCTTTTGTTAAATGGTGTAAATCCGTTCAGTAGTTGCTGTGAAAATCAAAAGTAAAAGTACATATATATCTATGGCCGCGTCGGATTCGCGCACCCTCCCGATCACGAGCTGTCTGCTAATTGGCTGTCAACACTCCAAACCAGGAAGTGTTGGCAGCCATCTTATTCCTCGGTAGAACCGAGGAACAAGAAAGCAGTAAAAAAGTGTGCAAACGCACAAAGGGGGCAGGGTAGAAACACCCTGACCCCTAGGTCTGCTCAGGGGTCCCACAAGGACCCCCTGGGCAGAAAAAGCATTTTTTTTTTTAATCGGCAGGATGCGCTCAGGGAGCGCGAATCCTGCCAGAAAAAAAAATCGAAGGGCGGTCTCCCGCGCTACGATTGTATTTTGCCCCGGGTGGCCCAAGTCCCGGGGGCATGGTGGGGGGTTAAATTTATGTATGGGGGCCT
The DNA here is from genome assembly GCA_963921515.1 of Calotriton arnoldi. Taxonomy (NCBI): domain Eukaryota; kingdom Metazoa; phylum Chordata; class Amphibia; order Caudata; family Salamandridae; genus Calotriton; species Calotriton arnoldi. Next base: position 1,623,611 of record CAWUFW010002860.1, read on the forward strand.
CAAAGGGCCCCCAAGCCCCGGGGACCGCCACCCCCGGGGCTTTCTTTTAAAATGGTGTGGGAGGGCTCTGAGCCCTCCCGCAGCCCGGGGACCACCACCTCCCCGGGCTTCTTTTTTTACTTTTTCCTGTGTGGGGGGCTCGAGCCCCCACACGCCCCGAGACCGCCACCTCCCGGGGCACTAACAAATTAAAATGGGGGTCCGTTTTGGACCCTCGAGCCCCGGGGACCACCACCTCCCCGGGGCTTTGCTGATGTGGGGAGGGGGCCGCGCGGCCCCCTCCTGGAGCCTGTGGTGGCCATTGGGACCGCCACCCCCCAGGGCCAGCTCCTGCAGTGTCCCAGGGTGCCAACCCCCAGGACACTGCTGTTTGCAATGACAGGACGGGAGCCTTGCGGCTCCCGTCCTGTCATTGCAAACTGCTTTGGATATTGGAAGAGAGAGCAGGGAAACCTGCTCTCGCTTCCAATATCCAAAGACAATTGCTTTCCACACGGGGAGCAGCATGTTAGCTGCTCCCCGTGTGGAAAGCAATGCCGGCTCCCTTAGGACACGGGGAGCTGGCGGGACTGTGGGGAGTTTGGGGACCCCCACAGTCCCCAACCAGAGGCCAGGCCCCGGGGATGGGGTCCCCGGGGCCATAAGTGGCCCGGGAGGGGGCCACGCGGCCCCCTCCCCAGAAATTATTTTAAAAAGGCCTGCCCCGGGGATGGGGTCCCCGGGGCAAAGGAGGCCTGAGGAGGGGGCCACGCATCCCCCTCCTTAAAAGGAATGTTAAAGTGTGGCCATGCCCCGGGGGATGGGGTCCCGGGGCAGTTTTCAGCCAGGGGAGGGGGCCACGCGGCCCCTTCCAGTTTAATTTTAATAAAAAAAAAAAGGGGTAAGGCCCTGGGGGATGGGGTCCCCAGGGCCCAAAAATAAGAAAAGGGAAGGGGGCCACACAGCCCCCTTCAGGGAAAAAAATAAATAAAAAATGATCGGGCCGCAGGCCCCGCCCCCTTCCTTCACCACTCTGCAAACGCGCCCCTGGCGCGTTTGCAGATGGAAGTAATTCCCCTTGAATACTGGGGTCCTTGGGGCCAACTAGCCCACCAGGAACCTCCAGTATGCGCCAGGGGCTGCGTTGCAGAGAGGTGTAAAGAGGCAACGCCCTTTATACACCTCTCTGCAACGCAGCTCTGTGGCGCTTTTTGGAGGTACATGGTGGGCTAGTTGGCCCCCAGGAACCCTCAGGATTCAAGGGGACTTAATCCCCCAACTTAAAACGCGCCACGGGCGCGTTTGCACAGTGGTGAAGGGAGGGCGGGGCTTCAGGTGACATGTGTGCAAACAGGCCCCGTGGTGCGTTTTAAGATGGGGAATTAAATCCCCTTCAATCCTGAGGGTCCCTGGGGCCAACTAGCCCAACAGGTACATCCAGAAAGCGCCACAGAGCTGCGTTGCAGAGAGGTGTAAAGGGGTGTGGCCTCTCTACACGTCTCTGCAACGCAGCCCCCTGGCGCATACTGGAGATTCCTGGTGGGCTAGTTGGCACCTAGGGACCCTCATGATTCAAGGGGACTTAATCCCCCAACTTAAAACGCGCCACGGGGCGCGTTTGCACAGATGTCACCTCAGGCTCCGCCCCCTACCTTCACCATTGTGCAAATATTCCTCTAAAATCTGCCGAACTACGAATTCGGATTTACTCACCTGTTATCAGGAGAGACCTCAGTGCTGCATCTTTCAGCCCAGTACTAATCCTGAAAAGTAATTTTAACCGTACTTACCAGTAACTTGAATTTCCTTCCATAGGATATCATTGCCTGCTTTTTGCTGAAAAAGTTTCTAAGTGTTGATTTTTGAAACATACAAATATTCCTCTAAAATCAGCCGAAATACGAATTCGATTTACTCACCTGTTATCAGGAGAGACCTCAGTGCTGTATCTTTCAGCCCAGTACTGGTCCTGAAAAGTAATTTTAACCGTACTTACCAGTAACTTGAATTTCCTTCCATAGGCTAACATTGACTGGTTTCACTTGGAAATTCTTCTAAGTGTGGAGTTTTGGAACTTTAAAATATTCCTGTAAAATCAGCCGAAATACGAATTCCGATTTACTCACCTGTTATCAGGAGAGACCTCAGTGCTGCATCTTTCAGCCCAGTACTGATCCTCAAAAGTAATTTTAACCGTACTTACCAGTAACTTGAATTTCCTTCCATAGGATATCATTGTCTGCTTTTTGCTGAAAAAGTTTCTAAGTGTTGATTTTTGAAACATACAAATATTCCTCTAAAATCAGCCGAAATTCAAATTCCGATTTACTCACCTGTTATCAGGAGAGACCTCAGTGCTGTATCTTTCAGCCCAGTACTGGTCCTGAAAAGTAATTTTAACCGTACTTACCAGTAACTTATATTTTCTTCCATAGGAATCCATTGTCTGGTTTTCAGCTGAAAAGTTTCAAAGTGTCGATTTTCACAAACTACAAATATTCCTTAAAAATCGCCTGTATGACTTAAACGCATTCTTTCAACTGTTTACAGGAGATGCACCAGTGCTGGATCCAGGATCCAACACTGAGTAAGAAAAAGTAACGATAACAGTTTTTACCTGCTAAGTGAATTTCCTTTCATAGGATAACATTGGTGATTCTATGAGAAAAAGTTTCTAAGTGTCAACTTTTAAAATACAATAATATTCCTTAAAAATCACTACTGTAACCAAAACGCTTTTACTCAACTGTTTACAGGAGATGTCCCAGGACTGAATCTAGGATCCAGTCCTGTGGTTAGAAAAGTAATCCATAAAGTAACTAATTGCATTTAACTAGAAATTCACATTGAGCTGAATGTTGCATTGTGTTTGAAAATGTGTTGCCCATTGCAACAATTGTAACTACTGTACTTAAAAGTCTATTGCCTATGTGCAAAGTATTTAAACTAAAGTAATTCATTCTGAGAAAGTATTTTTTGTAATGTATAATTAGGGCTCCCGGTTTTCCGTTTTTACGGATTTTTACATATAAATACAGACGGAAATCTATATTTCCTTTGTCTGTATTTATATTTAGAAACGGCAAAATACTGGAAAATGTTGCCGTGCTCGAATCCAGAGTTCTCGCCACGCCCCCTTCCTGCTGCTGGAAATACCTTCCCGGGCACACACACAGCCGCACCCGAGTACTTCACAGGTCTTTTGAAAGACCATTTACTTGTTAACGAGGCTTTATTGTTCTTTCACCCCATGCCGTAGCCTCCCCCAACGCCCCTGACTCCTCCTGTCCCAGGCCCAATACAGTGCACGTTTTAAGCACTTCAATTCACAGTGCTGCAGCAGGAGCCCGAGTAAAGGCCTCGATGTGCATGGCATACAACAGCCCCGCTGGAGATGGAACACCGTCTACAGCAGAGGAGCCAATATTCTGTTTGGTCAGCCTGACTCCTTCATTGCGCAGCGCGGGCAGACCCTGTCCCCACATTACACGCTGTCTGCTCTAAACACCAATAATTCAGTGTCAGAGGAATGCTATTAATATTCAACAGGCCCCCCAGCCTGTCTAAGTGTAACCTCCCTATGATCTCACCGAGGCGCCCACGTTTATAAATAAAGCAGGGTAAAAGGGGTCTCCTGTCCACAGTGCTTGTTGTCAGTGCACCGAGGGCAGCATTCCCTGCTCTGCGTGTGCTAAGGCCGCACTCACGTCCAACCTATGCCAAAAATACCACATGCCAAGAAGGAGCAGTCCTGAAACCGGAAAAAGGACAACATCCGGAAGGTTGGCACTGATGCAGTCACTCCCCTAAGCAGGGAGTAAGTAACCATCGAGAGGCCCCTAGCAGCCTCCACTCTTCACCTATGCCCGTGAGCATTAATATGAATCTCTTGTACTCCGCCCAATACAAACTGATGCATAGCAAGGCACTTTTTGAATGCTAGTATTCCCAAGTAATGCCAGCGCCTCTCACTTCACTGACACTTTACATGAGTGCTATATTCTTCTAACGACCCTCGGGTGCCACCTTGTAAAACTGCCCACCTGCGTCAGCTTCTCACAATACCCAGCAGTGCCATCTGATCAGCCAGCTTTTCTGACTTTAGCCTTGTGCCTGCTTCTGTCACGCCCCACAGCTGAGACCCAAACTCACTGTGAAGGGGGTGTTCAGAATGCACGCCCAGGCGCCCCATTGGTTCGCATTTGGTACGTACGTTCTGTGTGAAAACCATAGACATTTGAAGGCAGATTTCTAGCTGGCTTTAGATGGAAATACAGAAGCGCTGGCACATGTTTGCTCCTGATAAGTGCTTGTACTCTATCCTAAAGTGTTTTCATAGCAGAACTGAAAAGCACAGGTACTCTCCTTTTCAAATGACTCAGTACCGGACCATTTAAAGCACTGCTAAAGCCACAACAAATCGCTAGTTTAAGTGAGCGCATGTGTGCATTGTCAATTTAAATAAATATGGAAAAATACTAACTGTAGCGTCGTCTTTTACTTGTGGCAAAAATAAATGTGGATAAATACAGAAAAAATGCCCAAAAAATAAATATGGATAAATACAGACGGAAATGGCAAAAAAATAAATACCATAAAACCGGGAGCCCTATGTATAATGTAATTACGATGTAATTTAAAAAATAAAATATGTAAAAAAAATGTTTCTAAAAATGTAGTAAATCAGTATGAAAAAATAAATATAACAATTAATACATTTAAAAATTGTCAGTTACAAAACCTTTGAAATTCACTGAAAAACCGTAGGTTTCAGACATGTTATAGTTAGGAATTAGCATTTAAAAACCTTTGAAATTCACTGAAAAGACCATAGGTTTCAGATACGTTATAGTTAGAAATTAGCATTTAAAAAACCTTTGAAATTCACTGAAAAACCATAGGTTTCAGGCACGTTATAGTTAGAAATTTGCATTTAAAAACCTTAGAAATTCACTGAAAAAACCATAAGGTTTTAGGGACAGTTATAGTTAGTTGGACATTGCACTCGTACAAAACCCGTGAAATTCCCCCGTTATAGTTAGTTCAGGTAACTATAACTCGCGCCCCGCAATGCACTGCTGATGACGTCACATATTACATCACTCATGACATGGTCAGTGACATCACTGATGACATCACTGATGACATCTCAAATGACATCACTGATGACATCACTGATGACATCATCCATGTGAGAATTTAATGCATCTTCTCACACCCTAATATAAGTTTTGAATCACCCACTCTAAATTACAGACTGCCATTCTCAAAACCATACACACTCCAATACCAATAAGTACATACCCACTCACTGATTCTTAGGTCTACACACACACATCTACTCACTCACCCGTACAGTCACTCATACTTACAGTCACTCAGTACAGGACTATCATATGCACTCATACACCTATATAAACACTCACACAACGCAACTCATCCATAGAGGTATTCACACACCTAGTCAGTCATGCAAATAATTAATCACACTCCAATTTACTCACCTATACAGTTATACACACCAGCTCACTTACTCATAAAAATACTAGCACATTCTTACGCTCCTATGCAATCACTGATGCAAGCACACACTCATCCATATAGCCACTCTCACAATCACACACTCTCACTTATAGCCATTTATATACTCCAACACACATATATACTGCCTTTCACATATGTAGTTACTCACACATGTACCACTGAGATATACATTCAATCACTAACACACCCATACACACACTCACCCACCCATACAGTCCATCACAGACGCACTCTTGAAACCATGCACCCAGTGAATCACCCACTCACACATCTATGCACAGAGTCACACACACCCCACCCACACAAACACTGAGGCACCCATACAGATACTCAGAGAACCAATCCATAACCCATATAGACACTCATTTAGCTAGTCAGAAACCCATGCAGTTGCTTACACAACAACAGACAGACGGATACAGACATTCACACAGTTTAGTCACTCACCCATGCATCCAGTAAGATACGTTTAATCACTCACTTATAGACTCAGTCAAGCACCTACTAAATCATCCATTCAGGCGCTTCTACACCCACTCATTCTTCAATACGCCTTTCCCTAAATATATTAAACATATTTAAACTTTACAGAAACACACAGTCACTGGATGATGTCATCAGTGATGTCATCAGTGATGTCATTTGAGATGTCATCAGTGATGTCATCAGTGATGTCACTGACCATGTCATGAGTGATGTAATATGTGACGTCATCAGCAGTGCATTGTGGGCGCGAGTTATAGTTACCTGAACTAACTATAACAGGGGAATTTCACGGGTTTTGTACGAGTGCAATGTCCAACTAACTATAACTGTCCCAAAAACTTATGGTTTTTTCAGTGAATTTCTAAGGTTTTTTAAATGCAAATTTCTAACTATAACGTGCCTGAAACCTATGGTTTTTTCAGTGAATATATATATATATACATATATATATGGCTGAAAGCTTGCCCGCCGTTTCATTCTGCTCGAAAGAAGGCAAGAGTAGACCCAAAATTTCGTGTTAGTGATTTATTCAGCAATCACCATGTCGCCATGACGCGTTTCGGCCGGTCAACGGCCTTGATCACATGTCAGCGCCTAGGGCGGAAGTAACCTTTTTAGAGTGCAAGTGCAAGTTATTAGCAGCAATAGACATAGTAAACATATTGCATTGTATACCTAATTGATGCTTAAATGCATTAATTATATACATAATGTCTAAAAGCATAAAATACCAGGATAAAACATAGCACAATGAAATCCAATTGGGTATAATCCATATTTGTTGTGATAAAATGCATGTATAAATACATAAAGTTCCTATTATCACATATGTTCATGTCCTGGCTATGAAACTATGCCATTATGTGCTGCTATCTATAAAGTGACTAAGTGCATAATGTGTACCTCTCGAATTCCCCTATGTGCGAGTACCCAATATTAAAAAGTGCAAAATTGTGCAATGCTAGTGCAAAATCACAGTGCAAATAGTAGCTAGCAGCCAAAACAATTAAGGGCTAGTGTCACTTGCATATTGTAGGTACCTATCCTTGTCATGATCAGCAAATATATGTGGAATATATGATAACTGCATACCCATTGGCCTATGTTACAGGTGACATACTAGGCTATACGGTTGATTCCCACAAATGAGGATATATAGTATAAAATATTATATAAAATCATTTCAACCATATAAAACCCAATAAATAGGCTAAAAATATATGCTTTACTTAAATAATTATAACTGTTCCAAGATCTTAAATAAAATTTCAAAATAAAATACAGTACATCCTAGGTTGCCACTCGATATTGTATGGAGCTAACTGCTCTATTAAAATCCTTAAAACATGGAAATGTGTGGCTCACTCTAGTTTGTGATAGTGTTTCAGGGAAATATATCAGGGAAAAGTACTACTACTTTAATTACAGTGTTAGTATATAGTGCTTTCTGGTGTGCCGTAAGCTCGTTAATACGGATATACAATAAATTTCATAGTTTGTGTATTACAATGGATGTTCAAAAATAAGTGTACATATCTTTGCTAGTATTTAATACTCCTGGGTGTATATATATTACCTACTGGCGGTCGACAGTAAGTAGTTATAGTTAGCCCCTCGTTTCAATTTAAAAAGCGTTTTTTCTTTTGCCAATAAATTTAGAGCCGTTTGACTAATCTTCGTGAAATTCTCAAAACTAGTGCTTCTCTCGGGCCAGCTCCTGTCTTGAAAGTTTCAGGGTAATTCATCAAGCGGGGGCCGAGAAACAAGGGGGGTCCCAAAACGCGTTTTCTCCTGTTAATTTCCCCAGGAAACTTTAGACAAAGCTACATCCCGAACTGCTGAACGGAATTACACCAAATTTGGCAAAAAGGTAGGTCTTGGTTCAGAAAGCGTTCTTTTTTTTAAATGGTGTAAATCCGTTCAGTAGTTCCTGGGAAATTCAAAAAATAAAAATATTGGTATCTGGTGGTCGAGGAGGATTCGTGAACCCTCCCGAGCACAAGCTTCATTTTGATTGGCTGTCAACACTCCAAACCAAGAAGTGTTGGCAACCATCTTGTGACTCAGTAAAACCGAGTCACAAGAAAACAGTAAAAAAAAAAAAAAAAAAAAAGAAATGGGGACCCCTAGGCCTGCCCAGGCCCAGAAAAAGCATTGTTTTAAAAAAATGTGTCCGGAGTCGCGCTGGGTGCACGAATCTGGTAGAATTTTTTTTTTAAAAACAATGCGCGTACTCCCGCGCTTCATTTTCCTTAAGCCCCCGGGAGGGCCAGGTCCCGGGAGCAATCCAAATTTATGTAGCGGGGCTTTTGGACAAGGGGATCTGCATAATAGCAACTCCCATTGTCCAAAAGCAATGCCGGCTCCCGCAGGAGGTGGGGAGCCGGCAGGGACCGTGGGGGCATTGGGGCTCCCCGCGGTCCCCAACATAAGGCCAGGCCCTGGGGGATGGGGTCCCCGGGGCCAGAAGTGGCCCAGGGAAGACGGGCCACCCGGCCCCCCTCCTCTAATTAAAAAAATAAGAGGCCAGTCCCCGGGGGATGGGGTCCCCAGGGCCAGAAGTAGCCCAGGGAAGGGGGGCCACGCGATCCCCCTCCCCTAATTAAAAAAATATATTATAAAAGAGGTCAGGCCCCCGGGATGGGGTCCCCAGGGCTAAAAGTGGCCCAGGGAAGGGGGGCCATGCGACACCCCTCCCATTAAATAAATAATAAATAAAAGAGGCCTAGCCCCAGGGGATGGGGTCCCCGGGGCTGAAATCGGCCTCGGGAGGGGGGCCGTGTAGCCCCTTTCCCGTTTTCTTTTAATATTTTAATTTTAAAAAAGGGTCAGGCCCTGGGGATGGGGTCCCCCAGGGCCCAAAAATTACTAAGAGAAAGGGGGCCACAGAGCCCCCCCCTTCTAAAAAATAAATAAAAGAGAAGCCGGCATCTCGCCGGAGGCCCCACGCCCTCCCTGCCCCACTCTTAAAAATGCATCTCCTGGCGCATTCTGGGTTGGGGGAGTAAGTCCCCTAGAGTGTTAAGGGTCCTAAGGGGCCAACTAGCCCACCAGATACCTCCAGTAAGCCCTACATAGCTGGAGTGCTGAGAGTGGTCAGAGGCCAAGGCCCCTTTTTACACCACTCTGCAAACGCGCCTCTTGGCACACTGCTGGTGGGGCGATGAGGTACTCTTGTGTCCTGAGGACCTCAGGACTGAAGTAGACTTCATGCCCCGAGCAGCAGTGCGCCAGACGGCACATTTGCAGAGTGGTGTAAAAAGGGGGAGTGGCCTCGGACCACTCTCAGCAATCCAGCTGTGTGGGGCTTACTGGAGGCCACAGCAGGGCTAGTTGGCACCCAGGGACCCTCAGGAGGCAAGGGGACTTCATCCCCCAACCAAGAGCATGCCAGGAGGTGTGTTTGCAGAGTGGTGCAGAAAGGGGGCGTGGCCTGTGTCCACCTCTCAGCAATCCCACTATATGGGGCTTACTGGAGGTATCAGGTAGGCTAGTTGGCCGCTAAGGACCCCACGCAGCGAAGGGGACTTCACTCCCCATCCAAGAGTGTGCCGGGGAGCGTGTCTGCAGACTGGTGGGCAAAGGGGGCATGGCCTGCTTTGAGAACTTACCAAAGCTGCTGTGTGGGACTTACTGGAGGTAGTAGGAGGGGTAGTTGGCCCCCAAGGTTGTCCTTGGGGGCCAACTACCCCTCCTGTTACCTCCAGTAAGTCCCACACAGTGGTAACGGTAAGACATCTTCGGAGGCCACGCCCCCCTTTCTCCACCGCTCTGCAAACGCGCCTCCTAGCACACTACGGGTAGGGGGATGAAGTCCACTTTGCTCCTGAGGGACTTTGGGGGCCAAGAAGCCCTCCTGGTACCTACTGTAAGTCCTACGCAGTGAAATTTCTGAGCGCTGGTAAGAGGCCCAGCCCCTTTCTCCACCTCTCTGCAAACGCGACTACTAGTTAAAGAAGCATTTGCAATGTAATAGGTTTCACATTTGCGAGAGTTAGAGCTATAGGCGTTGTAAATGTAAAAGTGTTTTACTAATGTTTCTCTTCCCTCTTTCTGCACCTCTGTTGCTTCATTCTGTACTTCTCTTGCTTCTTTCTGCACTTCTCTTGCTTCTTTACGTACCCCCTTGCCTCTTTCTGCACCCCTCTTGCCTCTTTCTGCAGCTCTGTTGCTTCTTTCTGCACTTCTCTTGCTTCTTTATGCACGTCTCTTGCTTTTTTCTGCACCCATCTTGCCTCTTTCTTCACCCCTCTTCCCTCTTTCTGCACCTCTCTCTTGTCTCTTTCTGCACCCCTGTTCCCTTTTTCTGCACCTCTCTTGCTTATTTCTGCACTTCTGTTGCTTCTTTCTGCACCCCTCTTGCCTCTTTCTGCACCCTTCTTCCCTCTTTGTGCACCTCTCTTGCCTCTTTCTGCACCTCTCTTGCCACTTTCTTCACCACTCTTGCCTTTTTCTGCACCTCTTTTGCTTGTTTCTGCACTTCTTTTGCCTCTTTCTGCACTTCTTTTGCCTCTTTCTGTACCCCTGTTGCCTCCTTCTGCATCACTGTTGTTTCTTTCTGTCCTGCTCTTGCTTCTTTCTGTACTTCTCTTGCAAATTTCTTCACCCCTCTTGCCCCTTTCTGCACCCATCTTGCCTTCTTCTGCACCTCTGCGGGTTCTTTCTGCACTTCTCTTGCGTCTTTCTGCACCTCTTTTGCCTGTTTCTGCAACTCTCTTGCTTCTTTCTGCACTTCTCTTGCCTCCTTCTGCACCTCTGTTGCTTCTTTCTGCACTTCTCTTGCCTCTTTCTGCACCCCTCTTGTCGGTTTCTGCACCTCTGTTGGTTCTTTCTGTACTGCTCTTTCTGCACCCCTCTTGCCTCTTTCTGAACCTCTGTTGCTTCATTCTGTACTTCTCTTGCTTCTTTCTGCACTTCTGTTGCTTCTTTATGCACCCCTCTTGCCTCTTTCTGCAGCTCTGTTGCTTCTTTCTGCACTTCTCTTGCTTCTTTATGCACGTCTCTTGCTTCTTTATGCACCCCTCTTGCCTCTTTCTTCACCTCTCTTCCCTCTTTCTGCACCTCTCTTGTCTCTTTCGGCACCCCTGCTCCCTTTTTCTGCACCTCTCTTGATTATTTCTGCACTTATGTTGCTTCTTTCTTGTGAGAAGTTGGCCTGGTATATGCTGTTCACTAATTAAAGTGGACACCTTGCACCAGAACAATTCGACTCTTATGGTAGATAGGTTTAAGACAACCTTTATAGAAAGCTATCCTAGTGGTAGCTGTGGAGAGCAGCCTTCAGGCTAAGTCTTGAAGGAATGTAAAGCAGCTTGTTTTACCACACAATCTCTTGAATCACCAAATGAAAAGACACCACACAGGTATATATATCAAATATATATGTATTTATTAATAAACACTCTCTACTAATCTCTTTATGAGATTAGAGGATAGGAACATATGTACAAGTCAAATATTATCAGGATAAGTTTAGCACAATTGAATATTACAATCTTAGTTTGCTAGACCTAGGTCTAGGGCATCTAGAATCGAGGGACCCCCGAGAACCACCCCAGGTAGTTGTAGGAGACCCACAGGGGACGGACGCGGTGACCTGGCACCGATGCGAATCCTGTACGAGTCTATGCGCTCAGACGCGATTGAGATATCAATGTTCAAGGTCCCTTGCGTGTTCGAGGCGAACACACCGATCGGACTCAGTACGAGTCGAAGGATACGGTCTACAGACAGGATTTGCAAGGGAGTCGGACGCGGTGTGTCTAACACAGACGCGAACCATGTACGAGTCAGTGCGAGAATCGCACAGGGAAAGTAAGAGTTTTAGGATACTTCTGGTGAACCTACAAGCAAGTCACTTACAGGGTAAGTAGTTCAAGGGCCCACACCCACAGGAGCACCGGAGTGCTGGAGTTACCTCACCCAGGGAAGCCGGGTGCACAGGTGTCCTTTGGTGTCGGGTCGCGGCGTCGTTTTCAATGGCGACCAAAGAAGACTTGCTGCTTGTGATGGTTTGAAGAAGTGTCCGGTGGAATCCAAGCCTGGATTTGGTGGAAGGATGACCTGAAAGCAGAGGGGACAGTGTTCAAAGTCACTTGGCAGTGACTCGGGGCAAGGAAGATGAATGTCCACCGTCGTCGCAGGGTTCAGGTTGTTCATGCTTGCCTTGACTCTTCAGCCACGAGGTCCAGGAGGCGTCGACGACAACCAGGAGCTGGATTCGGCGTGTCCCATGATGTCTGCGGCTTACTGCGGTGTCGGTAACTCGATCGGAGCCAACAAGCATTGGTAACAGCAAGTCTTGGGGAGAGTGTGAAGAGGCGATGGCGCAGACCAGCAAGGTCTGTGGAACTCACCCAGCAAAGGTAAGTCAGGGCAGGCCTGGAGCAACCAGGGGAGCCCTTTGGTTTCTTTGGAAAGGCTTCTGGGGACCCACAAGCCGGCTGGCAAGTGGTCGCGAAGACGCCTCGGGAGGATTCTCTCACAGGGGCCCACGGTCACTCGGGACATGGTAGTCTGCTGATCTTAGGATGGATTTCTGCTGGAGGCTGGGACCATACGTGGTCCAAAGCACAAGTTCGTGAAACGTTGTGAGGGGTTGCACTCAACAATAGTGCACGGTACCCAGGGGTCACGGTTCCTCGTTACTCTGGGGGTCCACTGGCCTCAGCTTCGCTGGGGACTCATGATGTCCTTTGAGAAGTCAGGAAATCCACTTCTTGGGCTGCAGGGACTTCGGACTCCGGCGGGAGCAGCGTAGTTTGCAACTGTCGTTTGTAGTTTTTGGTGCCTGCCAAGCAGGGGAGTCACTCCTTGACTCCAAGGGAGATTCTTCAGTCTTCCAAAGGTAGTGGAATGTCGAAGGTCCGGGATTCTTCTTGTAGAGCATCGTCCAGGGAAATCTAGGATGCAATGCACAGGTTCCCCCTCTTATACTAAAAGGAGGGGAGGGACTAGCTCTATGACCCTACCTATGGGAGTGTCAGGGGTGTGGGTGGCTACACCCACTTCCCTTTGTCCAGTTTCACGCCAGAGCAGGGACAGGTAGCCCCTGAGCCGGTTTGAACTGGCATATGCACAGAGGAGCCTTCTGCTCCCCAGTGCAGGACTTCAAAGCACTCTAAGAGTGCACCCACCCAGCCCCAATACACTAAACCCTGTCTGGGAGGTGGTCACACCCCCTTGGGACAGGATATCTATTGTTGGGCTCCCTCCACTGCGAGAGTTGGTCATCAGCAGGAGGGCAGCCCAGTGTCTGTGACTGGTGGCATCCATTTTGTGATGCCAGGGCTCTGTCGGATTCTACAGCGTTTCCACAGTAGGTACATGTCTATCCCTCTAGAAGGGTGGAATGCTACCCCCGCCACCAGGACTGGTGGGGGGGGGTAGTATTCCAAGGTGTTTGACACCAAACACGACATGTTTCGATGCAGCCATTCCAAAGTTAGCATTTTACCGCGAGGATATAATGCACTTAAAAGTATATGGTTTAACCGCATCCACAAACAGCACCAGAGAATGGACTCTGAGAGCTGCAGAGGGGCCCTGCTCAGGCAGAGGCACCCCTCACATAGAAGCCAAGCACCCTGCCCTCAGGATTGATAGGGCCTGCCTTAGGGGTGACTGATAGGGTTATCTGTGTGTGCAGGAGAGATATAGGGAACCTATATCTCAGTGAGGGGTGCTAGCACTTCCTCACTCAGGCTGCAGTAGCAGGCCTGTGGTGTCAGATTTAGTCTGCTTCCCAGGGGTGGCATAATACATGCTGCAGCCCCTGGTAGTCCTGTGGAGTACCTATGCCCTTGGTACCTAGGATACCATATACTAGGGACTCATAAGGTACCACAGTATCCAATCACTAGTGCACCTAGAGTGCACTCCAAATTGTTTAGAGAGAAAAGAGAGGCTGGGGCCCTGATTAGCAGGGTCCCAGCCTGACTATAGCCAGAAACCAGTGTAAACATCAGAAAAAAAGTGGGGGCAACATAAGAGGCAGATCCTACTCTCCTACACAACCCCCCCCCCCAAACGCAGGGACACTAAACTAACCTTGACCAGTTGAGTCTTCGTGTTCAAAGTGGAAATACTTTGAGAGTCCATCTGCATTGGCATGTTGGGTACCAGGTCTATGTTCCACTGTATAGTCCATCCCCTGTAGGGAAATGGACCACCTCAAAAGTTTTGGGTTTTCTCCTTTCATTTGTTTAAGCCATAGGAGGGGCTTGTGGTCGGTCTGAACTATGAAGTGAGTACCAAACAAGTATGGCCTCAGCTTCTTCAGGGCCCATACCACAGCAAAGGCCTCCCTCTCTATAGCTGACCAACGTTTCTCTCTAGGGGTCAGCCTTCTGCTAATAAAAGCTACTGGCTGGTCTTGACCTTCATCATTCAGTTGAGACAGTACAGCTCCCACACCCAGCTCAGAAGCATCTGTTTGGACAATGAACTTTTGGTGTAGTCTGGACTCTGCAAGATGGGGGCAGTGCACATGGCCTGCTTTAGGTCTTCAAATGCCTTTTGACAGCTAGCTGTCCACTGAACCTTTTTGGCATTTTCTTTGAGGTCAGATCATTCAAGGGGGTCACTATAGATCCATATCCCTTGACAAACCTCCTATAGTACCCAGATAGGCCTAAGAAGGCTCTCACCTGTGTCTGGGTGGTTGGAGCAACCCATTCCATTATGGTCTGGATCTTGCTCTGTAAAGGCTGAACCTGACCTCCAACTACAAGGTGGCCCAGTTATACAACCTGACTCTGCCCTATCTGGCACTTAGTGGCCTTGATAGTGAGGCCTGCCTTTTGCAGGGCCTTCAAAACATTCCTGAGGTGGACCAGGTGATCCTGCCAGGAGGAACTAAAGACAGCAATTTCATCTAGATAAGCTGAGCAATAAGTTTCCATCCCTGTCAGAACTTTATTCACCAACCTCTGGAAAGTGGCAGGTGCATTTTTCAATCCAAAGGGCATCACCACAAAGTGGTAGTGCCCACCAGGGGTCGAAAATGCTGTCTTGGCTTTTGCGTCATCAGCTAATCTGATCTGCCAGTAGCCAGCTGTTAGGTCAAACGTGCTTAGATACTTGGCTGAGGCCAAAGTATCAATCAGCTCATCTGCCCTTGGTATGGGATAGGCATCAGTTCTAGTGACTGCATTGAGGCCTCTGTAGTCTACACAAAACCTCATTTCTTTCTTACCACCCTGGGTATGAGGCTTGGGTACCAGGACTACTGGACTAGCCCAAGGGCTATCTGAAGGCTCAATTACACCTAGCTCCAACATTTTCTGAACTTCAGTCCTGATACAGTCCCTGACATGGTCAGGTTGCCTGTAGATTTTATTCTTGACAGGCAGACTGTCTCCAGTGTCCACCTCGTGGGTGCACCAGGAAGTCTGACTAGGGGTCAGGCTAAACATATGCCTAAACTGTTGCAGAACTTGTCTGCATTCAGTTTGCTGATGGTCAGTGAGGCTGCTTGCCAAAGCAACACCCTCTACTGACCCATCATCAGGGTTCTGAGAGAGCAGATCAGGGAGAGGGTCACTCTCCTCCTCCTGGTCCTCATCAGTTGCCATGAGCAAGCCCATGTCAGCCCTGTCAACATATGGCTTTAGTCGGTTGACATGGAGCACCCTCAGGGGCTCCTGGGAGTTCCAAGATTCACCAGATAGGTGACTTCTCCCTTCTGTTCAACTATTGTATGGGGGCCACTCCACTTGTCCTGGAGGGCTGCTGGGGCCACAGGCTCCAACACCCACACTTTCTGTCCTGGCTGGTATACAGTCAGTACAGCCTTTGGTCATGCCAAGCTTTTTGTAATTCTTGGCTGGCCTCCAGGTTTTTGGTTGCCTTTTTCATGTACTCAGCCATCCGGGAGAGGAGACCAAGTACATAGTCCATCACATCTTGTTTGGGGGGCTTGAGAGGTAACTCCCAGCCCTCTTTACCAAACACAGTGGACCTCTCACAGGATGCCCAAACAGAAGCTCAAATGGGCTGTAGCCAACCCCTTCTGTGGAACCTCTCTGTAGGCAAACAACAGGCAAGGAAGAAGAAGGTCCCATTTCCGCCTAAGCTTCTCTGGGAGTCCTTTAATCATTCCTTTCAAGGTTTTGTTGAAGCGTTCAACTAAACCATTGCATTGTGGGTGATAGGGGTGGTGAACTTGTAAGTTACACCACACTCCTTCCACATTGCTTTTAGATACCCTGACATGAAGTTGGTACCTCTGTCAGAAATGACCTCCTTTGGAAAACCCACTCTGGAGAAGACTCCAATGAGGGCTCTTGCCACCACAGGGGCTGTGGTGGTCCTCAGGGGAATTGCTTCTGGGTACCTGGTGGCATGATCCACTACCACCAGGATAAACCTGTGCCCAGATGCAGTTTGAGGGTCAAGGGGACCAACAATGTCAATCCCTACCCTTTCAAAGGGTACCCCCACCACCGGTAGTGGTATCAGGGGGGCCTTTGTTGTGCCACCTGCCTTACCACTGGATTGGCATGTGACACAGGAGCGACAAAACTCCTTAGTGTCCTCTGACATATGTGGCCAATGAAAATGTGGAACAAACCTGTCCCAGGTCTTGTTTTCGCCCAAGTGTCCTGCTAAGGGGATGTCATGTGCTAAGGTCAAGAGGAACCCCCTAAACTTCTGAGGTATTACCAACCTCCTGGTGGCTCCAGGGGCTGGGTCTCTACCTTCAGAATATAGGAGTCCCTCATCCCAATAAACTTTATGGGACCCACTAGCACTCCCAGCAGCCTCAGCAGCCGCCTGCTGTCTGAGGGGTTCAAGAGAGGGGCAGCACTGTTGCTCCTTCCTCAGATCTTCCCTAGAAGGGCCCCCTGCCCCCAAGAACTCAACCTGATCAGGCTCAAGTCCCTCTGGGGCAGTTCCTTCTTCAGGATCTGCTTCACCTCCCTCTGGGGGTGAATCCGTGATCTGAGACAGAGGGGAAGGCACTGCCTTTACCCTACTGCTCCTCCTCTTGGGAAGCATCTGGTCCATTGTTCCAGGATCCAGAGCTGGTTCAGTGTCATGCATTCTTGCTTGTGACCTGGTCACAGCAAATACCTCTGCAGGGATGCCCAACATCTCAGCATGAGTCCATAACTCTACTTCAGACCAGGCTGAAGTCTCTAGATCATTGCCCAATAGACATTCGACAGGGAGGTCTGCACTGACTACAACCTTCTTGAGCCCAGTTACCCCTCCCCAGGAGAAATTCACAACTGCCAGACTATGGTTGGTCTTGGCGTTGCTTGCATTGGTCACCTGGTACATTTCGCCCAGGATGATCTGTCCAGGGTCCACAAGATCCTCTGCCACCATGGTGACACTAGCACCTGTGTCCCTAAATGCCAAAGCCTGTTTGCCATTTATTACAGGCTGCTGTTTGTATTTGCCCAGATTACTGGGACTCACTAGGAAGGACATATTAAGGTCTCCCTCACAAATCAGCATTGCCTGAGTGGGCACTCTGACTAGGTCAGAGTCCACTTCAGAACCCAGGGTCAACCCTACTAAACCCTTAGTCTGTGTACCACCTCCACCAGTAGCTGAACTAGGGGGAACAGTTGCCTTAGGGGCAGGAGTGGTGGTGGTTTGGTCTTTGGACTTGTTACAGTCAGAAGTCCAGTGCCCTTTCTGTTTACAGAATTTGCACCAGGGCTTCTTTTGGCCTTTTCCCTTGTTGGACTGTGACTCCCCACCAGATGCAGATTTTTGGGGCCCTTGTGAAGACTTCTGGTCTTTTGACTTATCCCCACCTTTCTCAGAGCCCTTAGGATCTTGCTTCTTGGTGTCACCCCCTTGGTTCTGGGGTTTCTGCCTCACCCTGGTTCTGACCCACTTGTCTGCCTTCTTTCCCAATTCTTGGGGAGAGGTCAGATCCGAGTCCACCAGGTACTGATGCAACAACTGGTTCTGGCAATTATTAAGGATTTGTTCTCTCATCATCAGATTATACAATCCCTTAAAATCAGTAACCCTACTGCCAACCAGCCAACCCTCCAGAGCCTTGGTTGCACAATCAACAAAGTCAGTCCAGTCCTGAGTCTGTGCCTTCTGGGTGTCTCTGAACTTTAACCTGTACTGTTCAGTGGTTAAGCCAAACCCATCTATCAGTGCACTCTTCAGGACTTCATAATCATCAGCATCCTCTTCTCTAACAGTGAGGAGCTTGTCTCTACCTTTATCTGAAAAGGAGAGCCACAAGATTGCAGCCCACTGCTTCTGGGGACCTGCTGTACTCTACAGGCCCTCTCCATAGCAGTTATCCACTTGTGGATATCATCCCCACTCTGGTAGGGAGGAACAACCTTGCTCAGGTTCCTATGGTCTGGAATAGATTCTCTGCCTCTAGGGACACTGTTGCTGCCACCAAGGGGTTCTAACCCCTCTCGTCGAGAAGCTCTCTGGATCTCCAGGGCTTCTCTATCCAGTGCCAACTGCTTGGTTCTGAGGGCAACTCTTGCTTCCTCATACTGCAGCAGTTTGCACATTCTTTCAGAGGAGGTCTCTCTTATGGGAAAGTATGAGTTCCTCTGGTGGATAAATTCTCTGCCAGAGTGATAAGAGTGCTCAGATTCCCTGGAAGGGGACCTATGCCTCTCATCCACTCTGTCAGTTCTCTTAGGGAGAATTCCTCTGTCCTTTTCAGGCCCCTTGAGGCCTGGCCCTTCAATCACAGAGTCCTGGTCATTCGGATTGTCATCGTCTGACCCAGATACTGTAATTGACCCACCCACTGATTCAGACCCATTAGCTCCTAGAGCCAATCTAAGATCATCTGCAGTCAGCAGATCTATCAGGTGCAGGGTTGAGGGACTCTGTCCTAGTCTCAGGTGTCTTTCAACACACATGGCTCTCAAGTCAGAGAAAGCCATGTCCTTGTACTGAGGCTGAGTGGATCCACTGGTTCCACCCTTTAAGGACATTCTAGTGTTGTGCAGTGTTGTATTACCTACACTAGTTTGTGGCCTACTGATACTAGCTTGAGCTGTAGAAAGGGTGTGCTATCCCTTGGCACACAGCTCTAAGTTCAGTAGAACTTATCGATACTAAGCTTGACTTTATATTAAGCCTGGGCGTAGTTTGCATAGTAGCACTTCACGTAGCTACGTGAAGTACAGCTTCAACTACACATAGCTATGCAAATTGCATAGTGCGTAGCTGTGTGCTTGACTGCACTGTACAATAATTACCAAAAGCATCTTGTACAGTACAAGTTAAGATAAAATAAATATTTCTGTCTTTATATGCTAAAAATGCATATAGTCATTTCACTAAAGTGAAAACAAAAGTTAACAAGCAGTGAGAGAGGTGATGATTTTGGTATCCTCGCTAACTTAGGGAGAGAACCAAGCAGATGTCTTGAAAACAAAAAGCACATCTTATTGAATGATTCGGTGGTGGTCCCATCCTCTTAGGACCTTCCAAGCACAGTTATTGGCAAAATACAATCCCAACCAAGGCCCTGCAAAGCATTATGGGACGAGATTAGCAGTGGGCAGTGAATATTATAGTATCCAATATCAAAATAATTCTACAAAGAGCTGCAGTTCCACTAGTCGTTACTAGGTGTCCTCACGAGTCAAATGCAAAAGCTTCATGAAAGGTTTTCAATACTTTTGCATTTGACTCGTGAGGGACATCTTGTAACGACTAGTGGAACTGCAGCTTGATGTATTAATAATTTCAATGCTTTTGCATTTGACTCGTGAGGGACACCTAGTAACGACTAGTTGAACTGCAGCTCTTTGTAGAATTATTTTGATATTGGACACTATAATATTCACTGCCCACTGCTAATCTCGTCCCATAATGCTTTGCAGGGCCTTTGGTTGGGATTGTATTTTTGCCCATAACTGTGCTTGGGAAGGGACCACCATTGAATCGTTCACATGATATGCTTTTTGTGTTCAAGGCATCTGCTTGGTCCTCCCCTAGGTTAGGGGGACTCCAAAATCATCACCTCTCTCATTTGCTTGATATTTTATTGTCAAAATTCATTTTTGTGAATTGGTTATATGCTTTTTAGCATAAATAATTGCTTTATCAAAGCATTTGAAGGAGTTTATTATACTCCTGCTACGCTACGTTGATTAGCACAGTTATTCACTCTGCTACGTGCAATTTGCGTAGTGCGTAGTAGCACAAACTTTGCATGGTTCGTGAGTTTACCAAAGTATTATGCCCAGGATTACTTTATATGTACCTTAAGTACCTATAGTGGTTTTCAGTTAGTAATTCAAATAGAGATTTTCTGGTAAAACAATAGCAAGCTGGAATCCCACACGCTGCCCACCAATGTGAGAAGTTGGCCTGGTATATGCTGTTCACTAATTAAAGTGGACACCTTGCACCAGAACAATTCGACTCTTATGGTAGATAGGTTTAAGACAACCTTTATAGAAAGCTATCCTAGTGGTTGCTGTGGAGAGCAGCCTTCAGGCTAAGTCTTGAAGGAATGTAAAGCAGCTTGTTTTACCACACAATCTCTTGAATCACCAAATGAAAAGACACCACACAGGTATATATATCAAATATATATGTATTTATTAATAAACACTCTACTAATCTCTTTATGAGATTAGAGGATAGGAACATATGTACAAGTCAAATATTATCAGGATAAGTTTAGCACAATTGAATATTACAATCTTAGTTTGCTAGACCTAGGTCTAGGGCATCTAGAATCGAGGGACCCCGAGAACCACCCCAGGTAGTTGTAGGAGACCCACAGGGGACGGACGCGGTGACCTGGCACCGATGCGAATCCTGTACGAGTCTATGCGCTCAGACGCGATTGAGATATCAATGTTCAAGGTCCCTTGCGTGTTCGAGGTGAACACACCAATCGGACTCAGTACGAGTCGAAGGATACGGTCTACAGATAGGATTTGCAAGGGAGTCGGACGCGGTGTGTCTAACACAGACGCGAACCATGTACGAGTCAGTGCGAGAATCGCACAGGGAAAGTAAGAGTTTTAGGATACTTCTGGTGAACCTACAAGCAAGTCACTTACAGGGTAAGTAGTTCGAGGGCCCACACCCACAGGAGCACCGGAGTGCTGGAGTTACCTCACCCAGGGAAGCCGGGTGCACAGGTGTCCTTTGGTGTCGGGTCGCGGCGTCGTTTTCAATGGCGACCAAAGAAGACTTGCTGCTTGTGATGGTTTGAAGAAGTGTCCGGTGGAATCCAAGCCTGGATTCGGTGGAAGGATGACCTGAAAGCAGAGGGGACAGTGTTCAAAGTCACTTGGCAGTGACTCGGGGCAAGGAAGAGGAATGCCCACCGTCGTTGCAGGGTTCAGGTCATTCATGCTTGCCTTGACTCTTCAGCCACGAGGTACAGGAGGCGTCGACGATGACCAGGAGCTGGATTTGGCGTGTGCCACAATGTTTGCGGCTTACTGCGGTGTCGGCAACTCGATCGGAGCCAACAAGCCTTGGTAACAGCAAGTCTCGGGGAGAGTGTGAAGAGGCGATGGCACAGACCAGCAAGATCTGTGGAACTCACCCAGCAAGGGTTAGTCAGGGCAGGCCTGGAGCAACCAGGGGAGCACTTTGGTTTCTTTGGAAAGTCTTCTGGGGACCCACAAGCCGGCTGGCAAAGGGTCGCAAAGACACCTCAGGAGGATTCTCTCACAGGGGCCCACGGTCACGCGGGACATGGTAAGCCGCTGATCTTAGGAGAGATTCCTGCTGGAGGCTGGGACCACATGTGGTCCAAAGCACAAGTTCGTGGAATGTTGTGAGGGGTGGCACTCGACAATAGTGCACAGTACCTAGGGGTCTCGGTTCCTCATTACTCTGGGGGTCCACTGGCCTCAGCTTCGCTGTGGACTCACAATGGCCTTTGAGAAGTCAGGAAATCTACTTCTTGGGCTGCAGGGACTTTGGACTCTGGCGGGAGCGGCATAGTTTGCGACCATCGTTTGTAGTTTTTGGTGCCTGCCAAGCAGGGGAGTCACTCCTTGACTCCAAGGGAGATTCTTCAGTCTTCCAAAGGTAGTGGAACGTCGAAGGTCTGGGATTCTTCTTGTAGAGCGTCGTCCAGGGAAATCTAGGGTGCAATGCACAGGTTCCCCCTCTTATACTAAAAGGAGGGGAGGGACTAGCTCTATGACCCTACCTATGGGAGGGTCAGGGGAGTGGGTGGCTACACCCACTTCCCTTTGTCCAGTTTCGTGCCAGAGCAGGGACAGGTAGCCCCTGAGCCGGTTTGAACTGGCATATGCACAGAGGAGCCTTCTGCCCCCCAGTGCAGGACTTCAAAGCACTCTAAGAGTGCACCCACCCAGCCCCAATACACTAAACCCTGTCTGGGAGGTGGTCACACCCCCTTGGGACAGGATATCTATTGTTGGGCTCCCTCCACTGCGAGTGTTGGTCATCAGCAGGAGGGCAGCCCAGTGTCTGTGACTGGTGGCATCCATTTTGTGATGCGAGGGATCTGTCAGATTCTACCGCGTTTCCACAGAGGGTACATGTCTATCCCTCTAGAAGGGTGGAATGCTGTAGTATTCCAAGGTGTTTGACACCAAACACGACATGTTTCGATGCAGCCATTCCAAAGTTAGCATTTTACAGCGAGGATATAATGCACTTAAAAGTATATGGTTTAACCGCATCCACAAACAGCACCAGAGAATGGACTCTGAGAGCTGCAGAGGGGCCCTGCTCAGGCAGAGGCACCCCCTCACATAGAAGCCAAGCACCCTGCCCTCAGGATTGATAGGGCCTGCCTTAGGGGTGACTGATAGGGTTATCTGTGTGTGCAGGAGAGATATAGGGAACCTATATCTCAGTGAGGGGTGCTAGCACTTCCTCACTCAGGCTGCAGTAGCAGGCCTGTGGTGTCAGATTTAGTCTGCTTCCCAGGGGTGGCATAATACATGCTGCAGCCCCTGGTAGGCCTGTGGAGTACCTATGCCCTTGGTACCTAGGGTACCATATACTAGGGACTCATAAGGTACCACAGTATTCAATCACTAGTGCACCTAGAGTGCACTCCAAATCGTTTAGAGAGAACAGAGAGGCTGGGGCCCTGATTAGCAGGGTCCCAGCCTGACTATAGCCAGAAACCAGTGTAAACATCAGAAAAAAAGTGGGGACAACATAAGAGGCAGATCCTACTCTCCTACATTTCTGCACCCCTCTTGCCTCTTTCCGCACACTTATTTCCTCTTTCTGCACCTCTCTCGCCTCTTTCTGCACCCCTGTTCCCTTTTTCTGCACTTCTCTTGCCTGTTTCTGCAACTCTCTTGCCTCTTTCTGCAGTTCTCTTGTCTCCTTCTGCACCTCTCTTGCTTCTTTCTATACCTCTCTTGCAAATTTCTGCACCCCTCTTGCTTCTTTCTGTACCTCTCTTGCCTCTTTCTGCACCTCTATTGCTTCTTTCTGCACTGCTCTTGCTTCTTTATGCATCCATCTTGCCTCTTTCTGCACCCCTCTTCCCTCTTTCTGTACCTCTCTTGCCTCTTTCTGCAGCTTTGTTGCTTCTTTCTTCACTTCTCTTGCCTCTATCTGTACCCCTCTTACCTCTTTCTGCACCTCTGTTGCTTCTTTCTGCACTTCTCTTGCTTCTTTCTGCACTTCTGTTGCTTCTTCCTGCACCCCTCTTGCCTCTTTCTGCACCCTTCTTCCCTCTTTCTGCACCTCTCTTGCCACTTTCAGCACCCCTGTTCCCTTTTTCAGCACCCCCCTTGCCTGTTTCTGCAACTCTCTTGCCTCTTTCTCCAGTTCTCTTGTCTCCTTCTGCACCTCTGTTGCTTCTTTCTGCACCTCTCTTGCAAATTTCTGCACTACTCTTGCCTCTTTCTACACCCCTCTTGCCTCCTTCTGCACCTCTGTTGGTTCTTTTCCCGCTTCTTTTGCTTCTTTCTGCACCTCTTTTGCCTGTTTCTGTACTTCTCTTGCCTCCTCTGCACCTCTGTTGCTTCTGTCTGCACTTCTCTTGCCTCTTGCTGCACCCCTCCTGCCTCTTTCTGCTCCTCTGTTGCTTCTTTCTGCACTTCTCTTGCTTCTTTCTGCACATCTCTTGCTTCTTTCTGCACCCCTCTTGCCTCTTTCTGCACCCCTCTTGCCTCTTTCTGCTCCTCTGTTGCCTCTTTCTGCACTTCTCTTGCTTCTTTCTGCACATCTCTTGCTTCTTTCTGCACCCCTCTTGCCTCTTTCTGCACCCCTCTTTCCTCTTTCTGCACTTCTCTTGCCTCTTTCTGCACCCCTCTTGCCTCTTTCTGCTCCTCTGTTGCTTTTTTCTGTACTTCTCTTGCTTTTTTCTGCACTTCTGTTACTTCTTTCTGCACTCCTCTTGCCTCGTTCTGCACCCTTCTTCCATCTTTCTGCACCTCTCTTGCCTCTTTCTGCATCCCTGTTTCCTTCTGCACCTCTCTTGCAAATTTCTGCAACCCTCTTCCTTCTTTCTGCACCTCTCTTGCCTCTGTCTGCACTCCTGTTCCCTCTTTCTGCACCTCTTTTGCCTGTTTCTGCAACTCTCCTGCTTCTTTCTGAACGTCTCTCGCCTCTTTCTTTACTCAAATGGGAAGTGCAAGCTGTGAAGTTTAAAGGTCTGCGTGCTCTTGTGACTGAGGTATATGTCTACTTGTATATGTATTCTTACATGTGTTATGCATCTGAAGATGGTAGCTTAAAAAGCGGGTAACTTCTCCTATAGGTGCTTAAATCTTCTCAGTTCTGCTTTGTCATTTGGTTGCACAGTCAGACATGTCTTATGTATATATGTGTTATAGAGCCCCTCAAATATACTACTGAATACCCATGTGCCCCGTATTGTGAGCAGAAAGAAATGCATACACCTTTTTTTACACAAATTTACAGAGTATACTGCTTGAAACACAGGTATTCAAGTGTTTGTATGTTTATGTTCATTTAACATGTCACTAGGTAAAATCATAGACACGAATGCATACCTTCACAAACTTGGTCAGACTTACAACAGTGATATGCTTAGGATTGCTGTTTTATATTTGGTAGGCCTAACATTCTGAGCAGTCGATTAATAGTGAACCTTCAAGAGAAAAGTGAGGTTTAAGACATCTTCGGAGAAGGATTAGTGATTAGGGTACTTTGTATGAGTCTGTTGTTAGGTACAGTCAAAGTAGGCCTCTTTCTGCACCTCTGTTGGTACTTTCTGCACATCTTTTGCTTCTTTCTGCACCTTTCTTCTTCTTTCTGGACTTCTGTTGCCTCTTTCTGCCTTTCTCTTTCTTCTTTCTGCACCTTTCTTCCTCTTTCTGCACCTGTCTTGCCCCTTTCTGCACTTTTCTTGCTTCTTTCTGCGTCTTTCTTCCTCTTTCTGTACATGTCCTACCTATGTAGGCATAGTTAGAAATGAGCATTTAAAAAACCTTAGAAATTCACTGAAAAAACCAGAGGTTTCAGGGACGTTATAGTTAGGGATTAGCATTTTAAAAACCTTAGTAATTCACTGAAAAAAACACAGGTTTCAGGGACGTTATAGTTAGGGATTAGCATTCAAAAACCTTAGAAATTCATTGAAAAAAACATAGGTTTCAGGGACGTTATAGTTAGTCAGACATTTCACTCGTACAAAACCAGAGAAATTTGGCCGGTATAGTTACCTGAGCTAACTATAACTCACGCCCCCGCAATGCACTGCTGATGACATGACATCACATATTACATCACTCATGACATGGTCAGTGACATCACTCATGACATCACTGATGACATCTCAAATGACATCACTCATGACATCATCCACGTGATCATCTGATGCACCTCCTTACACCCTAATATAACCTTTGATACACCCAGTCTAAAATACAGACTACCAATCTTGAAACCATCGACAGACCAATACCAGTTAGTACATACCCGTTCACTGATTCATACGTCTACACACACATCCACTCACTAACCCCTACAGTCACTCATACATGCAGTCATTTATCAATACAGCCACTGATATATCCACTCATACAACCATAGAGACACTCACACACCGCCACTCACCCAAAGAATTACTCAAACACCTAGTCAGTCATCCAAAGAATCAATCACACTGCCATTTACTCACCTATACAGTTATACACACACCACCTCACTTATTCATACAGATAGTACCATATACTTATTCTCTTTTACAATCACTGACATAAGCACACACTTATCCATGCAGCCACTGTCACAATCACTCACTGTCACATTTAGTCACTTATATACTCCAACACTCACATATACTGCCTTTCACATATGTAGTTACTTAAACTTATACCACTGAGACATCCATTCACTCACCAACACAGCTATATGCACACTCACTCACCCATACAGCCCCTAACACACATACTCATGAACCCATACACCCAGTAAATCACCCACTCACACATCCATGCAGGGAGTCACACACACACCCACTCAGACACACAGGCACCCATACAGGTAATCAGACAACCAATCATTAACCCATATAGACACTCATGTAGCTACTCACCAACCCATGCAGCCACTTACACACCAACTGGCAGACTGATACAGACATTCATACAGATTAGTCATTCACCCATACATTCACTAAGATACGTTTAATCACTCACTTATACAGTCAGTCACACACCCACTAAATCATCCATTCAGACACTCATACACCCACTCATTCCTCAATACACCATGGCATATATATATATAACATTTGTCAACTTTTTAGAAACACTCATAGTCACTGGATGATGTCATCAGTGATGTCATTTGAGATGTCATCAGTGATGTAATCAGTGATGTCACTGACCACGTCAAGAGTGATGTAATATGTGACGTCATCAGCAGTGCATTGCGGGGGCGCAAGTTATAGTTAGCTCAGCTAACTATAACGGCATAATTTCTCTGGTTTTGTACGAGTGAAATGTCTGACTAACTGTAACATCCCTGAATCCTATGGTTTTTTCAATGAATATATATATATATATATATATATATATTTATATATATTTATATATATACATACATTTCTTGGAAAAACCACAGATTTCATGGACTACTGGTTGGGGGATGAAGTGCACTTTACTCCTGAGGGGCCCTGGGGGCCAAGAATCCCTCCTGGTAGCTCTTGTAAGTCCTACACAGCAGAATTCCTTTGCGCTGGTTGGAGGCCCAGACATTATAGTTAGAAATTTGCATTTAAAAAACCTTAGAAATTCACTGAAAAAAAGGACAGGTTTCAGGGACATTATAGTTAGAAATTAGCATTTAAAAAACCTTAAAAAATTCACTGAAAAAAACAGAGGTTTCAGGGACGCTATAGTTAGGAATTAGCAGTTAAAAAACCTTAGATATTCACTGAAAAATATGATGGTTTAAATTGCCACTAATGATGGTAATGGGATCGGAGCAGAGTCTTTGCTCGATCAATTACGAATATTAGAAATGAGAAAATGTATTGCAAACAAGTTTTTGATTTAATAATTGACACTTTTGAATTAAAGTATGACATGTGTTAGCATAAACTTGCGAGATTTCAAAACTGGGGTAATGTAAAAATGTCAATTGGCATAACACAAAGTTAAAATGAATTGTTGGGGAACACGTAGTGGATAAAATTGGATCTTTTGAATTGAAGAGAGGATTAGAGTGGTTTACTTTTAAAGTATTTTGTTTATGTTAATTTAACGCATCCTATGTGATGCAGTATAAATGCCGATCATTTCAAATGCTGGGTCATGTGATCAAGACCGTATTAGGTTGAAACGCATCTGTTTCATTTGCCAGAATAGAAAATACTCAACACAATTTTTGCTTTGTTGGGGTGGCTGTTCTTCCTTTCGCGCTCAATAAGGATTATGCTTGTGGAATATACAGGCGGTGGTGACTGCCGAATCATCCCTGACTCATGAGGCGAGGCAACCTCACTACGCGACTCCGTTGTGACAGCAATAGGGGTTCTTGTCCCCCAATGACCCTCAGCAGCCAAGAGGACTTCATTCCCTAAACAGTAGTGTGACAGGAGGACCCTTTGCAGAGTGGTTGAGAAAGGGGGCGGTGATTCTGCCGACATCTCAGCAGTCCCACTGTGGGGGACTTACTTGTCGCAACAATAGGGGTTCTTGGGGCGTGGCTAAGCACCGAAGCGTAATGGCCGCCTAACGCTGTAGCTCCGTAAACCCTGTCCCCACACGCCTATCAGCCACACTGATCCGCTCCCCCCGAGGAGGAGAAAAGACACCGGAGGTATACCGGAGGGGATTCCTTCTGACCCCGAAACCAGCAAACGTTCGTGCCCCGAGAAACCGGAGCAAACGGAGTGGGGCCTACCCGCAGCGCTGAGACCGGGGAGCACAGTGCCGGTGGGGCCGCGGCGGTGAGGGGGCGGAGCCGCCTTTCCCGGCCGTAGCCACGAGCCTGGTGAGGGGCCCTGAGATTCACCCGCGCTCCGCGGCGGCATTGGCGGAGTGGGCATCAGGCGGTCCAGGCAAGAAGCACCTGCAGCAGCCCTCACCGTCCCAAGGATCGACTCGGAGGCCTGAGACGCCATTGCTCCGCGAGGCAGGACCGGAGCACTGCGGTGTGACCTGGAGGTGAGGCGGGGGGCCCGAGTGTCTTGGGGCGGTGCCCCCGAGTGAAATAATCGGTGGACCTTGTCCTCCCCCCCTCGCTGAAGTGTCCGCAATCAGCTGCGGGTCCTGTTCCCCCCCCTCACTGGCATACTGTGAGGTGGCGCCGGGGACTCATAGCCACAGCCCAGCCGCCCAGTCGAAGAGACGGGGAGAGTGTTTGTGCCGGCCGGCCCTGTGCCTATCACCAGTGGGCCTCTGCAATAGCTGGCAGGGTGAAGCGGGCGCTGGGCTCCCACATATGATGCCTCCTGAATCAGCGCTGCCGACCATAAAGTGATCTGGGTGCGCGTGGACCACATACCAAGATCCTACAGTCGTGGGCCCCTCCCCCGCCTACACAATTAGACCACTGGCCGGACACATTACCAGTCAGCACCCCCTGACTACCGGGGCCATAGACGCCTCGTTTAATTCCACCACAAGCCCTTTGTGCGGCGAGGAGCGGACAAAATGGAGAAAAGCAAGCCCCCAGGAACGAGAGGGTCAAAACCAACACAGACCAATAAACTCGACCGATACACGATGCCCAAAGACATGCTGCAGGGCCGTCAATCCAGAGGTACACCCCTGGGGGACCCAGAAGAAGAGGAGCGAGAACTCTCCCTCAAAGACGTCATGGAGGCCATCACAAGCGTCAAGACCTCTCTTGAACATAAAATGGACACTATCGCAATTGACGTGAACCTAATAAGAGCAGACCTAGCCACATTTAAGGAAAAGGTCAAACAGGTGGAAATCGCTACGACCAGCCTGACGGGAGACGTCGCACAGCTTCAGGGGGAGGTCTCGGACCTACAGAATTTCCGTAAATTCACGGAAATGAAACTGGATGATTATGAAGGGCGCCTACGCCGCAACAACCTACGCATTCTGGGAGTTCCGGAACGGGCGGAGGGGCAATCTCCGGACCTCTTCGTGGAAGACCTTATCCTAAAACACCTCCAACCCAAGGGCCTCAGCCGATTTTTTGTTATTGAGAGGGCTCACAGGGTACCGGGGGGGCGTCCGAAACCCGGGGCTCCTCCGCGCCCTATGCTGGCAAGAGTGTTGAACTTTCGGGACAGGGATGTAATTCTCCAAAATACTAGGACAGGAGCTCCACTCCACTATGACAACGCAGACATCACCTTCTTTCCAGACTTCACTCAGAGGGTGCAAAAGATGAGGCGCACTTTCCTTGTGGTGAAGAGGAGCTTCGAGAGCGGGGCCTGAGGTACTCCATGTTGTTTCCGGCACGTTCGGGTCGAGGCGGAGGGGCGGACGTGGTTTTTCGAGCACCCTGAAGAGGCCGCGGACTGGATTGAAAGCAGGAAGATCCCGGGCCCACCGGATAGTCATCCCAGAGAGGAGACTTCGCTGTCCCCTATCGGATGAGACATGGTGGTGGAGAGTGGATGTCACTGGGACATTTTGGCCCTTAACCGATCTGGGTTAAGCACTGGGCGACTGCGCAGTTGACCTGGAGGGGACCTCTTCGTGACTGTTTAAACTCCAACCCTTGAGGTGTGCCTTTTCCTTGGGGTTACAGACTTTAATTTTTACAGGGGACAGAGATACGGACAGCCACACCCCTATTTTTTTCTACCTTTAGTTTTTTGCTAGGGCGACAGGCACTCTGCAAGTTTGAAATGGGCAGTTCTACGCCCAGAGTGCAGGGCAGCAGGGAGGGGGTTGTTGGGTGGGGGAATTTTTGTTTATAATTTGTTGGAAATTTTGCATCGGTGTTAATTATGGTTTCTTCAACAGAGGGGGTGTCGACTTTGTTCCTCCTGGCATTTCAGAGTCTATCAAGTTGTACGACAGATGTGATGGGGGACGGGACAATTAAGGTATTAAGTTGGAATGTCAACGGGCTTGGGGACAAGATTAAGCGGAGTATTGTTCTCCAGTACTTGAAACAGCGATCTCCAGATATTGTCCTGCTCCAGGAGACGCACCTGGTTGGTAATCTGTGTAAAGCAATGCATAGGGGAGGATACAAAATGGTAGCACACGCAAGGTTCACTTCTGGCTCCAGAGGGGTGGGCATTATGATGAAAAACACTCTCCCCCTCGCTATAAGTTCCACATGGGCGGACGACTGGGGCAGATACGTTGGGATTACGGGAACTTGGGAGGGCCGTCTTATCTCTCTCATGTCCATCTATGTTCCGCCAGGCCTACAGGGCACCACCTTTGCGGACCTGGGTACGGTCCTCCTCTCCATTCCAGACGGCCTTGTGGTCCTCGGAGGGGACTTCAATGCGGTGGTCTCGGGCACCCTGGACCGCCATCGCCCACGTGAGGTGGGGTCCGCTTCCCGCTGGCTACCTGACTTCCTAGAAGCTATGGGGCTAGTTGATGGTTGGAGAACTTACCATCCGGACCAGATACAGCACACCTTTCACTCCGAGGCATACCATACCCTTTCCCACCTAGACTACTGTTTACTGCCAGCCGCACAAGCATCCCTCATACACGAAATCAAACATCTCGCGAGAGGCATCTCCGATCACTCACCGATATGGCTCCGCATGGTCCTCCATCAGAACAAAGTAGGAAGACTAGCCCCAATCAACCTCTGGTATCTCCACAATCCCAAAATCCGCACAACCCTTATTGAAGCCATGGATAATTATTTCTTAGATAACGAGGGGACGGTGTCCTCATCCAAGTCCCTATGGGAAGCATTTAAGACTGTAATCCGGGGACAGGCGCTGTCGCTGATCTCGGGTGCGAAGAAAGAAAAACAGAAAGAAGTTTTGGACATCGAGGCTGAAATCGATAGATTGGAGAGTGACCTGGAGTCTGGGGTGACACCAGAGAAGCTTCACCTCCTGAGCCTGAAACAGCACAGTTATAAGGCCTTAGTCACAGACAAAGCCAAAAACCTGGGGAGGGAGCGGCTGGGTAGACTCTATGACCTGGGTGACAAAGCAGGGAAGCTTGTAGCATGGCTAGATAAACGGGAGTGGGCGAGCAGGCTGGTGCCAGAGATTAGAGTAAAAGGGGACATACCCGTCACGAATCCACAAGAGATAGTCGATAGCTTTGCCAGCCATTACCAAACGGTCTATACGACAGTGGCCCCCTATACGGAGGAGGACTCTCAGGAATTGTTACATGACATCAAACTCCCCCGCCTCTCCTTAGAAAATCGGGACTTCCTGGACAGTGACTTGACCCCAGACGAGATCACGCAATCGATCCGTTCGTTAAAATCGGGGAAGGCACTCGGCCCCAATGGACTCCCCATCGAGCTCTATAAGCTGCGACCCGATAAACTCTCCCCCTACTTAAAATCTATGTTTGAGGAATCACTGGAGACGGGAATGCTGCCTAGGGAACAGAGGATAGCCACCATAGTTACCATCCATAAAGACGGGAAACCCAGAACAGACTGCAGTTCCTATCGGCAAATTTCCCTCCTAAACGCCGAACCAAAAATCCTCGCCAAGCTCCTGGTCAATCGCTTGGTCAAGGTCATTAGTGCCTTAGTACACCCAGATCAATCCGGCTTTATGCCGCACAGGAACACGGCCCTGAATCTACGACGAGTCCATGGGGTAGTAGCTAGAGCACATACTCTCCGAGAGCCAGCAATGATCGCGTCCCTGGACGCAACCATGGCATTCAACACTATTGAATGGCCTTACCTTTGGGCAGTATTGGCCAAAATGGGTTTCGGCCCTAACTACATAAACTGGGTACAACTTCTGTATAACGAACCCCTAGCCCAAGTGGTGGTCAACAATAAGTTATCAGCTACCTTCCATCTGAGTCGGGGAACCCGTCAGGGCTGCCCGCTTTTGCCTCTCCTCTTCGCCCTGGCCCTGGAGCCTTTGGCAGCCTGGATCCGTAGGGATCCCAGGATACGGGGATTAGAATGGTCTCCCGGCTGGGAGGACCGAATCTCTCTCTACGCAGACGACCTGTTGCTTTATCTGGCCTCTCCTAGGAAATCCCTTATAGTGGTCTTAGATATCCTGGCGGTATTCGGTCGATACTCTGGATTCTCTATCAACTGGAGTAAGTCGCTTTTGTTTCCGTTGTGGGGTGATCCACCCATCCCTCCCAAGAACTGCCCCATACAAATCAACACGGCAGGCTTCAAATATCTGGGGATTTTCATTTCGCTAGATCCCGCAATCCGGTATACTCAAAACCTTCTCCCCCCCCTTCGTAAGCTTAAAAGCGATATTGCCAGCTGGAGGTCGCTACCCCTCTCCCTTCTGGGCAGAGCCGCCCTATTCAAAATGATGTCCCTGCCTAGATTCCTATACACCTTGCAAAACACCCTGGATCCTGTTCCCGCCAAGTATTTCAAGGAAATTGAGGGTCTACAGAGAGACCTGTTGTGGGATGGAAAACCTCGAATCACCCTGACCAAACTAACACTGAATTGGTATGACGGTGGTATTAGCCTCCCAGATATCAAGAAATACTACTGGGCGGCTCACCTAGCAGCCATCAACCACGGCATGTATGGCCGTGCAGACGATCCCGGATACGCCATGGATAAATGGCTCCTCCCAGGTGGTAATTATAACAGGGCGCTATACTCACGGCCCAGACGATACACCTTGACTGGCCCCACCAAACATTCTGTCCAGATTTGGCATGACGTTAACGCCTCACTGGGATGGAAAAACACGCTGACATTAGCCACTCCACTTTGGGACTCAGAAAGATTGGGCGACTTATGGAAATCGAAGGGTTTTGACAGATGGGACCTTATCGGTATCTCACACATTAGGGACCTTTGGGGGGCTGGAGGGGTCAAATCCTTTGACACGCTCCAGGCGGACTACGATCTGGCAGCCACCGAGTATTTCCGCTACCTGCAGGTCCTGCACTCACTGCAATCTTCGCTGCCTAAGGGGACTTTCCCTCCAGAGGCCTCTCCGATGGAGGACAGAATATTAGACGGCCACCTTCCCGTGAAAACCATCTCCCTGATTTACAAAAAGTTAATTAACAACATGGAGAGTCCCCTTCAATCACTCCGTGAGAAATGGACGCAGGATGGGGTGGAGGTGGATGACGAGGACTGGCAGATGGCGGTGTCTTCCCCAGAGAGGTCGCTTATCCCGGCACGTTTGAGGCTGGTACAGCTTAAAATCCTCCACAGAATTTATATGACAGGACCCCGTTTGGTACACATGGGATGGTCAGATAATGGGAACTGTAGGCGGCGATGTGGTCACGTGGGGACATTCATACACATAATTTGGGAGTGCGAACATATCATATCCTTCTGGCTCAAGATCCATGACACTATTAATGCGGTACTACAGGTTCACCTCCGCCCAGAGGCAAGACGATGCCTCCTCAATCTGTGGGAACCTACGGATCTCAACACAAATCAGACATGGTGGGCTACACTGGGGTTCATGCTGGCAAAACGCAACATTGCTCAACTATGGGGGCCACACTACCACCCACACTGGCAGCATGGGAGAAGAACCTTGACTGGTGCATGTTTCAGGAGAAAACAGTCTACCTGGCAAGAGGGTGCCCCAAAAAATGGTCCCGGATATGGAGCCCCTGGAATACCTACCGGGAGAGATCTGTGTGCCTCCTGATTGTCACGAACAAAATGACCCCCACACCCTGTAACATTCCTCTACCATGTAGAAATCCGACGTATTTCCTCCTGTACCGACTGTAATGTATGATTTGGCTAACCCTCTGCAATGTTTATTGGAACCGATGTATGTTTAATAAAAAGAATTATAAAAAAAAACAATAGGGGTTCTTGACTCCCAACGACCCTCAGCAGCAAAGGGGACTTCATCCCCCAACCAGTAGTGCACCAGGAGGCCCCTTTGCAGAGTAGGGTGACCAACCATCCATAAATTTCATGGACTGGCCTTAATTTGGGCCTCGTTTATATCGTCTGTCATTATTTCTTTCACAAATGTCATTTGTTTGTAATTCTGGGCATTAGAGCAAGCTGTCCCCCTTCAAGCAGCCTCAGAGTCCTCTAACTCTCACTGCAGGGGCCAGCTAGTGCTCCTGCTGTGAACCCAGCAGCCCCTCCCCAACCTGGCTCAGACTGCTATTGGTCCATTATCATTCTGATTGCTGGTCTAATTATCACATACAGAATGATAATGGGCCTCTCTGTGCAGTTACAGCACTTGCTGGGACTCCTCCTGCCTAGAGCACGGCATTCTGCTTTTGTTCACGGGCTCCTGTCACCTCACCATGGGCCAAGCTCTGGGGATGTGGAGGTTGCATTTTAACACTTCTTACAGGGTTAAAGGCACAGCCTTTGGATCCCTTGTGTGCCAGCAATTTCTAGGCTAAAAATGTCACTTTCACTCTGGTGATTGATGTATCTGTTTAAGAAAAAAAAGTGTGAGGGTTCTGAGCTTTCAGTTGTCTGAGTTTTGACTCATCATAAAGTAGCACAGAGGGAAAGTGTGTCTCCAGCAAAACACAATGTGTAACATGCAGATCAAAGAATTGTTTATCTATGTAGGCATCTCAGTGGGTTGCTGTTTTGTCACAGGGACCCTTTGTTAATTGCAGTTCATAAAATAAAATCAGTGAGCTATGAACCAAAATCAAATAGCAGCATGGAAACTGCAAGGCACGGGTTGAAAGTCTTATTGTTTTTCTTTAATCATTCAGTATTCTAAGGTTGATAAGCAGGGTTACTTTGGAAAATAATGTGGCAGGGTTGAGTAAATTCTGAAAGCATGAAAAGGCAAATTATGTGGCATAATAAAGCACATTTTATAATAGTATAACTTAATTATTTTGACATTTTTTAAACTTGTTAACACTGTCTAGGCCTATATTGCACCTCATTAGTACCAGTTTAACACCCAAATATAGCAATAAGCAGCAGAAAGTTTGCAGTCACCCTTTGCAAAGAGCCTTCCACTGTGCGGAAATGTGTTGCTGCATTTTTAATAACTTTTGAATAATTTGAGCTAAAACCTCTACAATAACCGACAGATGATGGATTATGTGGCAAATGCAGAAAATCTATAATTATGTGAAAATTACGGGCATTTGAATAATTCCTGTGGCCCTGGTTTCAAGTACCATTTCCTATACATTTCCTATATATTGGCTTACACACATCGACAATCCATTGTGCCTGTATAACATGTTTGTGATATAACACTCTCCAATTCCCTACTCTATCCTACATACTTGGAATGAGTAGCAGTGCAAAAGAAATTAACTACGCATGAGAGTGGGTCTGTGTAGAGTTGAGGGCCACTATTGGAGGGTGACACTTATTGAATCCTTGGAGAGGGAGGTCTTTGGGGGGTGGGGCACAACAAATATTCTTACAACATCTGGCACCAGCACTAAAGCCAGCTTTAATATCATTGTAATCAGTGTTTCTATGCAATTTTTATTTCAACATTTTCAGTTAATGGAAAACAAAGAGTACAAGTAGAAATGCCTACATAACATGATCAATGTTGCCTAATCCCATATTCTTCTAGTGCCACACTGTGACCTGACAGACATCTGCTCTGGGATGGAACCTTGGATGGGATTTCGGCTATTCTTTGAAAAATTGCATTTTCTTAACAAACAGTGATTTTCTGTCTGTTAGGGGAGAGAATGTGGCCTCACGGCTAGGGCGGTTGACCTTGGAGCTGGGGAACTGGGTTTGAGTCTCGGCAGGGATGCTCAACATTCTGTGATTCTGGGCAAATCACTTAATCTCCCCGTGCCTAACAAAAAATGAATGTGTCCATCTGTAACGTAACTGGTGCTCATGTAAAGTGCTCTGATACTTTCATATAGTTTGCGCTACATAAAACTCCCCAAAAAAATAAAAAATGTGTGCTCAGTGTTGTCTACTGTATTCTGCGGATGTTCTTGCAGCTTCCCAATGGAATTTGTTGTTTTGTTCATAGCAATGTCCAAATGCTGCTCGTATCTGAACAACTATATTGATGTATTTTCAATAACATCTATTCTTCCATTGAAACATGATTGTATAGTGGGAGGAACTTTATAAAATTTGGAAATAAGGTGCCTGAATGTTTGAATTGGACATATGAGGCACATCAGAAATTCACTTCTCAGTTTCTAGTCAGTGGTGGGTAATGCCAATAACACAGAATGCCAAAGTCCTGATTCACCTGCAGGCCCACTCCAGACAAGTCAAGATAATTTAATTTATTTACAAAGGCATAAAACTTGGTCAGATGCTTTCATCCAGTAAGTCCCCCTTCACCTCTGCCACCATGTACTTAATTCACTGAGTCACAATGTATGACATGTGTATCAATCCCGGTAATGCCGCCTTTAGCCTTCACCCTTTCTAAGTCCAAAAATTGGGTATTGATAATAGGGAAATGTTCCTCTTTAACAGAAGTAATGAGATTATGAGCAACAGAACACCATGTATCTCCTCTACAGCACCACCAACAAGAACACCCTAAATGTACCAACTTCACACCCTTGCACAACCAGCCTACGACCAAGTGCGCAAAGTCTAGGAAACTATCAAACGTGCATCCCAGTCTTATCATGAGTCTGACTTGAGAAGGTGAATAGACAATAAAGATGCCTTTAGGATTTGTTTTCAGCTTGTCATAAGTGCTATGTGTTCAAGAATAGAGGGCAAATGTCAGACTGTATCGTTAGACTAATTTCTGCTTATTTATTTAACATTTAGATTGGTGATCACAAAATTCTCTAACTTTGCAGTCAAAAATTGAATAATAAAGTGAACTAGTTGACATAATTGTTGTGGTGGTAAAGGGCATGTGAAAACAAAGGCTGTAAGCTGTCAGTTTTTTTGTAACACACAACAACTTTTAAATACCTGTAAATGAACTGTGCAAATGTTTAAAAACAGCAGTTAGGAAACCACAAATGGACCACTTGTTTATAATTCAGAAAAGTGCTAGAAATTGAGTTTTAATAGGATCAAAACAATCAAGACACTTTGCTTGGTGATGTTTAAATGATACATATTTGCTAAAACCACATTTCCACACATTATTATTTGTGAGCTTTATAGTTTTATGAGTAAAACTGCATGTTGGCATTTTGGTGCCATTTCAATGGAAAATGTTTGGTATGTAAAAGACAGTGCCTCCTTCTGACCTACAATAATGCCTCAACAGTGTATACAGTTTCTAGCCAGTAGAACACTTCTGTGCATCAATGAGGATCTGCAGTTTACAGCTCACAGAAATGAAACAGCCCAATCAGTATGCTATTTCCCAATTACAAGTAAAATAAGGAGAGCTGATAAATGGCTAGCCAGGGCATTATATAGTAATGTCAACTCCTATTTAACTGTTCTGGCCCAGTGTAATACCATAACACTCAGCAGTCTGCATCCAATTTTAGCGCATGCAGGCTGGTTAAACTCCCTTTACCTTCTTAATGCTCTTACCCTCAAAAAGACCTGTCCGCTATGGATCTTATCCATCACTCAGTACTGTACCAGCCCCTAATTCGAAGGTTTGTAAAGCAAGGCAGATCACCCGAGTGGGTCTCAAGGTGCTGAATAGCATGGGGAGAGTAAGTGATTTGCTGAGAATCACAGGATGTTGATGCCGATGACGAGACTCAAACCTGGGTTCTACCGGCTCTGAAGTCGGCAGCTCAGGCCATTACACCACAACCAGTCATCACCAGCTGAACTGACATGGAATACCTAAAGTGATCCGACGCATATAGCTGGCCACTCGTAAGACTCCAATGTATTCCAGTACTGGAGGCCCCAATTAGCTTTATTCTATGTGTGCTGCTTTATATCTCACAATGGCACTCAGATATGAGATGCTAGTAACAAAGTCCATCCGAGCAGATCTTCCTGACCACTTCCCTCACCAAACAGGCCATCTGAAGCCCATGAACTGTAAACAACATATCAGACTGGACAACCCAGTGCAGTAACCATAAACAGATTATGATCATATGAAATACTACAAAAAGACTTGCACAGTTGCTCAAAGCTGGATGCATAACAAAAAGCTATGAAGTGCATGATCGGTTATACCTAATATAAACTTATTTTGACTTGTACTTATGTTGGTTGTCTATTTACGTACTTATATACTATTGGTTGACCTCCTCTGATGTGTCTGTAAAACTTACTTTTAGTCCTAAATTTTGACCTTCTGTCCAGAATTTTTGTACTGAATTTTGGCCCTTTGGCCTGAATTTTTACACTCACTATCCTGAATTTGCACCCATGCCAGTTGGTGACCCTATTGCAGAGTGGTGGAGAAAGGGGGCTGGCCTCAGATGACCTCTCAGGTTGTTTTCTTGATCAAACAAACAGGCAAAAAGTACAGGGGCAGAGACAGATTTGCCATCATGGTCATGGACTCCCAATGTTGTCTTATACTAGCAGTTTCTATGAGAGAGCACCATGGCAGGAATGAGAAACCATGTCCACAACCAATTTCATATGTCTTTTGAATTTCCTTCTATCCCTTATGCATTTGTAGTATCATAGCAGTACCTTATGCCCTCCTTATTTCAGAATCCTCCTAATCCCGATACCTCCGTTAAGAGAAAAGGTTTTTTATGGTTGTCACAATGGCTACCTGGTTTTGAAATTGTTGCCAAGCAATAAATAATGCAAACCTCCCAAATTGATTACTTTCTACAGAAAAAAAGATACTGCTATGTAGATAGCTAACCTAACTGTAATGAGGTATTGCTGTTGTACCTTGTACAAAATTAACTCTTAGGTGGCAATCTGGTATCTAAAATTGGTGCATTATGTTTTTCAGAAGGAGCACAGGCCACCACTAGCAGTGCTGTGGAAGGAGGGACCTCGGTTAAGGTGCAGGCAACCGTGGAAGAGGAAGATGTTGTCCTAGTGGTGGTAGGGACAAGTGGTAGGTCACCTTGATTTCTTACTGACAATGTACTGTACTGGTTAGGCGAGACAGATATCCTGCCCATCACCTCCAGAGCCCAGTCCCTGCACTTGGCATCTCGACACCTAAAACTGCAGCACAGTGTAATGTCTGGTGTTGCTGCTGCAGTAAGTACTGGTGGTGATTAAATTCATGTGCAACCGCTGCTGCACAGCGGCATGACAGAACCAAGTCTACAATGCCCAAACCAAAGATAAGGTGCGTCCCAGTGCCCACTTAGTTGCCTACTGATGCCTCACTTAATCATTCTGTCTTTCTGCCCCAGTACACCTAAAAAAGTAACTTCTATCTTGTCATATGATGTCTGCGCTGCATTTCTCTGCCCAAGTAAAGTTATCTTATCTTCCATTACGAACTGACGGTTCCAATATTTTTCCTTCCATCAATCAACGTGGCTTTTAGAAGAAGTATATCTAAATAACACTGATTGATGGGAGGAATACTATTTGAACCGTCAATCTGTAATAGATGATCATTTATTGCCACCCAACCAACCATTCCATAGCTTAACCTCTACCTAGCTCAATTCTTATAACTTTCCTCCCTGTGGACTAGTTTTCCCCACTGCCAATTTAAGGTATTTCTTGAGAATAATCTGTGGTGGAGGCCTGTGTAATGTGGGACTAAGGGCCTGATTTAGAGTTTGGGGGATGGGATACTCTGTGACAAATAAAAGATCTTGTTTGCTGGGCAAAAGTTCATCATATCCTTCTGTGTACTGTCTACTGCAATACAGTGGATGGGATATCTGTTATCCGCCAAGCGTCTCCCATCTACCAGACTCTATCAGCCTAATCATACAACCTAAGTTTGGGCTTAGGGTAGTAGACTGGAGGAGGGAGTTGGAGAAGAGCAGGGCCATTGGAATTATAAGTTCACATAATAACATGCTACAGCTGGGCTGCTTCAAAAACATGCTGAAGAGTAACCACACCCTCCGGCATAGCTCCATTACGTAACGTAGTCAAGTATTAATTGTGCAGCATACATAGTTATATGTCTTGCTCATTAATGGCAGTTAATTCAATTTTTTTAACACAGAAAGCGTATCTTCTGTTTCACTATGAAATTAGATCCTTTTCGAAAAAATCATGTTTTCTTTTCTTTCTTTTGATTATGTTTTTGTTCTGGCTTAATCATTCCTTGCAGTCAGTCGTATGCTTGTTGCATGGGTGGGAAAACTTGGCCCAGGTTGTGTGTTACTGACTATTCCTAATATTATTAATCATCACATCCAAATAAAATTCCAGTGAAATAGCAATGTTCTGCTATTGTACTGTGCCACTATAGACAGTGTAAACAAGTGTTTGAGCTTAGCATCACAATTTATGTATTTGTATTTTGTCCTTCTTACTTTCTTGATGAAGCTACTCCTGCTGCTGGTGACAGGCAGCAGCCTTTGCCTCCCCAACCAACAACACGTCAGTAGATAGCTGCCCTGCTGAGGCACCTAAAGTTAGAGGCAGTGGCCTCTGAATGTCGCTGGTTCGTGGCCCTGGAACTAAAGGACCAGGAGGCAGAGAATCAGGGCCAGCCCCATGTTACCTAGGGCCACCAGCCAAGCCAGCCTCCAACCCAGCCACCTAATTGATGCTTCTCCCAACTGTAGCCGGGATGCTCCACTGCCGCCCCTACCACCACTCCCCTCCCTTCCTTGGATCCAACACAATGCCTCCTCCACCGTGCCTTAGGACGGCAGGCACACCTGATGAGCAAGATGGCACTCAACCAGCAGTGGCAGCAGGACTATAATTCAATGCCCGGAAGGCCTTTTTTGAGTGGGAGGGCATGTTGTGGGTGGAGAGGGTGGGAAGAACTCAAAGTTGGAAGAAGCTGCTTTTTTGGTTTTGGACATTGGATTGTAGTTTGGATTTTTGGGACATTTTGGCTTTGGGAGGGGGTGTGTCTGTTGGTGGAGAGATTGGGTACTAAACATAAATAGGTTTTTCTATGTTTTTTTATCATCATAATCTGTCTTTCTATTGCTAGGTGGTGTAGCATTATTATAGCATTGTTGAGTGTACTGTTGACAAGACGATCCAACACAGAGCTGCCCTCTGAAATTAATTGTCAAATTTGTACTTATTATTTTTACATCAACCTTTCCACCTACTCTTTCCCTACCTGAAGTCCCTTGCAATGTATTATTCTTCAGTAGGTTACTTACCTCTTCCTGCAGTCCAGTTATACCCCTCCACTAAAGTGGCATTGTCTGGGAACAAAATACTGGTAACATTAAATCTGTTTCACTTGATGGGGTTTGGCAGCAACCAACCATCAATCGATTATACTGCATATTATAGTAGTGGTTAGTGTAGAAACTTCCCTTGTCCTGCTTTTGGTAAATATTGCCCACACAGTAAGGGGTCTGCCAAAATGCACAAAAATGTAATGTATCTCTCCTTCCAAAGAACAACTTAACTGCTAATTTAACTAGTTCTTCAATTTTTTCTTACCTGAATTGATTAGGCTATGGTACCTCTCGAAAATCTTCGCAGAACTTATTTCAGGTTTGGCCAAAAGTGCCCATTTTATTAATGGTGGTGGTATTAATGTTCTCTTCTTGTGCTACCAGGGAAGACATCACAAAGCAAAATCCCACTCCCACCTATTCCAATGAGGTGAACTCCAACTGTAAGATTCATCAGAAAGGTTATCCATCACAGCCAACTAGACTGAAAGAAAACACAGAGTTAGTGGGTTATCAAAGACTGAGACCAGACCACCATGACAAAAATCTCTTGTACTAGTGTGTATTATCGTGGGACAGTGGAACAGAATTAGACATTGTTCTTACCCTTCTGAGCTATGATGATGTCTTAATATGTTACCTAGGGGTGGACGGTGAACTCCGCTCCTCCGGCAGAGCTTGCGAAGTTTTGGCCCACTCCACGCTCCTCTTGGAGCACAGAGTTCTGCAAAATCTATGCCTCCCACCACTGAGTAGCAGAGTTTGTTGGTGCTGGTCCTCCCCCGAGTAAACACCAGGTCTTACATTTTTGTTCCTGTTTAATCTGAGGCTCCCTAACACCAGGTGGCATTTGTGATCACTGGTTCTCAGCACCAGAGCTTCCATGGAGGTGTCTGGACACGCCTGGTAAGGTGACGTGTCTGGGGGGCGCAGCAGCCGGATCTAAAACCCTTTTTTAATGAGGACTTCTGAAGAACTCTTCTATGTCTGGCGGGGATCGAGGCCCCAGCAGTGTGACAAGCATGACAGAGAAGACGTAATATAGAGGGGATCATATTTACAAATGTCCAGAACTTTCTCCGCTTGGGCAGGAGCAGCCCCTGACATCTGAAAGGGTCACTGCACACGCCAGCCTCTCTCTGATTTCTGATGTCAGCATCCATGCCTCGAGTTGAAACCCCTCCACACCCTCCCAGCTCACCAAGATCCGGCCTCTCCTTCTCTGCACTCCAGTAGCACCATGGGGGGTAGGGGGGAGAAGACTCCTAGGGAAAATGGGGTGAGGGGCAGCCCTGTGTTGGGGGACCCAGGGGATACTGCCAGAGGTCCTGTCTGACAGGACAGAGGTAGTTCCACCCTCAGTCTGTCTGACTCTGAGTCTTGGCTCTGTCTGACTTCCAAGTTCTAGTCCTCCTCACCCAAATGAGATTGAGAGAGATAGACCTTCAGCCGCTGCCTGTGATATCAGCGGCCTATGCCACATTGACCCCCGCAGTGACAGACATGGCGGCAGCAGCTCCCCCCACACACCCACTCCATAGGCCACGTCTAGCCCAGATCAGAATCAGCTGGAGCAGAGTCAGACCATCGGAAAGGGCAACTTCGCCATAGCTGCAGTGGAAGATGTCTGAAAAGTACACTGCTCTTTATGTTTTTTTAACAAACTCTTTACTACTGCACTCACCCATAGTTACATGGTAGAAATGTCTCTCAGTCTCTGGTTGTGGGGCGGAGCGGAGCTCCTTAGAATTCCACATAGTGCAACTCTGTGAGCTCCACCCACCCCTAATATTATCCCTTTCATGCCTTAGTAAGTAGGGCTTGTGTGGGCTATTGTATTGTTCAGGTAAGAAGATCCATCAGTGAGTTGGTGTTACTTTTACCACATCCACCCCACTAAGTGTGTGATCCATATATGGTGTAAATTAAGACACACCTCAATAAATCACACAGCGTGGGGGAAGAGGGTTAGGGGTGCAATGAATAGATGGGAAAGAGGAGTTGGGGAAAGGAGTGACAAAGACAAGCACTACACAGCAACGCTATTCATCTGGTAGATGAGCAGCACATCATCATATCTGTTCGAGAAGGAAATTAAGGACACAGTTAAATTAAAATGCATTGCAAACAGTCTTCCAGCCCCAGAGAGACTGGTTATTATTATATATCTAAATGTTCTGTCACCCACACAGTTCTAAAAATTATGATTGTTAGAAGAAAAAGTATACTTTATATGAATGCCAAATTGGGTGGTGCATCTGCATTCCTTGTGGAATGTCCCTCTTGGGTGCCTGGCTGAACTGGTCTGTTAAGGTAAGCAGGAGTGTTATGGAGCTTTTGCCAAGTTGTTTTGTGCAGAAGAAGAAAAGGTCTGTGGATTGTAAAACAGTAACAATATTATAGAATCAAGGAGAAGGACAGAAGGTAAGCTTCATGGTGGACCAAAAGGAAGTGCAAGAGCATAGGCTGCTGCAATCATGATGACTCTGTGCAAGAAATGAGAGCCAATTTACAACCAATCCCAGACAAGTAACTGCATGTACTTGGCTAATCAATCTCACAACTCTCATAAAATTTAGTTGAGTGCGTCCATCATGTGACATGACATGTCTATCTTCAGTCACAGCCCCCCAGTCATAACCACTTCATTAGAGGAGTTTGACAATTGAGCCAGCATAATACTCAGCATTTCCCAAATCAACGCACCTCTCTCCAGTAAAGTTCACAGGGCTCAGTAGGCCTCTTTCAGTCATGTTGGTTTCCCTTTGAACTTGAAGTAGATCATTTCCTTCATCTGGCTGTTGAGGTAGTTCCACTCTGAGTCTGTCTGACTCTGAGTCCTGACTCCGTCTGACTCCCAAGTCCTAGTCCTCCTCACCCAAATGAGATTGAGAGAGATAGACCTATAGTGCACTCCTGTAGATGAACAAGAAGACCAAAAGGATTTGAGCATTTTTTCTGCAGATTGTATTTGTTAACTAAACTGACTGTTCTCCGAACATCCTAGAAAAAAAGTACAGCAGAGTTCACCATGCAAGTAAAACTAGCTAATTTTGAAATAAAGGGCCAACAATCACCTCTAGGCAGAATCACCGATTAGCCGCAAACATTGCTAATTGTAAAAATCAGGTTTACAAATATCAGTTAAACAACCTCACTGCCTGTCACCAAAATCACTCATCTCACACTCAATGAATAATATCACTCATTGGTGCAATAATTACTTGTTCCAAACCAAGCATG
The DNA here is from genome assembly GCA_963921515.1 of Calotriton arnoldi. Taxonomy (NCBI): domain Eukaryota; kingdom Metazoa; phylum Chordata; class Amphibia; order Caudata; family Salamandridae; genus Calotriton; species Calotriton arnoldi. Next base: position 1,668,526 of record CAWUFW010002860.1, read on the forward strand.
GTGGTACACAATTGTCTATTGTTGTTTCTCCTCTTTTTATCATGGAAGCAACACAACAGCAGTCTTGTAAATTATTGTTCTTTAGTGGGACAGCAGCGCTAGGGTGTGAAAAAAGGATAGGGATGTGATTGAGGCAGGCATTGTCTTCATATCCTTTAAGTGAATAGGGAGACATATTCTGTGCACAGTGGTCAAACTCCAATTTGGCCATACATGTGAATAAATTGTGGGGGCTGCATAATTTAGACCCCAAATATATAATATTCCTCTAGCTATATCCTTCTTTTTTTGACAAAGCAGTTCAATGACTGTTCTCCGAACATCCTAGAAAAAAAGTACAGCAGAGTACACCATGCAAGTAAAACTAGCTAAGTTTGAAAGAAAGGGACAACAATCACCTCTAGGCAGAATCACCCATTAGCCGCAAACATTGCTAATCGTAAAAATCAGGTTTACAAATATCAGTTAAACAACAACCTCACTGTGTGCCACCAAAATCACTCATCTCACACACAATGAATAATATCACTCATTGGTGCAATAATTGCTTGTTCCAAACCAAGCATGGTGGTACACAATTGTCTATTGTTGTGTCTCCTCTTTTTATCATGGAAGCAACACAATGGCAGTATTGTAAATTATTGTTCTTTAGTGGGACTTCACAGCTAGGGTGTGAAAAAAGGATAGGGATGTGATGGAGGCAGGCAGTGTCTTCATGTCCTTTAAGTGAATAGGGAGACATATTCTGTGCACAGTGGTCAAACTCCAATCCGGCCATACATGTGAATAAATTGTGGGGGTTGCATAATTTAGACCCCAAATATATAATATTTCTCTAGCTATATCCTTCTTTTTTTGACAAAGCAGTTCAATGATAATGTGGAAGTTCTTTGTGGCCTACTCAGTCAGAAAAGTTGAATTTGTCCTCAAGCTCACAGGGGTTTAACCAGAGGTTGTCCAGTTAATACACTTGAGTCTGACTAATTGCCCTCATCCTCCTCTTGTGCTGTTTCAGGAACAGTGTAATCTTGTGGTATGAAGGGTGGTTCCTTTTAATCATGGTCAATCTCTCTATGCTTTGAGGTAAGAGACTGGGCCTTCTGACTGTGACAACTGATCCAGCTGCACTGAACAGATGCTCAGCAGACACACTGGCATCCGAACAAGCCAGATACTTTATTGCCAGCCTGCTGAGCTCTGGCCACTGGCACATTTTCCCACACAAATAGACCAATGGGTTTTGATCAATGTAGAATATTTTGGGTCATTTAGATAGTCTTGGACCATCCTCTGAATGGTCATTGGTACTGCCTCTGTTATCTGTGCCTCTCCACTTCATTTAAGCCCTGCCACTGGACACCAAGCCATTGCAGAGGTTGGATCCGATTCTTATGCTGTAGGTGTTGTCACTGGTTTTGCTGGTGTTGGTAACTGTGAGATAACAGCAGTGCCCTCTCTAGAGGTTGGAGGCTGCATGCCAGAACTTCTGCCCTGGAATCTAACTTCCATCCGCTCTTCTTCTCGGTCCCTCGCTTGCTCACTAAACCACGTCTTGTAGAGTGAAAAATTCCCCTTCTAAAAAAGGAATGAAAGTGGCCACCATTTTTTTGCACTGGGGATAAAATATGGCACAGATGGAGGACACAATGTCTCTTTGTAGCCTTGGATTAACAGCCAAGCGAAGGATTAAGCTATCAACCAACTCATACGCTTCTGCTATCACACCGGTGACCCTTTGTGACACCTTTTTTAACTGATCCTGTAGCAGATGCAACAACAGAAAGGCCTGGTCCATCGTACTGGCTTTCTTGTTGACTTCTCCTGTGAATATCTCAAAAGGAAGTATCATTTGTGTCAGGCATTTTTCTAGCCCCCATTTGTCCACCTCCATAGTCATGCATTTCCCAGTTTTATCCCCTCCTTTTTGAACAACATAATCAGTGATCGGTCTGTACTGAAACATGTAGTAGGTCGAGTTCCAACATGTTGGCACCTCCTGGCACCTCCTGGTACCTCCTGTAGGAGGGCTTTAACCAGTACTCTATTAACATGCTGAATGATCCTCAACTGCTTCCTGGATATACAAAAATGACTGAAATGAGTCCAGATTCTTCTGCAGGTGATCAGTATGCTGCTGGCTATGTCTAGTTGTTTTAGAAAATCCTGCAATATCAGTTGAGACAATGCTCCAAAGCAATCACAAGGAGATGATGGACGGAGCACTGAAACTTTTCAGATACTCACCCCCAGTCACAGATCTGGGTTGAATCCATCATCAATCTTTAAATCACTTCACCACCCAGTTCAGACCCAGTTATGTGCAAATCAGTCTTGACCCTGTGCCTCATGGGAACAGTCCAGCCCGAACTGCCTAGCCAGGTCTTCCCTGGACCGGAAACAAGCATCCTGGGACCGGTTTTGGGGTAGGACCCCCTCATCAGCCAGGCAAGCTTGAATCCAGTGGCAAAGTGAGCAAGGACCCATGTCTGGGCATACCCTGCCAACTTAGGGCAACAAAGCAAACAGAAGGAGATGATGGACGGAGTGCTGAAACTTTTCAGACACTCATCCCCAGTCACAGATATGGGTTGAATCCATCATCATTCTTTACCTTACTTTGCCACCCTAGTTCAGACCCAGCTATGTGCAAATCAGTCTTGACCCTGTGCCTCATGGGAACAGTCCAGCCTGAACTGCCTAGCAAGGTCTTCCCTGGACCGGAAAAAAGCATCCTGAGACCGGTTGCTCCAAACACATGTCCCTGAAATACTCACCATCTGCCATGGCCATGACTATATTACTGCCATTGTCCGTGGCAACAAATCCAATTCTGAGACCTCTGGATCACAGCCATTCAAGCACCTTGCTGTTAAAGACTTCCAAGATGTTTTCAGCTGGAAGAGATTTCTTCATGGCAACCATCGATACTGTTGCATGCCGTTGAATGCCCTCAAAACGTTCTTCAACACTGAAACCTGTTGCCTAACCCTCACAAAAGAGATCCAGTGGGCAATATACATATGTAATCATTTGCTTGTCAACTGGTCCACATGTCTGTCCTCAGGTGGAAGGTGTGAACAGCACTCTGCTGCAAAGATTGTCCAACCAATTGCAGCACATCATTATAGGGTGCTGGAACAGCAACTCTGACAAAATAGGTCCGGCTGGGAACCTTCTATTATTGGCAGATGGCCACCACAAATTCTAAAAATCCCACTCCTTCCACCAAGGAAAAAGGGTGGAGATTGAGTGCTAACATTTAGCAAGCTTCACTCTGCACAAGCGTGCCATTGGGTGTTTGCGTTCATGGGCCCCTCCTGCCTAAGCATGGCCGCAACAGTTGCTTGGATTGTTTTCTTTTGTGGTGTCATTGATACAGACGAGTTCTGGTGAGAACAAGGATGTGGTAGACTCAATGTATGTCTTGGGGGAATCATCATTGTGTGTGGTGGTGTCAGCATCTGAGTCTTGTGCCAATTGGAGGTTGCTGATGTTGGTGATGCTGGCACACTGCTGCAATGATGTCTGCTTGGTGTACAGCTGTCATCCACTTCCTCCTCATCAGCTCCTATCACCTTGATCAGAGCTGATTCCCCTCTCTCTCATAACCACCACCAGTTACATTTTTTAAGGTGTGTATCCCATCATATTGCGTGATGTTTTTTCATATGGGTCGTTTGGCCTCTAGTACCATAGTGTGAACCAGGCTTATCTCGACAAACACTAGCCTCTTAAATGGAGCCTATTGGAATGCTATCCTCCTGCTTGCTAATCGAAAAGAAGTCCCAAACTGGGGAGGAGGACTTTTTTAGTGTACCACTGCCAATGTTGAAGAAGATTTGGAGGTAGGTTGGTGTGTCATTTGCCTCTCTGCAGTGCGTACTTAGACTGAGGTAGTGGTAGATGCAGGTCTCAATGTGGGCCTTACAAATGTGGAAGTTGGTGGTGGTGAAACCAGTGTCACATCCCTCTGAGCAGGTTGAATAGGGGGTGCAATATCGGTGTTCTCTGAGCCGCCTTCCATACTGGTAATCACTGGTTCATCCTCTTCACTGTCCCTTTCCATAATGGTAAGGCTTTCAGGAACTTTCCTTTTCCCTTGTCTCCTGTGATGGGTCTCGGACTCTACCAGAGTACAGTTCATGTCCAGATCATCAGACTGGGGGCTTGGAGAAGATGGTGGAGTACCCATTCTTTTCTTGCTGGAGATCGGAAAGCCAGTGGTTCAGATACATCTTGCTCAGCATGAAGTTTAACCTCCTGTTCTGCCCCTACTTCAGGAAGAACTGTTGCTGCTGTGGCTCCTGTTGTCCCCTTTGCATCAATAGGATACCTTAAGTTTGAGACAAATCCAATTCAGACTCACTGCTTGCCATCATGATTGCCCTGGCTGTCTGAGAGAGTCATTGCCTTTAACTTAGGTTGGGGTGGTGCCATTGATGCAGGAGTGCTGCTCCCAGCTTGCTTCCATCTTGCTTCCTGGAGGACAGCGTGGCAGACACACCATGTAGCTGTAGTACAGATCAAAAAAGGGAGGGAGGAAGAAGCAAAGGTTTATTCAGCTTCCAAGAGGTACTCTGAACTTTTTGTCTCAGAGACACATTCACAGACTGCCGTGAATGTAAACTCTGCTTAGTGTGGTTTGGTGGATAGCGTCATCATTGGGTCTTGCCACTTGAGAGTCCCGTTCTACAAATGACATCAAAATCTCCCCCAGGCAGAAGACTGTCTGGATGTTGACAGTAGTGAGTGGATTAAAATTATCTCCTATCCTGTAGGTGAAGCTTTATTGGGGGAAAAGAGTAGGATAGGGATAAGTCTAAAAACAAAGCAGTGTCCAGTGGATGAGTTACTGGTCCATGACACCTAGTGGTCGGGACAACATGTTTCGGACCTGGAACAGACCCTATGGGTCTATGGCCTTCACCAGTAAAAAAGCAATATATATGGATGCCTTATACTTCAGGGCTTCCCGGATAGTGTGTTATTAGTGAGTTGAAGCACTCACCCGTCTTCATCAGTGAGCACACTTTGCTCCAGAGGGAACATGGTTATAGGTACTGTCTTTAGGCCAATCACTTAAATATGCATTTCATTTGCATCATGGTGTAGAGAATGTAGAACAGGAGTCTAAGCTTGGCTCTAAACCATCCTGCACAGTGGTCCTGCATGCATCTCTCCAACTGAATGTTGACTGCCAACACGAAGCTCCAGAAATGACCGTCCATGACGCCCGACATGATATTTGTGCTACACCAACAGCTATCCATGATCCTTGGCCTGCTCTTTGCACTACAGTGTCAACCATCCATGACGCTCTCCCTGATCCTCACGGCCACATCTATCACAAACAGAAGTCTTCGCACTGGATCCTAGAACGTAACATTTTTACTGGTACTAAGCTGGTCCCTGTATCCTGCCCATGCTCCATCCGAGGCGGCCTGGCCTTTCACCTGGTCTTGCATGGCCAGATAGCCATGGGTGGTGCTTTGTGCGAAAATAACCTGGGAAGGGACTGCGCAGCCCCTCTCCATTTTTTTAAAAGAAAAAATAATTTAAAAAGGGGCAGGCCCTGGGGGATGAGGTCCCCGGGGTCAAAATCAGCCTGCGAGGGGGGCCGTGTGGCCCCCTGCCTTTTTTATAAATGTTCTTTTAAAAGGGGCCAGCCCAAGAGATGGGGTCCCAGTGGCCCAAAATGCTCCAGGGAAGGGGGGGCACGTGGCCCCTCTTCCTAAAAAATTGAAAAAAAAGCTGGTAACTTGCCGAAGGCCCCGCCCCCTTCCTCCACAACTCTGCAAATGCACCTCCTTGCGCGCTGCTAGTTGGGGGATGAAGTCCCCAAGGCTGTTGAGGGTCCTTAGGTGCCAACAAGACCTCCTGTTACCTCGAGTAAGTCCCATACAGAAGGATTGCTGTGAGGTGGTCAGAGGGCATGCCCCCTTTCTCCACCACTCTGCAAACACGCCTATCGGCACACTGCTGGTGGGAGGATGAGGTCCCCTTGCCTCCTGAGGGTCTCAGGACTAAAGTGGACTTCTTCCCCCAACAACAGTGCACCAGGAGACACATTTGCAGAGTGGTGGAGAAATGCAGCGTGGCCTCGGACAACCTCTCAGTAATCCAGCTGTGTGGGTCTTCGTGAAGGTAACAGGTAACGGTGGGCGGAGGACTCCGCTCCGCCTGCGGAGTTAGCGGAGTTTTTGCAACTCCGCACTTCGCTTCAAGTGCAAAGTTTTGATAAAAAAACTCCGTCAGCCGCCACGGAGCGGAGTTTACCGCCTGAAAGCTGAAACCCAATGGAAGCTATCTTCGTGGGTTATTTATTATTTTTCTGGTTCTCAAAGCGCTTCCGCTTCATGTCCTCTTTGTGAACAAAAATGTGCCTTTTCAGTTTTCAGGCAATGCGATGCTGCTCTCTTGTGCACTAAATTATTTCTGGACCCAGCCCCTGTGCCTCTAGCTACTCGGAGCTACGCCCCACGGAAGGGGAAGAGTTAACCCTGCAGCCCTGATTGGCGGCTGGAGGCGGGGATTTCAGATCCAGAGTTGCGCCTTTCCTGAGAGGAGCTGAAAGTTTCTCTTTCTTAGATAAGCCCGCAGGATAGTCACAGAACAGGAAAGGAAGAGAGGAAACCGTAAGTGCCTAGGAGAGCACAGACTCATGGGGGAGAATCTGGAGCGGTGACAGGAGGATCACCCAGGGGAGCTCTGAGCCTAGCCCCCCCTCCGTGGACCCATGGGCAGGAGAAATCGGCGGGCCAACAGTAATGCTCCTAACCTCGTGCTTTGACACAGAGGAGCAACTTCCTCGGCCTGGGGAGGATTGTGTAGTCCGCTCCCTGCCCTTTGACACACGGTGGCCAACACCCCACTGGGCACTGCAAGCTCGGAACCGGAAAACCAGAGTCCTGTCTTCTGCCCTACACAAGGACCTGACACCCCACGCCATTCAATCTGCCCCACACTGCACAGTACTGGGAGCTCCGAGAACTGCTGCCTGACCTTGAGAACTGCACTACACATCAACAACATCGGATACATTGGGGAACACCACAGCCCACTCCAACACTGTAGAGGATCACACTGCTGCTGGATTCCCTGCTGCGTCAAAGGTAAGTGCATCCAGGAGTGTTTAGAAAGGACCTGACAAAGTGTGAATAGTGTATGTGCACACAACTAATATCTGAGCACTGAACATGTTATTAGAGGTGACTGTGCACAAGAGGGGGCTTGTAAGAAGGTCAGTGCGTATGCATTGCCTTGTGAGCTAATGTTCTATGTAAATGAAATAAATGAATATCACCCACAGAAAGAGTGCAGTTAAGGCAATGGTTGCATTTATTTTTTACCGTATTTATCCATAGTTATTTTTGCTCTTTTGAGCAGTTTGTCTGTACTTTGAAAAATGAACCTGCTACTCTTATTTTTCTGCATTTATTTATTTACCAATAAATACGTTGTACAATCCTGCTTCGATGACTGATGGGTTTGAGACATTAAGTGTATCTGTCTCACCACGTGCTACTACTACATGTTGGGTGTGCCATTCGCCTAGAGCACTTCTATGGCAAAGACAGAGATATGTACATGATACATTACAAACAAGCCTTTACAATTTTATACACGCACCTTCAGACTCGAGTGATGTCATTTACTGCCGCCTGTGCCTGACAGCCGCTAATAATAACACACGAGATCAGTCGGCTCAATGAAGACAACAAATGTGGCCTGTCCTGTTGAATCTTAATGTCTGCAGAGGGGGTGCAGGATCGCCGGACGGGAGAGTCCTTATGGCTTATTTAGGATGGGCACCCTCTATCCGGCTGCAGCATGGCTCAGGGAAACATCCACTGAGTACAGCTGGGGGGGTGCAGGGCCACCTCTGAAAGGGGTGCGAAGGCTGGGAGTGCAGCAAGCATTGGGGTGCAGCCATCAAAGGTGCAACCATCAAGGGGTGCAGAGCCTGGAAGTGCCGCAAGTATAGTGGTACAGGGGCTGGGAGTGCAGCCAGGTTGAGGTACAGAGGCTGTGAGTGCAGCCGGATTGAGGTACAACAACACTCCGCCCGCTCACGGAACTCCGCGGAATTTTGCGGAGTTTTTATGTAACTCCGCAAAATTCCGCGAAGTGACACTCCACGAACTCCGCCCACCCTTAGTAACAGGAGGGATAGTTGGCCCCCAAGGACCCTCAAGAGCCAAGGGGACTTCATCCTCCAACTAGTAGTGCACCTGGAGGTGCATTTGCAGATGTAGGAGAAAGGGGGCGTGGCCACTGAAAACCTCTTAGTAAACCCACTGTGTTGGACTTGATGGAGGTAACAGTAGGGGTAGTTAGCCCCCAAGGACCCTCAATAGCCAAGGGGACTTCATTCTCCTACTAATAGTGTACCAGGAGGCATGTTTGCAGAGTGGTGGAGAAAAGGGGCATTCCCTCCTGCAAAGTCTCAGCAATCCCACTGTGTAGGACTTACTGGAGGTAACAGGAGGGGTAGTTGGCACCCAAGGATGTCCTTATTGTGACTAGGATTGTGGTTCCTGCTTGGACAGAGTGCATGCCTCTGCCAACCAGAAACCCCATTTCTAACATCACCTTACTGTGGAATAATTGTGATTGCAGATTACCTAATACTGACTCTGACAGACCAGAGAAACCCTCTGCATCCAACACTTAAAATTACTGATATTCATTACTCTGTATATGGATATAAGCTTAATATTTTACTATAAAGGCTGCTGCATAACTGGGGTAAGAGGCTCTGGGCTGGTTGCACGTGGTTGTGTCCACACATGTGTGTGTACATGTGTAGTCTGAGCATGTGAGACTAATGTCTAACATTGCCCATTATCTGTGCACAGGTAACCAGTCGCAGAAGGAACCTTTAATGCATTGTTTATGGCCTGTAAATGGAGCATAATTTAGTTATTTAGGTTCAAATTGAAATATTCACATTGAGGTTTGTTTATTGTGTGAGTCTGCTGTGCTTCATTGTGAGTCTGTAATAATTTACTGTTTGAGCACTAGAGGTGAAAGCTGCAGTAAAACAACAACATGCCATTGTCTCAACCTAGAGAAAGGTTTAAAATCTCTTTCTATTGATAAACAAATGTCATCCTTAGAAATGTATTATTAATTTGCTCATATTTCCACTTCTTTCTGTACTTTGGGTTATGGTCATATTTCTCAGCATCAGCCCTTAATTATATTCAGGCTTTGAAATCCATGCTGGGCCAAGTTAATTTATCCTGTGGTCAGCAGGTAGAACAAAGATTTCCCCGCACAGTAAGTCGATCTAGAAGGGATTAAGCCTGTTCCTGGAAGAGGAAAAGAGCAGGGGAATATCTGCATTGATAAATTGCATTTTCATTTCCTGCCCAGTCTAGACATGCCTTTTACAGAAAACCAATAGGCAGTGTGTGTGTGTCTGGTGAGACCTACTTCATCTTTTATTTAACACCAATTGAAGGTTACAACCCCAAGTGTAGTTTGTGTGCCTGAGTGCCTAGAACTCCAAATACCAGCCCTTGATTTGCCCCCCCATAGAGAACCAGTGTCCTGGGCATAGCATGGAGGTCAACCATTTTCCCTGCACCTATGATTCTAAGGAGGGCAAGAGGGATGGGACCATTGAAGTGTGCCTCACATTCCTCCTTTCCCCATGTCTGGGGGAGTAGGGAGTAAACTGCACTGGGATCCTCGCCCACACAAATGGAAGATGAAAGAGGGTGCTGGTTCCTGTGTTGGCCGCCCAGAAGCTGTACCGGGCATGGGGAGACAGTGAGGCTGGGAGGGCTGTGGGGTACGTTTACAGTCATGAAAAAACAGAGTGAACTGTTCCAAAGTGGGAAGCTAGGTCTAACAGGTTAGGTGGAGGGGAGTGATCCTTTTGGGAGCAAGGGCCCTCAGACACCCCGAGAGGTGTCATGCTTCATCATTGGCAAGCTCCGCTTTGGGCCAGCGCTGCAATGCCCAACGGGCCCCTCAAGGGGGCTCTTTGCCGGAGATCTTCTCTTTTTAGCCGATGTATGTTGCATTGGTGAGTAGCGAAGTGTGAATAGAATGGGTGAAGGTGGAGTGTATCAAAAATGACTAAAGGGATCCGAACAAGAAATAAAGTTTTAATACTAGGGTCCCTTTATCAAGTATAATAATTTGGTTTGAGATTAAAAAAGATATAATGTTCTATTTAGCTGCAAAAATTGTGAATTAAAGAGTTCAACATGTTTCATGCCTGTTACAGTCCCTAGTGGATCATGGCATTTCATAAGGACGAGGACGACCTAATTCTACTCTTCACAAGGATGGGGGAAAGTAGAGAATGTGTGCACTATACCCTGTAAATTTATGCAAAAAAAAAAGACATAAAAAGTTTGTCCTGTATACTTTACATATACATGAGGAATGTCTCTTGGGGGTAATCCTAGATAGAGAGGAACAAAAAGGTGCAGAGATGGCATTAAAACAAGAGTTCATGGTCATATATCAAATCCATTTAAAAAGGGGGTAACCACCAGGACACTGATAGCAGGACTACATGGGGTTTCAATGGTGTGGGATAATTGCAGACATACAGGTGTCACAGGTATACAGGTGTGTACTGATACGGGCAGACCAGTGTCACTGCTTATATGAGCGTTTGGGGAATTGGGTAAACTGTACAATCAAAATTCAATAGTGAGCATAATCCAAGGAACCTCACTTTTCATCGGAGAAAGTGAAAGTATAGTAATTTACAAATTTCAAACTAGGAATTATTTTGCAAGTTGCATGAAATAGTCGTGAGGCTAGGCAGTGGAGGAGGACTACCTCCTAGGGCCATCGGAATGAATGGGAAGGCATTCCTTAATAGCGAGTCGCAAATTGCGAGTTGCTATTAAGGAATAAGCAGGAATCGCTATTTTTTCTGCGATTCCTACCTGCATAAGGAATTGCGATTCCTAAAAGGCGATTCCTTAAAAATCGCTATTTAGGAATCGCAATTCCTTACTTTGATGCATGTGGCCCATAGTTCTTGAGTTTTTATGCACCTCTGGAGATGATGCTTTCAGTGTGGGGCAGGGGTGTGAGAAATTGGATTATTGGTCGAGGGGGTGAAATCCTGCTCAAGCAACAACCACAATCCCCGTCAGGGTGAACCACAAAAAGTCACTAAATTAATGTGTGTTTAACCCTCTGATAGCTTGGCACAAAAGCAGTTAGGCTCAACTTAGAGTCCGTGTGCAGCACACAAACAGTAAGAAAGTTAAAATACAACAAAATAATAATCCCACACCAATTAGAAAAATAAAGTAGAAATTAATATATTATTTGACACCAAAATAAAAAAATAATCTAATCACTAGAACCAGAGATATGCAATTTCAAGTATTTAAGGTAGGCATAGTGCCTAAAAGCGCAAAGCGCCACTTGGGTTATCTGGACATGCTACATCTGGATAAAGTCATAAGTTTAGGCCAACCATGATGGAGTGTGGGATGGATACAGGGACCAGTTTAGTCCAGCTGAAAGATCTACCTTCCCAAAGTCCGTCGCACAGAGTCCAGTTCACAGTTGAGGAGGCGCGAGGAGCAGGGAGAGCGTGGTGGATGGTTGTCGGTGAAGTGCGAAGAGCAGGCAGGGCGTCGTGGACAATCATCGCTGTAGCAGTTGCCACTGTAGAGTCATTTTCACCAGAGCTTTGGGTTGGCGGTTGTCGCGGGCGGTAAGATATCATCACAAACAAGCCCGTTTGCGGTTACGAAGATCAAAAAACTTCAGGATTTCTCCTTTTTCTTCAGAGGAGTGCACTCTCTAACAGCAGGGCAGTCCTTCTTCTGTTGTATCCATAGTCCAAGAGTATACTGGAGTGTGGGTCTGAGTGTCGTATTTTTATACCTGGTACCAGCTTCGAAGTGGAAGAAATGTCTGTAGCTTACCCCTAACAGATGGTTCTATAATTGTATCCTTCCCTGCCTGGTCAAAGGATGTCTGCACTGACAAAAGCTAGTGTGAAGTCCTTTTTCAGTGTGCTGATGCAGCTCCTTTGAAAAGCAAGTGTGGTAGGTGACACCTCCGCCCCCACCTATCTTGTCAGGATGGCCCATCCTGCCAACACCCAATCCCCCTTTGTCACACTACTTGGGAGGAATTCACAAAGCAAAACACACAAGATGATGGACGGAATGCTGCACATTGGCAAACATTCACCCCCAGTCACAGATCTGGGTTTAATCCATCGTTATTTTGCTTCACCACGCCACCCCAGTTCAGACATAGCCATATGCAAATCAGTCTTGACCCTGTGCCTCATGGGAACAGTCCAGACCGAACTGCCAAGCCATGTCTTCCCTGGACCGGAATCAAGCATCCTAGGACCGGTTTCAGGCTATCAGCCTTCATCAGCCAGGATAGCTTGACTCCAGTGGCGTAGTGAGCACGGCCAACTACACCAAGCCATGTGGATACAGACTGCAGGCACCAAATGGTTAGGACAAGAAAATGTCAACTTTCTAAAAGTGGCATTTTCAGAATTGTGACTTAATATCCAACTTTACCATTAAAGAGGGTTTACAATTAATTTGAGTGTAAACATGAAATTCCTACCTGCTCCCAATCAAATGTTATCACTTAATACATGTAATAAGGTAGACCAATGTTATCCACTGGGGGATATAGACCTTACAGTAGTGAAAAACTCATTTAGCCATTTTTCACTATCTGGATATGTAAAACTTAAAAGTGCATTCCAACTTTTTAAATACACTGCACACTACCCTATGGGCTGTGGGAAGGCCTACTCTAGGGGTGATGTGTATGTATTAAAAAGCAAGGGTTAGGCCTGGCTAAAGGTTTATTTTTCTAGGTTGAAATAGCAGTTTAAAACTCCACATAGGCTGCAATGGCAGGCCTGAGACATGTTTCAAAGGGCTACTTAAGCAAGTGGCACAATAAGTGCTGCAGGCCCACTGTAGCATTTCATTGACATTCCCTGGGTGCATGTAGTACCACCTTATTAGGGACATATAAGCAAATTAAATGTGCCAATTGGGTGCAAGCCAATTTTACCATACTTAGGGGAGGGAGCACAGGCACTTTAGCACTGGTTGCAGCAGTAATGTGCACAGAGTCCTAATGCCAACAAAAAGTATTAAGAAATCAGGAGGGATGAAGGCAAAAAGTTTGGGAATGACCCTGTAGAGAGGGCCAAGTCCAACAATGGACCAATGTGATCCCAGTCCTATTGCTTCTTTGCAGCAGTGTAAAGACATAAAACAGACTAATGCATTGCATAGTACTGGATATGTGACTTTATTTACAGTAACAGTATTAACAGTGAATCATTGCACATATAGTCGCAGTTCGTTGAATTGTGGTAACATTTGAAATGTTTTAATATCTATTGCATTGTGATTTGATCTTTTAGTTCTGAGTTATTGTGGTGGCACCATGTAGAAGCCGGTAGGACTGAGTGTTTATGAATTCACCATGGTATGTTAGGCGTATGAAATGATATTGTGTTTTCAATTTTCTGGCCTTGATGGTGTGCAGACCGATGGAGGTGCCTCCAGCACAGTGGATACGGAGTACATTTAGTGAGTTACCTGATTTGTGAGACCTTTTTTTGTTGTGCATTCCCGGTTGGTTGTGAGGCCTCTTAGAGGGTATCAAAGTAGGCATTTTTACCTGCCATTTTGAAAACATTTGTGCATAATATATAGTAGTGTTCTTAATAAAGTACCTTTTCTTTTTTATAGGAAAATATACAGAATGAACACAGATTTATTGAGTGTCATTTGAACACTTTCTTAGACCTGCGTTTCTGTCCCTCAGAATTCTCCTGGAGTAAGCCTTGGATTGCTCTGTCTCAACGTCCTGAGAGGGAAGTGCTACAAATGGCCACTTGATTCCAAGTACGTGGCCCTAGGCCACCATCTTCAAATACTCAAGTTGTTTTAATTGAGGTCCAGTACCCCCTTTCTGAATTGGGATTCCCCGGCCCACATCCTGATACCTCTAATAAAAGTCACATGCCTAATTAAAAAAAGTAGTCAAATTATTTGTTGACATTTGATTTATTCTTACATTGGGTAACTATGTCACTCAATTCTGCTATACAAGGATTTTACTAACATCATGAATATAACCAACATATAACACATTTCTCTGAGAATGAATGACAAATTAATTGCTCCTCAAAACACACAACAAGACTTTGTTAATGTTAATTTCCTAATTGAACTGTTTGCAGACCTTATTGCCATAAGGTCGCAGCTTGGGATGTTTTTGTAGAAATGAAAGGATTTACATTTTTTGTGACTGAACTTTTGAATCTGGATTTAATGAGACAGTTCAGAAATGACTGCTTTGCAAAACACTGAATTTGTTTTGCAAAATATCACGATGGAAGTGTGCTGCCTAATCCAAGAACAGCTGAGCGCAGCTCTCGCTAGAACACATATTGCATGTAGGTGGTGTTATGCACTTAGAACTGTTTCTAGAATTACAGCACCAGATGATGAAGTCTGTCATCTTTCGGTTGCCTGTTATTTCTGTTGCCAATGTTAATGTTCCTATTTGCACATAGTTAAAAGCTTTGCAGGCACTAAGCTACACTGATTAAAAAAAAAAAAACTAGAATCTAAGGAGCATGTAATTGTTTAAATTGTTTGGTTTTCTTTTCCATTTTTCACCAAACGCTGTATTTCCGAACGTATGTATTTTGGTTTATTTATTGATTTATCGATAAAACAATAGCTAGGTACAAAGCAACGGCGTGCTGCACAAAGGAGTGTATAGAACTGAGGTTGATCCGACATCTGAGAGGATTTATGGGCTGAGTACAGACTGGTGGGAGCTTAAATTCCCACCAGTAGTAGTAGTTGTTTCTTCAGAGGTAGTTCACCTATTTTTCGGTGTTGTTAGATTTCTAGGTAAGAATAAGATACAGGTTATGCTTCTCCGGGTCAGACACTGAAAGTAATAACCATGTACTGTAACTAATTTTAAAACTGCAGCACTCTAGAAGAGCTGCTAGTGTCTATGATGTATAGAATGGGAGCCATCATCTGTCCACCACTGAACCGACTGTTGATATTTATGTAATAGGATGCTTACCATTTGGCATCTTTCTGCCCGTTCAAGCCAACTGAAACGTAAAAGAGACCAAACACTGCACGGTGCAACTACTAGAAGTTAGCAATGTTTTTTACAAAGTATTGGATTACACATCTGGAGGAAATATAGATGTTCGATAATCTAGCGTAATATACCTTTCAAAGCCAAGGACACAAAGAAAGGCTGCTATTGAATAGTGCTGAAGAGGTAAATTTAAATACTGATTTACCTATAGCCGATAGTATCTGAAAGGAAATGGGGCTTTAGATATACAAGAGAAATATATTAATTTAAACATGTAAATATTTGTGACGAACAGAGAAACAACGGAGCATATTATCAAGATCGGCGTTAAAAATTATCGCCGGTTTAGCGGCAGAAAACTGCCGCTAAAGCGGCGATAATGGGCTTGATAATATGCCCTATAGAATTCAATAGAAGCCCATGTTCTGGTGTGAACATGGGCTTCTATTGGAATTCTCAAGGGCATATTATCAAGCCCATTATCGCCGCTTTAGCGGCAGTTTTCTGCCGCTAAACCGGCGATAATTTTAATGCCGTTCTTGATAATATGCCCCAATATTTTTACATTCTAGAAATAAAATGAAAACCAAGGTTACATGAGCTGGGAACATGACAAATAGTATCGCATTTAAGTACATGTTTTGGACCGAGAAAAAAATGCTTATGTGGAAGTGATGAGAATATGGGCCATATTATCAAGAACGGCGATAAGGGGCTTGATAATATGCCCAATGGAATTCCAATAGAAGCCCAGGTTCTGGTGTGAAGGACATCAAACGTGGGCTTCTATTGGAATTCTATACGGCATATTATCAAGTCCCTTATCGCCGCTTTAGCAGCAGTTTCCTGCCGCTAAAGCGGCGATAATGTTATTGCCGTTCTTGATAATATGGCCCTTTGTTTTCAGAATCAGATTTTAAGTGATTTACTGATACTTTTCAATTTGGCAATGAAAGAGAAAGACATTCTTTGTATATACGGGTGTCATATATACCAAGCATGAAAAAGTCAATAGGTCTGTTTGCTTTTTCCCCAATGAGTGAGCATGTGATGAGTTATCATATGGAAGGGGTTGTATGATAGAAGCACGCATGGTTAAACCACGTGTGCCTCTACCACACAACCCAAACCACAAATGCGTCTTAACCACACATTCCTTTATCCCACAAGCCTTTACCATACAATTTCGTGGTATAGGCATGAATGGTAAAGGGGTATGTGTGGCTAAGTTCACCACTACCCCGACCCCCTACGCCCGCCCACCACCCCGATTGCCCCTCCACCACCGCACTGTTTCTAAAACCCTGCCCCGGGTCCCCCACCCCCTGCGCTGACTCTACCCATCCCCCTCCCCTTGCCCTAAGGCCTAAAACACTGCCCCTTTACTTACACTAATCCCCCACCCCGCACTGTCCCTTAAACTACCCCAATCCCTTCCACTGCCCTGAAACCTACCCTGAACCCCCAGCCCTAACAACTACCCCAACTACCCATTCCCCTCCCACTGCCCTAAGGCCTAAAACCCTGCCCCTTTACTTACACTACACCACCCCCACCTCCATGCTGACCCTTAAACTACCCCAAACACTTCCACTTCCCTGAGACCTACCCCAACCCCCCACCAGCCCCACTCACCTCACCGCAGTGCCTTCCTGCTTCCGTCTTCACCATCTTCCATCTAGCCAGCAGCTAGACCACGCACTGCCTCAACCAGGCACATGCATGGTTGAGGCATATGCGTGGTTAAGGCAAGCATGGCTGCGCTTGCGTAGTCGGAACATGCGTGGTTAAGACTGCAGTAGTCCCACTGTTCCCCTATGAAAGGTCACAGACAGCCATGATAGTGATTGCCACTGTCCCATTGCTGCGGGAGAACAGTTGTCATCGATTGCCCCTGCTGCACAAACAGTCAAGCACCCACGCACACATAAAACACACCACAGAGCACTCAAGAGCATACAGTGGTGCTGTACATCAATGAAGTCATAGGCTTTGTGAAAAAGTCACACGTTACACTAAGAAATGTAGAAAATGACTTACACCTACTCAGTGGGAGAGTTGTAAGGATGTGGTATATAGCTGGTGATGCACTTTGGATCACACTGTCAATCATATATCACTACATGATGTTGTAGTAGGTCACAGTCATTTACACACAGCACATTTTCCATTGAAATTACCCCAAAGTTTACATTTACTGATAAAAATATATTTTACACAAATAATAATGTCTGGTAAACGGGTTTCACCAATATTTATCTTTCTGCATCACAAAATAAAAATAAAGTGCCTTGATTAAAATGGCGTAATTTGGGCTTCCCTAACTTCTGATGTATTTTGAATAAATTGTGCAGTTCCTTTACAGGTATTTAAATGTTGCTACATGTTCAAAATTTGACATTTTAGAGCCTTTCCTTTCACACTCCCTGTAGCCCAGCAAAATTGTCACTTAGTTCACTTTACAAAATGATTACACTTTGCAGTCAGAGAAAGAAAACACCAATCTCCATGGTAAAAGAATCAGACAGAAGACATAACCTAACATTTGACCTCTGTTTTTGAATGGACAGCAGATGGGGCAAGGTAAACCAGAATTTAAAGACTTATTTAATGCTAATTCACCTTCTGAAGTTCATAATGATCATTTTGGGGGTGCTTCAGCCTCCCGCCTGCACCCCTGCTTCAAGCACGTATGTTCACATATGTATTAGGCCTATGTATATATGAATGTGCAGGTGCCTATGGAGTAACCCTGGGCAGTGAACTACGCTACGCTTGCGGAGTTTGCGGAGTTTGCGGAGTTTCGGTAACTTCACGATTCGCGTAGAACGCGAAGTTACCGAGTACTACGCAATTTGCAACATAGCGTAGCTGTTTTTCTTCTTTGTGCGCTCAATATGCGTTCTCGCGCGCGCGGTAACAACTTACCGTGATTCTGCGTTCGCCGACGCGATTTCCTATCCGTTCGCGGGCGCCACGAGATTTGGAATCCGGCCGCACGATTCCGCAAGAGTGTGCGAACGCGAACACGTCATTCGGACGCGCGATCTGAATTCCGGCGGCAGTGTTGGTAAGATCGCGATCCCGGACACGCAGAAACTACAATCTGGCGAAGAATATCTCTCGAGCATCATAAAACCTTCTCGAAAATGATTATTTTGCTCAAAAAAACTCCTCAGATTGTGATTTGGCTGTAGTTTTTTGTGCAAGGAGTCCTTTTTCTTTTTTTACTTTTTTTTTCAAGAGGAAGGAAGTGCCCCTGAGTCTCCAACTTCCTGTTCCTGTCCAGCAGGCTCCTCCCAGTGCTTTGTCCGTGTGCTGTTCACTTTCATTTGGATTTGGAGCTGGAAGGATCCCTTTTTGTGTCTGTCTACTGCATCATATCATTGGATTGGACTTGAGGACTTTTGGATTTGAGATTTTACAAGTAAGTTGGAGAATTGGTGTACTTGTTTGTTTGATTGGGGCTTGTTTGTACCTACATTTTTTGGGGGATTTTCATCGTTTTTAAAATTTATTGTTGTGGCCTGGGTGGCCTGTAGTTTCAGTAGGGGCCTAGTTGTTTTTCTTTGATTGAAATTTCAGCCAGTAGGCCCAGAGGTACCCATGGGTGCATGTTTCTGTGGTGTCTGTTGAATTTAAACATCATGTAGGGCATGGATGGCATTGGATTGAATTGCTAAATGTGGTTTTTGGGGTGTATTTCACTTTTTGGGTGTGTGTTAATAAATAAATACCTTTGTTGGATGTGTGTGTGTTCTTGTGTAACTTTCCAACCTTTCGTAGCCCTGTGGATTTTCGTTTTTGCATTTTTGTATTAAAGCTGTGTTGTTTAGCGGGCCTCCTTTGTCTGGTCATATATAGGCCTGCTTGAGTTCATTGTTTTCCATGGCCTGTTGTGACTGTGAGTGACCATGTGGCTTGGGGCCATTTTGTGGTGGTAGTTTAGTAGTGTGCTGCTTTTTCCATATAGGCCTCCATGTCTTTTCTTTGTTCCCCTTGGCTTATGCTTGTTGTTGTTGTGGCCTGGCCATGTGGGTGGCGGCCATTTTGTGAAGGCAGGCAGTGTGCTTTTGCCATAGGCTTGCATTGTCTGTCTTCCATTTCTTTTTGTTGTGGGTGGCTAGCGGCCATTTTGTCGAGCCATCCAGGCAGTGTGCTTTTCCATAGGCCTGCATTCATTGTCTGTCTTCACTTTCTTGTTATTGTGGGTGGCCTGGCCATGTGGGTGGTGGCCATTTTGTGGATCAAGGCAGTGTGCTTGCTTTTGCCATAGGCTTAAGCTTGTGGCCTAGTCTGCCAGTAGGCCCAGAGGTAGTCATCATGGGTGCATAAAAACTGTTTCTGTGTTGTCTGTTGAATTTTAACATCATTTATGGCATGGATGGCATTGGAATGAATTGCAAAATGTGGTTTTTGGGGTCGTATTTCAGTTTTTTGGTGTGTGTTAAATAAATAGGCCTTTTCAGCCAGTAGGTAACCCTGGGCGTTCAGCTCGTGGACTTTTGGAAACTCCACACTGAACGACAACGCGGACTTACACTTTTTTTCTTCTTCGCGCGCTCAATATGCATTTTCGCGCGCGCAATAACGACTTTCTGTGAAGATCACGATGCCGAACACGCAGAATTTACAATCTGGCGAAGAATATCTCTCGAGCAGCATAAAACCGTCTCAAAAATGATGATTTTGTTAATTTTGCTCAAAAATCTCCTCAGGTTGTCATTTAGATGTAGTTTTGTGAGCAAGGAGTCATTTTTCTTTTTTTTACAATTTTTTTAAAGAGAAAGGAAGTTCCCCAGAGTCTCCAACCTCCTGGTCCTGTCCTTTGTCTTCACTTTCTTGTTATTGTGGGTGGCCTGGCCATGTGGGTGGTGGCCATTTTGTGAAGCCAGGCATTGTGCTTTTGCCATAGGCCTGCATTGTCTGTCTTGTCTTCCTTTTCTTGTTGTTGTGGGTGGCCTGGCCATGTGGTGGCGGCCAATTTATGGGACCAGCCACTGTGCTTTTGCCATAGGCCTCCAAGCTTGCGGCCTAGTCTGCCAGTAGGCCCAGAGGTAGTCATCATGGGTGCATAAAAACTGTTTGTGTTGTCTATTGAATTTAAACATCATTTAGGGCATGGATGGCATTGGATTGAATTGCAAAATGTGGTTTTTGGTGTGGTATTTCAGTTTTTTGGTGTGTGTTAAATAAATAGGCCTTTTCAGCCGGTAGGTATCCCTGGGCGTTCAGCTCGCGGACTTTTGGCAACTCCGCACTGCTCGACAACGCAGACTTACACTTTTTTTCTTCTTCGCGAGCTCAATATGCGTTTTTGCGCGCGCAATAACGACTTTTTGTGAAGATCACGATATCGAACACGCAGAATTTACAATCTGGCGAAGAATATCTCTCGAGCAGCATAAAACCTTCTCGAAAATGATGATTTTGTTCATTTTGCTCAAAAAACTCCTCAGGTTGTCATTTAGATGTAGTTTTGTGAGCAAGGAGTCATTTTCTTTTTTTACAATTTTTTTAAAGAGGAAGGAAGTTCCCCAGAGTCTCCAACTTCCTGGTCCTGTCCTTTGTCTTCACTTTCTTGTTATTGTGGGTGGCCTGGCCATGTGGGTGGCGGCCATTTTGTGAAGCCAGGCATTGTGCTTTTGCCATAGGCCTGCATTGTCTGTCTTGTCTTCCTTTTCTTGTTGTTGTGGGTGGCCTGGCCATGTGGTGGCGGCCATTTTGTGGGACCAGCCACTGTGCTTTTACCATAGGCCTCCAAGCTTGTGGCCTAGTCTGCCAGTAGGCCCAGAGGTATTCATCATGGGTGCAGAAAAACTGTTTCTGTGTTGTCTGTTGAATTTAAACATCATTTAGGGCATGGATGGCATTGGATTGAATTGCAAAATGTTTTTTTTTTTTGGGGGGTCTATTTCACTTTTTGGGTGTGTTAAATAAATGCCTTTTTTGCGTGTGTATGTGTTGTTGTTGTGGTTGTTGTGTAACTTTCCAACCTGTTTTTTGCCATGTGGATTTTAGTTTTTGCATTAAAGCTGTGTGTGTTGTTTATCAGGCATCCTTTGTCTGGCCATATAGGCCTGCTTGAGTTCATTGTTTGCTGTGCCTTGTGCCTGTGAGTGACCATGTGGCTGGGGGCCATTTTGTGGTGGTAGTTAGTAGTGTGCTGTTTTTGCCACATAGGCCTGCGTGTCTTTCCATTGTTCCTCTTGTCTTACTGCTTCCAAATCCATCCCCATTGCCAGCTGCAGCTCCCTGATGCTGCATCCATCCCACGTGATGCACAAATTTAGGCCAAACAGGCTCCACTACATTTTTGTTTTTGTTCTTTGCTATTCTTATTCTTCCTGAGTGTACACAGTACACCAGGAAAGCCCTGGCCTTGTTGTCAAAGTCTCATAAATGGCTACACTGTTGTTGTTGACTGAGTTTCTAAAATGTAATAATTGAGACAACCACACACTAAGTTATATATTATATTAGTTTGATTTGTGCTATCGGTTGACTGATGTTCTTGTGGCTTTTTTGCTTTTAGGTGCACAAAAGACTGAGGAGGAGGTGTGTCATCATTGCCCGTTGTACTGCCAGACAGACTTCCTGCTGCTGTACACGACGTGACGTGTGACCTGACCAGACATCTCTGCAACTTGTGCAACTGAGTGCTACTGACATCTGAAGAAGATGGGCCCAAAGAAAGCAGGTACCAGGTCCTCCAGTACCAAGAAAGTTGCTATTGAGAAGAAGGAACAGAAGAAGGAAGTGACACTTAAGTCTGGTGTGCCGCCCAATACCTTTTTTGGAAACAAAAATTACGCCTGCAGCAGCGGTGTCCGGGGGGCAAGCTGGGGGCAGCACCTCCGCATCAGTGGGCCCAACCCACCAACCCAGGCCCAAGCACATGAGTGTGGAAGAGGTAGCCAGCCTAATGGTGGAAACCAGTGATGCTGAGCCTGAGATAAACTTAGCGCTATCTCAAAGTAGTACCCAATGAACGCAGGAGGAAACACAGCAGATAAGTGGTCAACAACAACAGCCGCAACCACCGCCCGCAATAGTAGTTGTTGTTCCTCCCGAAGTAGGGGCAGTTCGGGAGATTGAGCCTCATGCAGAGGTAGAAGAAGAGGAAGCCACTCATTCAGAAGATCCATTGTCTTCCAAATCCCCAGCAAGGAAAAGGAGGGTTAGTCCATCAAGTTCTTCGCCAAACCCCCTTCTGATGACCTTGATGCCAATTGGAAGCCACAAACTAAGTCTGAGAGGGAGACACGTCCCAAGACCAGGCTAGGGAAAAGGAAGGTTTCAGAAAGCCTTACACTTATGGAAGTCGATGTAGAACAGCAGGATGATGATGATGAGCCAGTCATCATGAACATCACTCCCGGCCCCGAGGAGATGGAGACCAACATTATTACCCTATCCAAAATCGCTGCGAGGGATGTAGCACGCATACCTCCAACACAGATAACACCAACACGACCTACAGCTTCCAAATTTGCATTAGCAAAGGCCCGGCAGCGACCTACATCCAGCACAACCACCACCTCAGTAGAAGTAGGTAGTGGTACAGCACAGAGTCAAATTCAACCCACACCCTCCAGTTCATCAGGCATTGGAAGTGGCACCTCCTGCAGGAGGCAAAAGTTAAGCTCCCCAGTTTGGGACTTCTTTACGGTTAGCGAAAAGGAGGAGAACATTGCTATATGCTCCATTTGTAATACCTCTGTAAGTCGGGGTAAGCTTGGTACAAACTATGGTACCAGAGGCCAAATAACCCATCTGAAAAAACACCACTTGATCAGCTGGGAGGACCACCTTCGTGGCATAAAAACTGCAACCATTGGTGTTGGTGGGGATAAACGAGTAGAAGATCCGATCACAGTGGAAGAGGAAGGACAGGGAGACATTCTCTCTGGTAGTGGTACACAAAGTAGCCCTGTCCCCAGCAGTGCAGTGTTATCATCGCCCACATCTTCAGCAACATCTCAGTGGCACAAGAGTAAGAGTCAGCCTGAGACAGCAAGGAGTACCGCAATGAAAAAAAGTGCGTCGTTGAGCCTAAGAGAAAGAAAAACCATGCAGCCTACCAATAGCACGTTTGTACAATGCGAAGCTGGCTAAAATGTTAGCACTGGACCTTCTCCCTTTTTCTTTTGTTGAAGGGGTGGGTTTTCTGGAATTTGTGACAGCCATCTGCCCAAAATGGCAGGTTCCCAGCCGCTACTATTTTGCCAGAGTTGCTGTTCCAGCACTACATCACGACGTGCTGGAATTGCTTGGAAAAGCCTTGAAGCAGAGTGCTGTTCAGAGTATCCACCTGACAACAGACATGTGGACCAGTTGCCAAGCCACTGATTACATGTGCATCACTGCACACTGGATCTCTTTTGTGGGGGTTAGAGAACAGATATCTGCTAGTGTTGACGCTGCTGAGATTTTTCATGCCACTCGCAAACATGCAACTGTAGCCATGTTTGCCATGGAGAAATCTCATACTGCTGCAAACATTTTGGATGAGTTTAACAGCAAGGTCTTTAAGTGGCTGCGCCCAAGAGGGCTTAACATTGTTTTTTTTGCCACAGACAATGGCAGTAATGTAGTTAGGGTCATGAAAGATGGTCGCTATTTCAGGATCCCATGTTTGGCACACTGCATTAACATTGTTGTTCAAGACTTTCTGAAAAATGAATACAAAGTCAGCAACTTACTGGCCACCTGCAGAAGAATATGCACACATTTCAGCCATTCTTTTAAAGCCCGGAAGCAGCTGAGGGTCATTCAACGTGAGCATAAAATGCCAGTCAAAGCACTCATCCAGGAGGTGCCAACACGTTGGAACTCAACTTATTACATGCTTGATCGTCTGTTTGAGCAGTACATACCACTCAATGCTTATGTCATGCAAAGATTAGGGGATCCTACTGTGAGAGGCATGACCATTGAGATGGGTCAATGGGACCTCGTTAAATGCCTGACAGAGATGCTACTTCCTTTTGAGATCTTCACACGTGAAGTCAGCAGGGAGGACTGTACTATGGGCCAAGCTATCCCATTGTTGCACATGGTAGAGCAACAGCTGAAGGAGGTGTCTGAAACGTACACAGGTGTGGATGACAAACAAGACGCATATCATTTGGCGGACTCCTTAGCCGTTCGCTTATCTGAAAATACAAGGATTCAAAATAAAATTGTGTCAGATCCACATTACATTACTGCCACAGTTTTGGATCCACGGTACAAAGTATTTCTGAACAGTAAGGCAGTAATTCCTTTTTCAGAAGTGGATGTTGCCAAGAACAAAACTTTGATAGCTCAGCTAGCCATTGACTTTGAAAATGAACGTCTGGTAACTACAGGCCCCCCGCCCCAGGCCATAACAAGTACTACAGGGCATCTAGAGTCAAGTTCTACTTCGGAGCCTGAGGGCAGTGCATTTGCCTCCCAGCAGTCACCGACACCAACACTACCAATAACATCAACAACAGCAAGAACAGGATCATCCACAGTACATTCGGCAACTGATTGGTTTCTAAGGCAGGGGTATGGTAAGTCCAGTGCTGATGCAAAGGCAAAACAGGCTGAGCACATCGGAGCACCCCTGAGCATTGAGTGGACGGTCCAGGCCTATCTGGATGACCCAACAGAGGTCTTCATGGATCGAAACCCATTGGTATATTGGTATGGGAAAAGAAGCCAATGGACAGTGCTCAGCAGGCTGGCGATAAAGTATCTGGCTTCCCCTGTCGAAAGTGTCTCTTCTGAGCGTGTTTTCAGTGCTGCTGGTGCCATTGTAACTTTGAAAAGGACCAGTCTCTCGCCCAAAATCGTGGAGAGGTTAACCATGATCAAAATGAATCAGCACTTTATACCACCGGATTACAAAATACGTGAATCACAGCAGGAAGAAGAGAGCGACTTCGATGACGTAAGTAGTGGGTTACAGGTAGGCCTGGGCGGAAAACTACGCTACGCTCGCGTAGTTTGCGAAGTTTGCGCTACTTCGCACAATGCGAATTGCACGTAGCACAGTGCAAACACGCGTAGCGTAGTGTAGCGGTCATTTTTTGCTTGCTCGCGGTCCTCAACGTCAAGTTGGCGACCGCGAGCAAGCAAAATGACATCCCGGCGAGACTTTTTCCTCGTTCGCGATCAGCAACATCAAGTTGCCGATCGCGAGCGTGGAAAATAAACCTCCCGGCGAGATTCTCAACGTGGGGAGGTCAGGTTTCTCATTGCGAGTGGTCGCTTATGCTCGCGACCGCTCGCGATGAGAAACTACCAGTCCGCGTTGAGAAAGCTGCCGCTCGAGTAAAATCTACTCGAGCGGCAGTAAAAGACAGCTCGCACTGTGCAAGATGCCGTTTTCAATGATTGCACAGTGCGGACAAGCATCCGGCACTGTGTAATCATTGCGAACACGCACTACGCAGTTCGCGTAGTGCTACGCGTAGCTCGCGTAGTGCGAACTTCACTTTGCGTAGCTTCGCGAAGCGCTACTTCGCGAACTACGCCCAGGGTTAGTTACAGGACCTACTTCTGTCCGAACCACCAGAGTTTGAGGATGAGCTCCTCTTCCCTGACAACTAGGCTTTCAAATTGTTACTTTCTTCCTTCCTTTATTTGTCTGTGTATCTGTCTTTCTGGTTCAAATCAAATCACAACAAATCCATCACCACCGTCTTCTCTTTTTATTTCCCTATTGGAATTGCACGTCTGTGCATTTAACTGTCCCCTCCTCAGAGTCCTGCTCCATCTTCCTGACTCGCCCTAATTACATTTCCATCAAGCCAGACATTGGAGTACAAGAAATGTTGCCTCTAACAGTCCCTCCATAAGAAGTGAAACGTGACTATAGCTATCCTCCGTTTTGTTTCCGAGCCGAAACTCATCACTGTCCGAAGGCTACCGCCTCTGCAGGCATCCACAACTCTTCACTGTCAGAACTTGGGCAGGCATCCAAAAGTAAACTCATCACTGTCAGAAGGCTACAGCCTCGGCAGGCATCCAAAGCTCATCACTGTCAGGACAGAAGGTACTTGGCAGAGAAAGACAAGACTCTTCGAAGAAACTTGCTGACATTTCTGCAAACTCAATTGACCAGCAATGACCGCTACCCAGGCCGCGGCCCATCACAGCGCTGACCATGTGAACCAACTTAAACTGCGACAAAATGCCACAGATTAATAAGACGAAAACCGAAACAGCAACTAACAACACTCAAAATGAATGTGGAGTAATAATGAGGCCACTGCCTCGTTAAAAAAAAACACACACCTGTCAGAACTAGGCATCTGATGATCTGACAGCCAAAGAGAAGAGCAAGACAGGTAATGATGGCATGCATTGGATGCTTGCTGACTCTGAGCGATTGCTGTTGTTTGTTGTGTTGATGTTGTGCATGAAGTCAAACTCTACTAGTTAATCTACAAAGTGAAAGTGACTCAAGTGACAGTCAATGTTTCCCTTCCTGTTGTTTAATAACCAAATTGTACTCCTACTACTGCAGGTGCAGGCCAATATCTGTTGCAATTTTTTAATATGGAATATGGACTTAATCGGAGTCACTACAGACTGAGTTGGAGTTGGACAACATGTACCACACCATGATGATGACCATACTATCTTTGCACGCAGTCAGTCAGTTGGATCGGAGATGATTGATGGAATAACTGCGTTTCATGAAGTGGCATAAAAGGTAAACACAACAATTCAACAAGAAACACAGCAGACCTACATGTCCATGTAGTGGTGGAGTCGAGTGTAGTGGTATGACTGACAGCGGCGCATTGATTTAGTCACTTAATTTTGAAAATGCTAGGTTGCTGTATATGCCTTTTGTCTGGCTCTGTCAAAATTTAAGGTAAATGGAGGTTGGGTCACGGCCTGGTGCCGTGGGCCTGTTCTGTCCTGTTGTTGTTGTAGCTTAATGCTGTAAACAGAATAGACACGATGTATCCAAGCCGCCTCAGTCTGAAAGTGTTCTCTCTTCTCTTCTTGGACTCCACCGTAATTGATGCTTTTTTTTAATTCATTGATTTTTCAATACCCCTTTTGTTTTTCCATCTACACTTACAGGCCGGCCTTTACCCTGTGCTATACTGGGAGAAACAACTCACACTTACCTTACCAATCCGCATCAGGCAGGCAGTGGCACCCAAGATTGATGTGCGGAGCGTCCATGGAAGATAGGACCAAGAGGAATGACGAGATTCAACTCCACAATTTGACCAGGATAATACAGTAACTTTAGTATCATTCATCATTCGTCTTTTAATTAATTTGATTCCTTTTTTCTCTTCAATCATTACGACTGTGTGTTGTGTTGTTGTTTGTTTGCTAATTGATCCCTACAACTATTTTTTAATTTTCTTTGCTATCTTTAAAAGTAAGCCCGGTACAACATGTAATTTGGGTCTCTCTGAGGGCATACAGGCAAGGCAAATTGCATAGAATATACTGCTGCCCTGTACTGTCTAATTGTCTAGTAGTAGTTAGTAAGTACTACTCATTAACCATCAAGTTATCTTCATCATCATGCATGCATTTCCTTTTTCTCCCTTTATAGATTTATTGGATAAGATCATGGTCGTCTGCCAAGATTGTGCTTTGCTTTTGTTGTGTCCATGCGTACTGTTTTTCTTTGTCAAACCTTTCCCCAAACCCCCTTCCCATCCATTCATCAAACCCTAACCCTCTTCCCCCGGGCTGTGTGATTTATATTGAGGTGTGATGTGACTACATTAAATGTACACCAATTGATCACACGCTTGCTGGGGCAGATGTGGTGAAAGCAACACTAATTCAATTTCAAGGCAGGGCGAGGATCTTCTTCTGCTTGCCCACCCATGCTCAGTCTATGTGCAAGCCAATTTTTTTCCAAAGGGACCTAATACATCATAATTAATTGCCGGCATTGATTGGATTCATCATCAACATCCTACCACACAGCAGTAAAGGTTACGAATTACGATTGTGTTAAGTGACTCACTCGACACAACTACAGTTTGTAACTTCTTGTACTAGGCTGTCCCCGCCACCATTATGTTTTATTTTACTTTAGCAGTTGCAATATTGTTTGTTTGGCAGTCTTCTTCTGTACTGTACTTTACTTCGTTCTACTACTCCTCCCACAGTCTCTCTCAGGCAAGTGACTGTCTCTTTTTTATTTTTTTTGCAAATGCTACTGCCAGTGTCTACTACTACCACCACAACCATGGCATCTTCTCCATTCTCTTGGGAAACCATGCAGCCATCGCTGTGCCGAACTTAATCATCATCAATCACAGGTAAGATAAGTTTGGTGGGAGGTATAATGGACTAGGAGGAGAGACTGACAGTACTAGTAGGACAAATAACTCAGTGAGGGGTACCGCATCTATCTGTTTGTGTGTTACATAATCGGCAGATTATTTAAATCAAACACTGGCTGCGGCCCTGCAGCAGCAAGGAAACCATGTGACGTAAATTCGTAAAACAGTAACCCCCCACAAAACATTAACATCGTATGTTTAAGTATAAATATAATTTATTACCCTAACAAAAATAAACTATCCCACACCTGACCCACCCCTCTCCCTAACCCCAACCAATGTCCAAAACGAAAAAGTCCAAACAATGTCCATAAACCCCAACGCCCAATTCCCACCCACCAACAAAAGGAATAAGAAAGGGGCAATCCAACGGGGTCCTAGATAGTTCTTAGATTCGGCGGGCTTTCAGGTGTTTGTCCACGAGGATCTTGACCCGCTCCTCTAGTTGCTCCTCTAGGCGTGCAATCCGGAGGAGCATCTGGCGGCGAAATGCCCTGCAGTGGCATCCAGGGTGGGGGGCAGCAGTGCTGGATGTTAAGGAATTTCGGCGGCGGGCGGCTGCCTGACCGCGGCGCTGTACCACTGGAGGTGGGGCCTGGCTGGGACCCGGGGCATTGGAGGAGGCTGCAGCTGCTGCCGCCTCCTCCTCCTCCTCCGCCTGAGCCACCAGCCGCCAGTACTCTTGGCAGATGGCCTCCAGTTTCCGGCGCCGGGCCCTGGCTGCCAACTCCTTCCGTGATGGTTTTTCTTGGGAAGGAGGATCTATATCAAGAAAGAAAAAGAATATTGTTGTAACCAATACTCTTAGCAAAACAGTAACACAAAATTAATTCAACACATAGTGGCACAGTAGCACTAGCAAGCACAGTACATAACATTTGTGGTAATAATCTATCCTCCCACTTCCTCGGCCTCTAACATTTGTGGGAGTTTCAGGCATTATACTAGCACTATGGACTCCAGTACACAGTACACCAGTCTTCTTCTTATCTCTAGTTTAGCGAAATTACATAACCTGGTTGTAGCCGGCATGCCAGCTCAGTCAGCTAAGCTTGCACCCAAGACAAACATACGAGTCATGACGCAGACTCACGTTAGTTTTATTTACTACTGTCTGCAGGTGGGGAAGCTCGTATTTTTCTATTACGGGTGGCACTGGCCATACTCTCTCTGTTACATGAAGGGCAATTGCTCAATTTCACTTTCACCCTGCCCTGGCTACTACAAAAAGGCAGATTATATATCTGATCCAATGATCATTGCTTATATATGGGACGACGACATAAGGTCAGTAGCGGTCGGTGGTGGGAGTGCTGCCGGGCGGTGACGTGGGGAGGGGGAGGGGCAGGGTGGGGGGTAGTAAACTATGGATTACGGCCAATTACAGGTAAGTAAACATATAAATAAATAAAACTAATTTCGTTGCGCGCACTGCATCGCATTTGGCGGTGCAGTGTGCACAATGAAATTCGCTTTATTTATTTTTATGTTTACTTACCTGTATTTGGCCGTAATCCATAGTTTACTACCCCCCCACCCTGCCCCTCCCCCTCCCCACATCACCACCCGGCAGCACTCCCACCACCGACCGCTACTGCATAAGGTACTTTGTTTTGATTGATTGTGTAACCAACAGATAGGCCACCCTTTGCAGGCTGGCTGACACAGTCGAAAATAAATTAACATAGGTAGGGAGTGGTCCTCGGAGTCGGAGGAAGGCGCTTGATAACTAACTATACACAATATATATATATGATGTGCTTGCAAACTACTGTGAGTCAACTGTATTCTGAAAATACAACTTGTATTCCCCTCGGCTTTGCTACTCTGGCGCGGTTTCTTTTACATTCTCTTCAAACTAAGACTCTGCATCCAGTGACAGTCTCCACCTATGCTGTCTATGATGAATACATACAGGCATCCATCCATTCTAAGTAAATGTCTATCATTCTTCTTAATCTCTCCACAAACCTTAGTTTGTTTCACCAACAACCACCCATGCGTCCACTCCTTCCTTGCTTGCCTTGGCTTTGAGTTTCACCCAAACACCGCTGATGATTCTTGCTATCCCCAGTATCCACCCATACTGTGTCGCCCACCCAGGCAGGCATCTTCTTTCACCTTCCACCCATCCTTCAACAACACATGCATCTGATTCCTATCAGCCACCTATGCATGCTTCCAACGTATCCTTCTCTGCCAGTCATATTACATCTCGCCCGTCCTTCCTCCTTCCACCCTTCTTTCCCTTTTTGTTCAACACATCCATCAAGGTCATCTGATCTGACTTTTAGTCTTCTCCATAAAACTTTCACAGCTGAGTTGGAGTCAGATAGAAGAGGCCATTGGTTACTCAACTCACGCTGCTAATGCTATTGCTAATGCATTGCTAATGCTAAGTAAAGGGTGTCTTCTTCAACCGTTGTATAATGTTCACTACAACTTCATACTTAATAAGTCTCAACAGTACAGTGAGTGAAGTGAACACCCTTCCAGCTAGTGTAATGTCAATAAGTAATGAATATAACTTACCACCGCCCGCCACTGCTGCTGGCTCACCCCCTGTATCTCCTGCAGGTGCCGCATCTCCTGCCCCCTCCGGAATGGCCGCATCGCCATCGCCGCTGGCCCCGCCGGCACTGGTGGTCGGTAGTACGCCTAGAAAAAACATTACACATTTTTAGATGCCTGTACACCTCCCCCTATTTATTCGTTTTCACTAGCAAGATTGAAAAAAAAGTTAATACATACATATACAACATACATCACTAGTCCAAATCGGGTACTAGAGTAGAGTCAGTAGACACTAGTAGTGTTATGGTCCCTAGGGTCATTATTATAGTCTACTCTACTCTTTGCAAAGTTAGCCTGAGCCATGCAACCATTTTCGCTTCATGTCTTTTGCGCATGTTACCTCGCAGCTTGTTGTGCAGTAAGACGCCTTTTGAGCCCACATGAGCTCATACAGCTACTGTCTGAGCGTTGCGTACAAGAGGTCGAAAAACAAGCCACTTTGTTATGGAGTTCGGTTAGTCCGTATTGCTTAGCCATAAGTAACATGTTACACTTTTTGGCATGACTGAGAAATGCTTGCATTATACTATCTAACGCGCACCATTTTTCTCATAACAGGCAGAAGATTCCCTTCTACGAACCAGAGATTTGCAGAGCTTATGAATGATGCATGTAACCAGTACTTCTACGTTCTACGGTGAGGGGTCTCCCAGAATTCGCACAGATCTTTTGTCTTCTATCATGCACTTGTAACAATGTTTATTGTTTTAATCTTATGCATTTTGCTGTTGGAGCTGGCTGTAGTACACTGAATTTTATAGAACAACGTACAGAGCTTGTTAGTTGAAAATAAACCTTTTGAACTTACACATAGACTCTGTGGTATTTGGTGTGGTGGTGGACTTACACGAGTGAGTGAGCGAAAGGGTGTTATGTTCTGGGTTGTGTAATCATTGGGTATCTTCGGGTGGGGGTTCGGGGACCTAATGAGACACTATAGCTAGTCGGTCAGGGGATTGTGGGTTCACTTCTGACTGAGGTGTGAGGAAGGTCCAACCTCCCATCACCAACATCCTATTTTCTTGTGCATAGTTCTGTATGTGGCTGTGCAGAATCCCCACAACAGTAGTAGTATGTACTATATCCTATCAAAAATAGTCAAATATCTGGTTGGGCATTTTGTTGGTGGTAATTGTCAAAGCCTCAAGATTAAGAAGACTAGAAGAGGACAACCCAAAGGACTGGACTCAGTGGCTAGAGCTATTGGTCAATCTGAGTTTTATTCAAAACCGTAAAATAAAGAGTGGCAAACTGGGCAAGCTTAGCTACAGACAGACTAATAGTAGTAGTACAGAGAGTCATAGCAGAGGCAGTTAGAACTTAGAGGCAGGGATAACCAGAATTTAGAAACAGATAGTCAAGATCAAAGAAGCTTTTGTAAAAAATAGAATTAGGAAGTGGAACCAGAATTAATAGTTCGGAAAAAATAAGGTGCAGTAAAAGTTAGGGAAATATAATTGTTAATATTAACCACTGGAGGACTTACTGGGGCCAGCAGCAGGGCCCTCGGTAGAGGAGCGGTCCTCTGGTTGTCCCGCCGACTCGGACCCCGTCTTCTTGCCCCTGGGTGCTGCTGATCAGTGATCATGTAAGATATAATAAAGAAAGAGACAAACATTAATGATTGCTGTGAAACAAATAAATTATTTTAAAAAACGCTCAAAAAACATTTTAGGAAACAATAATTGCAATAAAATTGACCTATCTAATCAGATCGACTACTGGCTTGCGGGATTCACGGACCGTCTACTTATTTATGAACACTAATCCAGTGTTCCATTCTGATTGATTCGAATCCAGAATACTAACTAAGCCTAAGTACCACCTGACCTAGCCCACCTATTCCAGACGGGCCAATTGTTCACTAAGTCTGCATTTCCATTTTTTTTAGCCCTCAAAAATGCATAGATGAGATGGAGGACACATGCATAAATTTGTGCATACACCAAATTGTTGGTTGGTTGCGTCTGATGTTCTGCTACTGACTGACACTGCTAAGCCTACCACTCACTAAACAAACTACAAAAGGTTCTACTAAGGACTGGGGTAAGCAGCACTCAGTGACAGAGGATGCGTCACGCAGACCGCTAAAAAATTATCAACTAATACTAACTAAACCTAGTATCAATCCATCCACCACTATTTGACAGGAGGACAAAGGAA
Organism: Calotriton arnoldi; assembly: GCA_963921515.1. Taxonomy (NCBI): domain Eukaryota; kingdom Metazoa; phylum Chordata; class Amphibia; order Caudata; family Salamandridae; genus Calotriton; species Calotriton arnoldi. The sequence goes on from CAWUFW010002860.1 coordinate 1,701,687, forward strand.
GGACTAGAGTCTCTCTAGCAATAGCATTACCTAACTTAAGTTCTCTAAAGTAAACTCTTACATAATAATCAGCCCAAGCGAGCGCAAAGTTGCAAACAAGTAAGAGTAGCGCCGAGCACCTGTGTCCTACAATCACAGAAGATTTTGAAACGTAATTTACCTGCAATGTAAGCAGCAGTATTCTTGTTATTCGTAAAAAAATTATACACAATACTTATACTACTATATATTAGCTACTCACCAAGCCCCACGACCTCGACACCTAGCAGGTCCAACAGGTCCTGCTCCCGGTCCAGGATGTCTGACCACCGGTGGGCCAGCTGGTTATGGGTGCGCCGGACCCCTGAGCAGCGAAACACTGCCCGATGCACCTTCGCCCACCGGCGGTGACGCTCCTGGGTAGGGTACCCGGAGCCTGGCCTGCCGTCTGCTGCCAAGGTCAAGGGGAGGTGGCGCTGCACAAAAAAACAAGGGCGGCCACCTCCGCCTCGCAAAAAAGCTGCCGGGCTTGCACCCCTGCAGGGCGCAGTCTGCCGCAAGGCAGGCGGCTCTTGGGCGCACGCGCCTTTCCCTTGGAGCCGGTAGTGCTGCTACCCTTCGCCATGGTTCTGGGGTGTGTGGGAGGCGGAAAAGAAAAGTTAGAAGGAAAAAATAAAGTTAGGGGAAGAAGTAGGAGCTTAAAGAAGGAAGTAATATAAAACAGTAGAAAAGTAAAAAAAACACAGTAAAAGTAGAAATAAATGCAAAATATAGACTTAGGGACAGAGAGAGATAGATAATAAATAAAAAAAAATTGAAAAACAGTGTAAAAAACTAAGGATTGCAAAGATTGAGGGAGGATAGAAAAGCAGGCCCAGAACCATAGCATAGAGTGAAAAACAAGATGGCCGCGCCCATCGCGACCGCGTGGGTAAGTTCGCGCGATATTTCCCCCCGAGCACGCAAAAAGCGTCGCGAACACGTACGACGCGTTCCCGAACATGAAATGCGCATCGCGAGCACGCTATACGCGACCCGGAACAGGAAATAAGGCATCGCGAACGGGCGGGACAAGTGAAAAACAAGATGGCCGCGCCCATAGGCGACCGCATGGGCAAGTTCGCGAGATACTATCCCCCGAGCACGCAAACAGCGTCCCGAACACGCACAACGCGTTCCCGAAGAAGAAAAACGCATCGCGAACGGGCGCGACAAGCAACTACGCACGCTCGCGTAGCTACGCGTAGCGCTTTAACATCTTCGCGTAGCGCGACTAAGCGAACTACGCCCAGGGTTACTATGGAGACACACAAAACACCTACAAGCATTCAGTCACATAAGCAACACTAATGTAGTGACAAATTCAAACAGACTATACACTTGGAGGCACACATGCAATCTCAAAGTGGATGGCACACTTGCACACAGGCAGGTTGAGATTGCAGAAGTTGTCCGAAAAAGGCACATCATCCTTAGGTTTAAAATAAAATTTCTCATCACACAGACTTTCCATTTCAATGAGATTACAAAACCCTTAACAAAGCACGCATTGACAAAATCAAATACTGCCAGTGAACCCCGAAACCTAATGCCTTAGTCTTAGGAATAGGGTCTCTAGCTGACAGATGTATGCACCCTGTCCAAGTAGAGACCACCACTCTAGTCAGGGTATGTCAGATACACACCCTAAAATAACCTGTGCTCACTTCTGGTAGCTTGGCACAGAGCAGTCAAGCTTAACTTAAGAGGCAATGTGTAAAGTATCTGTGAAACACTTAAAACAGGGAAAACACCACACACAAACACTCTGCACCACACTAGACGAATTGAGCTTAATTTAAAGAACAATACAAGACCAAAACAACAGAAGTCCAATAAGTAGAGCCAGAGTTATGAATTTTTAAAGATTATCTTGAAATAGAGGGTCTCATTTCGATGTCCTGGGACCGACCGACACCCGGTCGGTGGTCCCGAACGGCCCATTACAATGCGACCGAACACTGTTCATTCACATTGCACTTTTCTCAAAGGGAGCTCGTGTTACGGCCAGAAACCGGCCTTAACACAAGCTCCCATTGAGAAAAGGGAGGTGCAGTTCATCCCTGCACCCCGTGGCAGGCACCTTAAGGGGATCAACAAGGTGGCACCGTGCCCCCTCGGCCTCCAACCGGAAGCTGGGCACCCAAGGAGGACCTGCTGGGGGCCCCCAAAGTCGAGTTCCGACAGCCTTTCTGTGTTGGAAAGGACGGCACGGAAAGGGTGCTGAAACCCAAACTTTGTAATCTCAAGGGCAGAAATGCCCGCCCTTGAGATGACAGGCCGTATTCCGACTGGCCGACGGGCTCTCCGAACCTGTCGGAAGCCAGCCAGAATGACCGGCAGGTTCAGTTTACGACCGCCTCCATCGTAATGTGGCAGTTGTAAAGTAAACTGTCCGGCCCATTACGATTCGGCCGTAAAGGCTTCGATCGAGGGTCGGGGCCTTTTACGGCTGCATCGTAATCGGCCCCATAGTGCTTAGAGAGACAAAGTGCCAACTAGGGACATCTGGTTGTGCTGGACCTGGTAAAATCTGAAAAGTCAAACCAATTGGGATGGAGCACGAGTCGGGTACAGTACCACGCAGGCCAGATGAAAACAGTACCTTTCCAGAGGATATGCAGACGTCGAGGAGCAGCTCCGTCGGTTTCGAGTCCCGCAGTTGGGTCCCACGTTGTTTTCGAATCCCTTAAAATAAAGACACTGCGTCGTCGTCAAGCCTTGCAGTCGGATTGAGAATTATCGTTGAACCCCTTACAATGAAGGTGCTGTTTCAATGTCGAGCTGCGCTGTTGATGCTGTGGAGTCTCCGAAGCGGCACTGCGTTGGCGTCAAAGACGAATGCATGGGTTCTGACCGGCGCAAAGCAGGCAATGCATGGATTTTGGCAGAAAACAGCTACAGAACCCCTTTTTGAGGCCCAGGACTGGATTGGAAACTCTTGGCAGGGTAGGACTCACAGTTGGCAGTGGCCTGTAGCTGAAGCAGAGTTAAATTATGTTTTTATTGTCTCTGAGACTTCAGAACAGAAGACTAGCCAGCAAGCCCTTTGAGTCACTTGGTTCTGGGGATGTAGAGATTCAGGTCCAGTCCTTCTCACCACCAGGCAAGGGGCAGCAGGCCAGGCACAGAAGAGCAGGAGTACAGCGAATCCAGTCCAGAAGAGTGTCAATTCTTTCAGCAGCATAGCAGTCCTTCTTCCTGGAAGACTGTCCTAAGGTCCACAGTGTTCTGAGTTGGTGGTGTCAGGGGTCCAGCACTTATACCTAGTTGTGCCTTTGAAGTTAGGGAGAATTCAAAGAGGAATTTGAAGTATATGAGGACCCTGCCCTTCCTGCCCTGGCTTGAGACTCACTATATGGGGGTATGCAGCTCCTTGTGGTCACAGCCCTATTCAGGTGCAAGTGTCAACCCTTCCCTCCCACCTAGATCAGGAAGACCCATCAGCCTGGTAATGGGCCCACAGGATGCGAATGTCGTACATCAGCTCACTTTGTGTGTGACTGTCTAGAGGTAATGTACAAAGTCCAGCTGTCACCTACCCCGGATGTATATTCAGAGACAGGCAAAGGCACAGAATGGTTAAAGATGCCAACTTTCTAAAAGCAAAAAGAACAGATGATGAACGGAATGCTGAATAAATTAAACATTCACCCCGTCATAGATCTGTGGTTAAATCCATTGGTTTTTTTGCACACCATTCCATTCCAGTTTAGACCTTGCCATATGCAAATCAGTCTTGACCCTGCTCCCCATGGGAACAGTCCAGCCTGAACTGTCAGGCCAGGACCTTCCTGGACCAGAAACAAGCATCCTGGGACTGGTTTCAGGGTATCACCCCTCATCAGACAGGCTTGCCTAAATCTGGTGGCGTAGCAAGCACGGGACCCACGTCTGGGCATACCCATTCCACTTAGGGCAACAGATGCAAAAAAGAACAGATAATGGACAGAATGCTGAACAAATCAAACATTCACCCCCAGTCACAGATCTGGGTTAAATCCATCATTTTTTTGCACGCCACGCCATTCCAGTTTTGACCCTGCCATATGCAAATCAGTTTTGACCCTGCTCCCCATTTGAACAGTCCACCCCGAACAGCCAGACCAGGTTCTCCCTGGACCAGTAACATGCATCCTGGGACCGGTTTCGGGGTATCACCCCTCATCAGCCAGGCTAGCCTGAATCTTGTGGCTTAGTGAGTGGCATTTTCAGAATTACAATTTAAAATCCAACTTCACCATAAGTTGTGATTTTAAATTGTGAGTCCAGAGACATCAAACTTGAAACTTCTGTCTTGTCCCAATTGGAAAAGACATTTATAAAACGGAACAAGGTAATTCCAATGTTAACCTGTGAACAAGGCTTTGTAGTAGTGAAAAATGAATGTAAGTGTTTTTCACTACCTGAACATGTAAAACTCAAAAGAACATGTCCAACGTTTTAAATATACTGCACCCTGCCCTTGGAGCTGTCGAGGGTCTACCTTAGTGGTGACTTATATGTATTAAAAAGAAAGGATTGGGCCTGGCAACTTGGCTACCTTAAACTAAATAGTGTCCTCCTCAAATGGAAAAATGTCCCCACCGATCACTCCGAAATCAATTAATATAATCGTTTCTTTCAAAAGATACAAGTTAATCCATGTGTGTATGGATTAACTTGTATCTTGTGAAAGAAACAACTATATTAATTGATTTCAGAGTGATCGGTGGGGACGTTTCCATTTGAGGAGGACTCTATTTAGTTTATATATTTACGCCTATGGATTAGAAGGTGATACCCACCTGCACCCTTTAAAGATTTACAGAATTACACTTTTTTGAAACACACAAAGTGCGATTGTCTTCTTTTCTCTCCAACTTGGTTACCTTGCCAGGAAGGCATGGTAGTTTAAAACTGCACACACAGGCTCTGCAATGGCAGGCCTGAGACATGTTTATAGGGCCTACTGAAGTGGGTGGCACAATCAGTGCTGCAGGCCCACTAGTAGCATTCAATTTACAGTACCTGGGCATATGTAGTGCACTTTACTAGGGACTTGTAAATATCAGGGGGCAGATTTACAAGCCCCCTGCGCCACCAGTACGTCACTTTTCGTGACGTACTAGTGGCGCAGGGGGCTCCTCGATATTTACAAGGAGAGGAAAAGCCACCCTGCGTGACTTTTCCTCTCCTTGTAAATACCGTCCCTTCACACGCAGCACTTTGCGGTGAAGGGCGTTCCATGGGTGTTGCTGTGGGTGTTCCCACGCAACACCCATGGAACAAGACACATCTCCAGATTTACGAGAAATCGTAAATCTGGAGATGCGTCTGAAAGCCACGCCACCCTAGAGGTGGCGTAGCAAGGCGCACCGAGGATTTCTCCTCGTTTTCCTCTTTCAATGCGTGCTGCATTCTGCAGCACGCATTGAAAGAGGAAAAGCCTGTACTGATTGTTTTTGTGCAGAAAGGTTCCCCTTCCTGCACAAAAACAATCTCCCCATGGCGCAGGCATCCTTGCACCATGGTGCAAGGGTGCCTGCGCCGGCGCTTGGCAGCTGTTTGTGCGCCAGCGCAGGGGAGAGCACAGGAATGCGACATATTCTTGTAAATATGTCGCATTCCTGTGCTCTGAAAGTGCCGCAGCGTGGCGCAGCCAAAGGGCTTGCAGCGCCACGCTGCGGCACTTTCTTGTAGATCTGCCCCTATGTTTCTGGGACAGAGCACATGCACTTTAGCACTGGTTATGACTGGTAAAGTGCCCAGAATCCTAAAGCCAGCAAAAATGAAGTCAGAAAAACAGGAGATCAGAAAGCAAAACAGTCAGGGGAAACCACGCCAAAGATGTCAGGTCTAATACTTTGTTTGTTTTTATGCTTTTGGCTGTTCCCAATGAGTTCATTGGAACTACTTCCTCGATTATTTACTTTGGAAAGTTTACACTTTTTGTTTAATTTTAAACTCAACATTGAATATTCTCAAATAATGAGTTATGGATTTTTGATAATTGCATTTTTAGAATTTTAGAATTTTTCTTTTATTTGGACTTTATCTGTACTAATTGTTTCATTTCACAAAATATCTTGTAGATTTTTTTGTCAATGTTTGTCTTACTGGTCATGAAAAGTACCAGAAATGAGTTAAGGATATCATTAGTGAAAATGGGTTTTATCTTGTGGCCATTCTCTTTCAGCAATTTGAGAGCTTGGCCACAATCCATAGATGACTTCCCTCCCAACATATTTTGACATTTGGAAGATAGATAGATGGATGAATAGATAGATAGATAGATAGATAGATGTTTTACAGAAATAAGAGGCAAATCTTTAGAAAGTAGGCATGCTGAGCCACACCTATCAAATGACAAGCATATTGCTTTGATGTTGAAGTAAAAGAAATTTCAGCAGATTAGTGTGTAGGCATATGTTCAAATAAAGAAACTATTAACTAGGTGCTTCTGAAGCTTCTCTAAAAGTGGGTGATAGGCATCTTTAAACAAACACTGTAGGTTGTGAAATTGTATAATCTGGAACAACTCATATTAAACAAAGAGATAATGTATTTAGGAATGAGCAAAAAGACTTATGGACTTTCAAATTAAGCTCTCAGGACAGTTACAAGACGCTCAAAGAAATCATTCTGAAAAGTATGAAAAGGGGCCCTAAAAAGTATCCACAAGTAATTTCATCCAGCAAAGAAGAACATTTTTGCATGTTATCATACTTTTGAGGGGCTGTAATTAGGAGCATGATTTTGGCATACTATTGTTGGAACTGACCAAGCTCTTTGCAGACATTCCATATCTGACCATTACTATGCAGTGTAGGTTTAAACATAAAAAAATGTGTTTGAAATGTTACTAGACATTCCCTTTCCAGTTTATTCCATTTTATAATCTGGGACGTAGGTGGCTGAAGAGCCACTATCTCTTCCACCCCCTTGGTATGTGACTTCTTTCCAAGGGGAAAAAAGGAATAGTGATTGATTTTTTATTTAAATTTTTTAGAAATCTCTCAATAATAATTATTACTGTCACTCAGATTGCTGTTTGGGTGGTGGGAGGAGCTGATATGATCCGCTGCTAGGCCCCTACCCTTCCCTCCACGCCTCATCCACGCCTCATCCGCTTCCGAACGCCGTGAGATGGACATCGGACCAGCGAGGAGCTGTTAGATGCGTGGAGGAATGAAAGGCTGAAAATAGTGGAAATTGGCAGATTATAGGAAGTGAGCGTGGAGGCGCCCAGCGGGGGCCTTCCAAGATGGCCGCTCCCTGAAGAGCTCCGTACATCGAGGTCCGTTTTCTCTATGAAGGGCTCCGTTTTTGCCTGCGGCCCCGAATTTAAAGCATGGATTCCTGCATCGGAGGTTGCGAGGAGTCTGGAGGCACGTTTTAAACAATGAAAAAGGTCTTTTTTGCTTACTTTTTCTCCCCTGCTTGCCTCTCCTCAGCAACCGGCTAATTGCGGCCGCCATTTTGTGTGCTTACTACAGCGGTTGCTTTTCTCTCCACAACAATGCCTGCTTGCGCACACAATTTGGGGTTTTTCAGCGATGCTCTCCTCTACTAGTTATTTTTCTTCTTTTCCATTGCTCCTGTTGGCTGAGCGGTTGAAATCTCTTCTACACGAATGGATTGCTATCAGAGACTGTGACAGATATGAGGGCAGACTTACTTTGAAAGTGGTCATATGCTATTAGTTGGTTTGCCTACTGCTAATCTACCTATCTTCTAGTGCTGCTGTTTTGGGCCAGTATCTCACTAGACTTCCCCGAATATTTTTGATTTTGGTTTACTGTCGCTGTGGGGAACATAATTTAAGAGCAGAGTCAACCTGGTCTTTCTTCTTGTTTTTGCGATTCCTTGCATTTTTACCATGGATTCGTTGCATACTACTAAGTCCCTGAGAGCATCTGTTTCAAATATCGCTGGTCGGAAAGACTCTTCTGGCAATTCCAACAAACGTACCAAGAAAGACCCGCCTTCTCCAACGAAGTCACTTCTTCCACTGACTTTGGAGGACATTATGGAGGAATTACGTAATATCCGGTCATTTTTGACAGAAAACACTGCGACGCTCCAAAGAATTGAGGAAAAATGGTCTGGTTTGGATTCGAGGCTTTCTGAAGTTGAACAACGCATCAGTGATGCACAAGATGTTGCTGCTAAAGTAGACACTCTTTCTCATGAAGTAGCATCGCTCAAGAAAACTACAGAGGACTTAGAAGCTCAAAATCGACGCAACAACCTTCGTGTTTATGGAATTCCGGAGGGATCCGAAGGTTCTGATATGATTGCATTTTTGAGGTCTCATATCCTCTGATCGTTGGTCTACCAAAATCCACAGACCTCAATATTCAAAGGGCCCACAGGATCGGCCCTCCACAATCTTCTTCTTCAAGTAAACCACAAGGTATTATTGCATATTTCCTCCTATATTCCGATCTTATGACAATTATTAATGCAGCAAGGAAGCGAAATCAGATGCTCTGGTCGGGTCATAAAGTCTTTTTTAGTCAGGACGTCTCTAAACCCACTGCCAACCGCCGCAAGGAATTTCTTGACCTTTGACCAGCACTGCGCTCCATGAATGCCCGTTATGGCCTGATCCATCCTTGTTTCTTAAAGGTCACGTACAAAGACAGAACTCATTCTTTTGAGGTCCCAGCTGATCTTCGGAAATTTATTCACACCCACAGGGGAGAAGTTATGGAACTTAGCAACACTTGAATATCCTCCCTTTTTGTATTATAATGGGTCTGCTTGTTTGTATTTGCATTGTTCTCTCTGTTTGTTTGACTTTTCATAATGTATCCATTTTCATGGGGGGCTGGTTGTGAAATTTCTTCCATTTCCAATGTTTTTTATCTATTTTTTACTTTTTATTTCACAGGTTTCCCCATGTGTCGTGAAGCATTCCTGTTGTTTTCCACATTGTGCATCTATTTGGTTTTGTCATTTCCATTTGTTGTATTATCCCTTCCTTTGTCCGGTAAGTTCCCTTCTTTTCTGTACGTTGAGGTTCTTGTTTCCTATTTGTTGGATCACTTTTTTGGTTCGTTTATTTGTTCTTCTTGGTGTTCTCTTCGGGGCGGCTCTTGTGCTTATCGCCCCCCCGCCCACTGTTTTGCTTTTCTCTTTTAGGATCATTATGGCTGAAGTCCTTCGGCTTCTCGTCATCTTTTCTCTGTATATCTTTCTGAGGAGATTATGTCCTCCTCACTCCTCCTATCTTTCTTCTCTTTCCCTGTCATCTACTATGTGTTTTTTCTCTCTCTTTTCTTACTCCTTCTTCTTCTACAATTTAATCTAGTGAGCTCTTTTATCTCTCTGATGGTTCCTCTAATCTCATACTTCTCTTTATCTTACCGGTTAGTTCTAGGTAACTTTGTTGGTCCGTATCTTCCTTTTCTACACTCTCTCTCACATTTATTTTATTTATTTTTTTACGTTAATTATTCTATCCCCTCTTTTTATTGTAGTAGCCGTAATTTCTTTGTGGTCATAAATTGTCAGTTCTCCAGTCTGTTTTGTTCGCTTCTTTTGCGCATTTACTTAAGTCTTTCTCTATCTCCTGCCTCAATTTTCCTTTTGATTAAGTATATATTTTCTGTTACCAGTTTACTAATGTTATTCTTGTATACATTTCTCCTATTACTCGAATGAGCAATCTTCGTTTGGTGTCATGGAATGTTAAAGGTACTCGCAACCCGGTTAAAAGACAAAGAGTCCTTTCCCACCTATCCAGATAAAATTGGCAAATTGCTTTATTACAGGAGACACATCATAAGGAACAAGATGTTAATTCCTTTAAGAGACAGTGGGTAGGGTCTGTTTTTAGTTCTGCCTCTGTGCACAATAAGAATGGTGTCCTGATATTATTTCATAAATCCTTAAATGTTCAACTTTTGAATGAATACAAAGATGATGCTGGCAGATGGCTCCTTCTAGAAGTCACTATAAATAATGTCAAATTTATGATTTGTAATATCTATGGGCCAACGGGAGTAGATTTAACTTTTTGGAATGACATGTCTTCTCTGCTCTCTTCTCATACCTCTGAAAATCTCATTGTTGGTGGAGATTGTAATCAATTTTAAGATCCATTTCTCGATCGCAAGTCACACACTCGCTTTACCCCAACCCAAATGCATAAAACTTTTCGTAAGGCTATTTCGGCTAGAGGACTTGTTGATGTATGGAGAGCATTACATCCTGATGTTCTGGAATACACTTTTTTTCCTGTTCATAACTCACACTCTCGGCTAGACTATGTCTTTTTCACACAGCATACACTTCAATTTTTAACACATGCAGAAATTGGATTGATTCTTATTTCCGATCTCGCACCTGTAATCGTTGATTTTGATTATCCCAACCCCTCCTCACCCACTCGTAGATGGAGATTCAATAACTCTCTACTACTGGATCCACAGTTCACAGAAAAATTTACAAAGTTTACTGAAGAATACTTCTTAACTAACCTCCCTTCAGATACGCACATGAATTTTGTTTGGGTTGCATTTAAGGTCATCGCACGCGGCTTTATCATTGATTATGTCGCTAAAAAAAGAAAAACTTTTACGAGATTCCAAACAACTTCTAAGTCCCTAGAGCATAAATATGTTTCCTCCAACAATCCTGACACACTGTCTCAGCTGTGGTACTCTACTTCGTTTTAATGCAAAAATGTATGGCAGCCGCAATAAAGCGGGCAAATCTCTAGCAAACTACCTGAAAATTAAAAAACAGAAATCTCAGATAGTCGCCATCACTGACTCTTCCGGTGTCCACCATATTGGTGATGCAAAAATCCTAGATTGCTTTACTAATTATTACAAGACACTATATACCCCTGAATCCTCCCCATCCACTGAACAAATAGATTCCTTTTTTCACTCAATTCCCAAAGATCCCACTTCAACTATTGACCTATCCTCCCTTGAACCGCCCTTGTCTGAATCAGAATTGTTGTCTGCTTTACATCTCCTTCCTAAAGACAAAACACCTGGGCCAGATGGCTTTAATGTCCGCTTTTATCTACACTTCAAACATCTTTTACTTTCTAAGCTATTATTGCTTATCAACCATTTTTTAACTATCAAGCACACACAGGGTTCTTTTGCTCAGGCTATGTTATGCCTCATACCTAAAAAAGATAAAGACTTATCTCAATGTGGCAATTACAGACCTATTTCATTAATTAATACCGATTGCAAAATTTTTGCCAAATTATTGGCTCTCCGACTCAATTCTGTTATCCCTGATTTAATAGACTTGCATCAGTCCGGTTTTGTAAAAGGTAGATCGATCTCGGATAACTCATGAACTTTCCTCAATATTATACATTTGGCGGCTAAGTTCAACCATCCCCTTGCTGCCATAACACTTGATGCCGAAAGGGCATTTGACCGTGTTAACTGGGATTTCATGTTTTCCGCTCGGAAATGGCATGGTTTTACTCCCCACTTCATTCAATACATTAAATTATTATATTCTAATCCTTCCACATCTATTTGGGCTAATGGCATACAATCCAGTTATTTCCCACTTCATAGAGGTACTAGGCAAGGTTGCCCATTGTCCCCCTTATTATTTATTTTAACACTTGAACCCTTTTTAGAAACAATTCGTAGATCCTCTATTTTTTCTGGTTTTCATTTTAAGAATTTAAATATAAAATATACTGCATATGCAGATGACATTTTGCTATATATATCTAATCCGGTCACCTCCTTGCCGGAATTCTTCTCATTATTAAATACATATTCAGGGGTCGCTGGTTATAAATTAAATATTGACAAATCAGATGTTTTACCCCTCAACAAATTTTGTCTTCCACATATGTTTGAAGGTTCTGGTTTTAAATGGAATTCAAAAAGCATTAAATGTCTTGGAAATCTTTATACTAATACTCTTAAAGATACCATTAAAATCAACAAGACTGAGCTTATGTTTAAAGTTAATGCATTAATTGATGGTTGGTCTCCCCTCTTCATTTCCTGGTGGGGTAGATTAGCTACTGTTAAAATGATGCTATTACCTATTATTAACTTTTATTTATCTATGCTCCCAATTTCCCTCCCACTTAATTTCTTTAAAACCATTAATCGCTCTTTAATAAGCTTTTTATGGAATAAACATAAACCCCGTATTGCTTTAGCTCGCTTACAACAATAACCCTTGGCGAAGTACTACGCTACGCTCGCGTAGTTTGCGAAGTTTGCGCTACTTCGCACTACGCAAATTGCACGTAGCACAGTGCAAACACGCGTAGCGTAGCGGTCATTTTTTGCTTGCTCGCGGTTCTCAACGTCAAGTTGGCGACCGCGAGCAAGCAAAATGACATCCTGGCGAGACTTTTTCCTCGTTCGCGATCAGCAACATCAAGTTGCCGATCGCGAGCGTGGAAAATAAACCTCCCAGCGAGATTCTCAACGCGGGGAGGTCAGATTTCTCATTGCGAGTGGTCGCGTATGCTCGCGAACGCTCACGATGAGAAACTACCAGTCCGTGTTGAGAAAGCTGCCGCTCGAGTAGAAATCTACTCGAGCGACAGAAAACGACCGCTTGCACTGTGCAAGATGCAGTTTGCACTGATTGCACAGTGCGGACAAGCATCCGGCACTGTGCAATCAGTGCGAACAGCATTTTGCACAGTGCACTATGCAGTTCGAGTAGCTACGCGTAGCTCGCGTAGTGCGAAGTGCACTTCGCGTAGCTACGCGTAGCGCTACTACGCGAACTACGCCCAGGGTTATACAACAACCAAAAGATCTTGGTGGGGTCAATTTTCCTAATATCAGCACATATCACTCTGCTTTCACATTGACACATATATGGCCTTCTCTTTCAGATCATTATAAGGATCCACCCTCAATATGGGGTTGATTAGAACACGCACAACTCTCCCCCTTTGCCTTTACAGATGTGATTCGTTTTTCTGAACCCCGAGGGGTGTTATTTCTCCCATATTTACACACTCCATAGCTATAAGTAAACCACTGATTACTTCCCCTCTTTCCATCTCTGAGAATATTTTTCAATCCCCCATATGGTACAATAAGAATATTAAATTAAACAACAGAATTCTTCATTGGAAGGAGTGGAGTAACAAAGGCATCATTAACATAGGACAACTTTTATTTAATAACACTTTACTGACTTTCTCTGAGATACAGGAGAAATTTCACATATCTAATAAATATGCTTCTAAATTTGAACTTCTTCAGCCTCTCCTTACTGATTACATTTCTCAACATCCTCTTCCAGCTCTTGATACACAGCCTCCCGGCCCTTCAATTGATTTTTCTACTCAATTAAAAGCCTCATGCATCTATAAGTTATTATCTGCTACCTCTAAACCTGTCTCTAAACATAAAATAGAACTTGTTTGGGAACTAGAATTACATCAAGAATTTTCAGACCGCACTTGGCAATCAATATGGGCCAAGATCCATTCCTCGTCTTCATCAGTGAGCGTCACACAAACGTTATATTTTTTCTACAATAGACTATTTATCACACCCACGGACCTTTATAAATTTAAAGTCTCGCCTACTACTACTTGTTGGTCATGCACGCATGATAAAGGGGATTTTTTTCACATGTTTTTTGACTGCCCTTTAGTTAAAAAGTTCTGGTCACAAATTAGGTACAAACTAAATGACATACCATCTGTGTCCTTTCCTTTTGATGTTAAACATATCTTTTTAGGCAGTTCATCTCCATATTGGTCTTCTCAACGTCTGGTTGGAAAGTTTGTTGACTTAATGCTTGCCTTAGCTCTTCAAATCATTACTTCAAATTGGAAAGATACAACAAAAATCTCATATATGGCATGGTGGAATTTGTTATGTCATTATCATCGTCTAGATCATGCCCATGCCACATCTATTCCTCTAAAAATTAAAAAAGATTTGTTATGGTCACCTCTAACTTCATTTTTATCTAGAAGTATACATTGTTCTGTTTCTAAAGTTTGTAATTACGAACCTCCTTGAGTATAATAGTTTTTAAATTGCAAATGTTTTCCGTTATCATATAGTGGATTGATACTTGCTGTTTTCCTTTTCTCTTTGGTATACTTTATCTTTCCTCTCCTTTCTTTCTTTCTTTCTTCTTTGTCTTCCTTTGTTTCTTTCTTTTCTTTCTTCCTCTCCCTTCCTTTTTATCTTCTTAAAAGATTAAAATGCACTTGTTTCTATAATGTGCTTCCTATTTCAATTCAAGTTTTTCACCTTTCCATTCTTATATTATAGTATTAGGTTTTATATGCTGTTCTTAATTCATAATATAATATCTTCCCTTTTTTATCTTGTAGTTCACTGATATCTTGTATTTGTAATCACATTTGCTTGAATTGTCTTTTGGACTTTAACTTATTGTTTGCTGTACCTGCACATTGTTTATACTCATCTCTCAATAAAGCATTTTCAAACTAAACAAAAAGTGGCCTCTTGAACGATATAAGGATCTTCACAGGGGTACATTAATTGCTCTCCGTGCCCTCCAACATGGACTTTTTAGGAGTGTGCAGCATGGGGAAAACCGCCAGGTTTCACACCGGGGGTAAGTACTTTGGCTTCTTGCTAGTCACTCGGAAATTCACCTGGTTGTGGGTCGCTGGGCAGATTTTCCCCAAGTATCAGCCCCAAGCCCTTTTCAGGTAATGATATTATCCTTGTGGGGCTTGCTATTGACAATCTGACAAGGTATTTAGCACACTTTATTGGTGATTTTTAATGTAGTGATTGAGAGGTGACTAGTAGACTTGGTCTGGGCACTAATGTGTGATAATTTGCTTTCAGATACGTGCCTAAAGAATAAGGTATTTGGTGTACTTGTGTTGGTTGAAATTGGGTTCTAGTGATGAGCACATAGAGGGTTTTATTGGATGGCGAGGCAATTGAAATGTGACACAAGGGGCTATACATGTATACTTGTAGATCTTATTTGATTGCTTATATGTATGGTGTGACCCCACTTGTAGTTCTTGATGGTGGTGGAGACACATTTGTGACCCACATCTTACAACAAATGGGGTTGTGTGTGTTTTTATATCCTTTTTCAAAATAACTTGTGAATAGAGCGTTCTGCAATATTGGGACCGTAATCTGTACACTGATTGTAAATATACTTGTGCATGGGTTTCATGAAACTGTCAATTTTTAAGTTTGATGTGGAAACATATATCATGTCATAGGGTCACAGCACATCTGTCTGGCCTATGTAAAATGAAGGCTTTGTTTTGTTCTAGCCTTGATGAAGCCGTGGGGCAAGACACCCCATCGGCGAATCACATGGTGACAGTGGGCGAAGGATGAATAAAGTTCGAACATATGACACCACTGAATTTTGACATCTGAGAAATAATTTCTTAATTGAATATACAAATTGCTTGAGGTTTCTTTGCTGTTATATTTGTGGGTCAGAATAAGGTGCGTTAACCACATGGAAAAGCTTCAATCCTAAAATCAATGGACTTGGCAGATTTAACAATATTTTAAAGAGACAATACCACGAACACATTAAAAATCCAATATGCCATTCGGAGAAACTGAACCTTAAGATATAGGAAATTACCATTTTGGCCTGATTTCCTGCCATTGACATTGCTTACAGGCTTTTAAATTAGCACCAGAGGAAGGAAGCAATGGGGCCTCATTTTTGGAATAACTCATGGATGATACCTGAAGTGTTCAAAGCAAAGATTGTCTGACATTGTAGGGATGACAATCTCACGAAACTTAGTAATAGAGCATGATGGTTGTATTACAGAATATCAACTCCTGAATATTGTGGTACAACAATATTGAGGCCAGAATGTTGAAGGGCAAAATATCAAAAGGTAAGGGATATAGCGAAGTATAGATTTGCTATTCCTAACTCCACATCTACATACCTTGAATATAAATATCTCACAATGTATGGATATGTGGAGTTAGGTATAGAAAATCTTTTAACGGTACCTACCTGTTGATATTTTGTTCTCGATATTGCTTCCCATCGTTATTCTGGTGTCAATATTCAGGGTGCACACTGAGCATGATGATACCTGCAGCCCGAAGTAGAGTCGTATTTACTACTACCCTGAGTTCCTTTGTATTTTTACATTTATAGTATGACTTGGATTTCTCTGGCACAGATTGCTTATTAGCTGCTAAAATGTCCAGAGCTGTAAGTGTTATGTCCCAATTTTTGAAAATGGCTAGTTGAGGGCATGTCCTCAGACCACAGATAACGGGTGTGTTTCCTGGTGCTACGCCTTAAATCCATGGGATATGGTGTGCAGACTAAAAATGTGACGATTAGAATTGATGATTTCGAAAAACTTGGGAGCACATTGATGATACAGTTCAGCAGATTCCATTAATATATAGAAACCTGCCTCACTTGTATCATTGATAAAGATTGTGACTAGATCATAGTATCCTAAATGAAAAGAGACCCAATGTGGTGTAGAGTTTCTCAGTGCTTGTGCTATGACTCTAGAAATGTTGTGTGGATACAAGGGTACTCTTCTTGTCCCTTAGCAATATAGACTGCAAATCCTTCATTCCTAAAATTCTAATGTAAAATAAACTGCACCTTCTCGTTTCTTTATCACAATCGCCCATTGCTCACAGTATTGGCACTCAATAATTACACATAACTTCTTGCTTGGCATGCAAATACTTTAATTGAATCATCATTCCTTATATCAAACAAGGATCGATGTAGCTTAAAGAGTTCAGAATGATTAATCAGATATGTTAGTAATTTTCCTTGTTGGGTAGGGAATTATATATAGGTTTTATCTCCTTTTCATTGTAGTAGGGAAAAAGCACCTGCATGTTACAGGTGAACATTCAACCTGAAGCAGTGGTCCTGATTAACAAAGGTAAACTTATACGTTTGTGTAAATTTACAATTGTTTGCAATTCAAAAAAGGGATTTACGAGTGGTATCTTTTGGGTGCGGAATCTCCACACATAAAAACATAGGTCTTTTTATGTGCGGAGACTCCGCACTCGGAAAGATACTACTGCTAA
The DNA here is from genome assembly GCA_963921515.1 of Calotriton arnoldi. Lineage (NCBI taxonomy): Eukaryota > Metazoa > Chordata > Amphibia > Caudata > Salamandridae > Calotriton > Calotriton arnoldi. Next base: position 1,718,723 of record CAWUFW010002860.1, read on the forward strand.
ACCCCTCTGTGAATAGCAAACAATTGAAAACTTACACTGAAGTGTAAGTTTACCTTTGTGAACCAGGCCAGTGACTGTACTTTCATGAAGTCTGATTAGATGTAATTTTCCAGACTTAAGGGCTAACTTTACTGTTCAACTCTTGATGTAGAACTTTTTATTATGAGGGATCAAGAAATAGGCAGATCTAGACCCATCACTGAACTTGATCAAAGATCAAGAGCACTGAAGAAACAGAAACACAAGAGTGCTGAAAATTGAGCTCCCACTTGCAACTTTCTAAGACCCACTGTGTTAATCCTGCTTAAAAATCTGAACACGTCAGACTTCGAGGAACCTTTACAGGAATTAACTGAAAATAATAATTTCAAAGTGATAAAATGCATTAGATTTTGAAGTCTCACGTAGTACTTCTTCAGTTGACTGTTGTGAAATGTTGTAGAGCAGAAGGTGCTTTGGACATTATTTACAGAAAAGTATGTTTGCACGTTAGTCACAGGCTACAGTGAAATATGAGAAGCTAAACTTTGAATGACATTAAGGTCTTCTGTCACTTTCCTGAACTCTTTTTTCTTACAGGAAGTCCTAAATGTACAACTGTGACCATATTTACTACATTAGGATCAAATGTACAAATATCTGTGTACAAAATCCTGGTTGCAAATTGCTGCTAATACTTTGGTGACATATCAAGAACTGAATTATGTGCCAATAGGTTGGTTCTTAAAAATCTGAATAATATTGGGTTGCAATCTGACCGATCTCATGAATATTAACCCCTTGTGTGCGCGGCCGATTTTCGCCCTGTGCGGGGCGTTTCATTGAGTGGGCGGGTTCATGACGAGCTCAGCTCGTCATGCGCACACGAGCACTGCGCAGCATGACGAGCTGAGCTCGTCATGAGCATAGAAAGGGTTAAACCTTTCCATGCGTCGGACTCGCGGGAGCCGTCTGACGCATAAGTGCTCATGTACGTCGGACGACTCCCACGCGTCCGACGCCATGGCACAGGGAATCCCTCTGGTGCGGGCACCAGAGGGATTCCCTTTTCCCCCCCAACAGCCTGGGGAGCTGGGGAAGAGCTTCTCCAACTCCCCAGGCTGTTCCTGTGATTTCCCTGAAATGATGATCAGCGCGCACATCTCGTTGACGTAATTTCAGTTAAACCAAAATAATTTCAGTTTCACTTTCTACATGCTCAGGGGCTATCTCAGCCCGCTGAGCATGTAGAAAGTCAGGAGAGGTATTGCTGGAAAGGGGAGAATCTCCCCTTTCCAATTGTACCCTCTCCTAGTGGATCCCTGCTTGGGGATCGCCCCAGGAGGACGATCCCCAAGCAGGGATCCACCCACTAGGCACCAGGGAGGGGGGAGAGGCCCCTTGGGCAAGGGCCTTTGCTCCCCTCAAAATTAGTTGTGGAAAAGAAGTCTTTCTGCCCCCCAGGGGGGCAGAAAGCCCACTAGAATCCAGGCATTATTTCAAATTTGATTTAGGGGTGGGGGCTGCCCAAGATGGGCATGCCAATGTCCCCAACCCCCAGTGAAATTCTGGTATTTCTGCCCCCCTGGGGGGCAGATGGAGCAGTAGCCCCCAATCTGCTCCCCCGGGGGGCAGAAAGCCAACTAGAAGCCAAGGATTTTTTTTAAATTTGATTTAGGGGTGGGGGCTGCCCAAGATGGGCATGCCAACGCCCCCACCCCCCAGCAAAATTCTAGTCTTTCTGCCCCCCCTTGGGTGGCAGATGAGGGCAACAGCCCCTGATCTGCCCCCGAGGGGGCAGAAAGCCCACTAGGCACTGGGGATTTGTTTATGTATATTGGGGTGGAGGCTGCCCAGAATGGGCATGTAATTTCCCTCACCCCTGAAAAAAATCCCAGTCTTTCTGCCCCCCCAGGAGGCAGATGGGGCAATAGCCCCTGATTTGCCCCGAGGGTGGGCAGAAAGCCCACTAGGCATCTGGGATTGTTTTTTTTTTAAATGTAGGGGTGGGGCTGCACAAAATGGGCATGCCAATGCCCCCATGCCCCCCAAAAACATCCACAGTCTTTCTGCCCCCCCTCTGGAGGCATATGGGGCAAAGCCCCTGATCTGCCCCTGGGGGAGAAAGCCCACTAGGCACCCGGGATTGTTTTTTTTTTAATACGTAGGGGTGGGGCTGCCCAAAATGGGCATGCCAATGCCCACATCCCCCCAAAAAATTCCACAGTCTTTCTGCCCCCCCTGGGAGGCAGATGGGGCCAATGTCCCCCGATCCGACCCCCAGGGGGGCAGAAAGTACACTAGGCACCAGGGATTTTTTAAATGTATATAGGGTTGGAGGCTGCCCAAAATGGGCATGCCAATGCCCTCACCCCCTGAAAAAAATCCCACAGTATTTCTGCCCTCCCAGGAGGAAGATGGGGCAATAGCCCCTGATCTGCCTCCGGGGGGGGCAGAAATCCCACTAGGCACCAGGGATTGGTTTTTTTTGATACGTAGAGGTGGGGGGCTGGCCAAAATGGGCATGCCAATGCCCCCTGCCCCAAAAGTATTTGCCACAGCCTGTCTGACTCCCCGCGAGGCAGATGGAGGAAATAGTCCCTAATCTACCCTCCGGGGTGGGCAGAAAGCCCACTAGGCACCAGGGATTTTGTTTTTGTTTTTTGTACGTATGGGTGGGGGCTGCCGAGAATGGGCATGCTAATACCCCCACCACCAAAAAAGGCTTTTAGCCCCCCCAGAAGGCAGATCGGGGCAATAGACGGTTATCTGCCCCCCTGCGGGGATATGTTCATAGGCATGCCAGTGAGAAGCCCCATAGGCAAGGGTCGCTCCGTTATTTTAGGCACACATGTTGGCTGTTTCAGTGATGTTTTTATTCTCATCTGCACTCAAGCTAGGGTAGTGTGTAAACTGGAGTTTGGCTGATGGTCTGTGTGTACTGACCTTTGGCTGGCATTTTGCTGGCGGTGTGTGTGGACCTGCACTTGGCTAATGTTGTGGGTGTACTCGTGCTTGATGACGGTGTGTGTAAATTGGCGCTTGCCTGGTGGTGTGCGTGGAGTGGTGCTTGACTGGTGGTGTACGTGGACTGGGGCTTGGCTGCGTGTGTGAATGGATGGTGCTTGGCTTCAGATCCGGACTGGCCGAAGAGGGCACCAGACTTTTACCTGGTGGGCAGGAGGGGTGTAGGCCGGTTTTCTGGCTGTGGGGGGGCGGTTTTGTCACTGGGAGCTGGTTTTGCAGCAGTGCTGCAATATCAGGACCCAGTAACAAAAGCAGGAGCTGTGCTTTTTACTAGCATGCCCCCCCTCCCAGGGCCGGTCGAGCCGCAATCTGCCATGGCTGGTTTCTGTTCCCGGCCCGGCCATGCTTGGCTGTGTGCATTGATAGCATTTGGCTGGCGGTGTACATGTATGGCGCTTGGCTAGCAGTGTGCATGGATGGCGCTTGGCTGGTGGTGTGTGTGGAAGGCGCTTGGCTGGCGGTGTGCGCGGATGGTGCTTTGCTGGTGGTGTGCACGGATGGTGCTTGGCTGGTGGTGTGCGGGGATGGTGCTTGGCCGGCGGTGTGCATGGATGGCGCTTGGCTGGTGGTGTGCGTGGATGGCACTTGGCTGGTGGTATGCGTGGATGATGGTGTGCGTGTAGTGACTCTTGGCTGGCGGTGTGGCTTGCATAAATCCCCAGCATTTTCTTACCCAGAATCCCCTACAAACCTCAGATTTACTTACAAAGTCACATTTTCCTCACATTTCTGTGTGGGTAAGTTGTAGGATCACTGTACAGGCACACATTTCCTACTATCCAGCACTCCCCTTGGTATCCCGAGAAAAACGATATCTCACTTGTGTGGGTGCCCAAAGTAGCGTCAGCCTAAAAACGTGTACACAAACTGCCCTTTTGGACCCACTCTGGCCCACCCCTCAATCTCTAAATGTTTTTGGCCCTTCCATGTCATAGGCACTTGGCCCATCCACACAAGTAAGGTATCATTTTTATCGGGAGACTCAGGGAAATGCTGAGTGGTAGGAAATTTGTGCCGTGCGGTGATCCCACAACTTTCCCACACAGATATTAGAGGAAAATTTAGCTAAATTTGAGGTTTGCAGCTAATTTTTGGAAGGAAAATGTTGGGGGATCAATGCAAGCCACACCTCCTTGGACTCCCACGTGTGTCTAGTTTTCATAAATGTCTAGGTTTTTTTCGGTTCCCCTAGATGTCTGCAAACCCAGGACCAAAAACACAGGTGCCCACCTATCTAACACAAAATGACCTGGTTTTTCAAGGGGTCACCTGCGTGTTTGTTCCGGGCTCAGCGGCCATCTAAGGAAACCTACCAAACCCACACATTTCTGACAACTAAACACACTGGGGACTCCAGGGAAGAATGGGTTGCATGGACCCCCAACATTTTCCTACCCAGAACCCCCTGCAAACCTCAAATTTAGCTGAAAAAAATCACTTTTTTTCTCAAATTTCTGTGTGGGAAAGTTGTGGGATCACCGGGCTGATACAAATTTCCTACAACCCAGTGTTCCCCCAGGTCTCCCGGTAAAAATGGTACCTCACTCGTTCAGGTGGGCCAAGTACCCGCAGCAAGCAAGGGCCCAAAACGTATTGTGGAGACATCAAAATTACCTATAAAAAAACGACCAGCTTTTGCAAGGGGTGGCACCTGGGTTTTTGGCCCCGGACTCGGCAGCCATCTAGGGAAAACTGCAAAACCCACACATTTTAGAAAGCTAGACACCCTGGGGAGTCCTGGGAGGTATGGTTTGTGTGGATTCCCACAATGTTTTCCTACCCAGAATTGCCTGCAAACCTCAAATTTAGCTGAAAAATCACTTTTTCCACACATTTTGGGTGGGAACACCATGCTGGCACAAATGTCCTACCACCCAGCATTCCCCTCGGTCTCCCGAGTAAAATGATACCTCACTTGTGTGTGTGGGCCAAGGTCCTGTGACTGGGAAGGGCCAAAAACCTAGGGATTAAGGGTATAGCACAGCGAATTCTAAGCGCTACATTTTTAAAGAAAATACATTTTTTGCCAATTCTGCATTGAACAGCCACACAAGTGATGTATCATTTTACTCAGGAGATGAAGGGGAAGGCTGGGTGGTAGGACATTTGTGCCGGCACGGTGATCCTACCCAAAAATGTGTGGAAAAAGTGATTTTTTCCATCTAAATTTGATGTTTGCAGGGGATTCTGGGTAGGAAAATGATGGGGGGTCATCGCAAGCGATACCTCCGTAGACTCCCCCAGGTGTCTAGAAATGTGTGCGTTTGGTAGGTTTCCCTGGATGTCCGCCGAGCCCGGGGCCAAAAACCCAGGTGCCCCCCTTGCAAAACCAGGTCGTTTTGCGATAGGTAATTTTGATTGTCACCACAATAAGTTTTGGGCCCTTGCCTGTCGCAGGTACTTGGCCCACCCACACGAGTGAGGTACCATTTTTATCAGGAGACCTGGGGGAATGCTGGGTGGTAGGAAATTTGTGTCAGCCCGGTGATCCCACAAGTTTCCCACACAGAATTTTGAGAAAAAAGTGATTTTGTTTCAGCTAAATTTGAAGATTGCAGGGGCTTCTGGGCAGGAAAACATTGGGGGATCTATGCAAGCCATACCTCACTGGACTCCCCAGGGTGTCTAGTTTTCAGAAATGTGTGGGTTTGGTAGGTTTCCCTAGATGGCCGCCGAGCCCGGGCCGAAAACCCAGGTGCCCCCCCTTGCAAAACCAGGTCTTTTTGTGATAGGAAATTTTGATGTTTCCACAATACATTTTGGGCCCTTGCCTGTCACGGGTACTTAGCCCACCTACACAAGTGATGTGCCATTTTTATTGGGAGACCTGGGGGAAGGCTGGGTGGTAGGAAATTTGTGTCAGCCCGGTGAACCCACAACTTTCCCACACAGAAATTTGAGAAAAAAGTGATTTTTTTCAGCAAAATGTGAAGTTTGCAGGAGCTTCTGGGCAGGAAAACATTGGGGATCCACGCAAGCCATACCTCCCTGGACTCCCCTGGGTGTCTAGTTTTCAGAAATGTGTGGGTTTGGTAGGTTTCCCTAGATGGCCGCCGAGCCCGGGGCCAAAAACCCAGGTGCACCCCCCCTTGAAAAACCAGCTATTTTTGTGATAGGTAATTTTGATGTCTCCACAATATGTTTGGGCCCTTTCCTGCCGCGGGCACTTGGCCTACCCACATGAGTGAGTTTATGGATCCACGCAGATTCCAGAACCTTCCATTACAGAAATATGAGGAAAATAGGTTTTCTAGGTTTCCCTAGGTGCCGGCAGAGTTGGGTTCAAAATCCACAGTTAGGCACTTTGCAAAAAAGGGTCAGTTTTCACTGTAAAAATGTGGTGTATCCACATTGCTTTATGGCCCGTTTCCTGTCACGGGCACTAAGCCTAACCACACAAGTGAGGTACCATTTTAATCTGGAGACTTTGGGGTATGCAGGGTGGATTCAATTTTGTGGATCCATGCAGATTCCCAAACTTTCCCCCATGAAAATGTGAGGGAAATGTGTTTTGTTTTCCAAAGTTTGAGGTTTGCAAGGGATTCTGGGTAACAGAACCTGGTGAGAGGCACACAAGTCACCCCATCCTGGATTCCCCTTGGTGTCTGTTTTTCAAAAATGTATAGGTTTGCTAGGTTTCCCTAGGTGCCGGCAGAGCTAGGGCTCAAAATCCACAGCTAGGCACTTTGCAAATAAGGGTCAGTTTTCACTGTAAAAATGTGGAGTATCCACATTGCGTTTTGGTCCGTTTCCTGTCACAGGCACTAGGCCTACCCACACAAGTGAGGTATCATTTTTATCGGGAGACTTCAGGAAATGCAGGGTGGGTGGAATTTTGTGGAACCACACAGATTCCAGAACTTTCCACCACAGAAATGTGAGGAAAATATTATTTTGTTGACACAGTTTGAGGTTTGCAAGGAATTCTGGGTAAAAGAACCTGGTGGGAGCCACACAAGTCACCCCATCCTTGATTCCCCTGGATGTCTAGTTTTCAGAAATGTATAGGTATGCTAGCTCTCTCCAGGTGCCGTCACGGGGACTAGGCCTACCCACACCTGAGGTACCATTTTTATCGGGATACATTGGGGAATGCGGGTGGGTGGAAGTTTGTGGTTCCACGCAGATTCCAGAACTTTCCACCACAGAAATTTGGGGAAAATGTGTTTGTTTTACACAGTTTGAGGTTTGCAAGGGATTCTGGGTAAAAGAACCTGGTGAGAGTCACACAGGTCACCCCATCCTGGATTCCCCTGGATGTCTAGTTTTCAGAAATGTATAGGTTTGCTAGTTCTCTCCAGGTGCTGGCAGAGCTGGGTTCAAAATCCACAGCTAGGCACTTTGCAATAAAAGGGTCAGTTTTCACTGTAAAAATGTGGTGTGTCCTCGTTGCGTTTTGGCCCATTCCCCGTCACAGGCACTAGGCCTACCCACACAACTGAGGTACCATTTTTATCGAGAGACATTGGGGAATGTGTGGTGGGTGGAAATTTGTGCATCCATGCAGATTCCAGAACTTTCCATCACAGAAATGTGAGGAAACTTTGTGTTTTTTTTACAAAGTTTGAGGTTTGCAGGGGATTCTGGGTAACAGACCCTGGTGGGAGCCTCACAAGTCACCCTATCCTGGATTTCCCTTGGGGTCTGGTTTTCAAAAATGTATAGATTTTCTAGGTTTCCCTAGGTGCCAGCAGAGCTAGGGTTCAAAATCCACAGCTAGGCACTTTGCAAAAAGGGTCGGTTTTCACTGTAAAAATGTGGTGTGTCCACTTTGTGTTTTGCCCTGTTTCCTGTTGTGGGCACTAGGCCTATCCACACAAGTGAGGTACCATTTGTATCGAGGGACATTGGGAAATGTGGGGTGGGTGAAAGTTTGTGGATCCACGCAGATTCCAGAACTTTCCATCACAGAAATGTGAGGACAATGTGTTTTTTTTTTACAAAGTTTGAGGTTTGCAAGGGATTCTAAGGTAACAGATCCTAGTGAAAGCCACACAAGTCACCCATCCTGGGTTCCCTGTGTGTCTAGTTTTAAAAAATGTACAGGTTTGCTAGGTTTTCCCAGGTGCCGGCTGAGCTAGAGTCCAAAATCCACAGCTAGGCACAAAGGCAAGAAAGGGTCAGTTTTCACTAAATAAATTTGATATGTCCATGTTGCATTTCGGACCGTTTCCTGTCACAGGCGCTAGGTCTACCCACACAAGTGAGGTACCATTTTTATTGGGATACTTCAGGGAATACAGAATTGTAGAGCAACTGTTATTACCTATTGACTTATGCATTTCTGCCTTCCAAATGTAAGACAAGGTGTATAAAAGAAGTCACTTTAAAAAATGTCCGATAATTCACATGCTAGTATGGGTACCCACAGTTTCGGAGATGTGCAAATAGCTACTGCTTCTAAACTCTACATTTTGTTCCCATTTCAGAAATATATAGGTGTTCTTGATACCTATTTTCCACTCTGTATATTTTACCAAATGATTTGCCATATACCCGGTACACAATGAAAACCATTGCAAGACGCAGCTCAGTTATTGGCTCTGGGTTCATCGGGTTTCTGGTGAACCTACAAGTCCTATATATCCCCACAACCAGAAGGGTCCAGCAGATGTAACGGTATATTGCTTTAAAAAAAACTGCCTTTCTTAGAAGAAGTTACAGGTGAAAACTTTGGCACAATTGTGTGTTTTTTACAAATCATTTAAAAATTTTCTTATTTTCAACTGTTAGTTTCTATTAAAAAAACCTTGAAGAATCTACACACATGACCCCTTGCTGAAGTCAGAATTTTTTCAGAAATGTATAGCGCTCCTGGATCCATTATTGCTTTCACACCCATTTCTACGACTAACTGGAAGGAGGTTGAAAGCCCAAAAAGTAGCAAAAATAGGCTATGTCCCAGTAAAATGGCAAAACTGTGAAAAAAATGTGGTTTTCTGACAAAAGTCTACCTGGCCCTGAAAGCTAGGAAGACGGTGATTTCAGCACGACAAACCCTTTGCTGATACCATTTGCAGGGGAAAAACAGATGCTTTCTTCTGCAGCACTTTTTCTAAATTTTTCCAAACAATGGCTAATTTCTGGGTCCCTTCCAGGGGAATCCACAAACGCTGTGTACCTTTAGAATCCTCAAGGTGTTGGAAGAAAAGGACGCAAATTTGGCATTGATACCTTATTTGGACAAAAATTTGCAGGGGCCTAATCGCAAACTACCCCAAATAGCCCAAAAAAGCATAGCACGGGGGTGGGGGGTGGGGGGGGGTCAGGCCTAGCAGCGAAAGAGCTGATGAGGTAGGTTGCAATTTGTGACTCTCTAAGTTTAAAGGTGAACACAGAGATGGCGGCCTGCTTGGGTCAGCAGACCACCATGTCATTTATCGTTTTTAAATAAAGGTAACTTTTTTTTTCCAAATGCACTCCATTTTTCTTAAAAGAAATGGGGTGGCATTTTAAAAAAAATATCCTTTTTTAAAAAGTTTGTTCCTTGGACCACTGCATATTCTTCAAGAAGCTTTTTCTTTTTAATTTGCAAAGGGCTCAAAGGACAACCTTCCCTTATGTGAATAGTTAAGATCCCTTTTAAGATCTCAGTCACTTCACAATGTTTTGTGACAAGGTTTCAGTTAACCCTGGGCGTAGTGGGCGTAGCGGGGCTACGCAGAGTTCCACGGAGTCGCAAACAAACCCCGTGGAACTCCATGGAGCTCCGCTACACCACCCGCCTCCACCCCCCCTATTAGCAAGTAAGTAAACATGAATTAAAAATACATTTAAAACCACTTACCGCGTCCCTGGGCTGCAGTCCTCCTCTTCCTTGCCGTATCGGTAATCCTGGTGAAAACTGCGCATGTGCGCCCGCGCATGCACATTTCTTGCGAGAAATGCGCGGGCGCATTCTGCCATTCAATAAAGTGGCAGTGCAAGCATGTCTACAGACCTACTCTGTGCACCTTAACTTCTGATGTGTAAAACCTGCAGAGTGACCTACATAAATTAACCCTTTTTGACAGGTAAATATCTCCCTTATAGCCCACAAGTCAGAGTGCATGGCATTTGAAGGTTGGACAGGTAGGAAACTAACATTGCCCTACAGAGACAAGGACCTAAAGGCTATTTTCATTTTGGCAGGCATTGCTGCCCTATGTAGGAAATCGGAGTGCAGATCAAAATATTGATGCTGTATCTCAGGAATGAGAATAGGTAGAAAAATAATTAAACAACTATTTTTATTAGTTATTAAAATACAAATTCAATTGTGAAGTCATATTCTTATTAAATATTAGGTAAAAATATCTTCTAAAAATGTACCTTTTCCCTGCCTGAAATTCCTAGAGGGTAATTTGCAATAACTCTCCAGCAACTTCCAGCCTGTGTTCAGAGAGGGAAGAGGTGTGGAGGAAATGTGACATTCCTCCCTGGATCACACAATACACTGACCTGAATAGGCAGAGATGACTACTCTTAGGTCCATAGAGGATGCAGTGTGAGGGCTGTGGGCATTCTGCTAGCACCACAGTGTCAAATTCTGCCTGACAGGTCTTGAGACACATGTGACACTTTGGCACACTTGAAAGGCAGATGCCAGAAAAATACTTGTATACTCTCTGTCTGATTGCTAAAGCACCCTGATTTTGTCCTACCAAACTTCTTTGTCTGTGTTTGTTGTGAGTAATGTGGCTGCTTCAAACTGAATTTTAGAGTTAGCTGCGGGAGGACATAAGTAATTATCATAGTGTACTTCCCTACATACCCATATGTTGAAGACTTTCACCATCTTGAAAATACCCTTAAACATTTAATTTTGGGTCAGTTTCCTGTAAGGAAAACCTGAACTATTGAGAAAGTGGGTATGGCTGCTCCCAAGAACTTTTAACCAATTAGTTAAGGGGTTCTCAGAATGCATCCCCATCTACTAGCTGGTGCCAAGCATAAATGTGGCAGCTCAGGGCATAGGAAAGACACTTTCTGACCCTGCGGAAGAACAGAAGAGGACTGGACCTGCTGTATGTGAATTAAGAGAAGCCTTGAATGACTGGACCTATTTCCCCCTTCAACCCAGGTCAAAGAAGTAGACTCCAAAGTTCAGTTGACTGACCTATTGTGCAGTTCCAGGGACACAACAAACTGCAAGAGGTATTTTCCTCGAAGTATCCAGTTGACTAGTCGCGACTTGACCTACACTGGACCCCGCTGTTGGCCTCTTCTTGGTCTGTCTCACAGTGTGTGAGATTCTAAGCCTAAGGTCCTTGGGCTATGGAAGTGTACTCCTGGGACTGATCTTTGCCCATTCATAAGAAATCTAGTAAGTCTCTCCGATTTCACAAATTTCTCCCATATTGTCATCTCTGTCTGGAGTGCTCTCCAGTGGAACCAGCACCCACAACCCCTCCAAGGAGAGAGTAATGCTCGGGCCCAGTTGGATGTCTTTGCAGATATTTCTTTTCTGCCACCCAGTCCCAGGCCTCCTCAGGCGTGACAAAGATGATAATTTGGGCATTGGAGATAACCTTGAGTCGGGGGAGGAGCATATACTCATTGTTAATCGCCCTCAGCTTGACTTTAACGTTATTGAAGGATTTCCTAGTTTTTGTACATGGAAAGCGTAATTTTGGAATTTCACAATCTTCAAGGATTAGTATGTTAGTGCCTACCTGGTTCTGGCAGCTCTATGGACTACGTCCTTGTCCCTATAGTCCAGGAGTTTGGAGATTAGAGGGTGGAAGGGGGCTCCCAGTGTCAGCCTCCATGCTAATGCCCCATGTGCCAGCTACAGGATGAAAATTTGGGAGAGATGGTGCACAGGCATCCACGAGGTAAGCCACAGGTTAAGAATTTTTTTTTGGCTTGGTCCCATTACTCCTTCCAGAAATCCCACATAGCTGAGGTTGTTTCTTCAAGACCTCCCCTTCACATCTTCTTCCAAGTCCTCCAGGACTTTAAAATTTGAAGAAAGGTTGGTCACTTTGGTCTCTAGGTCTCTAACATGACTATGTGACCCAGGACCTCTGGCACTCTATTAACCATGTTTCGTGAGTCTTGCCTGAGTAGCATGATATCTGCCCCCCACCCCACCTCTTTTGGACTATAAAGACGCCTGAGAAGCCTGAGTTGCCTGTAGGATTGTTTCCATCAAGACAGTCTCCAGTAACCGCTGTGTGCTTCATGCCTCCTCAGAGCTCTGAGCCGGTTCCAGGGTTGGAATTGTGTACATGTCCATCTTGCTTTGCACCCCTTTTGACGTTTCCTGTTCTTTCACTTTGTGGCAAGCTTTGTGTATACAGTCAGTCTTTTCCTCTACTTGTTAAGCCAATACGTAGGCATGCATTGATCCAAGGTTCCACAGCAGACTCCAAGGAGGGTGGAGCACAGCAAATTTGAGTTGGTTCAGGGCTGTTGGCCACTCCGGTAGCTACTGAAGCCCAGGATTCCTGGCTGGTCTCCCTGAACAACTCGGGGGGAAGAAAAGGGAGACACCCACCTGACATCAAAAGATGAATAATGAGACCAAGGAGAGGAAGGATCCTCTGACCTACATCCATAGCAGCAAATTCAAGCACAGGGTCCTAACCTTTATACAAGCATCCAAAAGGGCAAGCTGTTTGATGGGTCTGTTTTAAGACCAAGGAATATTCCGCCAAAATTGGATTACCTCTATATAAGAGCTAAAGTGTGACCACCAACACGATTATACTACATCACATCCTCATCTGTATACAGGCAGCATGAGCAGCTGTTGAGAGTCCACAATGGAGCCAGTCAGTAATGGGTTTTACAGGCAGGAGATGGATAGGAAAAGGTCCCATCTGCGCGGTCCAGTGAAAAACTGTCTGTGTCCTCAGTTATCACCTCAAGTCAGACTCACAACTGCTGGGTCACTGCATGCTGGGATCCTACTCACCAACCTCAGCCTGGGCCACTCAGAGCTTACTGTCCCTGTAATTTCCCGATCGGGCCTCCATATGCTAGTTTAACGTCAAGTCGCATGCAGAACATGTAGGGATAGGCTGTCTTCTGGTCCACTGACAGAGCACTCAGCAACCCTGCTGAGTTCCACTGTTGATGGGTGTACTTTATCTAGGGTTTTTAGAGGATTCTCTGCACCTTGCTGACAGGATGCTGCAGGATAACGGTGTCTATGGCTGGGGCACCACTATAGTGTGCCTTTGATGTTGGGTAAGACTTTGCTAGTGTGATGGAGGGAACGTTTCTGCCACTCCAGTGGAGGACAGTGTACCAAATTTGACAGCTAAGCTAATGGGGTCATCTTTTTTTCCTCAATGTAGCTCCTGTCAGTGTTGTGGTAGCTGATTCTTGGATTTAAATGTGGACTAGCAATTAAACCATGTCAGTCTGACATAGTGGAATTCTCTTTTAAAATTTTCCCCAAAATAATACAAAAATATGGATTTTTCATTATCAAAAATTTATCAAGCAAATCTGTTAAACCACCACTGAAATTATACCTTATAATTCGTCATTGCAATGTAACAATACTGTAAAATCAATAATTCAAACAATTATATCAATCTGCAACCATAAGATATACATTCAAAGCATGATTAGATAAGGAGGTATCCACAAGCGTCTATCCCACTTGGAAAGGAGTGCAGTGGAGGCCAGTAAGAGTGGCTCTTAATTTAGTTTAACCATTTCTTCTGTTTTAGTAGAAAAAGACATTACACAATTATTCACTCTGGAAACAAAACAAGGGCTCTGTGCAAGTACAAAATTGTTGGATAAGATTTGAGTTTTCCCAGGATTAGGTAGGTAGCCTGAAACTTTGCCGAACTGTCAAGACTCCTCAGTCTTCAGGTAATCTTCAATAAAGATTGCAATATCATATGCGTAAGTGGAGATGTTCTGTCCTGCCCTGTTTAAAATGATATGTGGAATTTCAATGGCGTTTTTCAAATGTCATAGAAAAGGCTCAATATAAAGTGTAAACAGCTAAGGAGAAAGCGGGCTACTTAAAGGAGTTCTCCTGTTCATAGCATGTTTGTCCAACACATTATCCTATGGAGTATTATAGGTGACAGTCCTTCATAAAGAATGTAGATTTTATTATGACATTTGGGGCCAAAATGCATATTTTGAAGTGTGGCGAGTAGAAAAGGATAAAAGACCCTCTCAAATCCCTTTGTCAGTATTTAGAAGGATCATCCCAGCCAGAAGTCCTATTTCCCCGAAAATATTAAATTTAATTCAGAACTTTATTCGGTGTGTTAAAAAAACAACCATAAAAGCAGTCACAATAGCAGTCACAATAAAACAATCACACGTGATTAAAATTGAGAAATAAAAACAACAACAGTGACGGTTGATTATAATCATAAATGTCCCTACCAGAGGTACATGTTAAAATTACTAAAAGGCTGTTATCCAGTCTCCATATGGTTCGTTACAGCATCAAAGAATGATACTTTTGCGCATGTTAATTGCTGTTCAGATGAAAAGTGCAATGTTAAGGCAAACCCTAGAGTCATTCAACTCAACAGATATTTCAGAGCAACAATATGTGATCAGATATCTTGTGCAAGCAAAAGAGGTTTTAATAATGACACCTAAAATTAGAATAAAAAACACAAAACAGCATAAAGTGCATATCGCTTTGTTTCCTCTGGCTGTCACAAGGACAGGGAATCGTATCTAATGGGCAAGTTTTCATAAGGGGAAAGGCAACTAAATGGTGGACAATCCCTAATCTAAATCTCATTAGTACAAATCGGTGCATTAAATTTGAAACATAAGTTAAATAACTTTGATAACCCTCCTTCAGTGCAAGTGAGACATAAAGTGCAACAGTTGGTTCCCCCCTCGTTTCTCACCCTGGCTTCCTTTTTATGAATCAAGGTTATCTTTGATACACCGTTTAGAGAGTGTTATTATCGATCGATGGTTAGGCTCGATTTTGGCATCTTAAACAGATCAATATAGGTGGAATGAATATAGCTTAGTCAAGGGATGCACAGTGCTTTATCCAGAGACAGACAGTCTTCAATAATTGACTTAGTAAAAAATTTTCTTCTTTGGTCCAGATAGCGCGCCAGAGCAACAAAGGGCGAAGTGCAATTAGATCTCCTAGGTACTGCAGCCCAACCTCACAATGTGCTAACTCTGTAGAGGCGGAGGTAGGGAGACATAACAAATATATTAGGAAACTATTTTCCTCAGTCTGAAGAACCTTACTCTTATAATGATCCCATACCCCCGGCCCGTATGTGGTGGTAGCTGATACCCTAGCCTTATAAATTGCAAGCATGTCTTGTATAGGTCGGGTGCCCAACTTTGCTGAAAACCTAAAAATTCCATGGGCACTCCTACTCCTCTTACCCCTGACATTGGCAATTTCGTGTGACCATGAGCCATATCCTGCAAAGGTAATGCCCAAATAGTAAAAGGTGTCAACTGTAGCTACTGGGGTATTATCCATAAAAAATGTACGACATTTTTTCTTGGCTTGGGTCCGCAAATCATTGTATAGGTTTTGTTCTTGTTAGCCACCAGTTTTCTTGAAGATATAAAATCGCCAAAAGTATTCATTAAACGTTGTAAGCCCACCGGGGTCCTAGCCAGCAAAACAGCATCATCCGCATACTAAAGAACTGCTATAGGACTCCCGGCGACTTGGGGGGTACAAGGAATGGGCACACATGAATATTTGAATATATCGTATTTATTGGAGCCTAGTAACCCTAGTACATATTACTTCTAACCCCTCGTCTTAACTGTCACACCGTTCCTTGAAAACCTTCCACCCTTCTCATATAGAACTTCTTCCCTTGCCATTCTAGGAGACAATCAGTGTCACAACATCCATCATCGCATCATCACATCATTACATTCGCCCCCTTTTAGAAAGAAAAAAAAACAATTCAATAATGTTCAATTAGTCACTTAAATCTTTTCAAAACTCTTTCAGGTTTTCTGTGCATCCGCTCATTTTGTTGACCATTTAATTGTATATTTTCTTGTCCAACACCTGGTTTGATTTTTCTAAAAAATGTCTTATTTCTTGTTATCACTCTGCTGTTATTCTCTGCTGCTACTGCTGCTCCTTGAATGCTTATTACCTCCATGAGTGCAGGATGGAATCTACTTTGTGACTTCCTCACTTGCTGTTGCCAAACTAGCACCAGATCACCTATTTGGTATTCCTGATTTTGACACTATCTTCCGTTTTCTGCATAGTATTTCATTTTGTCTTTTGCCTCTTTATCTCATTGCATTACTTCCTTGTGATCTTTTGGCGGATCTGCCGGCAGGTGCAGTAGAAGAGTTTGCCTTGACTGACCAAACATTAGATCTGAAGGGCATTTTCCAGTTGATATATGTGGAGTATTCCTTTAATCTCGCAAACCTTGACATAATGCTTGATTTATCGAATTTTGCGACAGTTTTGCTCGCTGCACAGCCTTTTTAATAGTGACTATCAACCTTTTCACCATGTTATTACCTTGAGGCCACATTGGAGTTATCCTTCTATGCACTATACCTAGATAGTTCATGAAATTTTGAAATTCACTTCCATTGAATGGTGGCCCATTGTCAGTTTTTAAAGTGTTGGGTATTCCCCAAGTGGAGAATATTTCATCCAGTATTGGAAGTATTGCTGACGTAGATGTTGATGACACCACTTTCACAATAGGCAATCTAGAATATCCCTCTATTATTGCTAGCAGGTAATGCCCTGAGTCCAATGGTACATAAAAGTCTGCTGGTATATTAGACCATACAGCGTCTGGTAATTCAGACATATGCAATTCTTCCATCCCTCTTTCCTTAGAGGTACATTGACATATGTAACAAGACTGAACAACCTCTTCCACTTGTTTGTCTAGTCTGGGCAACCATAACTTCTCCTTCCAGAAACTTTTTGTGGCAGATATGCCTTGATGACTTTCATGTGCCAAGTCAATCACACGTCAACTCAGAATGTATGTTCTTGAATGTTAGTATATCATGTTTTTTTATATTTGACTGAAATCGGCTTGCATTGTTTATTAATCTCCAATTATTGTCATGTATAATTCTCTTCACTTCTTGAATAGTGTCATCTTTTTGCATTTCTTCAACTAATTCATTGTCCTTGACAATTCCTGGCACTTCCGATTTGACTATGAAATGCATGTATTCCTCTGTCTCTAATTGTTGCTCAATCCCTGTTTTAAATGGGTGTCTAGACAAGTAATCCGCTGGATTGTACTCTTTTCCTGGTTTTTGGATGATTCTAAAGTCATAATCCATCAGCCTCATTCCCCATCTTTCAATCCTTGGTGGCATCTTCGTTTTTGGGTTTCCAAAAAATAAAAATCAGTGCTTGATGATCAATAATGATTACGAATGATTTGCCACATATAAAGTCATGATAGTGTTCACATGCCCAAACAGCCAAACTTTCTTTTTCAGGTTGAGAGTATCTTTGTTCTACTTCAGACAGACTCTTGCTAGCATAAGAGACCACGTATCGAAGAGTTTCCCTCCCAGGCTTATGTTGTACCAAAATTGCACCCAGACATACAGGGCTGGCATCTACTAATAGCTATGTACACAAATTGGATCAAAATATTTCAGATTTGCTGTGTTTGATATTTCTGACTTTATTTCTTTAAATGCCTGTTCACATTCATTACCTCAATATAATCTCCATCATTTCCTTGTCAGTTCTCTAAGCAGTGAACTTACAGTTGCAAAATATTTAGCATATTGTGCACAATAACTAGCCAATCCTAGAAATGAATGGAACTCTGTTACATCCTTAGGCCTTTGTATTGCATTCAGGGCTGTTATTATTTATGGAATTCTCATATCAACACAGATTCTGATGTCTTCAGTGTCCTTTTTTGGAATGATTACAATGGGTGACACCCAAGGTGTTGGCCCTGTTACTTCTTCAATTATATCCTGTTCAAGTAATCATTTTCTCTCTTTCTCTACCTTTGCCTGCATATGAGCTGGGACCCTTCTATGTATTTGTGCCACTGGTTTTACTGTTTCATTTATGTGCAGGGTAATGGCTTTGACTTTTAATTTACCTAACCCATCAAATAATTCTGGATATTTCCTCAGAACAGGGTGATCTGTTGAAATATTACAGGTCATTGCTATCAGACCCATGAGTTGAGCAGTAACATTGCTCAACAGGCATGTTCCTGGAACTTCACCTTTTAAGACATGTATGTCTTCTTTGCTTACCATATCTCCATACTGCAGTGTTTCTTCAAATTGTCCTGAGCACAAAACAGCATGCTTAGCCCCCATTGAAAAACACTAACATTCTATGGACTTAAAGGGGGTTGTTTATTCATTTTCATATATTCAGTTATGCACATTATATTGAACGTTGCTCTACTATCTAAAATAAATGTAACCTTTTGAAGACCAACCATGAAATTCTTGGATGTGGTTTTCTTTATATTTTCTCTCTGATCATATTAAGTTGTTGAAATTCACTTTCTTCTTGCATCATGTAAAGTCCTTCCGACTGCTCAACTTCTCCTTCAAGGTCTTCTTCAACTCCTTCCAATTGCCTTACATATTTTGGGTTTCCAATTCTCTCTTTTCTATCCAGACTGGCCTGCTTCCAGTTTTCCTTTTTCGATCCAAATTTCTTTTTTTTTCTTTTTAAACCTGCGTACACTTGCAAAATTATTGTATCTCCCGCATTCTTTGAATTGCTCTCCCATTGCTGGACATGTTCGCTGTGCAGGAATTGGAATCCACACCTGTAGCACAATCTCCTTTCTTTGGTCTGTGCTTCCACCTTTTCTCCAACATTCACTTTCCTTGACATTTGTCTGACTTGCTCTATCGCTTTGATTCTCCCTTCTTCCATGTTCGTAGCATGTTTCTGAGCTTGCATTTCTGTTTTGGCCATGTGTAAAATCTCTTGGAGGTCATAGGTTTTTTCCAGAAGCTTTTTCCTAAACTTTATTGAGTTACAACCTTGTATTACTCTCAGTCTTGTTGCCTCCTCATTACTAAATTTATCGAATTCACAGAACGTCACCAACTTTTTTAGTCTAGTGACACTGTCGTCCATTGCTTCGTTTTCTTGTTTACAGGCCATGTTAAAATTGTACTTTTCAAAATCTAGGTTTCTTTGAGGATCAAACTTGGTATTTAAACACTTCGGGCCCGATTCACAGAACTAACTTAAGACAAAATCCTAAACTTACTACCATTTTGGTATTCACAGAAGGCACTTACTCATTTTGGTATTCACAGAAGGCACTTACTTACTCATTTTGAGTAACTTACTCATTTTGAGTAACTTACTCATTTTGTGTAACTTACTCATTTTGGTATTCACAGAAGGCACTTACTCATTGATGAGTATGATTGAAGAAGTAACAGGGCCAACTATGTTCCAAGATGGCCGTCGGGAGAGGAGCTGGCTAGGAGAGCTCCGCTTGCTTGGGATCACTCTTCCTGATGTCCCTGTTAGCACCATCAGAATCTTTACCGGATAAAAAGAAAAGTAAATAAGAAGCAACAACAAAAGTAACAGGATCAGTTACATCTCTTACCTCGACCTCGACATCAGCGAAGTAGAATACGAGATCTGAAGCGGACGAGCAGCACCATCTTGCGACCCCACGGACTTAAGAACCCAGAGATATTCTGTAATGGAGATGCTGCGGACGGTCTCCACCAGCGCATGGACACGGGTTGGCGCCTGCTGAGGGTGAGCAATCTGGCATACGGAAATCAACGGATCGCTCTAAGACCGGTCCGCCCCCCGCACGAGTGGAGAATAAAGTTGACTGCACTGCCCTTGCGGCGGACACCGGATCGCGGATACAGGCGGCGTATACCTAGATCTTCGGACTCGCTCCCCACCGCGATCCCCTGCCATCGGATCTGTAACTGAGGGTGAGAGGAAGATACAGAGAGGAGTCTTCCCCGAGACTCCGAAGATTCTCAGGGATAGTTATGCACCCGTGAAGACAGGATCGCACTCAGCGGACGGTGTGGCTTTGTTGGTAGACCGCCTACGGTGGGACCAAGACAGCCTGCGCTCGGCCCGCATCGCTACCTCCCCGCCATACCCTCGCAGCGACAGGCAGCAACCCCCCCTCCTATTGGAAGACTAACGGGAGCGAGATGGCCTCCCGAGCCTCCTTTTTGCAGCAGAGGACTCCCAACTGCAGGGAGGCGAGAAGGGGCTGAACCGCTCTTCACGCGGAAGTGTTCGGGACCGGTGCTTTTGAAGATCTGTGCAGAAACACAGATTTGGCGCCTCCCCCCCCTTTCCAGTGAACGATCAGGAACATAGCTAGAAGCAAACCGGGGTGGAAGCAGAGACTAACCCACGAGCCGAAGCAATAACACCACATTGCTCAAGGACTCAGTAGGACCTGCTACACAGGTTAGTCATTGCGCCAGACCTAATTGCAGACAGAACTGCAGGCGCTGCATATATCACGCTGCTCATACATAGGCTGAGTTTGATCAATGGACCCAGGCTCGACCCCCCATTCCTATCAGTGAGGTCTGCAGTACAGGCCTGGCACTATCCTCACTCTGCGCACGTTTGCCTCATTGGATCCATAATCACTGGGGCACAATATGAGGAGCTTTTAGAGATAAGCTGGTCTTAGGGGGCATATCGGTTCACCACAGACACATTCATTCAGGTGAACAAGCGCAGCTGCCTCTACAAACTACTCCAAATGGCTGCAATAGTCTATAAACAGAGATAATGGACTATCTATTCATGGATTGTATTAGTAAGAAAGTAACATAGGACATCTCCTTAGTATTCACTACTGGGAAAATAAAGAAAGGACCAATCTCCATATGTAGATAAACACAGAAAAAGGACTCCACCCCTAGAAGACTCTTAATGGAAATTGAAAAAGGACCAAATCACAAGAACAGGTCTAAACAGTAAACAGGTCAGCCATCTTCGACTGACGCAGTTAAATGGGTGGTCCCCCTAAGATCACTTACAACATCCTCATCCCCGAACCCAACAATAACAAAGGTGAAAGTCCCGCCCGTCAGTTCTAGTGCCAATAGAATTTTGTTTATCTATTTGATCTGCTCCTTTTTGTCGATTTATAATTCCTTGCCTGTCTACCCTATTCCTTGTCTAGCCCCCTTATTTCTACCCCCCACTCTCCCAGTGCCCCCCTGGTTCCCAATCCTCATCTCCTGTTCTACCCCCATCTCCTTAACCTCCCTCTCCCCACTCTCTCTTCCTCTCACGTCTACTCAACATGCCCCCTCACAGCATTGACCATCACCCCCAGGACCCTACTCTCTCCAAGCATGGCCCCAACTCATGGACCATTCTCTACCCCCCTAATCTCTCCAAACATGCCAAGAAAAACTTCAAACATAAACTCCTTATCCGTAACCCTGAAACACTCATTGTTGATAACTACCTCAGCCTCACCTCCCCATTATAACCAACTACATCTTTTACTCCAAACATCCTTCCAAATGGAAAAGCATCTTCCTACAACACCTCCCAATCTCTAAATCAATCAAAATACCATATGGATTCAAAATATCCACCACTCCCTCCCCAGCCTTTCTTGGTGATATTGATATCTCCATCTTCAAAACAGGTAACATCCTCATACAAGCCACGGTATCCCACCTTTCCATCTTCGAACACCACTTCAGCATTATGTCTCTCCGCCTTGACCACTCAGCGCCTAACACTCCTTCTCCCCTACTGAATAACACCCCTCCAACCTCTCCATCCCCCTTCCCCTCACTTCACCTCCACCCGCAACCATCCAGCTAACACCATCCTCCAACAATCGACTTCACTATCACCCTCCCTGGACCTCACTACAGCAAATGACATCCCCCAACCAACATTACCTATTTCTCATCCCCCTCTAATTTTCCTCTCTCCACCTAACACCTGGAACTCACACTCTTCGGACCCCTCCACTAAAAACGCTTGCCCCCAATCCCTACCATCTACTTATCATTCCCCTCCCATAACCCCGCCTATGCCCGACCCCACAACCTCTCCCCCCCTACCCAACTACTCACGTACTCCACCGTCCTTGCCCTTTAATGCCCTAACACAACTCCTCACCCCCTCCTCCTAACCATCCCGTACACCCTCTTCTCCTCCCCATCCCCCCTACCCTTCCCCTTCAGGCCCTCCTAACTCCGCCTCCCAATCCTTTACCCCAACCCCCGATAACTACACAACCCCTCCACTCCAATATATCTGCTCTCCACTCATTCTATGCCCTTTTATCCTCTCTGACCACATCTCCTGAAGTTCTTAACCTCATGTCTAACCTAGCCCAACCGCTCACACCATACAGCACCGACACCCCTCACTCCACACCCACTAGCCTATCTCCCCCCTCACACCTCAGTCCACCCTCCGCAACTAACCTAGACCACTCCCTACCCCTAGATCATTCCTTTCCCCCGCCCCTTCAATACCTCCCCTTACCCTAATTGCCCCGAACCTACACAACAGTGAACTCGACCTATCTAAATTGATTACTGAACCCGTCCCATCTAACAGCCCCGTCACCCCTCACTCCACTCCCACCACCCTATCTCCCCCCTCTCACATCAGTCCATCCTCAGCAACTAACCCAGATCTTTCCCTACCCCCCGCCCACCCCCTTTAGTACCCCCCTCCACCCCAATTGACACGATCCTACATAACACTGAACTTGACCTATCCAATTTGATTACTGAACCCCTCACACCTAACAGCCCCGTCACCCCTCATTCCACACTCACTTCCCCATCTCCTCCCGCACACATCAATCCACCCTCCGTAACTAACCCAGACCACCCCCTCGATACCTCCCCTCACTCTGATTGCCCAGAGCCTACACAACATCGAACTCGACCTATCTAATTTGATTACTAAATTCTCTCAATTCAGGAAAGACTTTGTCTCCCACAGCTCCAGAACCCTCCCTCACCATAAAAACCCCACCCAGCCCTGCCCAAAAATCCCCCCCAAAAATCCCCCCCGAAAATCCCTAACACCAAACACAACCATTGGAGATCGACTCCTCTTCGCTGCCGTATACATAGACCTCACCGCACCTCGAACCATCTCTCCCCGTCTGACCTCTCCGACCTATGCAACTCTTACCTTCCTAGCTCACCAACCACCAATTCTCCACTCCCTACTCCCACATCCCTGTTATCTTAGGGACTAATAGAATCCCCCTCCCCCGCTTCCCCCAGACCACCGCCTCAACTCACGTCGATCCACACTTGCCCACCCACCATATGCAACCCCACACCACTTACATGTATGCTTGTCAACTGTCGCTCCGCAGTCCAACATGCCACGGAAATTTCGGAAACTATCCTGAGTGAATCCATTGACATTGCATTCCTCACAGAAACCTGGCTCAAAGACCACTCAACGAGCATACTTGACCTACTCTCCCCCCCCGGGATACTCTATTCTGAAAAAAGATAGACCTGACAGAGTTGGGGGTGGTCTAGCCATTATCTTTAAAAATTAACTTCAGCTATCCCTTGTCAATAACTCTGGCTACTCCTCCTGCGAATACATGGAAGCTGAACTGACAACCCAAAATTCCCACCCAATTCATCTACACAACATCTATCGCCCTTCGGTCCCTCCCCAGCCCTTCATCGAGGACTTATCTGAACTCCTGACACAATCCTCATTATCCAACTCAAAAAATCTCTTTCTTGGGGATCTCAACCTCCATTGGAACGATACCGATGATCCCACTATCTCCCTCCTCACCAATCTACTAGGGATCAATGAACTCAAACAACTATGCCTGTCCCCGACACACACCAAAGGAGCCATCCTTGACGCCATTCTTTCCACCGAAGATCTGGCCTCCGTGACCAATATCGTCCCCATTGACTGGTCCGACCATCACCTTATACTGTTCACCATTTCTACCAATGCAAATCTCCCCACCTCCAAAATTAACAGACCTAAGAAACTGACCAGAAATCTAAAACATATCCCCCTGGGTGTTTCTTGAGTCTAAACTCCAAGCTCAACTTCTTCTCATTCCCCCCTCACAAAATGCCAATGAGCTCACTGAACACTTTAACAATACTGTCACTGGTATTCTTGACCAACTAGCCCCGCCCAAACTCAAAAACCAAAGAACCACCCCTCCAACTCTTGGTTTAATACCGAGCTTAATAACGAAAGACGGTCACTCAGACTGTCAGAAAGAACCTGGAGACACCATCCCTCTCCCGCCCATCTTGCACTCCTCAGACATGCTAGATCCACGTACAAAAAACACATCTTCAAGGAAAAGCCCTCCTTCTTCCGCACTCAACTTGATCTTGCCAAAAACAGACCTAGGGAACTCTTCAAACTCATTCGTAACCAAACTTCCCCCGCACCTCCAAATCTGACCGCCTCCTCAGCCAGATGTGAAGAAATGTCCCTCTTCCTCTCAGAAAAAATAGCCAAAATTGATCAATCCTTCCGCTCCACACCTCCTCTCCAACTCCCAATGCAAACCCGTCCTCACCTCTAATGCCTACCACTCATCCCCTCGATCAGCTGACCCTGCTACCTCTCCGGAAACCAACTCCCCTAACTCACAATTAAAGAACAATGCCTCCTTGCTCAACTTCCTCCCCGTGACTGAGCTAGAAGTCCTTAAAATAATTGGTAATCTTAAACCGTCCTCCCACACAAAAGACCCCTTACCCTCTAACCTTGTCCCTGCCCTTAAGCACATCATCACCCCATACTGGACCATAATCATCAACACCTCTCTCTCCACTGGCTGTGTCCCCACCTCCCTTCAACTTGGACAAATCTCTCCCATAATCAAAAACCCCAATGCTGACCCCAATGACCTAAACAATCTCCGCCCCATCACTAACCTCCCACTTCTCTCAAAGGTCCTTGAAAAATGTGTCCTACTACAACTAGACAAACACATCGAAAACTTCAACCTACTTGATCCCTTTCAATCAGGCTTCAGGAAAGGCTGCAGCACCGAAACGGCAATGCTCAATGTCGTCGATGACATCCACCACTCACTTGATAATGGTGAGACCTGCCTTCTTATCCTCCTTGATCTCTCCGCAGCGTTCGATACAGTCAACCATTCAGCCCTACTCAATGTGCTTAGGACCCGTTTCGGCCTCAATGATACTGCCTACAAAGGGTTCGTCTCCTACCTACAACACCGAACTCAGCAAATCAAAATTCAAAACTGTCTCTCTAACCCCACTCCTGTCTCCCTTGGAGTCCCCCAAGGGTCTATTCTCTCTCCCTCCTCTTTAACCTCTTTATGGAACCCCTCACCCTCATTCTTAAACAAGCAGGCATCAACTACCACCTCTACGCCGATGACACCCAAATCTATTACAAGATTAAAACTCATGCCGACATCTTACACCTGAACAACACCCTCACCAAAATCCAAACCTGGTTCCACTCCAATCATCTCAAACTTAACCCTAATAAAACTGAAATCATTCTCTTCTCCCCTAAAAACAACCCTCTCCCCGTTCAATCATGGATCTCTGACCTTAACGCACTCAACTGCTCACTCACCTTGTCCAACTCCGTCAAATCTCTTGGTATTTCTATCGACAACACCCTAACCCTTAACGTCCACATCAAAAACTCTGCTAAAGGAGCCCTCCTCACTCTCCGTCACCTCAAGAAAATTAAACCCTTTATACCCACCGATGATTTTAAACTTGTAGTTCAGTCACTTGTTCTTTCACGTATTGATTATGGTAACGCCATCCTCAACGGAATCCCAAAGGTCCACCTTGCTCCAATCAAAACTGTGCTCAACCTTGCCGCCAGGCTCATTACAGACTGCAAACGCTTCGATCACATATCCCCGGCTCTCAAATCTCTTAAATGGCTCCCTATTGAAGGCAGATCTGCATACAAAACTGCCTGCATCACTCATAAAATCCTCCACCAAAACACTCCACAGTACCTCTCCAAGAAACTCCTCATTGCGGGCACCACACGACCCCTGAGAAGCACCAACTCCCTCCTCCTTATACCACCACTGCATAAAAAGAAAGCCACACAATCACGCTCCTTCTCTGGGAATGCCCCTATTATCTGGAATGCCCTCCCAAAAACCTGCGCTGTAACCCCTCCTATTTCAGCTTCAAAAAAGACCTCAAAATCCACCTCCTCAATTATTATTGGGGATCCTAACCCGTGACCTGCACTCGATCTCCAATCTCACCATGTTATATTAGTACAGTAATATTTGTCCATTTCGTGAACATCATCGGCCTAATTACTTGATATGTATAGCTCCTGCCCCTGTTTATCTATTTGATTTGTTTATCTAACTGTTTGATTTGTTTATCTACTTGATTTGTATATTTCACATATTATTGTCATTATCTTTATCTACTTATACGCCATGTTTGGCCCAATTATCATTGGGGGTCCTAACCTGTGACCTGCACCTGATCTCCAATCACCATGTTACATTTTGTCCAGTATTATCTGTTCATCCCCCGAACATCATATACTTAGTTACTTGAAGTGTATAGCTCTTGCACCTGTATATTTGTATTTTGTTTTTGTATATTTCACACGTTGTTTCTTTATTCTTTTTATCTATTTGTATGCCATGTTTGCGTTATTTTACTTTCTCATGTAAAGCGCTCTGATACCTCTTGGTCTAGCCAGCACTATACAAAACTTTCAAAATAAAATAAAATAAATAAAATAACTCCAAGAAAAATGTAGGTGCACGCTGGGCTGGGGTGAGGGTCGCGTCCTCCTACTCTTCTTATTCCAGAGAAGTGATGATTCTTGTTAAACATGGGATCCCATTTACAGTGGTTAGGACGGAGACGGATGAGCAGGGTCGATTGGCAATCGTACATGGCAAGCTTGGAGGTATGGGAGTGCTTTTGGTAAATGTGTATGGCCCGAACACTGATGACCATGCCTTCTTTGCAGATGTTTGGCGCCGCGTCTCCAGCTTTCCCGCTGTAGACATCTTCTGGGGGGGAGATTTTAACACTTGTTTGGATGTCAACATTGATAGACTGGGTAGCGGGCCGTGAGACACAGACAGGCGACTGATGCCTTACTGGGGCTGTTGGACGCTGGCGACATTCATGACATTTGGCGCATGCGTAATCCTGGAGCACGAGAGAGTACCTTTGTCTCGACTGTGCACGGCACATGGTCCCATCTGGACTACTGGCTTCTCTCGACGGTGGCATGCACATGGGTCGTTGACATTTGACACCTGGCAAAAACTTTGTCTGATCACTCCCCTGTGGTGCTTGAGCTGCGAGTGCCTGAGTGTGCGTGCCCCCCCTTCCAGTGGCGTATGCAGCCATCCTCTTTGACTGATCAGGTCTTTAGGTGCACGGTGGGCAAGGCAATTCGTAACTATTTTAAAGAGAATGAGGGCACCTTTGACAGCGCAGGTGTCCTCTGGGAAGCTTTCAAATTTACGATCCGGGGGGTATGTATAGGAGCGCAGGCTGGAGTTCTGAGAGATCTCAGACGCAGAATCAACAGGCTTGCCGCGGAAATCTCCGTGCTGGAGCATGCATATGACAGTAACCCTGCCCCTGAAAAGCTTGCCGAGATTAGAAATCTGGTGATGGAGCATAATGACACTGTAGATCAAGAGCTGGCACATAGATCTCGTAGGAGCACGGCTCGCTATTACGGTGAGGGTGGTAGTCATTCACTAGCTCACAAATAGGCAGCGCCCAGGAGTCAGGAATATATCACTGAGTTGCTTGATAAGAACGGAGTGGCCCACTTTAGCACACCGGACATAAGCGGGGTGGTGTTGGACTTCTATTCTGACTTATACGGAAGCTGTGCGCAGATCTCGGAGACGGATATTAATGATTACCTTGACAACGTTGCGCTGGGGTGGCTTTCAGGCGACCAGCGTGAATATATCACACAGCCTTTTGATGTAGAAGATGTTAAGCTAGCTATAAAGTCGCTCCCTACCTGTAAAGCGGCGGGCTTGGATGGCCTCCCGAGCGAGTTCTATAAAGCCTACGCTGAGGATCTAGCACCTAGGCTTCTGGACGTGTTCGCAGAGGCATACGACTCTGGGACACTCCCTCCGTCCCTGAAAGAGGCACTAATAGTTATGCTTCTCAAGCCAGACAAAGAGGTAAATCGTTGTGATTCTTATCGCCCTTTATCTCTTATCAACATACATGCCAAACTCTTGGCAAAAATGATAGCTAGTAGGCTCCAGCCCGTCATCCCTAAGTTAGTCCTTACAGATCAGTCGGTCTTCGTCCCCGCCCGCTCTACGACACATAATCTCCGTACGGTGTTTACCACGCTGCATTATTTCGAGTCGGACTTCCAGGCGGTCGCGGTGCTGCTTGACGCAGCCAAGGCATTCGACTCACTTCTCTGGGAGTACATGTTTACTGTTCTGCTTCGGATGGGCCTGCCACCATTTTTCATTAAATGGATCAAGCTATTGTACAACGTGCCAGTGGCGCGGGTCCGAGTGAATGAATGGGTCTCCGACACTTTTTCCATAAAACGGGGCACACGACAGGGATGCCCCCTGTTGCCGATGCTCTTTGCGCTAGCACTGGAGCCCCTAACTTGTAAACTCCGTCAGTGACATGCGCAGGCAGCGTTGCGCTTTCGACAACGACCCTTGGTGGTCTCGTTGTATGCCGATGATATGTTGCTATATGTCCGTGAGCCTGTCATGTATCTCCCAGAACTACTGCGCGAGTACGTGAAATTTGAGCACTACTCTGGCTTAGGTATAAACTGGGCGAAGTCGACGGTATTTCCATTGATGGCAGGCACGCAGGAAGTGGACCTGGATTTTCCGTTAACATGGTCGACTGACCCAATGAAATACCTGGGGATCTGGCTACATCGTGACCCTGATGTGGTGATATCTATGAATTATGGCCAGGTTGTTGCTAAGATCACTGGTCAGGCGATATTGCCAAAACTGCTTTACCTGTTCGTTAATATTCCAATCCGCCTTAATCGTGCATTGTTTCACACGATCCAGTCAGCTGTGTTGACTTTTGTGTGGGGAGGCAGGAAGCCAAGGTGTAGCTGGGAAGTGTTGGTGCAGCCAATCAAGCGGGGTGGCTTTGAGGCGCCCGATTTGAGGCTTTACTACCTATGCGCACAGGCGCAATTTGCTCACTTTTGGTACTTTCAGCAGCGGTTCCAACCCCATGTAGCAGTGTAGGCAGACTCGGTTCTCCCTGTTCCGCTTGTAGCGCTCGCCCTAACTGGTGGGGGTGGAGGGCCAAGGACTGAAGTCAACCCTGTTCAATGCACGGCGTGGGCATGGAAGATGCTCGCAACTAGGGCACAGTTAACTTATCTTTATGCCCCGACGCTCCCACTTGCAGCGCACCCGGAGATATCCGCGGCACGGGAGCAGGCCACCTTGAAAACACTGAAGGCTGTAGGTATTACCCAGCTGGGTGACCTGTATGCAAATGGCAGGTTCTGGTCGCTTTTAGAGGTACAGGGTGGAAGAGCCCAGGGGATGATGTTGGGGTTCACGTATGTGCGGATACCGCAGGTGCATAGAACAATATATCCTGGCTTCCCAGAAGAGCCAAAACCACTGCTAGCGCTGCAGGCGGCGCTGGCAGGAGAAGAACGCTGGGCTGCAGCGCTAGCTGTATAATGCGTCCCTTAGAGAACAGGAGCCTCTCGAATCTCCCTCATACACTAAATGGCACACTATGTTAGGTGACTCACTAACACCGGATGTTTGGCGGTTCTGCTGCACACTGACAGGCCGCCTGACGGCGAACTGTAATCTCCGCATCATACACTTTAAGTACCTGCACCAGCTATATTATACGCCGCTCCAGTTAAAATGATTTGGGCTGCGGGAGAGTGCATGCTGTGTGAGGTGTGGGCAGGACAATGCGGACTTTCGGCATCTCGCCTGGAGCTGTGCCAGAGTTCATACATTCTGGATACAGGTCATGAGAATGCTCACGGATGTTGTGATGGAACTGGTGTCATGTACACCTGATGTGTGTCTATTGGGATGGGTGAAGACTCTCAAGCCATGCAATAGGAGACTGGTAGCTGTATCGACTCTGCTTGCCAAGCGGGTGGTGGCAAAATGCTGGGGAGCGAAAACTGTTCCAACTTTGAAGGGCTGGGTTCGGGACTTAGTCTACTGCAGGGAGCAGCTAGAGGTCTATGCAGAGGAACTACCTGAAGCATTGCGCCCCAAGGACTTCTGGGCACCACTCACTGTATACCTACTAGGTAACCCTGACTTGCAATAGATTCACTGTACTAATAAGTTGTTGGCATATTAAGGAGGAGCTAGGGATGTGGTCGGTTCACACAGACAAGAGCAACTGTCGCTACCAAGATGCATAAGATGCTTTGAGTTCATGACAAATATCCACAGTGCCGGGCAGAGGGTGGGGGAGGAAAGGAGTTTGGGTTGTTGTTTCTTCCATTTACTAGACTGTTGGGTGGCTTCATGAAAAAAATTGCTTGTACTGATATGCATGCCAATATCCTTCTGTGTCCCCAAGATGGGGCAAATGTGCTATTGTTCATTTACAAGCTGTTTAATAAACACAAATTTAAAAAAAAGGGCATTGTCCACCCCATTAATGAGCAAAGAAAACAAAAGAGGGGCAAGAACACAGCCCTGCCAAATGCCTCTTTGGACTTTAAAATTTTCAGTGCATTCGCCTCGTTGGCCAAAGCGGACTGTACTCGATAATTTCTAATATAGACTAGCAAGAAAATAAATAATCGGTCTAGGCGCATCAATGGAGAGCAGTGTTGACCATAGGATGGCTAAGACATATATATAGGATATATTTACAAGAAAGTGACAAAGCGCGTCGTTAAGCCAAGAAGGCTAACGACACACTTCGTCACTTTAGAAACGCAGGGCTGCACCATATTTACTAGAATATGGTGCAGCACTGCGTTTCCGCCTGCAGTGGCACCAAATTTAGCTGCCTAGCACCAACGCAGGCACCCTTGCACCACAGTGCAAGGGTGCCTGTGTTGAGGAGAAGATTGTTTATGTGCTGAAAGGTCCCTCTTCCAGCACATAAACAATCTTTAAATGCCGTTTTGTAACTTCTGCATTGCGTCATAACAAGTTGTGCTACGGTATGCAACATTTTTGGATAAGGACGGTGCCATATCTACTATGTGGCACACTATGAAGTAAAGGTTTGCAGGCTAGCGCAATGCGCTCTAATGAAACTCGTCTTTGTGTGACGCAAATATTGCTTATATACCACATGCAAGACATCCTTACATCACTTTTCTGTTTTAAAAAGAATGCAAATCCCACACAACATTTCTGTTCTTTCAACATGGCTAGCCAGGAAGATAATACCACCCAGGAGGGTATCCATAAAAAAAGATGGGTCGTCCAAGAGAAAAGCAGAAAAAGAAAGGTCAACTTCACACAGAAGCAGAATTACATTTTAGGTGACAGAACAAGAGAAGTATCTGTCTGTCACCTTCACATTATGATTATACAAGAAAGACGCTTTATGCAGAGGTATACTTGAAATGCAGTAGCATTAACGTACAGAACTGTGCAATGCAAGAAAAGGAGGCAGGATTACAAGCACAAGCCAAGGAAAATCTGGCAAGAGATGAAAAGGCTGCAATACAAACTGGTGGAGGTTCAAACATCTATGAGGAATTGATAAAAATGGAGGAGCAGATTGCAGCACTCATAGTACTTTATATGGTTGTTGAAATTGAGGGCACCAATATAACCAATACTGAGGACTTATCAACACTTCAGGGTAAGTTTGCATTGCAAAATAGAGTAGAAATGTGTTACCTCCTAAGAAGTTGGTAAATAAATAAGCATGTAGAATAAAAGGCTTGATTCTGTATACCTTACATTATATTTCATTATAAAAATAAACTACACTTTTCTTCATATAACTGAAATGCAAAGCTTATTATGTCTTGATATATTACACTTTGTCAATACATTTTTCCTTACCAGATTTCTGCCAAAAAATAGAAATACAATTCATAATGATGAAGGTTTTTATTATTATGAAATTACATGGGTAGTTAATGGGTAATGGTCATCTGTCACCTATACAACTTTTTCTTGTGGAGAAATATTGCTAGTGATCACTTGCATTTTTGTAATATTATTGTCACTTTTAAAATAATTATGTGTTTCAATATTAATATTAATCTGTATATCGATGCACACATTTAACCTTGTCTGTTTTGTAATTTATATAAAATTTCAGAAAAGTGTTCTTAAGCTACAGAACAAACAGTAATTGGAAAGGTACATTTATATGTGAATTGGGATATATTTATTGTATGTTCTCAAAGAAATACTAAAAGAAATACAGCTAATTTGTTTTCCCTTTGCATGGTGGGCCTATTGTCTGGTTTTATCTTGGGGTTCATTTGCATCTTGCCACAAATTGTTGTATTATGCTACTTCATTATTCATTATGTGGAAAATAGGAGAGTGGTTTAGCCACGTGAGGTGGGATAATAGTTAACATTCAACACATTTTACTATTAAAATAGGTTTATGTTATCATAGAAAAAGTATACAATTTTGTGTATTGTGCTGCATCATTTCAATATTTTCATCTTGAAAGTAGTTTGGTTTGCTGTATGGTGGCAAAGAGTATTTAGATTTATAAATATATGTACTAAGGTAGAATAGATTTGGAATCTTGATAATCACTGCTTCAATGTACAGTAAGTAATATGTGGCAATGTAAACAACCAAATACAAAAATATTTCTACAAATAAATGTTCCCTTAAAGAATATTTTGTCTAAATAGACTGTAAAACGTAGAATGTTTAATAAGTTGTACATTGCATTGCAATAATAAATAGCCATTAACAAATTTGTTGGATTGCAATTTTAGGAAATGTCTTGAAAATCTGTTTTTCTCTTCAGTATTATCACCTTAAATTACTCTATAAACTGGTGATAATGTTAAATTTCATTCTCAATGTAATTCTTTTTCAGATCCAGAGATTCAATTTCAAGATGTAATGAGTAACAAGAGCATATTGGAGATCTTTGATGCCACTTTATCCTTCTTAGATGACCAAACATTTGTTGAACTCATGGATGTTTTGTACAATTTCCTACCAATCTTGGCAAATGATGACAATGTTGCAGTGTTACCACTTGTTCCTAAACCTGCTTTTGCATAAGAAGTACTGCTCCTGTGGATGACGATGATTCAGATGTCACATTTGAGAGACAAATCCACAGGACAGCAACGCATTGTTGAGGAAATTAGGAAGGAGATGGAGAGATCGATGGACACTCTGGAAGGGGTCTGAGCCCAAGAAAGATCCTGGCTAAAAAGCAAAAGACACCGATGCTTGGCTCCCAGTAATTGCGGATTCTCTAGCAGACATAGCTGAAGTCATGAAGAAAAACAAGAACCACGAACATGAAAAGTGAAACTTGAGAAAAATATATAAGCAGCTAGAGATTTCAATTCCTTTATAAATAGAATCCAACAAGAACTGGAGCACAAGATGGACTCCTTCATATCAGTAAAGAGTGTCCTCAATCAATACATTGTTGCTGTAGCAGCATCTCAGCAGACCTTGCAAGGGATTTCAGTATAGCCTTCCCTACACTCACTGATGTCTTGGACAACATTAGGTCTACAGCTTCTTCCTCTGGTGCATCCTCAATGCACACTGACAAAACATTGCCTGCTCCTACTAAACCAAGGGAGGAGAAGAACTATTCATCAGAGAGTGAGCATGTTGGCATTAATATTGTGGGTCACAAAGTTGCCAAATAGACATCAGTCAGTCAATCTTGTACTGTCTTTCCCTGAGTCCTGATCTTGTCTTCATGTCATCTTCCTCCATACCATTACCACTTCTTTTTTTGGTGTTACTGTGTTTTATTTATAATACAGTGTTTCCATGAAGTTTCCTTCTTAGAGAATGTAATTTGCATGTGAATATAGAATGAAACATTTTTGGTTTCTATTTTCATTTTTAATTTATTCTGCACTTGTTATATTTTGATTTTGAATCATAGGGAAAATATCATGCTTTATAATATTTAATGATTAAATGATTTATACCTTCATTAAAAAAATATAGGGCCTCATTAGGATGGCGGTGCTGGGACCGGCCGCCAGACGTGTGGCAGTCCCGCACCACTGATTAGGATGCGACCGCCACCCTGGCGGTCGCATCCTGCATATTTGACATTGCGGCGTGTGCTGCTTACAGCAGCACCCGCCGCAATGCCAAAATGGCATGTTGTGCATTGCCATGTACAACGTGGCAGGCACCACGCGGTGCCTGCCACCTTGTGCATGGCAATGCAGGGGGGGTACCATGGGTACCCCCATGTGCAGCCCCCCACCCCCGGGGGCCCGCAGCAGGCCCCCAAAGCGATTCCCACCAGCCTTTCCATGGCAGCATCGCCGCCATGGAAAGGCTCTGAAAACCACATATCCTAATATGGATGGCGGTGCCTGCTAGGCACCGCCACCATATTAGGCCCCCAGTCCACCTGGCCGGCAATCGTAAGGATTGCCGGCTGGCGGGAAAGCAGTGGACGCACTTTGCGTCTGCCGCGATACCCCCGCCATAATAATATATTGGGGGTAATTCTGGTTACGATGGCGGGCGGATCGCCACCGCCGGTCCGGCGGTGGCGATCCGCCCGCCATCATAATCAGCCCCATAGTTTTCAAAGAAGACTGCTGATTTATTTAGATCCTTTGTTAGACCTGATAGCATTAGGGTTGTCTTCCTCCAAACGTTTTGCCTGATTGCCTCCGATTTTGCTGAATTATTTTTTTGGCCAACCAGTGCAAAAGTGCATGTGCTTCTCCCCTAAAACATGGTTTGATTGACTTATCTACAATTGGTATACTTAATTTACCTATACATCTCTTGTAGACTGCCCTAAATGTGCCCAGGGCCTGTAAATTAAATGCTACCAGTGGGCCTGCAGCACTGATTGTGCCACCCACACAGGTAGCACTCTAAAACATGTCTCAAGTCTGCCCTGTGTATTAAGTTTCTACTGTCATGTCAATTTAGCATTTAAAACCCCTTGCAAGCCTTAAACACCCCTTTTAATAAATATAACTCAACCCTGAGTTAGGCACTACGTAGCCCATAGGGCAAAGTACTCTGCATTTAAAAGATAGGACATGTGCTTTTAAGTTTTCCATGTCCTGGTAGTGAAAAGCTCCCAAATGCATTTTTCACTACTGTGAGGCCTACCTCTCTCATAGGATAACATTTGGGATTCCTTATTAGATTTTATAAGTTGTAATTCCTAATTGAAAGGTAGCAGATCTATCATGTTTAATACCCATGGAATTGTAATGATAAATCCTCTTTAATGGTAAAGTCGAATATATCATTACAATTTAGAAACTGCCACTTTTGAAAAGATGGCATTTTCCTGCTCTTTATCCAGTGTGCCTGTAGCCTGTCTCTGATCAGTTTGGGTTGGGTGACAGCTGGACCTTGTGTATTCCCTCCAGACAGCAACACACAAAGGGAGCTTAGGTGTGACTTGTTGGACCTTGATTGGTCATCCTGGCAGGATGGGAGAGAGAAGCTAGGCACAGCCTCACACTTACACCTGAATAGGATGTGTCTAGTCCCCACACAAAGGGCTGCATACCCCCCGAGCCAGGGCAGGAAGAGAGAACCTCTGTGCACTTCTAAGCCCTTTTTCGATGTCTCTCCCACTTCAAAGTCACCAATGAGTATAAGAACTGGACTTCAGACCCTACCAACTCAGTACACTTCTAGGCCTGAGAATACCCTGCCAAGAAAAGGACGGCTGTGCTTCTGATAGGCTGCAACTCTGCTGGACTGCTGCTCTGGAAGAACTGCTTTCTTACTGTGCAGACCTGCAGCCTTCTTTCCATGGGTGAGAAGGACTGGGCCTGCCTCTCTTGTCCCCAGAACCGAGAGTGACTCCAAGGGCTAGCTGGCTGTTCTCCTGATCTGAAGTCTCAGGGACCTAAAAGACTTCCAACCACCCACTCCTACATCTGGACCATTGGAAGTGGGCCCAAGGTGTTTGCTTAAGCACTGAAGCATTCTCTTCTGTGAAAACAGAATCGACGCATCTCTGCCGTTGCCTAGCAGAACTAGCACATCGCCTCTGGACCCGGTGCATTGCCCTTGGAACCAATGCAATGCAACTGTTGCTTGGAGAAAATCGATGCATTGCATTTCAGAACCAGCTCATTACCCTGGGAATCGCCTTCACTCTGTGGGCCGTCACCGACTCATCGCCTCATCTGCACCCCGCATCTTGTTGCAGTCATCGAGGCAAGAATGTACTTACTCAGTGGACCAAGCTTGGTCCCTGTAGCTGGCCTGTGCTCCATTGCAGTTGGCCTGAACTTTTGACTTTGTTCCGGTCCAGCACGACCAGCTATCCCAAATAAGTGCTTATTGCTTCTAGGTGTTATTTTCCAGTTTAATCTTTAAATATTCATATCTCAAGGTCTATTCATTGGATTGTTGTTGTTTTGGTATTGTGTTATTTATTAACTTGAGAGCTATTTTATGAGCTTGATGTGGAATCTTTTTGTGTGGTGATTTCACTGTTTTACTGTTTGAAGTTTTGCGCAAATACTTTAAACATTGCTTCTTGAGTTAAGCCTCTCGGCTCAGTGCCAAGCTACCACAGGGAGAGCACAGGTTAATTTTCGTTGTGTTTGTGACTTACTCTGACTAGGATTGTGGTTCCTGCTTGGACAGGGTGCATACCTCTGCCATCCAGAAAGCCAATTTCTAACAATGTCATATTATTTACTTTCTATCATTTAATTTTCATGCAAACAATTTATAGAAAAATGTGCACACATTTATATTACATTTTTAAAATAATTTTAAATGTATTATATTGTAATGTTAGCTAAATTATTGTTAAAAAATTTACTTATATATAGTGTATAGAAATAGTTATGCATACTAAATGATAATTCACAAAATTAAAGTCTGGGTCAATTGACGTAATTTTGGAGGATGTAGCCTCATATTTATGGGCAGCTGCATAACTTTCAGTAAGCATCCTCATGAATTTACTTTTTAAGTAGCTTCATACCGGAAATGTAGTACAATACATCACAAAACATCATAAAGCATTGAAAACTGTCACAAGGGGCACAGTAACTGTTTTGTTTTCAAAGGGAGAGCCTTAGGAGATTGGTGAGGTGTTTAGTGGATTGTTAGCTAATTGCTGGATTTTGGAGGATTTTGAAACATTAGTTTCATGTGATAGGTTGTACTTGTGTGAGTTCTGTCAAGTTTGTATTGTATTGCTCTACTTTGTTTTTTTTTGCTAGTATGAAGTTTTGAAGTGTGTGTTCATTTGTTGGCTTGGTTGTTACTTGTTTAAGCTTGGATAGTTTGGGGGTTATTAAAGTTCGATTTTGGGACATTATATCAAGAAGAGAAAGGCAGAGCATTCTACACAGTAATTATTTTGATCGGGAAGTAGGTTGATTAATAAGGCTGGTAGTCCATTATTTGCTAAGTATGCTTGCTGCTGGATGAAGAGGGGGTCAGTCCTGATAATATTGTGAATGCTACCTATACAAAATAATTTTTCTTCCTGGGTGTCATTTATGTTAAATTGAAAATAATCAGCTTGAAAAGGAATATTGGTAAAAAAAAAAGGGTTACAATTATTATTATCACGCAAATGAGTTAACATAAAAAAATTGTTTACAGATGTAACAAACATTTGTTTTTCTTACTTCCAGGTGGGCCAGCACTCTTTGATGATGTGAAGATCTCTAGCCTCATTAATTCACCCAGCATTTGTTAGTTTCCTTTTTATTATTATTATTTTCACAAATGATAACAATTGTATTTAATTGTAAATAATTTGTTTTAAAAATGTGTGTAACCATCAGATTTATTTACAGCATTTAGAATCTCATAGCATCTCCAGAGTTTATGAGATGTTACACATATGTTCAAGTCAAAATGTAATGAAGTCTATTTTATAAAACACTTTGCACAGGATCAGCGTGACAAAAGTGTCACCATTGCGCATATTCATGTTTAAATCACTGTTATAAAGAGGATTATTATTTAGGATGGACAGTCCCCCATCTGTATGAATAATAGTAGTTAGTCTGAACACAGAACGGACTGAGATAATTAGCAAAGTCTATGGCACAAAGGAGACACACAACAGATAGCCTTGATTTAGGACAATGTGCCAAGTCTAGAGCCACTACAAAACAATTACTAAAGAACAAATATTAAACAGTGAAAAGCACAATCTTTTGTTGAAAAACTGTTCCAAAACCACAAAATATCTATTATGTGGAAATGTGTATCTTGGATTAATACGTCTAATTATAAATTTGTGATGCAAAATGCTAAGCCCCAAAGAGAGCCTATGGATAAGTGGACCTAGCTGCCAATACGTGGCAATAGCAATGGAGCACAAGTTGAATGAAACAAGCGTGAATCTGTGTCCAGCAAAACAGCATTAAAATTATTTTTTTTGTACAAGATCTGCTTGGTAGCTCAGGAGTTCTTGAAGTTACATAAATTACATAAGTAACAGTGGGGCATATTAGCAAGAGCGGCGATAAAATTATCGCCATTTTAGCGGCAGGAAACTGCCGCTAAAACGGCGATAATGGGCTTGCTAATATGCGTTATAGAATTCCAATAGAAGCCCAGGTTAGATGTGCAGACATCTAACCTGGGCTTCTATTGGAATTCTATAACGATATTAGCAAGCCCATTATCGCCATTTAAGTGTCTTTTAAAGCTCCCTGGACCTCACATACACTTATGCCCAGATTTAAAACGGTGTCACGCAATGCAGCCCAGAATCCAAAGCTTCTACTCTGCGTTACGTGATAGGGAGGGAGCAGTAGACCGCCATATCTACATGAATATGGCACTCTCCTTCTCTCTCCCTAGCACCTGCACAGAATTTTGCTGCAGAGAGCAATACACACCATAGCGCAAGGGTGTGTGTTTGAGTCTAGCATAAATTGTGTCCTGGAATGGGGAACCCTCCAGTACAACATACTATGACTTGTCAAGCTTTAATACTTTTCCTACTTTGTATATGAGCCGGACCGTGCAGCACACATGCAAAGTTGGAAAAGAAAGAACTGAAAAAATTCTCCTTTTAATACCTGCTTTCCAGCAGTGTTATTTCTGTCTACTAATGTTAGTACATAGGGTTTTGCATCAAAAAGCATGGGTGGTTGCATGGGAACACCCATGTACCCCTCATGTAACTCCCCCTTGACGCTAACTAATGCAAAGCAGCGCTTCGCGTTGATTAGCATTACTTTTCTGTACAAGCCAATGCAAATACCAATTTGCATTGGTTTGTAAATTCCCAAAAAGGTTTTGTGTTGGGTTTGTGTTGAAAAGTAACGCAAACCCAATGCAAAACCTCTGCAAGTCTTGGCCCTCGTATCCAAGAAACACTCTAACTGAGTCCTGGTTCAGTTGTTACTGATAAATGTCTCACTTCAGGAAAAATACCTCTTTTATTGTGTTGCATGCCTAGTGCCACACCAGAGGTAATCCAACTGATTCTTGCAATCAAGTTTGTTGTTGGTACAAAGGGAGCTGGTGCAGTAATTTATGGCCACTCACAGGGTGCAGTAAGCAAAGACCCGCTTTTTTCTGATCTTCCATAGGGCCAAATTATTTCAGAGGATGGTGTCTTGGGGTACCACATTTATGGTTGCCAGTAGTTGGTGAGGGTAACAACTGCCTCCTCCCTAAAAATGGTAGACCTGTTCCCAGGCACAACCCAACCCACCTTTGCAGCATCTCCTCTTTGACCTACTACAAACACTTTCATTGTGCACTTTAATGTTAAAAGTCAGTACGTACAAACAATTACTCCCATCTGGTGAACCTGAATGCTCACCTAAAGGTGTGTACAGGTAAATGGGCAGTCTCCTCCTCTGTGGTATCTAAAAAACAGTTCTAGGGATACCTTACCTCCCACTAGGCTTGTTGGAAGGCTGGCTGGGGGAACAAAGAGCTGCTTTCTTCAGGCCTCACCTTACATGTTGTTGTGAAATAGCAAGCTCCTTTACTATTCCAAACAACCAAGCCATTTTTTCTGCTCTGAGAGCACTTTTCACAAGGACAAGCAATGCGCAACTATCTGTCAGAAGAGTAATATTAATGAGTCTACATGAGGTTCATGCATGTCAAATGTATCTTTACATTTGTTCATTTTGATAAATATATGTTAAGCATTGTATGTCACTGTTACATTGGTTTTTTTTACTACATAGCAAACGTTATTTTACAATTTGTTTTGTAGTTGTTTTCTGTCCACAGCTACATTTTCATAATATTTTATTCCACATTTTATTGAAGCCTACCACAGTCCTGCAAGTGAAAACCTTTTTGTGCAGTAGTCTCTGGGGGAACATGGTAACTATAATTTGTCATATGTTCCACAGCTAAATATCCAGCACCCTACCTTGTTGTCAAAGAGGAGTACTTAGGGGTGACTTATTCTTATTTAAAGGCACAGTATCACACTTGTCCAAAAATCTTTTTTTACTCTGATTTAACAGCAGGATTGTAGGCAGCTACATCCAGTCAACACATGGTTAGGTTGAATCAATGGTTTACATGCCAACCCCTTGTATGGCACCATAGGTACTGAATTCAACAGGTAACACTTATTTTCCAGGCTCTGTGTGTCTTTCATACACCATATACTAGGGACTTATAAGCAAGATCAATATGTCCATAAGTGCAAAGCAAATATACCATGTTTAAAAAGAGAGCACAATCGCTTAACTCATGTTTGGCAGTGGCAAAGTACACAAAGGTAAAAAGTAGACAACTATAGGTCCAGGAAAAACTACTAAATTGGGAAAAACCTTGCCAAAAAGGCGGATTAACTACATTCACTATTACTTGTGAAGGGTAACCAGGAATTTATTATGAACAAGATATAAGGAGATTGTAATGAAGACAAGCATTTAAAATGTGTAAATGTTGATGAAAGCTTTGCCTAATGGTTGGTACATAGGCCTTTAATTCCAACCAAATATGAAATGTGTTAATAAATATGATCACATAACCTATGGAGTGAGATTTTACAATACAAATTAGTTGTCTACTTTACTCTGATTAAGAGGCACATTGTCGGATGGACGGTACTCCTTCAGGATGGCAGAGGAGATTACATCCCCCCACCCGAGGGATATCCGGACACCAAATCTAAAGTTGCCTGCCAGCTCCGTAGACAACTCCTAACATTAACGGGCTCTGCCGTCACAGCAGTTCCTGTCAATGTCATAAATCTTTGACGGATGGCTCTGTCAAACAGAATGGATGGCCTTCAAACTTCACACAATTTATCACTTGTCTAACACAAGCTCTCAAAGCAGGAGTTTGTTTTTGAAAAATGAAAAGCTAATGACCCCCACACCATGGGGTAATTGTCCCATGGTGCAGGGGGTATTAACTATTTATTACTGTTCCTAACTGCCAAGCTTTATCTGGCAGTGACAAGCAGCAAAAAATAAATATGCTCTCACCAACTCATAATTGAGAGGGTGATCAGATGGCCAAGCGCCTACAGCCTGTACTATTCGAGTGGGCTCCGTCGTTGATATACTTTTGTCCGCCCACATCTAAATTGGGTGAGCATACCATCATTTTGGTGGCAAGGGTACTCTGCTGTCGTTGCAATGGAGAATTCTCTCTGCCAAACTCTAAATCAGTGCTTAACTAATTAAACTTCTGCATATCAATTGGATCTTTTGAGAATCCTATGAGGTGTCACAAAAATGTAATTATCCTTTGTGATTTAGATTTGTATATTTTGTTGGGAATATGCCTTGTTTCAGGGGACCACTGTCTAACTAACACCATTTAGAATATAACAATTAATACTAAAATCTTACATGGTGGAATTCTTAGCAATTCAATGCATCCTCTGTGATGGTCATAAATAAAAGTGTGGTGCTATTTACAACATAAGTAATTCATATTAGTGAAGTATGTTTTTTTCACAAACATTATGAATATGTTTTTAGACATACCTAAAGGCCAACAAGTATTATGAACTCAAACTTATGGGCAATTTTCATATATTATATTTTTAGTGTGTTTATCAAAATGGGAATACATAACAAATCTGAGGTGAATATTTGCAATATTTTGAGTGCTGTATAAATATATGCTGGACATCTGCCTCTTTAACTTAGAAGACTTTTAGGGCCCATAAGAAATTGGGTTATTGGTTGAGGGGGGCAGAAGCCAAACCCTAAAACAGCCACAATCCTTTTCAAGGTAAAGCAAAAAAGTCTCAAAATTAATCTGTGCTTAACCCTCTGATAGCTTGGCAAGTATCAGTGATGCCACTTGAGATGTCATCAGTGATGTCATTTGAGATGTCACCAGTGATGTCACTGACCATGAATTGAGTGATGAAATATGTGAGGTCATAACATAAGCAGTACATTGTGGGGACATAAATTATAACTAGCTCAGGTAATTGTAACTGCTGAATTTGACTGGTTTTGTATGAGTAAAATCTGAGACTGACTATAGTGTCCCTGTAACCTTTGGTTTTTTTCAGTGAATTTGCAAGGTTTTTAAATTTTATTTCCTAAGTATAACCTATAATCTCTGAGAGTGAGTGTGTGAGTGAATGCATTATTGTGTCTTAGTGGATGTGTGAGTAAGTGTCTCACTGGGTGTGTGAGTGAGTATGTGAGTCTCTTAGCAGGTCTGGGGGTGGCTGCATAAGTGTCTCACTGGGTGTGTGAGTGAGTGTGAGTCTCGGAGTGGGTCTGTGAGTGGGTGCATAAATCTGAGTGGGTCTGTGAGTGGGTGCATGAGTGTCTGAGTGGGCCTGTGAGTAGGTCTGTGTGTCTGTGTGCATCTGCTAGTGGGTCTGTGAGTGGGTAGGTAGGTCTGTGAGTGGCCAGACAACATTTGAATGGGGGAGGGGTGCTGCACAGCCCCCCTCCCCAGGCCGAATTTGGCCGTAGGGACCCAAGGCTCCCGGGGCTTAGCCACAAAAGAATGGGGGAGTGGGGAAAAGTGGGCCATCTTCCCAGGCCACTTTCAGCCCAGGGGACCTCATTCCCCTGGACCTAGCCTTTTAAATAGTAAATTTAAATTAGGGGAGGGGGCTGCACAACCCCCTCCCCGGGCCAATTTCGGCCTTGAAGACCCCATCCCATGTAGGCTGGCCATTATACTATTGGGAGGGATGGCCTGTCAGTCAACATCCCTGGGCTGCTTTGGGCCCCAGGGACCCCACCCCCAAAGGTATAACCATTATACTATGGCCCTGGGAACCCCATTCCCAGGGGCAAGGCTATTATACTCTGGGGAGGGGGGTCATGCGGCCCCCTCCTCAGGCCGATTTTGGCCCTGGGTCCCCATCCCCCAGGACCTGCCTTTTATTTAATTAATTTTTATTTGGGAAGGGGGAGTCCATCCCCCATGGCCCTGCCATTATGCTATGGGGAGGGCAGCCATGCAGCCTCCCTCCCCGGGCTGATTTCAGCCCGAGGACCCCCATCCCATGGGCCCGGCCTCTTTTTCCTGGGTGGCCCCAGGACATCCAGTGACCTCAGTTGGGGACCACAGGGGGAGCCCCAGGGTTCCTGCGCTTCCTGCCATCTCCCAGCCTTCTGTGGGAGCCGGCATTGCTCTTACAGACAGGGGGCTGATAAAAGGCAGCACCCTGTCTGTCTGAGCAATGTTATCATCTGTTTCCCTGCACACATATTTGCGTGCATGGAAAGAGATGAACTCTCCACTTTCTTCAAGCTGGAGCTGTTTAACAGCGAAATTATGTCAGCTGAGAAAAAGGGGGGGCTAAAAAAAAGTGTTTTTCCCTTGTTGATTTCCATAAAGATTTTAGACATGACTACAGCCCAAACCGCAGGTCAGAATTACACCAAATTTGGCAGAAAGGTAACTTTTGGTCCAGAAAGAACTCTTTTTGTTATTTGGTGTAAATTCGTTCAGTAGTTCTTGAGATATTAAAAGAAATCCAAAATTGCATTTATAGGGACGTGAAACCTCTGAGGATCCAACAGTCCCTGTGGTGAAAGCTGATTGGCTGCCAACACTTCAACCAATCATGTGATCAAGGTCCGTGAAGGGGCTGAAACGCGTCATGGCGACAACTCTGCACCAACAATAAATATTGCTGCACAAATTTTGTGGTCCGTATCCGTTTTTACAAAGACAAGTTTCAGTAACGGAGTTCTTTGGATATATATATATATATATATATATATATATATATATATATATATATATATATATATATATATATATATATATATATATATTACCTACTGGCGGTCTTTGGCGCCGTTTGACAAATCTCCGCTAAATTTTGAAAACTAATGATTCACTCAGGTCAGCTCCTGTCCTGAAAGTTTCAGGGTGATTCGTCAAGCGGGGGCTCAGAAAAAAGGGGGGTCCCAAAATGCGTTTTCCCCATGTAAATTTCCATAGCAAATTTAGGAACAGGCTACAACCCGAACTGCTGAACGGAATTACACCAAATTTAGCAAAAAGGTAGCTCTTGGTTCAGAAAGCGACTTTTTTTTTAAATGGTGTAAATACATTCAGTAGTTCCTGAGAAATTAAAAAAATAAAAATATTGATATCTGAGCACAAGCTTCATTCTTATTGGCTGCCAACACTCCAAACCAGAATGT
The DNA here is from genome assembly GCA_963921515.1 of Calotriton arnoldi. Lineage (NCBI taxonomy): Eukaryota > Metazoa > Chordata > Amphibia > Caudata > Salamandridae > Calotriton > Calotriton arnoldi. Next base: position 1,763,406 of record CAWUFW010002860.1, read on the forward strand.
GTTGGCAGCCATCTTGTGACTCGGTAACTGAGTCACAAGAAACAAGTTAAACAAAGATAAAAAACAAGAAAAGGTGGCAGGGTAGAAACACCCTGACCCCCTAGGCCTGCTCAGGGGGTCTCACAAGGACCCCTACGGCCCAAAAAAGCATTTTTTGTAAACAAATCGGCTGAATTCACGCTGGGTGCCCAAATCCGGCCGCAAAAACAAAAAAAAACAAAGCGCGGACTCCAGCGCTTCGTTATCTATAGGCCCCCGGGTGGGCCAGGTCCCGGGGGCAATGTGCAAATAATAAGCGGGGGCCTGCGGCGGCCCCTGCAGCCCTGGGGACCACCACCTCCCTGGGGCTTAGTTTATTATGTGCGGGGGGCATGCGGCCCCCCCGCAGCCCCGGGGACTGCCACCTCCCCGGGGCATTGGTAATTAAAAGTGGGGGGCCTCGCGGGCCCCCCCAAGCCCCGAGGACCGCCACCTCCCCAGGGCTTTATTCTAATAAGGTGGGGGGGCCTCACAGGCCCGCCCAAGCCCCGGGGACCGCAACCTCCCCAGGGCACTGTTTATTGAAATACGGGGGTCCTTTGTGGACCCCCGGGCCCGGGGACCACCACCTCCCCAGGGCTATTTGCATGTTGGGAGGGGGGGCCGCGCGGCCCCCCTCCTGGAGCCCTCGATGGCCCTGGGTACCGCCAGCCCCCAGGGCCGGCTCCTGCAATGTCCCGGGGTGCCCACCCCTGGGACATTGCTGTTTGCTATGGCAGGGCATGCCAGGAGGCGCGCCAGGAGGTCCGTTTGCAGAGTGGTGGAAAAAGGGGGCATGGCGTGTGTCCACCTCTCAACAATCCCACTGTGTGGGGCTTACTGGAGGTAAGAGGTAGGCTAGTTGGCCCCTAAGGACCCCCAGCAGTGAAGGGGACTTCAATCCCCATCCAAGAGCGCGCCAGGGAGCACGTTTGCAGAGTGGTGGGCAAGGGGGGCATGGCCTGGCATGAGAACTTAGCAATCCTGCTGTGTGGTACTTACTGGAGGTAATAGGAGGGGTAGTTGGCTCCCAAGGATGTCCTTGGGGGCCAACTACCCCTCTTGTTACCTCCAGTAAGTCCCACACAGTAGGATTGCTAAGACGTCTTCGGAGGCCATGCCCCCTTTCTCCACCACTCTGCAAACGGTGCCTCCTGGCAGACTACGGGATGGGGGATAAAGTCCACTTTATTCCTGAGGGACTTTGGGGGCCAAGAAGCCCTCCTGGCACCTCCTGTAAGTCCTACGCAGCGGAATTCCTGAGAGCTGGTCGGAGGGCCAGCACCCTTTCTCTACTACTCTGCAAACGTGACTACTAGTTAAAGAAGCATCTTTCTGTTCCTCTGACTTAGAGGTAGTTTTAATCCCCCTGCCCTAATATGTACTAGGGCCTTACAGGGGAGGTGATGCCAATCACAGGGGTACCCCAACCCATAGTGTACCCTAGTGTATGTAGGTGTTTTTACTGTATTCTAAGTATCTTTTAGCATAGCACTGGCTCTAGGCCTGGTTAGTCAGACTCAGTTACCACCAGTACCCGTCAGCAAAAAGTTGGGGGCACAGGTTGACTTTGCAAAAAGGCCTCTTTCAGCCCCTCTGTTGGTTCTTTCTGCATATCTCTTGCTTCTTTCTGCACCTTTGATTGTCTTTCTGGACTTCTGTTGCCTCTTTCTGCATTTCTCTTGCTTCTTTCTGCGCCTTTGTTCCTCTTTCTGCATATGTCCTACCTATGTAGGCATAGTTTGAAATTAGCATTTAAAAAACCTTTGAAATTCACTGAAAAAAACATAGGTTTCAGGGTTGTTATAGTTAGAAATTAGCATTTAAAAAACCTTTGAAATTCACTGAAAAAACCATAGGTTTCAGGGTCGTTATAGTTAGAAATTAGCATTTAAAAAACCTTTGAAATTCACTGAAAAAACCATAGGTTTCAGGGACGTTATAGTTAGTTGGACATTTCACTCGTACAAAACCAGAGAAATTCGGCCGTTATAGTTAGTTGAGCTAACTATAACTCGCGCCCGCAATGCACTGCTGATGACGTCACATATTACATCACTCATGACATAGTCAGTAACATCACTGATGACATCACCGATGACATCTCAATGAAATGACATCACTGATGACATCATCCACCTGATAATCTGATGCACCTCCTCACACCGTAATATAACCTTTGATACACCCACTCTAAAATACAGACTACAATTTTCGAAACAATGGACACACCAATATCAGTTACTACATACCCACTCATTGATTCCTAGGTCTACACACACATCCACTCATTCACCCATACAGTCACTGTTAGAATTGGGGGTCTCTAGTTGGCAAGGACTTGCACCTTAGTCCAAGTAGGGACCCTTCTTCCTAGTCAGGATAAGGGAGTTACACTCCTAAAATAACCCCTGCTCACCCCCTTGGTAGCTTGGCACGAGCAGTCAGGCTTATTCTAGAGGCAGTGTGTAAAGCATTTGCACAAAACCAACAGTAATACAATGTAAGCACTACAAACGGACACCACACCAGTTTAGAAAAATATCCAATATTTTTATATACTTAAAACAAGACCAAATACGAGCATATGGCTGGGTCTAAACTGGGGTGGCATGGTGAGCAAAAGAACAATGGATTTAACCCAGATCTCTTGACTGGGGGTGAATGTATGATTCATTCAGAATTCCGTCCATCATTTGTTTGCGTAGCACTTTTTCGCCCTAAGTGGGATGGGTATGCCCAGACATGGGTCCCTTGCTCACTGTGCCACTGGATTCAAGCTAGCCTGGCTGATGAAGTGTAATACCCTGAAACCGGTCCCAGGATGCTTGTTTCCGGTCCAGGGAGGACTTGGCTTGGCAGTTCGGTCTGGACTGTTCCCATGAGGCACAGGGTCAAGACTGATTTGCATATGGCTGGGTCTAAACTGGGGTGGCATGGTGAGCAAAAGAACGATGGATTTAACCCAGATCTCTTGACTGGGGGTGAATGTATGATTCATTCAGCATTCCGTCCATCATTTGTTTGCGTAGCACTTTTTCGCCCTAAGTGGGATGGGTATGCCCAGACGTGGGTCATTTGCTCACTGTGCCACTGGATTCAAGCTAGCCTGGCTGATGAAGAGCAATACCCTGAAACCGGTCCTAGGATCCTTTTTCCCGGTCCAGGGAGGACTTGGCTTGGCTGTTCGGTCTGGACTGTTCCCATGAGGCACAGGGTCAAGATTGATTTGCATATGGCTGGCTCTAAACTGGGGTGGCATGGTGAGAAAAAGAAAGATGGATTTAACCCAGATCTCTTGACTGGGGGTGAATGTCTGATTCATTCAGCATTCTGTCCATCATTTGTTGCGTAGCAATTTTTCACCCTAAGTGGGATGGGTATGCCCAGACGTGGGTCCCTTGCTCACTGTGCCACTGGATTCAAGCTAGCCTGGCTGATGAAGGGTAATACCCTGAAACCGGTCCCAGGATGCTTGTTTCCGGTCGAGGGAGGACTTGGCTTGGCAGTTCGGTCTGGACTGTTCCCATGAGGCACAGGGTCAAGACTGATTTGCATATGGCTGGGTCTAAACTGGGGAGGCATGGTGAGCAAAAGAACGATGGATTTAACCCAGATCTCTTGACTGGGGGTGAATGTATGATTCATTCAGCTTTCCGTCCATCATTTGTTTGCGTAGCACTTTTTCGCCCTAAGTGGGATGGGTATGCCCAGACATGGGTCCCTTGCTCACTGTGCCACTGGATTCAAGCTAGCCTCTGCTGATGAAGGGTAATACCCTGAAACCGGTCCCAGGATGCTTGTTTCCAGTCCAGGGAGGACTTGGCTTGGCAGGTCGGTCTGGACTGTTCCCATGAGGCACAGGATCAAGACTGATTTGCATATGGCTGGGTCTCAACTGGGGTGGCATGGTGAGCAAAAGAACGATGGATTTAACCCAGATCTCTTGACTGGGGGTGAATGTATGATTCATTCAGCATTCCATCCATCATTTGTTTGCATAGCACTTTTACGCCCTAAGTGGGATGGGTATGCCCAGACATGGGTCCCTTGCTCACTGTGCCACTGGATTCACCCTAGTCTGGCTGCTGAAGGGTAATACCCTGAAACCGGTCCCAGGATGCTTGTTTCCGGTCCAGGGAGGACTTGGCTTGGCAGTTCGGTCTGGACTGTTCCCATGAGGCACAGGGTCAAGACTGATTTGCATATGGCTGGGTCTAAACTGGGGTGGCATGGTGAGCAAAAGAACGATGGATTTATCCCAGATCTCTTGACTGGGGGTGAATGTATGATTCATTCAGCACTCCGTCCATCATTTGTTTGCGTAGCACTTTTCGCCCTAAGTGGGATGGGTATGCACAGACGTGTGTCCCTTGCTCACTGTGCCACTGGATTCAAGCTAGCCTGGCTGATGAAGGGTAATACCCTGAAACCGGTCCCAGGATGCTTGTTTCTGGTCCAGGGAGGACTTGGCTTGGCAGTTCGGTCTGGACTGTTCCCATGAGGCACAGGGTCAAGACTGATTTGCATATGGCTGATTCTAAACTGGGGTGGCATGGTGAGCAAAAGAACGATGGATTTAACCCAGATCTCTTGACTGGGGGTGAATGTACGATTCACTCAGCATTGCGTCCATCATTTGTTTGCGTAGCACTTTTTCGCCCTAAGTGGGATGGGTATGCCCAGACGTGGGTAACTTGCTCACTGTGCCACTGGATTCAAGCTAGCCTGGCTGATGAAGGGTAATACCCGGAAACCGGTCCCAGGATGCTTGTTTCTGGTCCAGGGAGGACTTGGCTTGGCAGTTCGGTCTGGACTGTTCCCATGATGCACAGGGTCAAGACTGATTTGCATATGGCTGGGTCTAAACTGGGGTGGCATGGTGAGCAAAATAACGATGGATTTAACCCAGATCTCTTGACTGGGGGTGAATGTATGATTCATTCAGCAATCCGTCCATCATTTGTTTGCGTAGCTCTTTTTCGCCCTAAGTGGGATGGGTATGCCCAGACGTTGGTCCCTTGCTCACTCTGCCACTGGATTCAAGCTAGCCTGGCTGATGAAGGGTAATACCCTGAAACCAGTCCCAGGATGCTTGTTTCCGGTCCAGGGAGGACTTGGCTTGGCAGTTCGGTCAGGACTGTTCCCATGAGGCACAGGGTCAAGACTGATTTGCATGTGGCTGGGTCTAAACTGGGGTGGCATGGTGAGCAAAAGAACAATGGATTTAACCCAGATCTCTTGACTAGGGGTGAATGTATGATTCATTCAGAATTCCGTACATCATTTGTTTGCGTAGCACTTTTTCGCCCTAAGTGGGATGGGTATGCCCAGACGTGAGTCCCTTGCTCACTGTGCCACTGGATTCAAGCTAGCCTGGCTGATGAAGGGTAATACCCTGAAACCGGTCCCAGGATGCTTCTTTCCGGTCCAGGGAGGGCTTGACTTGGCAGTTCGGTCTGTACTGTTCCCATGAGGCACAGAGTCAAGACTGATTTGCATATGGCTGGGTCTAAACTGGGGTGGCATGGTGAGCAAAAGAACAATGGATTTAACACAGATCTCATGACTGCGGGTGAATGTAGGATTCATTCAGCATTGCGTCCATCATTTGTTTGCGTAGCACTTTTTCGCCCTAAGTGGGATGGGTATGCCCAGACGTGGGTCCCTTGCTCACTGTGCCACTGGATTCAAGCTAGCCTGGCTGATGAAGGGTAATACCCTGAAACCCGTCCCAGGATGCTTGTTTCCGGTTCAGGGAGTACTTGACTTGGCATTTCGGTCTGGACTGTTCCCATGAGGCACAGGGTCAAGACTGATTTGCATATGGCTGGGTCTAAACTGGGGTGGCATGGTGAGCAAAAGAACAATGGATTTAACCCAGATCTCTTGACTGTGGGTGAATGTATGATTCATTCATCATTCCGTCCATCATTTGTTTGCGTAGCACTTTTTCACCTAAGTGGGATGGGTATGCCCAGACGTGGGTCTCTTGCTCACTGTGCCACTGGATTCAAGCTAGCCTGGCTGATGAAGGGTAATACCCTGAAACCGGTCACAGGATGCTTGTTTTCGGTCCAGGGAGGACTTGGCTTGGCAGTTCGGTCTGAACTGTTCCCATGAGGCACAGGGTCAAGACTGATTTGCATATGGCTGGGTCTAAACTGGGGTGGCATGGTGAGCAAAAGAACGATGGATTTAACCCAGATCTCTTGACTGGGAGTGAATGTATAATTCATTCAGCATTCCGTCCATCATTTGTTTGCGTAGCACTTTTTCGCCCTAAGTGGGATGGGTATGCCCAGACGTGGGTCCCTTGCTCACTGTGCCACTGGATTCAAGCTAGCCTGGCTGATGAAGGGTAATACCCTGAAACCAGTCCCAGTATGCTTGTTTCCGGTCCAGGGAGGACTTGGCTTGGCAGTTCGGTCTGGACTGTTCCCATGAGGCACAGGGTCAAGACTGATTTGCATTTGGCTGGGTCTAAACTGGGGTGGCATGGTGAGCAAAAGAATGATGGATTTAACCCAGATCTCTTGACTGGGGGTGAATGTATGATTCATTCAGCATTCCGTACATCATTGATTTGCGTAGCACTTTTTTGCCCTAAGTGGGATGGGTAAGCCCAGACGTGAGTCCCTTGCTCACTGTGCCACTGGATTCAAGCTAGCCTGGCTGATGAAGGGTAATACCCTGAAACCGGTCCCAGGATGCTTGTTTCCGGTCGAGGGAGGACTTGGCTTGGCAGTTCGGTCTGGACTGTTCCCATGAGGCACAGGGTCAAGACTGATTTGCATATGGCTGGGTCTAAACTGGGGAGGCATGGTGAGCAAAAGAACGATGGATTTAACCCAGATCTCTTGACTGGGGGTGAATGTATGATTCATTCAGCTTTCCGTCAATCATTTGTTTGCGTAGCACTTTTTCGCCCTAAGTGGGATGGGTATGCCCAGACATGGGTCCCTTGCTCACTGTGCCACTGGATTCAAGCTAGCCTCTGCTGATGAAGGGTAATACCCTGAAACCGGTCCCAGGATGCTTGTTTCCAGTCCAGGGAGGACTTGGCTTGGCAGGTCGGTCTGGACTGTTCCCATGAGGCACAGGGTCAAGACTGATTTGCATATGGCTGGGTCTAAACTGGGGTGGCATGGTGAGCAAAAGAACGATGGATTTAACCCAGATCTCTTGACTGGGGGTGAATGTATGATTCATTCAGCATTCCATCCATCATTTGTTTGCATAGCACTTTTACGCCCTAAGTGGGATGGGTATGCCCAGACATGGGTCCCTTGCTCACTGTGCCACTGGATTCACCCTAGTCTGGCTGCTGAAGGGTAATACCCTGAAACCGGTCCCAGGATGCTTGTTTCCGGTCCAGGGAGGACTTGGCTTGGCAGTTCGGTCTGGACTGTTCCCATGAGGCACAGGGTCAAGACTGATTTGCATATGGCTGGGTCTAAACTGGGGTGGCATGGTGAGCAAAAGAACGATGGATTTATCCCAGATCTCTTGACTGGGGGTGAATGTATGATTCATTCAGCACTCCGTCCATCATTTGTTTGCGTAGCACTTTTTCGCCCTAAGTGGGATGGGTATGCACAGACGTGTGTCCCTTGCTCACTGTGCCACTGGATTCAAGCTAGCCTGGCTGATGAAGGGTAATACCCTGAAACCGGTCCCAGGATGCTTGTTTCTGGTCCAGGGAGGACTTGGCTTGGCAGTTCGGTCTGGACTGTTCCCAATGGGGAACAGGGTCAAGACTGATTTGCATATGGCTGATTCTAAACTGGGGTGGCATGGTGAGCAAAAGAACGATGGATTTAACCCAGATCTCTTGACTGGGGGTGAATGTACGATTCACTCAGCATTGCGTCCATCATTTGTTTGCGTAGCACTTTTTCGCCCTAAGTGGGATGGGTATGCCCAGACATGGGTAACTTGCTCACTGTGCCACTGGATTCAAGCTAGCCTGGCTGATGAAGGGTAATACCCGGAAACCGGTCCCAGGATGCTTGTTTCTGGTCCAGGGAGGACTTGGCTTGGCAGTTCGGTCTGGACTGTTCCCATGATGCACAGGGTCAAGACTGATTTGCATATGGCTGGGTCTAAACTGGGGTGGCATGGTGAGCAAAATAACGATGGATTTAACCCAGATCTCTTGACTGGGGGTGAATGTATGATTCATTCAGAATTCACTACATCATTTGTTTGCGTAGCACTTTTTCGCCCTAAGTGGGATGGGTATGCCCAGACGTGAGTCCCTTGCTCACTGTGCCACTGGATTCAAGCTAGCCTGGCTGATGAAGGGTAATACCCTGAAACCGGTCCCAGGATGCTTCTTTCCGGTCCAGGGAGGGCTTGACTTGGCAGTTCGGTCTGTACTGTTCCCATGAGGCACAGAGTCAAGACTGATTTGCATATGGCTGGGTCTAAACTGAGGTGGCATGGTGAGCAAAAGAACGATGGATTTAACCCAGATCTCATGACTGCGGGTGAATGTATGATTCATTCAGCATTGCGTCCATCATTTGTTTGCGTAGCACTTTTTCGCCCTAAGTGGGATGGGTATGCCCAGACGTGGGTCCCTTGCTCACTGTGCCACTGGATTCAAGCTAGCCTGGCTGATGAAGGGTAATACCCTGAAACCCGTCCCAGGATGCTTGTTTCCGGTTCAGGGAGAACTTGGCTTGGCATTTCGGTCTGGACTGTTCCCATGAGGCACAGGGTCAAGACTGATTTGCATATGGCTGGGTCTAAACTGGGGTGGCATGGTGAGCAAAAGAACAATGGATTTAACCCAGATCTCTTGACTGTGGGTGAATGTATGATTCATTCAGCATTCCGTCCATCATTTGTTTGCGTAGCACTTTTTCGCCTAAGTGGGATGGGTATGCCCAGACGTGGGTCTCTTGCTCACTGTGCCACTGGATTCAAGCTAGCCTGGCTGATGAAGGGTAATACCCTGAAACCGGTCACAGGATGCTTGTTTTCGGTCCAGGGAGGACTTGGCTTGGCAGTTCGGTCTGAACTGTTCCCATGAGGCACAGGGTCAAGACTGATTTGCATATGGCTGGGTCTAAACTGGGGTGGCATGGTGAGCAAAAGAACGATGGATTTAACCCAGATCTCTTGACTGGGAGTGAATGTATAATTCATTCAGCATTCCGTCCATCATTTGTTTGCGTAGCACTTTTTCGCCCTAAGTGGGATGGGTATGCCCAGACGTGGGTCCCTTGCTCACTGTGCCACTGGATTCAAGCTAGCCTGGCTGATGAAGGGTAATACCCTGAAACAAGTCCCAGGATGCTTGTTTCCGGTCCAGGGAGGACTTGGCTTGGCAATTCGGTCTGGACTGTTCCCATGAGGCACAGGGTCAAGACTGATTTGCATATGGCTGGGTCTAAACTGGGGTGGCATGGTGAGCAAAAGAATGATGGATTTAACCCAGATCTCTTGATTGGGGGTGAATGTATGATTCATTCAGCATTCCGTACATCATTGATTTGCGTAGCACTTTTTTGCCCTAAGTGGGATGGGTAAGCCCAGACGTGAGTCCCTTGCTCACTGTGCCACTGGATTCAAGCTAGCCTGGCTGATGAAGGGTAATACCCTGAAACCGGTCCCAGGATGCTTCTTTCCAGTACAGGGAGGACTTGACTTGGAAGTTCGGTCTGGACTGTTTCCATGAGGCACAGGGTCAAGACTGATTTGCATATGGATGGGTCTAAACTGGGGTGGCATGGTGAGTAAAAGAATGATGGATTTAACCCAGATCTCTTGACTGGGGGTGAATGTATGATTCATTCAGCATTACGTCCATCATTTGTTTGCGTAGCACTTTTTCACCCCTAATAGGGATGGGTATGCCCAGAAGTGGGTCCCTTGCTCACTGTGCCACTGGATTCAAGCTAGCCTGGATGATGAAGGGTAATACCCTGAAACCGGTCCCAGGATGCTTTTTTCCGGTCCAGGGAGGACTTGGCTTGGCAGTTCGGTCTGGGCTGTTCCCATGAGGCACAGGGTCAAGACTGATTTGCATATGGCTGGGTCTAAACTGGGGTGGCATGGTGAGCAAAAGAACGATGGATTTAACCCAGATCTCATGACTGGGGGTGAATGTATGATTCATTCAGCATTGCGTCCATCATTTGTTTGCGTAGCACTTTTTCGCCCTAAGTGGGATGGGTTTGCCCAGACGTGGGTCCCTAGCTCTCTGTGCCACTGGATTCAAGCTAGCCTGGCTGATGAAGGGTAATACCCTGAAACCGGTCCCAGGATGCTTGTGTCCAGTCCAGGGAGGACTTGGCTTGGCAGTTCGGTCTGGACTGTTCCCATGAGGCACAGGGTCAAGACTGATTTGCATATGGCTGGGTCTAAACTGGGGTGGCATGGTGAGCAAAAGAACGATGGATTTAACCCAGATCTCTTGACTGGGGGTGAATGTATGATTCATTCAGCATTCCATACATCATTTGTTTGCGTAGCACTTTTTCGCCCTAAGTGGGATGGGTATGCCCAGACGTGGGTCCCTTGCTCACTGTGCCTCTGGATTCAAGCTAGCCTGGCTGATGAAGGGTAATACCCTGAAACCGGTCCCAGGATGCTTGTTTCCGGTCCAGGGAGGACTTGGCTTGGCAGTTCGGTTTGGACTGTTCCCATGAGGCACAGGGTCAAGACTGATTTGCATATGGCTGGGTTTAAACTGGGGTGGCATGGTGAGCAAAAGAACGATGGATTTAACCCAGATCTCTTGACTGGGGGTGAATGTATGAGTCATTCAGCATTCCGTCCATCATTTGTTTGCGTAGCACTTTTTCGCCCTAAGTGAGATGGGTATGCCCAGACGTGGGTCCCTTGATCACTGTGCCACTGGAATCAAGCTAGCCTGGCTGATGAAGGGTAATACCCTGAAACCGGTCCCAGGATGCTTGTTTCCGGTCCAGGGAGGACTTGGCTTGGCAGTTCGGTCTGGACTGTTCCCATGAGGCACAGGGTCAAGACTGATTTGCATATGGCTGGGTCTAAACTGGGGTGGCATAGTGAGCAAAAGAACAATGGATTTAAACCAGATCTCTTGACTGGGGGTGAATGTATGATTCATTCAGCATTCCGTCCATCATTTGTTTGCGTAGCACTTATTCGCCCTAAGTGGGATGGGTATGCCCAGACGTGGGTCCCTTGCTCACTGTGCCACTGGATTCAAGCTAGCCTGGTTGATGAAGGGTAATACCCTGAAACCGGTCCCAGTATGCTTGTTTCCGGTCCAGGGAGGACTTGGCTTGGCCGTTCGGTCTGGACTGTTCCCATGAGGCACAGGGTCAAGACTGATTTGCATATGGCTGGGTCTAAACTGGGGTGGCATGGTGAGCAAAAGAACGATGGATTTAACCCAGATCTCTTGACTGGGGGTGAATGTATGATTCATTCAGCATTCCGTCCATCATTTGTTTGCGTAGCACTTTTTTGCCTTAAGTGGGATGGGTATGCCCAGACGTGGGTCCCTTGCTCACTGTGCCACTGGATTCAAGCTAGCCTGGCTGATGAAGGGTAATACCCTGAAACCGGTCCCAGGATGCTTGTTTCCGGTCCAGGGAGGACTTGGCTTGGCAGTTCGGTCTGGACTGTTCCAATGAAGCACAGGGTCAAGACTGATTTGCATATGGCTGGGTCTAAACTGTGGTGGCATGGTGAGCAAAAGAACGATGGATTTAACCCAGATCTCTTGACTGGGGGTGAATGTATGATTCATTCAGCATTCCGTCCATCATTTGTTTGCGTAGCACTTATTCGCCCTAAGTGGGATGGGTATGCCCAGACGTGGGTCCCTTGCTCACTGTGCCACTGGATTCAAGCTAGCCTGGCTGATGAAGGGTAATACCCTGAAACCGGTCCCAGGATGCTTCTTTCCGGTCCAGGGAGGGCTTGACTTGGCAGTTCGGTCTGTACTGTTCCCATGAGGCACAGAGTCAAGACTGATTTGCATATGGCTGGGTCTAAACTGGGGTGGCATGGTGAGCAAAAGAACGATGGATTTAACCCAGATCTCATGACTGCGGGTGAATGTATGATTCATTCAGCATTGCGTCCATCATTTGTTTGCGTAGCACTTTTTCGCCCTAAGTGGGATGGGTATGCCCAGACGTGGGTCCCTTGCTCACTGTGCCACTGGATTCAAGCTAGCCTGGCTGATGAAGGGTAATACCCTGAAACCCGTCCCAGGATGCTTGTTTCCGGTTCAGGGAGAACTTGGCTTGGCATTTCGGTCTGGACTGTTCCCATGAGGCACAGGGTCAAGACTGATTTGCATATGGCTGGGTCTAAACTGGGGTGGCATGGTGAGCAAAAGAACAATGGATTTAACCCAGATCTCTTGACTGTGGGTGAATGTATGATTCATTCAGCATTCCGTCCATCATTTGTTTGCGTAGCACTTTTTCGCCTAAGTGGGATGGGTATGCCCAGACGTGGGTCTCTTGCTCACTGTGCCACTGGATTCAAGCTAGCCTGGCTGATGAAGGGTAATACCCTGAAACCGGTCACAGGATGCTTGTTTTCGGTCCAGGGAGGACTTGGCTTGGCAGTTCGGTCTGAACTGTTCCCATGAGGCACAGGGTCAAGACTGATTTGCATATGGCTGGGTCTAAACTGGGGTGGCATGGTGAGCAAAAGAACGATGGATTTAACCCAGATCTCTTGACTGGGAGTGAATGTATAATTCATTCAGCATTCCGTCCATCATTTGTTTGCGTAGCACTTTTTCGCCCTAAGTGGGATGGGTATGCCCAGACGTGGGTCCCTTGCTCACTGTGCCACTGGATTCAAGCTAGCCTGGCTGATGAAGGGTAATACCCTGAAACCAGTCCCAGGATGCTTGTTTCCGGTCCAGGGAGGACTTGGCTTGGCAATTCGGTCTGGACTGTTCCCATGAGGCACAGGGTCAAGACTGATTTGCATATGGCTGGGTCTAAACTGGGGTGGCATGGTGAGCAAAAGAATGATGGATTTAACCCAGATCTCTTGATTGGGGGTGAATGTATGATTCATTCAGCATTCCGTACATCATTGATTTGCGTAGCACTTTTTTGCCCTAAGTGGGATGGGTAAGCCCAGACGTGAGTTCCTTGCTCACTGTGCCACTGGATTCAAGCTAGCCTGGCTGATGAAGGGTAATACCCTGAAACCGGTCCCAGATGCTTCTTTCCAGTACAGGGAGGACTTGACTTGGAAGTTCGGTCTGGACTGTTTCCATGAGGCACAGGGTCAAGACTGATTTGCATATGGCTGGGTCTAAACTGGGGTGGCATGGTGAGCAAAAGAACGATGGATTTAACCCAGATCTCATGACTGCGGGTGAATGTATGATTCATTCAGCATTGCGTCCATCATTTGTTTGCGTAGCACTTTTTCGCCCTAAGTGGGATGGGTATGCCCAGACGTGGGTCCCTTGCTCACTGTGCCACTGGATTCAAGCTAGCCTGGCTGATGAAGGGTAATACCCTGAAACCCATCCCAGGATGCTTGTTTCCGGTTCAGGGAGAACTTGGCTTGGCATTTCGGTCTGGACTGTTCCCATGAGGCACAGGGTCAAGACTGATTTGCATATGGCTGGGTCTAAACTGGGGTGGCATGGTGAGCAAAAGAACAATGGATTTAACCCAGATCTCTTGACTGTGGGTGAATGTATGATTCATTCAGCATTCCGTCCATCATTTGTTTGCGTAGCACTTTTTCGCCTAAGTGGGATGGGTATGCCCAGACGTGGTTCTCTTGCTCACTGTGCCACTGGATTCAAGCTAGCCTGGCTGATGAAGGGTAATACCCTGAAACCGGTCACAGGATGCTTGTTTTCGGTCCAGGGAGGACTTGGCTTGGCAGTTCGGTCTGAACTGTTCCCATGAGGCACAGGGTCAAGACTGATTTGCATATGGCTGGGTCTAAACTGGGGTGGCATGGTGAGCAAAAGAACGATGGATTTAACCCAGATCTCTTGACTGGGAGTGAATGTATAATTCATTCAGCATTCCGTCCATCATTTGTTTGCGTAGCACTTTTTCGCCCTAAGTGGGATGGGTATGCCCAGACGTGGGTCCCTTGCTCACTGTGCCACTGGATTCAAGCTAGCCTGGCTGATGAAGGGTAATACCCTGAAACCAGTCCCAGGATGCTTGTTTCCGGTCCAGGGAGGACTTGGCTTGGCAATTCGGTCTGGACTGTTCCCATGAGGCACAGGGTCAAGACTGATTTGCATATGGCTGGGTCTAAACTGGGGTGGCATGGTGAGCAAAAGAATGATGGATTTAACCCAGATCTCTTGATTGGGGGTGAATGTATGATTCATTCAGCATTCCGTACATCATTGATTTGCGTAGCACTTTTTTGCCCTAAGTGGGATGGGTAAGCCCAGACGTGAGTCCCTTGCTCACTGTGCCACTGGATTCAAGCTAGCCTGGCTGATGAAGGGTAATACCCTGAAACCGGTCCCAGGATGCTTCTTTCCAGTACAGGGAGGACTTGACTTGGAAGTTCGGTCTGGACTGTTTCCATGAGGCACAGGGTCAAGACTGATTTGCATATGGATGGGTCTAAACTGGGGTGGCATGGTGAGTAAAAGAATGATGGATTTAACCCAGATCTCTTGACTGGGGGTGAATGTATGATTCATTCAGCATTACGTCCATCATTTGTTTGCGTAGCACTTTTTCACCCCTAAGTGGGATGGGTATGCCCAGAAGTGGGTCCCTTGCTCACTGTGCCACTGGATTCAAGCTAGCCTGGATGATGAAGGGTAATACCCTGAAACCGGTCCCAGGATGCTTTTTTCCGGTCCAGGGAGGACTTGGCTTGGCAGTTCGGTCTGGGCTGTTCCCATGAGGCACAGGGTCAAGACTGATTTGCATATGGCTGGGTCTAAACTGGGGTGGCATGGTGAGCAAAAGAACGATGGATTTAACCCAGATCTCATGACTGGGGGTGAATGTATGATTCATTCAGCATTGCGTCCATCATTTGTTTGCGTAGCACTTTTTCGCCCTAAGTGGGATGGGTTTGCCCAGACGTGGGTCCCTAGATCTCTGTGCCACTGGATTCAAGCTAGCCTGGCTGATGAAGGGTAATACCCTGAAACCGGTCCCAGGATGCTTGTGTCCAGTCCAGGGAGGACTTGGCTTGGCAGTTCGGTCTGGACTGTTCCCATGAGGCACAGGGTCAAGACTGATTTGCATATGGCTGGGTCTAAACTGGGGTGGCATGGTGAGCAAAAGAACGATGGATTTAACCCAGATCTCTTGACTGGGGGTGAATGTATGATTCATTCAGCATTCCGTACATCATTTGTTTGCGTAGCACTTTTTCGCCCTAAGTGGGATGGGTATGCCCAGACGTGGGTCCCTTGCTCACTGTGCCTCTGGATTCAAGCTAGCCTGGCTGATGAAGGGTAATACCCTGAAACCGGTCCCAGGATGCTTGTTTCCGGTCCAGGGAGGCCTTGGCTTGGCAGTTCGGTTTGGACTGTTCCCATGAGGCACAGGGTCAAGACTGATTTGCATATGGCTGGGTTTAAACTGGGGTGGCATGGTGAGCAAAAGAACGATGGATTTAACACAGATCTCTTGACTGGGGGTGAATGTATGATTCATTCAGCATTCCGTCCATCATTTGTTTGCGTAGCACTTTTTCGCCCTAAGTGGGATGGGTATGCCCAGACGTGGGTCCCTTGCTCACTGTGCCACTGGATTCAAGCTAGCCTGGTTGATGAAGGGTAATACCCTGAAACCGGTCCCAGTATGCTTGTTTCCGGTCCAGGGAGGACTTGGCTTGGCAGTTCGGTCTGGACTGTTCCCATGAGGCACAGGGTCAAGACTGATTTGCATATGGCTGGGTCTAAACTGGGGTGGCATGGTGAGCAAAAGAACGATGGATTTAACCCAGATCTCTTGACTGGGGGTGAATGTATGATTCATTCAGCATTCCGTCCATCATTTGTTTTCGTAGCACTTTTCGCCTTAAGTGGGATGGGTATGCCCAGACGTGGGTCCCTTGCTCACTGTGCCACTGGATTCAAGCTAGCCTGGCTGATGAAGGGTAATACCCTGAAACCGGTCCCAGGATGCTTGTTTCCGGTCCAGGGAGGACTTGGCTTGGCAGTTCGGTCTGGACTGTTCCAATGAGGCACAGGGTCAAGACTGATTTGCATATGGCTGGGTCTAAACTGGGGTGGCATGGTGAGCAAAAGAACGATGGATTTAACCCAGATCTCTTGACTGGGGGTGAATGTATGATTCATTCAGCATTCCATCCATCATTTGTTTGCGTAGCACTTTTTCGCCCTAAGTGGGATGGGTATGCCCAGACGTGGGTCCCTTGCTCACTGTGCCACTGGATTCAAGCTAGCCTGGCTGATGAAGGGTAATACCCTGAAACCGGTCCCAGGATGCTTGTTTCCGGTCCAGGGAGGACTTGGCTTGGCAGTTCGGTCTGGACTGTTCCCATGAGGCACAGGGTCAAGACTGATTTGCATATGGCTGGGTCTAAACTGGGGTGGCATGGTGAGCAAAAGAACGATGGATTTAACCCAGATCTCATGACTGGGGGTGAATGTATGATTCATTCAGCATTCCGTCCATCATTTGTTTGCGTAGCACTTTTTCGCCCTAAGTGGGATGGGTTTGCCCAGACGTGGGTCCCTAGCTCTCTGTGCCACTGGATTCAAGCTAGCCTGGCTGATGAAGGGTAATACCCTGAAACCGGTCCCAGGATGCTTGTGTCCGGTCCAGGGAGGACTTGGCTTGGCAGTTCGGTCTGGACTGTTCCCATGAGGCACAGGGTCAAGACTGATTTGCATATGGCTGGGTCTAAACTGGGGTGGCATGGTGAGCAAAAGAACGATGGATTTAACCCAGATCTCTTGACTGGGGGTGAATGTATGATTCATTCAGCATTCCGTCCATCATTTGTTTGCGTAGCACTTTTTCGCCCTAAGTGGGATGGGTATGCCCAGACGTGGGTCCCTTGCTCACTGTGCCTCTGGATTCAAGCTAGCCTGGCTGATGAAGGGTAATACCCTGAAACCGGTCCCAGGATGCTTGTTTCCGGTCCAGGGAGGCCTTGGCTTGGCAGTTCGGTTTGGACTGTTCCCATGAGGCACAGGGTCAAGACTGATTTGCATATGGCTGGGTTTAAACTGGGGTGGCATGGTGAGCAAAAGAACGATGGATTTAACACAGATCTCTTGACTGGGGGTGAATGTATGATTCATTCAGCATTCCGTCCATCATTTGTTTGCGTAGCACTTTTTCGCCCTAAGTGGGATGGGTATGCCCAGACGTGGGTCCCTTGCTCACTGTGCCACTGGATTCAAGCTAGCCTGGTTGATGAAGGGTAATACCCTGAAACCGGTCCCAGTATGCTTGTTTCCGGTCCAGGGAGGACTTGGCTTGGCAGTTCGGTCTGGACTGTTCCCATGAGGCACAGGGTCAAGACTGATTTGCATATGGCTGGGTCTAAACTGGGGTGGCATGGTGAGCAAAAGAACGATGGATTTAACCCAGATCTCTTGACTGGGGGTGAATGTATGATTCATTCAGCATTCCGTCCATCATTTGTTTGCGTAGCACTTTTTTGCCTTAAGTGGGATGGGTATGCCCAGACGTGGGTCCCTTGCTCACTGTGCCACTGGATTCAAGCTAGCCTGGCTGATGAAGGGTAATACCCTGAAACCGGTCCCAGGATGCTTGTTTCCGGTCCAGGGAGGACTTGGCTTGGCAGTTCGGTCTGGACTGTTCCAATGAGGCACAGGGTCAAGACTGATTTGCATATGGCTGGGTCTAAACTGTGGTGGCATGGTGAGCAAAAGAACGATGGATTTAACCCAGATCTCTTGACTGGGGGTGAATGTATGATTCATTCAGCTTTCCATCCATCATTTGTTTGCGTAGCACTTTTTCGCCCTAAGTGGGATGGGTATGCCCAGACGTGGGTCCCTTGCTCACTGTGCCACTGGATTCAAGCTAGCCTGGCTTATGAAGGGTAATACCCTGAAACCGGTCCCAGGATGCTTGTTTCCGGTCCAGGGAGGACTTGGCTTGGCAGTTCGGTCTGGACTGTTCCCATGAGGCACAGGGTCAAGACTGATTTGCATATGGCTGGGGCTAAACTGGGGTGGCATTGTGAGCAAAAGAACGATGGATTTATCCCAGATCTCTTGACTGGGGGTGAATTTATGATTCATTCAGCATTCCGTCCATCATTTGTTTGCGTAGCACTTTTTCGCCCTAAGTGGGATGGGTATGCCCAGACGTGGGTCCCTTGCTCACTGTGCCACTGGATTCAAGCTAGCCTGGCTGATGAAGGGTAATACCCTGAAACCGGTCCCAGGATGCTTGTTTCCGGTCCAGGGAGGACTTGGCTTGGCAGTTCGGTCTGGACTGTTCCCATGAGGCACAGGGTCAAGACTGATTTGCATATGGCTGGGTCTAAACTGGGGTGGCATGGTGAGCAAAGGAACGATGGATTTAACCCAGATCTCTTGACTGGGGGTGAATGTATGATTCATTCAGCATTCCGTCCATCATTTGTTTGCGTAGCTCTTTTTTGCCCTAAGTGGGATGGGTATGCCCAGAAGTGGGTCCCTTGCTCACTGTGCCACTGGATTCAAGCTAGCCTGGCTGATGAAGGGTAATACCCTGAAACCGGTCCCAGGATGCTTGTTTCCGGTCCAGGGACGACTTGGCTTGGCAGTTCGGTCTGGACTGTTCCCATGAGGCACAGGGTCAAGACTGATTTGCATATGGCTGGCTCTAAACTGGGGTGGCATGGTGAGCAAAAGAACAATGGATTTAACCCAGATCTCTTGACTGGGGGTGAATGTATGATTCATTCAGCATTCCGTCCATCATTTGTTTGGGAAGCACTTTTTTGCCCTAAGTGGGATGGGTATGCCCAGACGTGGGTCCCTTGCTCACTGTGCCACTGGATTCAAGCTAGCCTGGCTGATGAAGGGTAATACCCTGAAACCGATCCCAGGATGCTTGTTTCCGGTCCAGGGAGTACTTGGCTTGGCAGTTTGGTCTGGACTGTTCCCATGAGGCACAGGGTCAAGACTGATTTTCATATGGCTGGGTCTAAACTGGGGTGGCATGGTGAGCAAAAGAACGATGGATTTAACCCAGATCTCTTGACTGGGGGAGAATGTATGATTCATTCAGCATTCCGTCCATCATTTATTTGCATAGCACTTTTTCGCCCTAAGTGGGATGGGTATGCCCAGACGTGATCCCTTGCTCACTGTGCCACTGGATTCAAGCTAGCCTGGCTGATGAAGGGTAATACCCTGAAACCGGTCCCAGGATGCTTCTTTCCGGTCCAGGGAGGACTTGACTTGGCAGTTCGGTTGGACTGTTCCCATGAGGCACAGGGTCAAGACTGATTTGCATATGGCTGGGTCTAAACTGGGGTGGCATGGTGAGCAAAAGAAGAATGGATTTAACCCAGATCTCATGACTGCGGGTGAATGTATGATTCATTCAGCATTGCGTCCATCATTTGTTTGCGTAGCACTTTTTCGCCCTAAGTGGGATGGGTATGCCCAGACGTGGGTCCCTTGCTCACTGTGCCACTGTATTCAAGCTAGCCTGGCTGATGAAGGGTAATACCCTGAAACCGGTCCCAGGATGCTTGTTTCCAGTCCAGGGAGGACTTGGCTTGGCAGTTCGGTCTGGACTGTTCCCATGAGGCACAGGGTCAAGACTGATTTGCATATGGCTGGGCCTAAACTGGGGTGGCATGGTGAGCAAAAGAACGATGGATTTAACCCAGATCTCTTGACTGGGGGTGA
This sequence comes from Calotriton arnoldi, assembly GCA_963921515.1. Classification (NCBI taxonomy): domain Eukaryota; kingdom Metazoa; phylum Chordata; class Amphibia; order Caudata; family Salamandridae; genus Calotriton; species Calotriton arnoldi. Next base: position 1,783,255 of record CAWUFW010002860.1, read on the forward strand.
ATGTATGATTCATTAAGCATTCCGTCCATCATTTGTTTGCTTAGCACTTTTTCGCCCTAAGTGGGATGGGTATGCCCAGACGTGGGTCACTTGCTCACTGTGCCACTGGATTCAAGCTAGCCTGGCTGATGAAGGGTAATACCCTGAAACCGGTCCCAGGAAGCTTGTTTCCGGTCCAGGGAGGACTTGGCTTGGCATTTCGGTCTGGACTATTCCCATGAGGCACAGGGTGAAGACTGATTTGCATATGGCTGGGTCTAAACTGGGGTGGCATGGTGAGCAAAAGAACGATGGATTTAACCCAGATCTCTTGACTGGGGGTGAATGTATGATTCATTCAGCATTCCGTCCATCATTTGTTTGCGTAGCACTTTTTCGCCCGAAGTGGGATGGGTATGCCCAGACGTGGGTCCCTTGCTCACTGTGCCACTGGATTCAAGCTAGCCTGGCTGATGAAGGGTAATACCCTGAAACCGGTCCCAGGATGCTTGTTTCCAGTCCAGGGAAAACTTGGCTTGGCAGTTCATTCTGGACTGTTCCCATGAGGCACAGGGTCAAGACTGATTTGCATATGGCTGGGTCTAAACTGGGGTGGCATGGTGAGCAAAAGAACAATGGATTTAACCCAGATCTCTTGACTATGGGTGAATGTATGATTCATTCAGCATTCCGTCCATCATTTGTTTGCGTAGCACTTTTTCGCCCTAAGTGGGATGGGTATGCCGAGACGTGGGTCTCTTGCTCACTGTGCCACTGGATTCAAGCTAGCCTGGCTGATGAAGGGTAATACCCTGAAACCAGTCATAGGATGCTTGTTTCCGGTCCAGAGAGGACTTGGCTTGGCAGTTCGGTCTGGACTGTTCCCATGAGGCACAGGGTCAAGACTGATTTGCATATGGTTGGGCCTAAACTGGGGTGGCATGGTGAGCAAAAGAACGATGGATTTAACCCAGATCTCTTGACTGTGGGTGAATGTATGATTCATTCAGTATTCCGTCCATCATTTGTTTGCGTAGCACTTTTTCGCCCCTAAGTGGGATGGGTATGCCCAGACGTGGGTCCCTTGCTCACTGTGCCACTGGATTCAATCTAGCCTGGCTGATGAAGGGTAATACCCTGAAACCAGTCCCAGCATGCTTGTTTCCGGTCCAGGGAGTACTTGGCTTGGCAGTTCGGTCTGGACTGTTCCCATGAGGCACAGGGTCAAGACTGATTTGCATATGGCTGGGTTTAAACTGGGGTGGTATGGTGAGCAAAAGAACGATGGATTTAACCCAGATCTCTTGACTGGGGGTGAATGTATGATTCATTCAGCATTCCGTCCATCATTTGTTTGCGTAGCACTTTTCGCCCTAACTGGGATGGGTATGACCAGACGTGGGTCCCTTGCTCACTGTGCCACTGGAATCAAGCTAGCCTGGCTGATGAAGGGTAATACCCTGAAACCGGTCCCAGGATGCTTGTTTCCGGTCCAGGGAGGACTTGGCTTGGCAGTTCGGTCTGGACTGTTCCCATGAGGCACAGGGTCAAGACTGATTTGCATATGGCTGGGTCTAAACTGGGGTGGCATGGTGAGCAAAAGAACAATGGATTTAACCCAGATCTCTTGACTGGGGTTGAATGTATGATTCATTCAGCATTCCGTCCATCATTTGTTTGCGTAGCACTTTTGCGCCCTAAGTAGGATGGGTATGCCCAGACGTGGGTCCCTTGCTCACTGTGCCACTGGATTCAAGCTAGCCTGGCTGATGAAGGGTAATACCCTGAAACCCGTCCCAGGATGCTTGTTTCCGGTTCAGGGAGGACTTGGCTTGGCATTTCGGTCTGGACTGTTCCCATGAGGCACACGGTCAAGACTGATTTGCATATGGCTGGGTCTAAACTGGGGTGGCATGGTGAGCAAAAGAACGATGGATTTAACCCAGATTTCTTGACTGGGAGTGAATGTATGATTCATTCAACATTCCGTCCATCATTTGTTTGCGTAGCACTTTTCGACCTAGGTGGGATGGGTATGCCCAGACGTGGGTCCCTTGCTCACTGTGCCACTGGATTCAAGCTAGCCTGGCTGATGAAGGGTAATACCCTGAAACCGGTCCCAGGATGCTTGTTTCCGGTCCAGGGAGGACTTGGCTTGGCAGTTCGGTCTGGACTGTTCCCATGAGGCACAGGGTCAAGACTGATTTGCATATGGCTGGCTCTAAACTGGGGTGGCATGGTGAGCAAAAGAACGATGGATTTAACCCAGATCTCTTGACTGTGGGTGAATGTATTATTCATTCAGTATTCCGTCCATCATTTGTTTGCGTAGCACTTTTTCGCCCCTAAGTGGGATGGGTATGCCCAGACGTGGGTCCCTTGCTCACTGTGCCACTGGATTCAAGCTAGCCTGGCTGATGAAGGGTAATACCCTGAAACCAGCCCCAGCATGCTTGTTTCCGTTCCAGGGAGTACTTGGCTTGGCAGTTCGGTCTGGACTGTTCCCATGAGGCACAGGGTCAAGACTGATTTGCATATGGCTGGGTTTAAACTGGGGTGGTATGGTGAGCAAAAGAACGATGGATTTAACCCAGATCTCTTGACTGGGGGTGAATGTATGATTCATTCAGCATTCCGTCCATCATTTGTTTGCGTAGCACTTTTTCACCCTAACTGGGATGGGTATGACCAGACGTGGGTCCCTTGATCACTGTGCCACTGGAATCAAGCTAGCCTGGCTGATGAAGGGTAATACCCTGAAACCGGTCCCAGGATGCTTGTTCCCGGTCCAGGGAGGACTTGGCTTGGCAGTTCGGTCTGAACTGTTCCCATGAGGCACAGGGTCAAGACTGATTTTCATATGGCTGGGTCTAAACTGGGGTGGCATGGTGAGCAAAAAGAACAATGGATTTAACCCAGATCTCTTGACTGGGGGTGAATGTATGATTCATTCAGCATTCCGTCCATCATTTGTTTGCGTAGCACTTTTGCGCCCTAAGTAGGATGGGTATGCCCAGACGTGGGTCCCTTGCTCACTGTGCCACTGGATTCAAGCTAGCCTGGCTGATGAAGGGTAATACCCTGAAACCCGTCCAAGGATGCTTGTTTCCGGTTCAGGGAGGACTTGGCTTGGCATTTCGGTCTGGACTGTTCCCATGAGGCACAGGGTCAAGACTGATTTGCATATGGCTGGGTCTAAACTGGGGTGGCATGGTGAGCAAAAGAACGATGGATTTAACCCAGATTTCTTGACTGGGAGTGAATGTATGATTCATTCAATATTCCGTCCATCATTTGTTTGCGTAGCACTTTTTCGCCCTAGGTGGGATGGGTATGCCCAGACGTGGGTCCCTTGCTCACTGTGCCACTGGATTCAAGCTAGCCTGGCTGATGAAGGGTAATACCCTGAAACCGGTCCCAGGATGCTTGTTTCCGGTCCAGGGAGGACTTGGCTTGGCAGTTCGGTCTGGACTGTTCCCATGAGGCACAGGGTCAAGACTGATTTGCATATGGCTGGCTCTAAACTGGGGTGGCATGGTGAGCAAAAGAACGATGGATTTAACCCAGATCTCTTGACTGGGGTGAATGTATGATTCATTCAGCATTCCGTCCATCATTTGTTTGCGTAGAACTTTTTTGCCCTAAGTGGGATGGAAATGCCCAGACGTGGGTCCCTTGCTCACTGTGCCACTGGATTCAAGCTAGCCTGGCTGATGAAGGGTAATACCCTGAAACCGGTCCCAGGATGCTTGTTTCCGGTCCAGGGAGTACTTGGCTTGGCAGTTTGGTCTGGACTGTTCCCATGAGGCACAGGGTCAAGACTGATTTGCATATGGCTGGGTCTAAACTGGGGTGGCATGGTGAGCAAAAGAACGATGGATTTAACCCAGATCTCATGACTGCGGGTGAATGTATGATTCATTCAGCATTGCGTCCATCATTTGTTTGCGTAGCACTTTTTCGCCCTAAGTGGGATGGGTATGCCCAGACGTGGGTCCCTTGCTCACTGTGCCACTGGATTCAAGCTAGCCTGGCTGATGAAGGGTAATACCCTGAAACCGGTCCCAGGATGCTTGTTTCCGGTTCAGGGAGGACTTGGCTTGGCATTTCGGTCTGGACTGTTCCCATGAGGCACAGGGTGAAGACTGATTTGCATATGGCTGGGTCTAAACTGGGGTGGCATGGTGAGCAAAAGAACGATGGATTTAACCCAGATCTCTTGACTCGGGGTGAATGTATGATTCATTCAGCATTCCGTCCATCATTTGTTTGCGTAGCACTTTTTCGCCCTAAGTGGGATGGGTATGCCCAGACGTGGGTCCCTTGCTCACTGTGCCACTGGATTCAAGCTAGCCTGGCTGATGAAGGGTAATACCCTGAAACCCGTCCCAGGATGCTTGTTTCTGGTTCAGGGAGTACTTGGCTTGGCATTTCGGTCTGGACTGTTCCCATGAGGCACAGGGTCAAGACTGATTTGCATATGGCTGGGTCTAAACTGGGGTGGCATGGTGAGCAAAAGAACAATGGATTTAACCCAGATCTCTTGACTGTGGGTGAATGTATGATTCATTCAGCATTCCGTCCATCATTTGTTTGCATAGCACTTTTTCGCCTAAGTGGGATGGGTATGCCCAGACGTGGGTCTCTTGCTCACTGTGCCACTGGATTCAAGCTAGCCTGGCTGATGAAGGGTAATACCCTGAAACCGGTCACGGGATGCTTGTTTTCGGTCCAGGGAGGACTTGGCTTGGCAGTTCGGTCTGAACTGTTCCCATGAGGCACAGGTTCAAGACTGATTTGCATATGGCTGGGTCTAAACTGGGGTGGCATGGTGAGCAAAAGAACGATGGATTTAACCCAGATCTCTTGACTCGGAGTGAATGTATAATTCATTCAGCATTCCGTCCATCATTTGTTTGCGTAGCACTTTTTCGCCCTAAGTGGGATGGGTATGCCCAGACGTGGGTCCCTTGCTCAATGTGCCACTGGATTCAAGCTAGCCTGGCTGATGAAGGGTAATACCCTGAAACGAGTCCCAGGATGCTTGTTTCCGGTCCAGGGAGGACTTGGCTTGGCAGTTCGGTCTGGACTGTTCCCATGAGGCACAGGGTCAAGACTGATTTGCATATGGCTGGGTCTAAACTGGGGTGGCATGGTGAGCAAAAGAATGATGGATTTAACCCAGATCTCTTGACTGGGGGTGAATGTATGATTCATTCAGCATTCCGTCCATCATTGATTTGCGTAGCACTTTTTTGCCCTAAGTGGGATGGGTAAGCCCAGACGTGAGTCCCTTGCTCACTGTGCCACTGGATTCAAGCTAGCCTGGCTGATGAAGGGTAATACCCTGAAACCGGTCCCAGGATGCTTCTTTCCAGTACAGGGAGGACTTGACTTGGCAGTTCGGTCTGGACTGTTTCCATGAGGCACAGGGTCAAGACTGATTTGCATATGGCTGGGTCTAAACTGGGGTGGCATGGTGAGTAAAAGAATGATGGATTTAACCCAGATCTCTTGACTGGGGGTGAATGTATGATTCATTCAGCATTACGTCCATCATTTGTTTGCGTAGCACTTTTTCACCCCTAAGTGGGATGGGTATGCCCAGACGTGGGTCCCTTGCTCACTGTGCCACTGGATTCAAGCTAGCCTGGCTGATGAAGGGTAATACCCTGAAACCGGTCCCAGGATGCTTGTTTCCGGTTCAGGGAGGACTTGGCTTGGCATTTCGGTCTGGACTGTTCCCATGAGGCACAGGGTGAAGACTGATTTGCATATGGCTGGGTCTAAACTGGGGTGGCATGGTGAGCAAAAGAACGATGGATTTAACCCAGATCTCTTGACTCGGGGTGAATGTATGATTCGTTCAGCATTCCGTCCATCATTTGTTTGCGTAGCACTTTTTCGCCCTAAGTGGGATGGGTATGCCCAGACGTGGGTCTCTTGCTCACTGTGCCACTGGATTCAAGCTAGCCTGGCTGATGAATGGTAATACCCTGAAACCGGTCCCAGGATGCTTGTTTCCAGTCCAGGGAAAACTTGGCTTGGCAGTTCGTTCTGGACTGTTCCCATGAGGCACAGGGTCAAGACTGATTTGCATATGGCTGGGTCTAAACTGGGTGGCATGGTGAGCAAAAGAACAATGGATTTAACCCAGATCTCTTGACTGTGGGTGAATGTATGATTCATTCAGCATTCCGTCCATCATTTGTTTGCGTAGCACTTTTTCACCCTAAGTGGGATGGGTATGCCGAGACGTGGGTCTCTTGCTCACTGTGCCACTGGATTCAAGCTAGCCTGGCTGATGAAGGGTAATACCCTGAAACCGGTCATAGGATGATTGTTTTCGGTCCAGGGAGGACTTGGCTTGGCAGTTCGGTCTGAACTGTTCCCCTGAGGCACAGGGTCAAGACTGATTTGCATATGGCTAGGTCTAAACTGGGGTGGCATGGTGAGCAAAAGAACGATGGATTTAACGCAGATCTCTCGACTGGGAGTGAATGTATAATTCATTCAGCATTCCGTCCATCATTTGTTTGCGTAGCACTTTTCGCCCTAAGTGGGATGGGTATGCCCAGACGTGAGTCCCTTGCTCACTGTGCCACTGGATTCAAGCTAGCCTGGCTGATGAAGGGTAATACCCTGAAACCAGTCCCAGGATGCTTGTTTCCGGTCCAGGGAGGACTTGGCTTGGCAGTTCGGTCTGGACTGTTCCCATGAGGCACAGGGTCAAGACTGATTTGCATTTGGCTGGGTCTAAACTGGGGTGGCATGGTGAGCAAAAGAACGATGGATTTAACGCAGATCTCTTGACTGGGGGAGAATGTATGATTCATTCAGCATTCCGTCCATCATTTGTTTGCGTAGCACTTTTCGCCCTAAGTGGGATGGGTATGCCCAGACGTGAGTCCCTTGCTCACTGTGCCACTGGATTCAAGCTAGCCTGGCTGATGAAGGGTAATACCCTGAAACCGGTCCCAGGATGCTTCTTTCCGGTACCAGGGAGGACTTGACTTGGCAGTTCGGTCTGGACTGTTCCCATGAGGCACAGGGTCAAGACTGATTTGCATATGGCTGGGTCTAAACTGGGGTGGCATGGTGAGCAAAAGAACGATGGATTTAACCCAGATCTCATGACTGGGGGTGAATGTATGATTCATTCAGCATTGCGTCCATCATTTGTTTGCGTAGCACTTTTTCGCCCTAAGTGGGATGGGTTTGCCCAGACGTCGGTCCCTAGCTCTCTGTGCCACTGGATTCAAGCTAGCCTGGCTGATGAAGGGTAATACCCTGAAACCGGTCCCAGGATGCTTCTGTCCAGTCCAGGGAGGACTTGGCTTGGCAGTTCGGTCTGGACTGTTCCCATGAGGCACAGGGTCAAGACTGATTTGCATATGGCTGGGTCTAAACTGGGGTGGCATGGTGAGCAAAAGAACGATGGATTTCACCCAGATCTCTTGACTGGGGGTGATTGTATGTTTCATTCAGCATTCCGTACATCATTTGTTTGCGTAGCACTTTTTCGCCCTAAGTGGGATGGGTATGCCCAGACGTGGGTCCCTTGCTCACTGTGCCTCTGGATTCAAGCTAGCCTGGCTGATGAAGGGTAATACCCTGAAACCGGTCCCAGGATGCTTGTTTCCGGTCCAGGGAGGACTTGGCTTGGCAGTTCGGTTTGGACTGTTCCCATGAGGCACAGGGTCAAGACTGATTTGCATATGGCTGGGTTTAAACTGGGGTGGCATGGTGAGCAAAAGAACGATGGATTTAACCCAGATCTCTTGACTGGGGGTGAATGTATGATTCATTCAGCATTCCGTCCATCATTTGTTTGCGTAGCACTTTTTCGCCCTAAGTGGGATGGGTATGCCCAGACGTGGGTCCCTTGATCACTATGCCACTGGAATCAAGCTAGCCTGGCTGATGAAGGGTAATACCCTGAAACCGGTCCCAGGATGCTTGTTTCCGGTCCAGGGAGGACTTGGCTTGGCAGTTCGGTCTGGACTGTTCCCATGAGGCACAGGGTCAAGACTGATTTGCATATGGCTGGGTCTAAACTGGGGTGGCATGGTGAGCAAAAGAACAATGGATTTAAACCAGATCTCTTGACTGGGGGTGAATGTATGATTCATTCAGCATTCCGTCCATCATTTGTTTGCGTAGCACTTATTCGCCCTAAGTGGGATGGGTATGCCCAGACGTGGGTCCCTTGCTCACTGTGCCACTGGATTCAAGCTAGCCTGGTTGATGAAGGGTAATACCCTGAAACCGGTCCCAGGATGCTTGTTTCCGGTCCAGGGAGGACTTGGCTTGGCAGTTCGGTCTGGACTGTTCCCATGAGGCACAGGGTCAAGACTGATTTGCATATGGCTGGGACTAAACTGGGGTGGCATGGTGAGCAAAAGAACGATGGATTTAACCCAGATCTCTTGACTGGGGGTGAATGTATGATTCATTCAGCATTCCGTCCATCATTTGTTTGCGTAGCACTTTTTGCCCTAAGTGGGATGGGTATGCCCAGACGTGGGTCCCTTGCTCACTGTGCCACTGGATTCAAGCTAGCCTGGCTGATGAAGGGTAATACCCTGAAACCGGTCCCAGGATGCTTGTTTCCAGTCCAGGGAGGACTTGGCTTGGCAGTTCGGTCTGGACTGTTCCAATGAGGCACAGGGTCAAGACTGATTTGCATATGGCTGGGTCTAAACTGTGGTGGCATGGTGAGCAAAAGAACGATGGATTTAACCCAGATCTCTTGACTGGGGGTGAATGTATGATTCATTCAGCTTTCCATCCATCATTTGTTTGCGTAGCACTTTTTCGCCCTAAGTGGGATGGGTATGCCCAGACGTGGGTCCCTTGCTCACTGTGACACTGGATTCAAGCTAGCCTGGCTTATGAAGGGTAATACCCTGAAACCGGTCCCAGGATGCTTGTTTCCGGTCCAGGGAGGACTTGGCTTGGCAGTTCGGTCTGGACTGTTCCCATGAGGCACAGGGTCAAGACTGATTTGCATATGGCTGGGGCTAAACTGGGGTGGCATTGTGAGCAAAAGAACGATGGATTTATCCCAGATCTCTTGACTGGGGGTGAATTTATGATTCATTCAGCATTCCGTCCATCATTTGTTTGCTTAGCACTTTTTCGCCCTAAGTGGGATGGGTATGCCCAGACGTGGGTCCCTTGCTCACTGTGTCACTGGATTCAAGCTAGCCTGGCTGATGAAGGGTAATACCCTGAAACCGGTCCCAGGATGCTTGTTTCCGGTCCAGGGAGGACTTGGCTTGGCAGTTTGGTCTGGACTGTTCCCATGAGGCACAGGGTCAAGACTGATTTGCATATGGCTGGGTCTAAACTGGGGTGGCATGGTGAGCAAAGGAACAATGGATTTAACCCAGATCTCTTGACTGGGGGTGAATGTATGATTCATTCAGCATTCCGTCCATCATTTGTTTGCGTAGCTCTTTTCGCCCTAAGTGGGATGGGTATGCCCAGACGTGGGTCCCTTGCTCACTGTGCCACTGGATTCAAGCTAGCCTGGCTGATGAAGGGTAATACCCTGAAACCGGTCCCAGGATGCTTGTTTCCGGTCCAGGGAGGACTTGGCTTGGCAGTTCGGTCTGGACTGTTCCCATGAGGCACAGGGTCAAGACTGATTTGCATATGGCTGGCTCTAAACTGGGGTGGCATGGTGAGCAAAAGAACGATGGATTTAACCCAGATCTCTTGACTGGGGGTGAATGTATGATTCATTCAGCATTCCATCCATCATTTGTTTGCGTACGCACTTTTTTGCCCTAAGTGGGATGGGTATGCCCAGACGTGGGTCCCTTGCTCACTGTGCCACTGGATTCAAGCTAGCCTGGCCATTGAAGGGTAATACCCTGAAACCGGTCCCAGGATGCTTGTTTCCGGTCCAGGGAGTACTTGGCTTGGCAGTTTGGTCTGGACTGTTCCCATGAGGCACAGGGTCAAGACTGATTTTCATATGGCTGGGTCTAAACTGGGGTGGCATGGTGAGCAAAAGAACGATGGATTTAACCCAGATCTCTTGACTGGGGGAGAATGTATGATTCATTCAGCATTCCGTCCATCATTTATTTGCATAGCACTTTTTCGCCCTAAGTGGGATGGGTATGCCCAGACGTGATCCCTTGCTCACTGTGCCACTGGATTCAAGCTAGCCTGGCTGATGAAGGGTAATACCCTGAAACCGGTCCCAGGATGCTTCTTTCCGGTCCAGGTAGGACTTGACTTGGCAGTTCGGTCTGGACTGTTCCCATGAGGCACAGGGTCAAGACTGATTTGCATATGGCTGGGTCTAAACTGGGGTGGCATGGTGAGCAAAAGAACAATGGATTTAACCCAGATCTCATGACTGCGGGTGAATGTATGATTGATTCAGCATTGCGTCCATCATTTGTTTGCGTAGCACTTTTTCGCCCTAAGTGGGATGGGTATGCCCAGACGTGGGTCCCTTGCTCACTGTGCCACTGGATTCAAGCTAGCCTGGCTGATGAAGGGTAATACCCTGAAACCGGTCCCAGGATGCTTGTTTCCGGTTCAGGGAGGACTTGGCTTGGCATTTCGGTCTGGACTGTTCCCATGAGGCACAGGGTGAAGACTGATTTGCATATGGCTGGGTCTAAACTGGGGTGGCATGGTGAGCAAAAGAACGATGGATTTAACCCAGATCTCTTGACTCGGGGTGAATGTATGATTCGTTCAGCATTCCGTCCATCATTTGTTTGCGTAGCACTTTTTCGCCCTAAGTGGGATGGGTATGCCCAGACGTGGGTCTCTTGCTCACTGTGCCACTGGATTCAAGCTAGCCTGGCTGATGAATGGTAATACCCTGAAACCGGTCCCAGGATGCTTGTTTCCAGTCCAGGGAAAACTTGGCTTGGCAGTTCGTTCTGGACTGTTCCCATGAGGCACAGGGTCAAGACTGATTTGCATATGGCTGGGTCTAAACTGGGTGGCATGGTGAGCAAAAGAACAATGGATTTAACCCAGATCTCTTGACTGTGGGTGAATGTATGATTCATTCAGCATTCCGTCCATCATTTGTTTGCGTAGCACTTTTTCACCCTAAGTGGGATGGGTATGCCGAGACGTGGGTCTCTTGCTCACTGTGCCACTGGATTCAAGCTAGCCTGGCTGATGAAGGGTAATACCCTGAAACCGGTCATAGGATGATTGTTTTCGGTCCAGGGAGGACTTGGCTTGGCAGTTCGGTCTGAACTGTTCCCCTGAGGCACAGGGTCAAGACTGATTTGCATATGGCTAGGTCTAAACTGGGGTGGCATGGTGAGCAAAAGAACGATGGATTTAACGCAGATCTCTCGACTGGGAGTGAATGTATAATTCATTCAGCATTCCGTCCATCATTTGTTTGCGTAGCACTTTTTCGCCCTAAGTGGGATGGGTATGCCCAGACGTGAGTCCCTTGCTCACTGTGCCACTGGATTCAAGCTAGCCTGGCTGATGAAGGGTAATACCCTGAAACCAGTCCCAGGATGCTTGTTTCCGGTCCAGGGAGGACTTGGCTTGGCAGTTCGGTCTGGACTGTTCCCATGAGGCACAGGGTCAAGACTGATTTGCATTTGGCTGGGTCTAAACTGGGGTGGCATGGTGAGCAAAAGAACGATGGATTTAACCCAGATCTCTTGACTGGGGGAGAATGTATGATTCATTCAGCATTCCGTCCATCATTTATTTGCGTAGCACTTTTTCGCCCTAAGTGGGATGGGTATGCCCAGACGTGAGTCCCTTGCTCACTGTGCCACTGGATTCAAGCTAGCCTGGCTGATGAAGGGTAATACCCTGAAACCGGTCCCAGGATGCTTCTTTCCGGTCCAGGGAGGACTTGACTTGGCAGTTCGGTCTGGACTGTTCCCATGAGGCACAGGGTCAAGACTGATTTGCATATGGCTGGGTCTAAACTGGGGTGGCATGGTGAGCAAAAGAACGATGGATTTAACCCAGATCTCATGACTGGGGGTGAATGTATGATTCATTCAGCATTGCGTCCATCATTTTTTTGCGTAGCACTTTTTCGCCCTAAGTGGGATGGGTTTGCCCAGACGTCGGTCCCTAGCTCTCTGTGCCACTGGATTCAAGCTAGCCTGGCTGATGAAGGGTAATACCCTGAAACCGGTCCCAGGATGCTTCTGTCCAGTCCAGGGAGGACTTGGCTTGGCAGTTCGGTCTGGACTGTTCCCATGAGGCACAGGGTCAAGACTGATTTGCATATGGCTGGGTCTAAACTGGGGTGGCATGGTGAGCAAAAGAACGATGGATTTAACCCAGATCTCTTGACTGGGGGTGATTGTATGTTTCATTCAGCATTCCGTACATCATTTGTTTGCGTAGCACTTTTTCGCCCTAAGTGGGATGGGTATGCCCAGACGTGGGTCCCTTGCTCACTGTGCCTCTGGATTCAAGCTAGCCTGGCTGATGAAGGGTAATACCCTGAAACCGGTCCCAGGATGCTTGTTTCCGGTCCAGGGAGGACTTGGCTTGGCAGTTCGGTTTGGACTGTTCCCATGAGGCACAGGGTCAAGACTGATTTGCATATGGCTGGGTTTAAACTGGGGTGGCATGGTGAGCAAAAGAACGATGGATTTAACCCAGATCTCTTGACTGGGGGTGAATGTATGATTCATTCAGCATTCCGTCCATCATTTGTTTGCGTAGCACTTTTTCGCCCTAAGTGGGATGGGTATGCCCAGACGTGGGTCCCTTGATCACTATGCCACTGGAATCAAGCTAGCCTGGCTGATGAAGGGTAATACCCTGAAACCGGTCCCAGGATGCTTGTTTCCGGTCCAGGGAGGACTTGGCTTGGCAGTTCGGTCTGGACTGTTCCCATGAGGCACAGGGTCAAGACTGATTTGCATATGGCTGGGTCTAAACTGGGGTGGCATGGTGAGCAAAAGAACAATGGATTTAAACCAGATCTCTTGACTGGGGGTGAATGTATGATTCATTCAGCATTCCGTCCATCATTTGTTTGCGTAGCACTTATTCGCCCTAAGTGGGATGGGTATGCCCAGACGTGGGTCCCTTGCTCACTGTGCCACTGGATTCAAGCTAGCCTGGTTGATGAAGGGTAATACCCTGAAACCGGTCCCAGGATGCTTGTTTCCGGTCCAGGGAGGACTTGGCTTGGCAGTTCGGTCTGGACTGTTCCCATGAGGCACAGGGTCAAGACTGATTTGCATATGGCTGGGACTAAACTGGGGTGGCATGGTGAGCAAAAGAACGATGGATTTAACCCAGATCTCTTGACTGGGGGTGAATGTATGATTCATTCAGCATTCCGTCCATCATTTGTTTGCGTAGCACTTTTTGCCCTAAGTGGGATGGGTATGCCCAGACGTGGGTCCCTTGCTCACTGTGCCACTGGATTCAAGCTAGCCTGGCTGATGAAGGGTAATACCCTGAAACCGGTCCCAGGATGCTTGTTTCCAGTCCAGGGAGGACTTGGCTTGGCAGTTCGGTCTGGACTGTTCCAATGAGGCACAGGGTCAAGACTGATTTGCATATGGCTGGGTCTAAACTGTGGTGGCATGGTGAGCAAAAGAACGATGGATTTAACCCAGATCTCTTGACTGGGGGTGAATGTATGATTCATTCAGCTTTCCATCCATCATTTGTTTGCGTAGCACTTTTTCGCCCTAAGTGGGATGGGTATGCCCAGACGTGGGTCCCTTGCTCACTGTGACACTGGATTCAAGCTAGCCTGGCTTATGAAGGGTAATACCCTGAAACCGGTCCCAGGATGCTTGTTTCCGGTCCAGGGAGGACTTGGCTTGGCAGTTCGGTCTGGACTGTTCCCATGAGGCACAGGGTCAAGACTGATTTGCATATGGCTGGGGCTAAACTGGGGTGGCATTGTGAGCAAAAGAACGATGGATTTATCCCAGATCTCTTGACTGGGGGTGAATTTATGATTCATTCAGCATTCCGTCCATCATTTGTTTGCTTAGCACTTTTTTGCCCTAAGTGGGATGGGTATGCCCAGACGTGGGTCCCTTGCTCACTGTGTCACTGGATTCAAGCTAGCCTGGCTGATGAAGGGTAATACCCTGAAACCGGTCCCAGGATGCTTGTTTCCGGTCCAGGGAGGACTTGGCTTGGCAGTTTGGTCTGGACTGTTCCCATGAGGCACAGGGTCAAGACTGATTTGCATATGGCTGGGTCTAAACTGGGGTGGCATGGTGAGCAAAGGAACAATGGATTTAACCCAGATCTCTTGACTGGGGGTGAATGTATGATTCATTCAGCATTCCGTCCATCATTTGTTTGCGTAGCTCTTTTTCGCCCTAAGTGGGATGGGTATGCCCAGACGTGGGTCCCTTGCTCACTGTGCCACTGGATTCAAGCTAGCCTGGCTGATGAAGGGTAATACCCTGAAACCGGTCCCAGGATGCTTGTTTCCGGTCCAGGGAGGACTTGGCTTGGCAGTTCGGTCTGGACTGTTCCCATGAGGCACAGGGTCAAGACTGATTTGCATATGGCTGGCTCTAAACTGGGGTGGCATGGTGAGCAAAAGAACGATGGATTTAACCCAGATCTCTTGACTGGGGGTGAATGTATGATTCATTCAGCATTCCATCCATCATTTGTTTGCGTACGACTTTTTTGCCCTAAGTGGGATGGGTATGCCCAGACGTGGGTCCCTTGCTCACTGTGCCACTGGATTCAAGCTAGCCTGGCCATTGAAGGGTAATACCCTGAAACCGGTCCCAGGATGCTTGTTTCCGGTCCAGGGAGTACTTGGCTTGGCAGTTTGGTCTGGACTGTTCCCATGAGGCACAGGGTCAAGACTGATTTTCATATGGCTGGGTCTAAACTGGGGTGGCATGGTGAGCAAAAGAACGATGGATTTAACCCAGATCTCTTGACTGGGGGAGAATGTATGATTCATTCAGCATTCCGTCCATCATTTATTTGCATAGCACTTTTTCGCCCTAAGTGGGATGGGTATGCCCAGACGTGATCCCTTGCTCACTGTGCCACTGGATTCAAGCTAGCCTGGCTGATGAAGGGTAATACCCTGAAACCGGTCCCAGGATGCTTCTTTCCGGTCCAGGTAGGACTTGACTTGGCAGTTCGGTCTGGACTGTTCCCATGAGGCACAGGGTCAAGACTGATTTGCATATGGCTGGGTCTAAACTGGGGTGGCATGGTGAGCAAAAGAACAATGGATTTAACCCAGATCTCATGACTGCGGGTGAATGTATGATTGATTCAGCATTGCGTCCATCATTTGTTTGCGTAGCACTTTTTCGCCCTAAGTGGGATGGGTATGCCCAGACGTGGGTCCCTTGCTCACTGTGCCACTGGATTCAAGCTAGCCTGGCTGATGAAGGGTAATACCCTGAAACCGATCCCAGGATGCTTGTTTCCAGTCTAGGGAGGACTTGTCTTGGCAGTTCGGTCTGGACTGTTCCCATGAGGCACAGGGTCAAGACTGATTTGCATATGGCTGGGTCTAAACTGGGGTGGCATGGTGAGCAAAAGAACGATGGATTTAACCCAGATCTCTTGACTGGGGGTGAATGTATGATTCATTCAGCATTCCGTCCATCATTTGTTTGCGTAGCACTTTTTCGCCCTAAGTGGGATGGGTATGCCCAGACGTGGGTCCCTTGCTCACTGTGCCACTGGATTCAAGCTAGCCTGGCTGATGAAGGGTAATACCCTGAAACCGGTCCCAGGATGCTTGTTTCCAGTCCAGGGAAAAATTGGCTTGGCAGTTCATTCTGGACTGTTCCCATGAGGCACAGGGTCAAGACTGATTTGCATATGGCTGGGTCTAAACTGGGGTGGCATGGTGAGCAAAAGAACAATGGATTTAACCCAGATCTCTTGAATGTGGGTGAATGAATGATTCATTCAGCATTCCGTCCATCATTTGTTTGCGTAGCACTTTTTTGCCCTAAGTGGGATGGGTATGCCGAGACGTGGGTCTCTTGCTCACTGTGCCACTGGATTCAAGCTAGCCTGGCTGATGAAGGGTAATACCCTGAAACCGGTCATAGGATGCTTGTTTTCGGTCCAGGGAGAACTTGGCTCGGCAGTTCGGTCTGGACTGTTCCCATGAGGCACAGGGTCAAGACTGATTTGCATTTGGCTGGGTCTAAACTGGGGTGGCATGGTGAGCAAAAGAACGATGGATTTAACCCAGATCTCTTGACTGTAGGTGAATGTATGATTCATTCAGTATTCCGTCCATCATTGATTTGCGTAGCACTTTTTCGCCCTAAGTGGGATGGGTAAGCCCAGACGTGAGTCCCTTGCTCACTGTGCCACTGGATTCAAGCTAGCCTGGCTGATGAAGGGTAATACCCTGAAACCGGTCCCAGGATGCTTCTTTCCAGTCCAGGGAGGACTTGACTTGGCAGTTCGGTCTGGACTGTTTCCATGAGGCACAGGGTCAAGACTGATTTGCATATGGCTGGGTCTAAACTGGGGTGGCATGGTGAGTAAAAGAATGATGGATTTAACCCAGATCTCTTGACTGGGGGTGAATGTATGATTCATTCAGCATTACGTCCATCATTTGTTTGCGTAGCACTTTTTCGCCCCTAAGTGGGATGGGTATGCCCAGACGTGGGTCCCTTGCTCACTGTGCCACTGGATTCAAGCTAGCCTGGCTGATGAAGGGTAATACACTGAAACCAGCCCCAGCATGCTTGTTTCCGTTCCAGGGAGGACTTGGCTTGGCAGTTCGGTCTGGACTGTTCCCATGAGGCACAG